>CM025659.2:6790997-6816125 GCA_014621495.2 Entosphenus tridentatus
CCCGATGTGTAAGCGTGCCCGATGTGTAAGCGAGCCCGATGTGTAAGGGAGCCTGATGTGTAAGCGAGCCCGATGTGTAAGCGTGCCCGATGTGTAAGCGAGCCCGATGTGTAAGGGAGCCTGATGTGTAAGCGAGCCCGATGTGTAAGCGTGCCCGATGTGTAAGCGAGCCCGATGTGTAAGGGAGCCTGATGTGTAAGCGAGCCTGATGTGTAAGCGAGCCCGATGTGTAAGCGTGCCCGATGTGTAAGCGAGCCCGATGTGTAAGCGAGCCCGATGTGCTCAGACATCATCTCAGTTGGGTTTTTTTATCCTTTATATTAAGTTAACTTGTGCGCTTGCTTACGACCGTGCAAATCTTTCGGTCGTTTTTTAACCCACTTCCCGTGATCCAATCGAGCTGACATTTTCCACACAGACTCGTTGTCCGTGACAATTAATGTTCGTGAATTATTTTTTCCAAAATTTTACACTTTTTAGGACAAAAATATTATATTTAATTACCAATTGCTTAATGCTGGCATGCAATCATCTGACCCATAGGTGGCAGCCATCTCAAGCCAGAGGACGAGAGGACTCTAGCCGCCACGCATATAAAGGATTTATAGTGAAAAACTTTGTTTTTACGGGTTAATTTTTTTCTCTCTCCTTCTCTCTCTACCACCGTGATGCTCCGTGGACGGCAGTCGTGTGGGTCTGGTTATACAATTATCACTAATGGCGTTTGGAAACCCTTTGACAGGGGTAGGTAGTCACAAGCGCACCTGCACATACCGGCTTGCTTCAGTGCAACATTAATGCTGTGTTACATTAAACACGCTCTTCTGGAACGCGGCCATACTAACAGTTACAATAAGCTAACGTTTTTTAGTCTTAAATTAAAGCCAGACAACGGGAATTGATTTATAATAGCACTTTGGGTTTTTTTCGCCGCACTTCAAGGTATGTAAACTAGCAATTGGTGCATGGTATGTATACAAATTTCAGTTGTTGTTAATGGATATACCCTACCGGCTTGTAATATTTGTGATGTTAATTTTCTTTGCAGCCCTTGCATAAATTCACATGGTATTGCAGTTAGTATATATATATTTTGTATTTTATGGATACATTAACTTTAAGCGTTAAAAAACACATAACACGCGTGCAGAGCAACAGAAGCCGTTGTGCATATTCAGAAAATCATCAGAATTTCCTGCGGTGGTGTATTGTTGGTCCTCTCGTCCGAGCTCACGGTCAAGATTCGTTCGAGCAAATGCGACCGACTGGCAGCAGCAGTGAGCGACAACGGTGGACTGGTTTCGTCCTCATTGGCACTCGTCAGCACCAAGCCAACTTCGCTTGACGCTTATAATTGCCGCACGAGCGTTTGTTTCAATGCACATAACAGCTGATTATGGGGTTGAGTGACCAACATTGTATTTTGGTCGGCTTTAAAAGATAAACGTGGTCCACAGATGCAGTAGTCGGGTCGATGTTAACAACGAAGACAATCTGACAACCGTATTTTTGGGACGTTAATTCCCCAATCCCCAAATATGAAGGCCCAAATGTTGTTAGTTGGGTTTACTCTTCAGTCAGGCCGAGTCCAAATGTTAACATTGCTTTAATCTCTTGCCGAATACATCATCATCATCATCAGAGAGCCAAGTTCTTTGCCTTGCCTTGGACTGTGATCCTACGGTGGGTAAAGTACACGAGTTGATATTCGAGCCACGAGTTTCTCATCATCGAGACGTGAATGCAGCTCGCTGCTGCAGCAACAACAGCAACGGTTTAAATGCGAATGTATGTCATGCATCTCGCATCTCAAGTCATGTTGCCCTAAGTGAATGGCTGTCTTGGTTGTATCCGTGATTTAACCAGGAGATGAAATAAACCCATTGAGACGCGTATGAAAAAAAATACTGCCTCTTTTGCAAGAGGCGACCCTAGTCAGAGTGGGGGGAGGTGGATGATGGGTTGTCAGGGCAGGGAAACAAAGAAGGGGGAGGGGGAAGAGAGGAGAGAACCTCCCAAGCACAGCTGATGTCGTCCAAAGAGCAAAAAAATTAACCCGTAAAAACAAAGTTTTTCACTATAAATCCTTTATATGCGTGGCGGCTAGAGTCCTCTCGTCCTCTGGCTTGAGATGGCTGCCACCTATGGGTCAGATGATTGCATGCCAGCATTAAGCAATTGGTAATTAAATATTATATTTTTGTCCTAAAAAGTGTAACATTTTGGAAAAAAATTTTCACGAACATTAATTGTCACGCACAACGAGTCTGTGTGGAAAACGTCAGCTCGATTGGATCACGGAAAGTGGGTTAAAAAACGACCGAAAGATTTGCACGGTCGTAAGCAAGCAAGCAAGCGCGCAAGTGAACTTAATATAAAGGATTTAAAAACAACTCCGATCGTCCTCGCAGCAGCAGCGGCGGCTTTTGGTTTCCTGGCCGTCGAACAAAGGCGGTCACCGCATCGCGCGCTCTCAGATGCGCTACAGCGGCCGTCTGGAACGCTCTTCCTTCCGAAATTTGGAAACCACCAGAGGCTGTGCACCTTTAAATCGTCCGGATTGAAAACTCATTTCTTTCGAACGGCTTGTTGCTGCGCTGAGTTTGTTGTCCTTCCCCCGCACCTCCGACGAGCACGCTTGGCTACGTACGGTGCGAAAGAAGTGCAACGTGCCGTACATACGAAGCAGCAACCCTGGGCCCAGCACCAACAAGAGCAGCGGCGACGGGCCACAGGTGCAGGCGGGGTACCGAGCAGGGTCCGGACCCTTCCTATCCTGCGTTTTGATAAAAGATAAATAAACATATTTTGCTTATGATTCAAGCAGGTATGTCCGGATCGGCGAAGTATTTCCACACCCGCCATATACCAACACCCAGAATGCCCCTCTCGCGGTGGGGTTTTTTTGGGGCACGGGATAAGTCAGTCGACTAAAGAGCCGGCAAAATATTCAGTGCTGAAAACAATCATTTGGAAGATCTGTTCCCTTTGGGGGCAAGCGTCACGGCACCCAATCGCTGGACCCAGGGCTTCCATTGCAGACGGAGCTGTCCGGGACTGCGTTCCAGAAAGCAACGTATCCCCCCCCCCAGGTACCCACCAGACGCTCTAAAACATTCTTGTGGGCACGCACACGGTGACTAGATATTGACTTGAAGCTTTCGTGACTGCATTAATTCATATTCTTTGGGTCTTTCGGTAAAGTCACGGAGGAAAAGGGGGTGATGACGATCGCTTGTGTTGCGATCGAAACGTCGTAGTTTTTTGTTATTTCCTTTGAACCTATCTACGTGACTTTACCGAAAGACCCACAGAAGGTGACTAAATATGTTCCTGAAAGCTCCTAGGGCTGGGTTGTCGGCGTAAGGGACTAAACCACTCGAGTACAAAGTTATATATATATATCTACGCATAATAATTCGATGTTATCGTCGCCTCAATTGCTGTAATCTAACGAACAGGTTTATAGGACAAAACGTAGGGCGAGATGGTTGGACGTGGCGTGCCAAAAGTAATTCCCGACGGAACAGTGTTGCCCGACTGTTGCGTCTGGAATTAAGAAGTGGTTGTGTTGACCAAGGCCGTGCATGAGCGGCGTACGAGGATCGGGGCGCGTCCATCATCCCCGACGTGTCGGCAATGAAAACGACGGCAGAAAAAAGGAACCCCAAATCGAGTGAATCGAGGCGACATACTGACGCCGCAGTGGCGAGACGTTAACAACCTCGCCTGGTGTACAGGAGGTCGTGGGTTCGATCCGCGACGCTGACGCCTGCTGCTGTATATTTGGCGTTTGCACGCCTCTCTCTCGCCGCGGTCGTGTGGAGTTTCACCTCCCCCCCCCACACATGTATAAATCAACGTGCGTTTAGAGGATTGGGCTGCTGTACATTTACACACGATACGCCACTTGGTTGAGCCAGCATTTGGTGGCCAGTTCGCCTCTGAAAAAAGAGCTACATAGCTCAGTGTGCCTTACCTGGTAAAAAAAAAAAACTGTTTAGTTTATAGTTCTAGGACAGTGCGTGATGGTGATGATGATGATGACGAATGGCCGTGTGCACTTTGAGCAGCAGTAAGCAGGTCTCGGGCTCTCGGCTCACGACACGTAAGCGTTGCGGCGTCTCCGCTGGGTTTGTAGTGCCCTCTCGTGGCTGTCTCGGGTCACTGCACTCAGAATGAGAATATTTGTATTGGAGGAATCCGATGAGCTAAAAAGCTCTTTTTCAACAGACAGTCCACAGACTTCGCCGTGTCGACAGATGCAAAATGAATGACGAGCGAGAGTGTGCAAAGTGTAGTACTGTACTGAACTCCCATGTGATATCGCCAAATCATCCGGAATTAATGCGCGTCATATTAAAGGAAGCTAAGCGGGTATGAGCCTGGATAGCGCTCGGAGGGATGTCCCTGGCTCTGGTGAGTGTCTATTTTTCACTTGCACTTGTCAACCTTGGAATACATGGTATGCGGGCCCCCCCCATTATTCGGATGAGAGATTTTAATTCATCAGAACACCATGAAGGTCACTATTGAGAGGGCAGGCATTCGGTCAATTAGTTCACGAGGGCATAAAACCACGTGAGCTGGAAGGCAGCCAGAAGCCGGCGCCACCAGTTGCCCAAGCTCTGTGGTCTGCTAGTAGGGGACAACACTCGCTGGGTACAATCCCAATTGACTTCTGTAATGTGAGGGTGGTTTTTCAAATTTGGACAAATTTGGAGTGTGACGCAGGCACAAAATGGGCCTACTTCTTGCGAAAGACGTCACGGGATCTTTAACGATGACGCGTATATATATATGTTTTTCTATGGTTAATGCCGCAGATATATTAACGATTAGGGTGGCCGTTGGATTATTATTGTTGATCAGTACCGGGTTTGTGAAAGCATTTTCGTTTTACCCTCCCGACTGAGAACTTTGACGAATGGCACCCTGCTTGGATGGGTGACCACCAAACAATGGCGGAGCCAGGGTCTTCAGGTAGGGGGGGCAACCCCTCCAGCAATGAAACATGATCAAGGGTGGCACAGTCGGGTTTTTTACAATCGGGTTTAATTGTCTTTTATATTAAACCCGATCATCTGAGATAGGGAGAAATCCGGTTTAATTGGTTCTAATTGCAGAACCGCACTTTGCCAACTTCTCAACGATGGGCTTCATCCATTCCAAGCTAAGAAACTCACTGGCGCCCACGATTGTGGAGAAGAAGCTCGTGTTCATCACGACCAACCTGCCCGCCGCATTCTACGACTACCCCGTGCCCGACAGCCCCGAGTACGATAGCAGCACCGACGAGGAAGCAGCCTAAGCCTATCAGAGTTTCGTATTCATTAAACCAGGTTTTAATTCCCCTAAATCCGGTTCAGTTGTATTAAAGAAAAAACTCGATGCCTGCCGCTGGAAAAAATTGGGTTTTTTCCACCCATGAAAATGATAGAGGAGTTGTTAGTAGGTAAGGACTTGTCCCTTGCTTTTTATTCGACGCGTGTGCGGCGATGGCGCAGCCATCGATCGAGGGTCGAATTCGAACCGCGTCGTGTGATCGGCATCGCGCTCGCTGAAGGTGTTGATGCCTTCAGGGAAGTCGTGTCCTGTATACGCAACTGCGCACAATTCTGTGAGTAACTTATAACCTCTTTGCCGTTACTTATTGCTAATTATGGACTCAGACTATTGTCCTATCATCTCATAGAGTCCATGGCACGTAATAATACGCTACACAGTGGGGGTCGCAAAATGCCGGTTTATTACTAATAAACCCCAATGATCCACCAGTGCCACCATGCACAGGTTGTTACAGGCTACCGCGGGGCCGACATCATGGACATGCCGCAAAATTCGCTGTTGTACCGTACATTTTTTATGTTCCCTCGTATGTGTTCCCCTCCACCAACCCGCACGGACCAGCGGGGTGATGTTTGGTCAAATAACCCCCACGGATTTGCACAGCGCGAGGAGACCCTCATCCGTCAGTGGATTGACGAAAGTCCGTACATGTGCGTGTGTTGGCGTGATCGACTCCCAGAAACATTGTTTTTCACACCAGTGTTTTACAACAGGCTTTGAGTCTCATCGGTAGAGAAAGTGGGGCTTGATCATTGTATTTTTTACCCTTCTATCTGGCAACAAAACTGACACCTTTTTTACAAGGAGTCATGTTTGCATAGACCACAATACCTGCAATCATAATGCAAACAAAAACATAACTCTGATAATGTATGCACTGTCCTTGAAGTTGATTGGTCCACACCCGAGACAGCTTTCCTTAGAGCCTAGTCTCACATGGGTTGGACCAGATGACGCCAAAAAAAACACAATTATCATATTTTTTACTGGCAAATGAGGTTCCAATTGTGTAAAAGTGGGGCTTGTTAAACCGATACTGCTGGTTTCCCTCACGGTAGAGGCCAGACCCCTCCACCAACATTACGGAACCCGTTCTTCACCAAACAGAAAACGATGCGCAAGCACAATAGTTATTGCACATCGAGTATTTGCTCTTGCATCATCTGGTAAGTATTCTACTCCCTACACGACCCGCCACCGACGGCGTGGCGAAGAATGGTCAATCAATCCCCACAAATGTCACGGCGTGGGGGAGGTCTTCATCCGGTCGTGGATTGAATGAGAGGCTGCCATTTTTTTGTCTTTAATTAAAGACTTCCAGTGTTGCTCATTCCTTTTTCAATTACATAATGGACGTTGCAGTGCATATGGTTACTTTCGCAGCGTACAACTCACGTCATCTCAGTGTCGAGTCGACAAGGTCCGTGGGTTGTGGTTGGTAGACCGGCTTGCTTTTGACGGCTGACGGATATCGCTCTACGTCCTCGTGTCATAAGACGGCGGCGACTTGATGGAAGGCCGACAAACCCCGCACGAAGGCCATACCTCCGTGTAAAAGCGTGGCATGGAAACGCAAGCCGCGCATTCCACATTTTGATTTATTAAAACCACTTCACGTTGCTTGACATGTTTGGCATTTGGTAACAAGCACTGAGAATCCTTCGGCAGACGCTTGGCGCTCCGTTCACAGGCTTGGCCAGGCGAGGCCCCTTGTCTTCACGGCAGGCGCCAAACCATCAGCAGCAGTCTTGCCATTCCTAGTTCAATGTGGACCAGCTGATTCTTTTGGAAATCAGTCGTGCGTTTAATTGGGCGTGGCACAGTTTGGTACAAGCGGATGAGCCACCAAAATCGATCGTTTGGAACCGTGCGTTTTGTCGTATCAGACTGCTTCGTGTTTCGTGGGTTGTCATTTAGAGGAGGTCTCATTGAGGAGATGGAGCAATGACAGTCAGCTCATTGTGCAGCTGCCAGGTGGATTATTACTTTGCCGGATCGTGAGAGGATGGCAGTGGCGGTTTGGAGAGGCCTGCATCCAGCAGTGGATTGACCAAGGCCGATGATAATGATTAACACATTTACAATTGTGGCTTATTTTTTTAAACGTGAACTAGCAGCGATCACACACACTGACAATGAATGATATATGCAGGAAAAATAATTCTAAAATAACACGTTACGCAAATCAGAAAAAAAAATTGCGAATTTAGTTTTGTTTTGATGTGCTTTAAAACGTTTACGATGAATACTTACGATTTAAATTATTTAATAGCATTTGTACAATACTTAAACATCCGTTGTAGTTCATGGAAAATGAAAACGACATTGCAAATATTTTCTAAACTGCATAAAAAGTACACACACACGCGTATGATAGTGATTAGTTTTGATGGTTCCGTGAAAAATGAGATAATAAAATGAAATGCAAACAATCCGTATACGCTTGCGACTAAGCATCATTCTTTCGCTTGAAATGTACCTTCGAATTGAACAAGACTTATGACGCCATGCCCTTGCGAAGGGCAGGAGGTTGATGGAGAGTTTATTGATGGCCTGGGACTGCTTCGTGTCTGCCATTAAACTTTACTGCTTGCATGAGCTGCATGGTCAGAAACGGACAGCCTTGCAGTATCGGGAGAGAGGTCAAATATTTATTTTGCGATGTGGCGGGCCCTGACTGTGACATTTGTGAATGGCACAGATTCGTGGTTTTTATCGTTGCTGATGGTGTTGGTTGTGACAAATGCCCATGAAAGCCATCAACATTGAAAGGACCTCAAATGCAACCTCTTATTTTAATAAAAAATATATATTTTACAGCCCTAGTCAGTGCACTGCTAGATGAAGATTTTCTCTACATGCCTGGGAGTATGGTTTGACGATAACTTCACCATGCTGGATGGTGAAGGTGGTGCCCAGAATATGTTTCAATATCACTCACCACTGATATTAGCCATGGCCAGGAACTGAACTCAGGTGGCCAGGTTTATAGCGCAGTGCAGCAACCACTGCACCGCGTCACCACCCGCATTACTTTAGAGTTAATACAAATCTCTGGTTTTTCTATATTCTTTGAAAGTCTCATACACGGTGGCAGTTTGACGAAACTATAAATTCCACCTAAACTTTTCCAATCTCCCGGGATGTGTGCTGGTGGATGGAATAATAATCTAATAATAGATGCACAGAGGCAACGGTGTGATGATAATGCTGCAGTGCCGGGCTCCACCAGACCAGATTCTCCTGGGAAGCTGCACGGGCTGCGTGCGCCCATCTGGCGGAGTAATTTCTGATGATCAAGCCACTGACAGCGCAGTTTCAGTCACCCAGCGCGTACAGGTGAGGAGTGGGAGTCGTGCTGCAGTGGTTTGCAAACTGCGTTGTGAGCCCGGTGACCTTAGTTCAATTTCTGGCCATGGCGAACATCAATGTTGGGTGATGTCTGAACTGGTCCTGGGTCCACCCTTCATCAATCCACACTGACTAGCGTGGTTAGATGTGTTGTGGGGAGGCCGTGGATTGTTAAAGGGCTGTAAGTTGGTTTTTTTCAACGATTATCACGTACATTTGACAATTTATAATGGAAAACCCCGGGGTGGAGTTTTTTGTCTTGCCAAACTGGAGAAAGTACTCTGGACCGGATCCGTCCAAATCGGCAACCCAGAAAAGAATTCCATACTCGGCACACCACATCCAGTATACTTGGGTCTGAAGCTTGCCCCCTTGGCTTGTGTTAGGGGGGTATATGTTAGAGAGAAGACACCCAGGTATGTGCCCTCTGCCACCTAATTTACATCGTAAAGCGCCAGTAACCAAAGCTACCCAACACTGCATGTTTTTTTTTGGATTATGCGTGGGTTCCCATGCAGTGCGGTGGTACAACCTTTTGCCAATTCACTGCTGGATGAAGGTCATGGGGATCTGTTTGACCACACTTCTCCACGATGGCCAGGGCGGGCAGCTCAGAAGTGGTTCAAATACTGTATATAGCGATGTTAGCCGTGGTCTTGACTCGAACTGAGGTTGCCGGGTTAAGCGTGCGAGTGCCACCTCTCCACCCGGGGCCGTTCGCCAACAAGACGAGATATTAGAATGGCTCCGTCATCTCGTGATGACGCGGGGCACCGGTAGCACAATGGGGGTGATTGGGTGGGTGGTAACACTGGGGAGAATTTACAAAATAAAAAATTGACATTCAAAATAAGATAACCCGTAAAAACAAAGTTTTTCACTATAAATCCTGTATATGCGTGGCGGCTAGAGTCCTCTCGTCCTCTGGCTTGAGATGGCTGCCACCTATGGGTCAGATGATTGCATGGCAGCATTAAGCAATTGGTAATTAAATATAATATTTTTGTCCTAAAAAGTGTAAAATTTTGGAAAAAAAAATTCACGAACATTAATTGTCACGCACAACGAGTCTGTGTGGAAAATGTCAGCTCGATTGGATCACGGGAAGTGGGTTAAAAAACGACCGAAAGATTTGCACGGTCGTAAGCAAAGCAAGCAAGTGAACTTAATATAAAGGATTTAAAAACACTCTCATCCCGTGCTCATTGTTGTCGCGACAACTCGCGAGAGAGCGTCAGCAAAGCGCGCACGGTGCTTTGCGATCGAGCGGAGGCCACACGCTGGCCCCGAAAGTGAACGCGACAACAAGGCGGTTGTGACATTTTACCTGCGGAAATTATTTGCTGGCTCGCATCCAGCCGTCTCGTCCGTCCTTCTTACAATGGAACTCCCCCCTCCCACCCCCCCACATTTTTTTAACGGCGCGCAGATCCACGGTCACATTGCCGCTCGTAGAGTGCCGTTGACGCGAGCGATAATTCACGGTGGGATGTTGGAGGTGGTGCTGCTGGTGGTGGTGCCGTAGCGTCCGCTGACGCGTGCGTAGATCTTGCCGCCCCCCCCCACCGCGTCCCGTCCCGAATGGGCCATACGACCTGCCGCTCGAATTCCGTGGTCGCGTTGCTCCCAACACTCTCCCCACCCCCCCCCCCTAGTTGTCGTCACGAAACGCTGCCGAAATAGATGCGCAGTGGCTGCCCTAAAGTGTTTGTCGTGGTGGCGTGGGAGGTGGTGGTCTGCGTTCTGTGTAAGAGGTAAAGGTGCAGCCCTGCTACGGCTTGCTCACGCCGTGCGTGTGTTTAAGGGGGTGGGGGGGGCGTTCGACACTTCACGTGGCCTTAAACTGCACCTGGCCTGGCATAAGCGCCGAGGTGACGTCGCCGCCACTTTGTGGCGAACGGCGGTTGTTGTGTCTGTGTGTGTGTCTGTACCCTGAAGGTGCTCGCTAACAGCACTTGCCCCTCCAGTCTGTTAAGGCTATATGGGGGATCTTTGTCTTTGTACCCTGAAGGGGAGCGGTAGTTTAGCGGTTAGCGCCCTTAACTACAAACCCGGCGACTTGGGTTCCAATCCCCCTCGCGGCCAACACCAGTGACGCTTATCTGAACCGGTCCTTGGGCATCCCCTAGGTAGACTCAGCCTCAAATGAGTACCTGGAGTGATGTGTAAAAGCATCGCCGCTGGGGAGACAAAGGCGGCCCGTTGTGGTGTTGGCAACCCACATCCTCGTGTGTCGTGCCGGCCTTCATAGGTGCTCGCGAACAGCACTTGCCCCAAAAGTCTTTTGAGGCTATACGGAGGATCTTTGCCTTTGTTTGTGTGCAGTGAGTTTGTGTGGCCCCTCGCTGCTCGTGCTCATGCTATGGAGCTTGGATGGTGGCAATGTGGAGTCGCGACCACTTCTTCAGGGCTGCCCGGCGATCAACATCGAGCGTGAAGACGCGTTAACTTTCTCTTCACTCTGTTAACCGTGACGTGACACCGATGGCACAATAAGATGTAATTATTACTAATATAATGAGCCAAGAATGTCCGTGTGTAACGCGCGTGACGTCACTCCACGTCGACCAGCCCCCCTCATTAATAATCATGAGCAGGTGGGGCCTTCCACATGGACCACCCTCCGTCATTAATAATCATGAACGGGTGACGTCATCTCGGCGTCAATTTATAACCCTCACTACAAAGGCAGAACCCTCACGTCATCACGCGATCTCCGTAACGCTGTTGAGACATCAAAGTAAAAAGGACGTCATGATGAACAAGGGATTATAACCTTTAAATGCAATAGGTCTGTGTCACCGCGCCCTTACAAATCACACGCGCATTAATGCAATGAATATCACGTCGCGGTCTGCTTTTCGCTTGCAAGTTTCAGATTTACTGCGATACACCCGTCCTTGGACGGGCTATAGGCTAGGATTATCGTAACGACGATGAGACTCCATGTCCTGAACGGATGCTAATATTTTCTGGTTTTACCCACCTCTCAGCCAGTCCTGGTTAATGCAGAGTGGACATGTGCATGTCCAACCCGATTGTCTCTCCACTGCTGGATGAGGACGCTTCCCCCCCACCGGAGGTTGTTTGCCCGTACTTTACCATGCTGCTCAGCGCGGATGCGGAAAGGGTTAGGGAGTAGGGCTGAACGATTAATCGATTTCAAATCGAAATCGCAATTTGAAACAATTCGATTAGCAAATCGCAAAGGCTGCTATTTTTTGCGATTTGAAAAGTCGTATTACTTTCTTATTGGAATTGTTTTATTTTTATTATTATATAACTTTATTTATTTAACTTAACAATTGTTATATGTTTGATTGTTTTATTTCAATTAAAACATTTTAATAAATACATGTTTGAAGCAATTAATATATTTTAAGTTCTCATCCTTGCATAAGAATATATAGAGCAGTTCATATTTCGATGGTATCATGTGGTAATGCACCATGACATGTTTTAAATCTATTACACAGTGACTATTAAACTGAAGCTTAACTAAAAAAAATGTCATCGCAAATCAAATCTCGATTGCAAATATCTGCCAGAAAAATCGCGATGAGATATTTCCCCCAAATCGTTCAGCCCTATGAGAGAGCATGGACAGGGGAGCGTATCGGTACATGACAACAAATGTCAATAGGCGCACCGCCCTCCACTGCGCACCACTCCGCAACCAGGTACCTGATACCCGTACCCTACCCGATACCCGGCTACCTGTACCCGGCCGGGTACGGGTACGGGTACCCGTTTGCGACTCTGGTGCGGCCGGGTACGGGTACGGGTAGACCGTGAGTCACTGGTGAGTAACTGTTTGTCACTCATTTCCCAACGTCTTGTCTCTTCTCACAATTCAAGTTCCTAGAATCAACCCACCCGCGCCTGCAACATGGCTTCATCCCAGAGGTCGCAATCAGGTACCCGATACCCGTACGGCCGGGTACGGGTACCCGTTTGCGACCCTGGTGCGGCCGGGTACGGGTACGGGTAAGGAATCAAAACCCGTTTGCGACCTCTGGCCTCGATGCTGCTGCTCATGCTGCGTGCATCGTACGGGGCCGCTGACGATTAAGGGTTCAGCATTGTTTGGGGTGAATTGCGAATAAAAAAAATATTCATGCTGAAAAACCGCAGCAGCTTTAAAAATTTGTTTTCCACATTTTGCCAATTTATTTACGACAGATGCTCAAGCTTGCTGGGCTGTGTAAACGTGGGGAGTGAGAGGAATGGCACACGTATTTAGGGGTGCGTGTAGGTCAACTCAGGCCGAAATGAGTTGTGAACGCACGGTGCGGCGTGGTCAGTGTCTGTGCTTGGGTAGACAAAGGTCGTGACCCCTGTCTAAATGTCAAACGGGTCGTAAAGCCATTTCCCCACTCGAATGAACATTGAGGCATTGGTGCTTATTTCACGTTGACAACCCTGAGGCAGCTTGCGGAAATTCCGCGTTCCCACGGCGGGGGCGAGTCGATCCATAAATCAAGCACTGTTGACTTCCCCGCGAATTGGTTACTCATTTCATCCAACACGCAACTCTCAACCCTCACGATTGCGAGCCGCCCACACGTGAGACGTGCGATATCGCGAACCCACCGCCACTCCCGCTACGCTTCACGTGTTTGCGTAACGATGCTCGAACGTGAACACCGTAGCAATGAAAATAATGAGAGTTTCGACGGCGAGGCGAATCACGTCGTTTATGAAACATTCAGTGCTAGATGGACTGTACACGGGCCGTAAGTAGGAATATTTGCCGATGAAGTGGTTTTTACATGGAAATACAATTATTTACGAGGGGCTTAGCAGGATTATGAAATTTATTGATGTGCTCACAGCTGTTGGGACTGCATTTGCACGCATTATGACGCCAAAGTCAACGGCATTTGTTGGGCAGTGGAGTCGTAGTTAGCGCACTGCACTCGCCGATCTGTGCGTATGCATGTGTGTGTTGAACTTCTTTCTCACCGTACGTAGCCAACCGTGCTGATCTGATCTCCCTGCGCGGCAGTTTAAACAACGATACAAGTTTCTTTATCCCTCCCCCCCACTCCCCTACCCCAACCTCTGCTCATCTAGCCGTGTAAACCAAATGCCGCCACAGTTGGTAGATTGGCAGGTCGCGTACATCGGTGCAAAATGCGGACGCTTCCACTCCCTTCCGAGACGTCTGACCAGCGTGGAGAAGTAGGCCAAATACCTTCAAGAGGGGACTGTCTAGAGCTCCCTCTGGTAGTGGATGCCTTTCTGATCACGGAAGCATGAGCAAGCAGCTGCAGTGCTGCACCTTTACCTTTGCCTGACGATATTAACGGCCACTATGCAGTCTCGAACAGATCCAGCGATTTTCAATATGATATATATGAGAACAAAAAAAAAACTTCTCAGCAGAAGTGTCCTTCCGAGGACCCACCGATGTCCAGTGATGTCGGCGGTAGGGTTTCAACCGCAGAGCACACAGAGAGAGAGAGAGCGGAAGCGGAGTAAAGATCTAGCGGTGGATCGGCCCGGGGAACGCGCTAAGGTTTGAGCGTGGCACGGTGGCCTTGAGCTCCTTTCCCCGGCGGAGTGCTCTCTCGCGCGGCGGGAACATCGCGCACACCTCCGACTAAATTGCCCGCTTGGCGTTTTCCAGCGGAAGCCTCTTCCACCGAAAAGCGCTCGGCTTTGAAAGGCGCTCAATTACGGCAGCGTTCAATCAGCGGGCTCTGATGTCCCTCGTCGGAAATCCACGTTGAACTTTTGTCGCACCGTACGTAGCCAACCGTGCTTATCGGAGGTGTGGAGGAAGGACAACAAACTATACACAAAAGCAGTTCTAAATAAATTAGTTTTCATTCAGTGGCTTCCTAATGTCGGAAGGAAGAGCATTCCAGACGGCCGCAGAAGTGCATGCGACTTCTAAGTAGTTGGATTTTTTTGTTCCAACTCTCCGCATGGCTCCGTGGGCAGTGATGCAGACAGCTCGCCTTCACAGCCATTGCGTTGATTTGTAATGTGTGCACGTGCGTCTTTATCCACGGAAAGCTCACGTTCTTCTGGTTGTTCCTCAAACTTTCATCATCTGCCGCTATATTTCAATATATTGTGTATACATTTACAGATCGTATCCGTTCAAGTTTGTATTGCTTTTTTGCTACGAAGTGATCGGCGTAACGCTACAATTGTAGTTTGTTCCCGTTTTTTTCCTCGGGAGAAGAGACTTGATGGGCTTGCATCTGGCTCTGATTAAAGTTAATGGACTGATATCCCAGCGGGTAACCTAATGGATGGCTTATCATGGTTGGAAACCATTTATTGGCAACGACATAGGCACGCTGGGCTGCTGAACGTTAACGTGGCCTTCCATGCCAAACCTTTGACGAGATTCTACATCCAGGAAGCGGCCCCGTAGCCAGAGCCGTCTTCAATGGCCTCATGCGTTGGGCATCTCGGTCTTAGCCGCCGGTAATGCACTGCCTATTGGCTGAGAGACAGAGAGAGAGAAGGAAATATATCCCCGGGACCGCTTGACCTGTGCTAGTGGGCGGGGGAGGGGGGGGCAACTGACTGACCTTTAACGAGAGCGGTTGATCTACTCGCTTCACGCCAGGCATCTCTCTTGAAGGGCTTCTCTTCTGAAAATGCCACCAATCTCGCCCCCTGCATTATTTATCGGTCACGGGGAAGCGGGTGGCTTCCGCAGACTCCATCGCCGTAAGCGCTCCAACGCCTGGCGGCGTTCCCTTCGCCTGCGAGGGACGGCGCTCTAATTAGCACGGACATTAAGTGTGAGCGCATTTACCGTTAGCTGCGCAGAGGGACAATTAAGCCCCACTCGAAGCCATCACAGGATTACGGGACAATGTTCTGGAGCTGTGGAATATCAATAGGTTAAGGAATGCCTACGCCCATTGATGTCAAGGATATATGTTTTGTGAAACAATATACGTTATCTTAAATATGTACCGAATTAAAAAAAAAACGTTTGGCAATGTACAATCGCTTTAAATGAGCAGTTCCATGTATGCTAAGTGATCTTACTCATGTTTGGAGAATTCCTAATGTGGGAATTGGCTATTGGTTGAAAGCCAGACTCAAGATGTGCATGAATTATTCATGATATGAAGGAGAGAGAGAGAGTGGGGGGGGATTGAGAGAGGTTGAGAGAAAGGGGAGGGAGATGAACAGATCAAAAGCCAGGCTGACCAATAATCAGATGGAGACGAGCAGAGACCAAATAAAGAAAGGAAACATTGATCGAGCCAGGCATACAGCGAGAACACAGTTTGTGAGGGCATAGCAAGGGATATAATTATAGTGCGGGTTTGTGTGTGTGAGAGAGAGAGAGGGAGAGTGCGTGCGACGGAGAGCGAGCGGCAGGGCGAGCGAGCGAGCGAGCGCGCAGGAGAGACGTGAGAAAGGAAAGGCGACAGAGAAGCATTGCCGATCTGCGGCGTCGCGTCTGACATCAGAGCGCCACCGTGCAGATGTCTCTGGAGGCAACCGCCGCACACTCTCCCCGTTACGACCAATCAGGTGGAATCGTCGCAACCCTGGCGCTTAATTAAGGAGCCCCCTGTGATCGATTCAGAGGTGCGAGCTCGCTGCGGTGAAGCCAGCTGCCGCTGCTGCCACCGCCGCCGCAGGAAGGGAGGATGCAGCGGCCTCTGCTCGTCGCGGCGCTCCTGCTGCTGCTGGCTGCGTCGTGCGCGACGAAAAGGACGCCTGGAAAATGCTGGCCCAAGTGCTCCTGCGGGAAAGGCACCGTCATCTGCAAGTCGGCCGTCGTGCCCCGCAACCTCCCGCTCGATGCCACCTCCTTGTACGTACGAGCGGGCCGTCGCCGCATCCCAGCGCCGCAGTGTACCGGGCGCGCGCACACGCCGCACTGCACGCACCGCACTGCACGCACCGCATCGGCCAGCTGTGCACACACGCACACACACACACACTCATACCGTCGCGTGTGTAACTCTATTATGTTGAGATGTTTTTCGGGGGACCTGACAAGAGTGCGGTTATTTTTGGCGTGGGCCGTGCTGCGGAACGTTCGACGCGGGCGTGTTTGAAAGACGCAGAACGCACGCGGCGAATTTTATCTGGGAGGCTTTTAAAAAAAAAAATTGTGCGGTGCAAAAAATTGTGGAATCGGTATTACGTGCACGTTGAATTGCGGTGTCATCCTCGCCTTTTTCGTGGTCTATATTTAGTGCGGGCGCGCTTTAGCCCGCTAGTTAAAGTCGTCATGGGAACGCACGCAGAGACGTGCGAGCGGCTCTTCGGCGATGCGAGGCTGCGAGCCACAACGTCGGATTTCAGTGGGTGTGCATTTGCGTAACGTTGCATTGTGCGGTAATTGGCACCGTCTCAGGGAAAAGTGCCATCCGTGATTAATGAAAGGGATTTCGGCGAATGTTATTACGCGCTGCTGATTAATGTCATGGGTTGTTGAACAACTAACACTGCATTGCATATTTTACCAGGCCACTGATGGCCGCATCATGCTCCATGAGATCATTTTTTCAACTATTTACAAGTGCGTTTTACACGGTGATGCGTGCAATTTGGATTGATGTCGCGTCCAAATACCATCTCGAGATGCCGTCTAGCAACAGTGGGAGTATTTTATTGAGATGAGACAGCCAGCCGTGTAGGCGGACGGAAAAAAAGGAATTTCTTTAGAATTGACCTGAACAGGGCAGGAAGTGAACAGCACAGATGGCTGCAACGTTTTCCGAAATTATTCACTGCTTAACTGAATGTAACATTCATTTTGGTTGTATGCAACACTGAACCCATTTAACGAGACTTACAATGGGATATTTGTGTACGTAAAACCCTGCAATGATTGTGGTGGGGAGGGGTGGTGGGAGAACTCAACTCATTTTTAAAATGATCAAGCTCTTTTGAAAACACAGCCCATTTTAATATTCTTCAAACAACCCACGTATTTAAAATCCATATATATCCCTAAATCATCCGCGTTAATTAAAAATTCTGCCTTTTGCTCTGCCAAGGGAATTTACCCCAGGATTGCACGTTCAAGCGTTTAAAATATTGAATTTTACATTGCGGGCAAAAAAAAATGTTCAATCATTCGTACATTTGCCCGTGGTTTTTTTTCTCCTCTTTTCTCTCAGAACCTTTGACGATGCCGACTTCAGTCAGATTGCCAACGGGACATTTTCTCACTTGCCAACCCTTCACGTTCTGTGAGTTATACCAAGATTCACGGTGCAGAGTTTCAAAGAGCTCCGTCTCTCAAAACTGTTTATATTTTATTTATGTATATTGATCTATATGCAGGTCGAGTACAAGGCTCAAATAATCAATTTGTAAGAATTTTCAAAGATGGCAGGAGAATTGCAAGGCTTATAATAATATATATTTAAATATATATCTTGAAATGAAAGTTACGACTGCGTTGGTTTTTGCGGTTGCGCTTCAGAGCTCTCCGATGCACTTCCGGGATGTGCCACGTGCCCTTTTGCTTGATGTCCGACGTTTCGCTCCGCATGCCGGGAGCTTTCCGTTCCTGAAGAAGCTCCCAGAACGTGGAGCAAAACGTCAGACATCGTGCCGAACAGCACGCGGTAATATAATAATCATAATAATGTGTCGCTTTGTATAGTGTGGTTCATGCAAATTGCATCTCAAAATAGCTGAGGAGCCACAGACAAAGCTGGAAGGCAGCCAGGCAGTAAGCTGGCACCAACAATTTGTCATGAGCTCTGCAGTCCTGTATGTATTACGATGTTTTTTCAACCAATTAAATGCGGAGAGAATCCACGCGTGCGAGCGGCCGACGCTCTATCCCGGGCAGAAGGCACGGGCGGCATTAGTCCACACTTGACTCGACTGCGTCCTCCTGGCGAGCCGGGGTATGGGCACCCCCAGCGCCGACGAGAAGGGAGTTTCTCAACACGTGTTCGATCCACCAACCCTCGCTGCCTCCGCAGTGCTCGATCACAGGTCGTGGAACAACCGGACAACACGTAGGAGGAAAATTCTAAATACGTTACAGTTTTTAGCCGCATTGGGACCTCTCACTCGTACAATTCCACTGTATTCCTCTGCATGTAAACTAAACTAAAGTATTTAAGATTTTACCAGTGAAGGCCCACTGAGATACACAGCTCTTTTGCAGAAGCGACCTGGCCACAAATGATAGCTGAACCAAGTGGCTTATCGTGTGGCCAATTATTGCAGCTAAATCGTCTAAATAACCTAATAACGTAAGATGCCAATCCAGTTCTGGAAAGAAGAAAGGGCCGAACATTTATTTTTAAAATATCTGATTTGAAATAATAGTCAAAAATATTTTACAGCTGCTGAATGAAGGTCTCTCTCGCCGTGGCAGTCATGGGGGCCGTTTGACCATACTTCACCACATTCGTCAGTGAGGTTTGATTAAGGTGGATAGGTGGGTGGGCAGGCAACCAGGACCGGTTCAGATATCACTCGCTATTGATATTAGCCGTGGCCGGGAATCAAAACTGAGTCACGAGGTTCATATTGCAGTGCTCTATCCACTGCACCACTGCTCCCCACCTTCAGCACATACCACAAATTAACCGCGCTGGTGAGTACGAGTTGGATAAACTGGGAGGTGTCTAAACCAGTGCACAATTGCCTACTCTTCTGGATGTCACGACGTATTATAGCCGGGGTCCACTTTGTCGCAGAAGGGGGCAATTTTCGCCACACCACTTGGCATTATAAAGGTGGCAAAGGGACTGCAACCATCGGTGACTGGCTGGCTACACGCCAACCGGGTTGTTTTATCTAATGCCTGAATAATCGGTATTTTTACGACAGTCATCTACATTGGTGGAGTTTGGCATTTATGGACTTAATTTTCTACAATATACTTTTTTTATTTGTATCTTCCTGGGTCCTCCGGTCAAATGTAATTGTTACAGCAAAGCATTTCATTACACAGAGACACACAAATAACTCTGTGTAAGTAGCTGCACTCCACCAGCAATCGATATTTTTTCGGAACGAGTCTCGAGTTAATGGTAACGCCGGAGTAATTTCACTCCTCTGCTCTGGGGATTGCACCGAGCCAACGACGCCAGTGATCGACACGTCGGCAATTGGAGTGCAGTGCATCGGTGTGGCCTTTTTTTTGTTTAATGACGTGCGATGGCGTGTGCCACGTGGCGTTTGCAGCCTTCTGGGATCGTCAAGCTTTTCCATAAGAGACGACGCATTCAAGGGTCTCATCAAACTTCACTACCTGTGAGTATGTGCGCACGTATGAATCCCGCAAGCGCCTCGTTGCCATCGTGATCACCGGCCGTGGTCAATCCACTGCTGGATGAAGGCCCTCGCAAACCGCCGCCACCTCTCACGGTCCCGCAATGTAGCAGTCCACCCGCCGCCCGCACACGAGCTGATTTCGTTGCTCCATCTCTTCGTTAGACAGCCCCTGAGACTTATTCCATTCCGTGGCTGCTACTCCATCATTACTCGTGACCGTTGGTTATCATCTCTTCTGGTCACGTGTCCTGCCCAGGCCTACTCACTTTTCTCACCAGTTCTAACGATGGCATTCACCTGCGTATGTTCGCTATTAATTCACGTTGTCCTCTTTCGGTGCCTAAGCGTGATTATGAACATGCATCTCCGCATGCCTCTTTGCAAGGTGTTCAGCTTTCCCCTCCCATTTTTTACATGAATGACCACGGATTCTGAACGATACATCATACACGGCAGATAGTGCGCACCGAAACCATCGAATCACCGCACTTGCACTCACGTGCTTCAATCACAATCGGCTACCTGGATCCCGCACCTCCGATTAGCACGGTTGGCAGCGTACGGTGCGAAAGAAGTTCAACGCGCGCTGTGCATCTCGGGTGGTTGCATCCTGTCGACTGTCTGTTTCTCCACCTTTCAGCTTCATAGAGAACAACATCATCGACGAGATTTCCAGGAACGCGTTTCGCGGATTGAAGACGCTCACCCACCTGTGAGCGAACCCACCGTACTCTCGTTTGCGCACGGGCCATTTATTAAATGATTTGCTCGTTATATTTTGTTGATTATTCGCGATATTTTAATTCACGGTTTCCGACGCACGGGGCAGTTCCAACAGGAAACTTAGAGCGCCAAACGATACAGGTCGTACGCTTCCTTAATCATTCGTATAATGAATACAAGAGGCGGGGGGGGGGGAGACTTGCTTGTAAAGAGCTGTGCATGTTGGTTGATCTGAAGCGATCAACGATGTGGGCTTCCCAGTGGCCCTGGCCTCCATGGGTACATTTGCCATTTTCATACACTTTGAAATTAAGCCCAAACATGAGAACGGTTGTGGCATTAGCAGAGGCAAGGCCGGTGCTGCGTCCAGTTTGGGCACTGTTTCAACACCGCTTTCTGATTTTCCCAATCAATGCTTGGTAAGAAAATCGGAAAATGCTCACCGGGATCTCACTGGTCGAGAGATAAAGACGCCGATTGATTCCGTCGCGCCTGCTACGCGTTTTGACAGAGATTCCCCATCGCATAGTTCCTATGAAGAGTGAACGTCCATACGTCTCTTCCTGGAAGCTTTTAGCTTCTGGTTTTTGTCAACTTACGCAAATTGATTTTTTTCCGAAGCTTGCCAGAGACAATTTGCGTTCGCCTAATATCGCCGCGTTATGTAAGTTGTTAATTTATTTTAATTGTTAATGACACTTGAGTACGGGGCATAAAATGTTGCTTGGTGCAGCTGGGCACGGGCAATTTCTCCAAGATTGCGTTTTGCCCGCTCTGTGTTTCATTCGCACCGCACAGCCGCAGGCACGCACAATATTATTGCACAATGTGCTGCGATGGCTGTTTACTCTCTCTTTTTTTTAACTGCCGACATAAAGTGGTCCCATAAACGCATGGCATGGGGCGGGGTGCCCTTGTTAAAAACTAATGACACTCTCGAGGCTTGGGACATTCTCTCCGTTTCTGTTATTGTTGCTGTTTTGTAACGCACAGCCGAGGTCGCAAACGGGTTTTGATTCCTTACCCGTACCCGGCCGCACCAGGCTCGCAAACGGGTACCCGTACCCGGCCGTACCCGTACCCTACCCGTACCCGGCCGGGTACGGGTAGGGTACGGATATCGGGTACCTGATTGCGACCTCTGGGATGAAGCCATGTTGCAGGCGCGGGTGGGTTGATTCTAGGAACTTGAATTGTGAGAAGAGACAAGACGTTGGGAAATGAGTGACAAACAGTTACTCACCAGTGACTCACGGCCTACCCGTACCCGTACCCGGCCGCACCAGGGTCGCAAACGGGTACCCGTACCCGGCCGGGTACGGGTAGCCGGGTATCGGGTAGGGTACGGGTATCGGGTACCCGGTTGCGACCTCTGACGCACAGCCGAGCACGCTGCGTTCACGCGACCCACACGAGTCCCCGTCGCTGGCGTGTGATGTCCGTGCAGGTCTCTGGCAAACAACAAGCTGAGATCGCTTCCACGCGATGTGTTCAAAGGGTTGGATGCCATGACGGACGTGTAAGTACATTTACATCTTCAGGCACCGCGAACGCATGTTACCTTGGCGGTGGCACGTGGCGTTACCTTGTGCCAACCTTGCGGGGCTTAGTAGGTGGCAGTACAGCAAGTATGCTGTAATTCTAGATTTGAAGCTTTCTTGACTGCAAGGATTCATACTCTTAATTCTTTCGGTAAAGTCACGTAGGTAAAAAATGAAATTAAAATTAATAAGAAATAAGAAATAATAAAATAATAATTTATTATTTTACTTTTTATTAATTTTAATTTCATTTTTTACCTACGTGACTTTTACCAAAAGAACTAAGAGCAAGTATGCTGTTGATCGAAACGTATGGTTTTTGGAGCATTATTCCCTAACCGTGGGCTTTCACTCGGCATGTAGTAACTCACCCTTCAGCGGTACCAGCGATGGTGACCTTGCAGCTTTGAGATTCGATAACGAGTTATTTATTTTCTTCTCATTTCCCCCCCTCCCCCTATCTCGTTTGTATTGTTTCTCACTTATTCCGTCTAAATCAGCACAGTTCTGCCCGTTCCGTTAACCTGTCTGTGGCATTGGCATACTATCAGCGCATATTTGGCAAGCAAAAATCAGTGAGCGTAAAAAATAGTATCTCCATCGACGTAACATGATGTGCCGGGTGTTCCAGTGTCCTCCCACACACGCGACATTCAAGTAAGTGACTGGACAATGACCCCAAGAATGACCCCCCCCCTGTCCACGCCTGTGATAACAAAAGCCCCACCGCTAAACGACGGCGATTCAAAAACATCCGTTGGCCACGGATGTTTTTGGATCGCTGGTCACGGTGTGGCTCAGTGAAGTCAGGGAGCGTGGACACGCTGTCGCAGAGTGCAGTGCAACAACAATGGATATTGCCGCACTGCCGTCCCTGCCCACCTTCAGCAGGCTACAACACCTGTTTGTGTACACGGTGGCTCGCTCATCCCAGCGCTATCCAGGCTCCCACCTGCTTAGCTTCTGAGATCTGGTGGTTTGGTCGCAGCGTTCGTGCGTTGCCATCACAGTGACGTACACGCGACACCCGCACGCAAGCCTGTGACGACGACGACGAGAGATCAAGCAAAGCAGCGTAAGCCTTAGCAGGCCGGGAACCCCCCCCCCCCCCCCCCCCACCTCCTTGCCTACCTTCTGAGAACCCCTGACGGACGCGCGCGTGGGCCGCGGTCTGTGCAGCGACCTGCGGGGAAACGCGCTGCACTGCGACTGCAAGATGAAGTGGCTCGTGTCGTGGCTGCACTCCACCAACGCGTCGGTGCACGACATCGCCTGCGCATCGCCGCCCGAGTTCGCGGGGCGCAGCACGCGCAGCCTCAGCGCCAGCGACTTCTCCTGCATCACCACGGGTACCGGCGATCCCGGGGGCATCTCGCCGCGCGAACTCTCTTGGGCTTCAATGGAATTTCGTTGTTTTTTTTTTTGGGGCCGGGGAATTTTTCCCAATGTTATTCCGATTTGTAGCTATTCATCGCATCTCTCCCTGCTGAGCACTATGTGTGTGTGTCTATGTTGAACTTCTTTCACAGCATATGTAGCCGACCGTGTAAATCAGAGAGCAGTGCCAGCCTTCGATGTTTAGTTGAATGGCCCACGGAAACGGATATATCAGATCTACCCCTGAGATCGCTTTAATTGACATCTGGTCCCCACAGCAGAGGGCAGTACATTCCGATTAGCACGGTCGGCTACGTACCGTGCGAAAGAAGTGCAACATGCATACATACATTCCCACTCGCTCAACTACTGCAATAAGCATTAATTGTAGGGCTGTCATTAGTCAGCAGAGGAAAGTCCACATTTATATGGCAGGAGTCAGTTTATCCATCGGACAATCACTGGTAACTCTTCCAACAAATCTTGATTTGAAGTTTTCGTGACTGCAGGAATCCATACTCTTTGGTTCTTTCAGTAAAGTCACGTAGGTAGAAAGATTTAATGAAACAATAAATAATATATCACGACGTTTCGATCGCAACACAAGCGGTCGTCCTCAGGCGGAAAAAATAATCCAGCAGTGGAACTGCTGGCTGGTTATTATTTATTTTATATTATATTCTACCAACAAAGTTTTGTTAATTTTGTCGGCCTTAGAGGCAACATTCGGAGGGGTGGCCCCGAGGTGAGGTTTGAAATCGCGATCTTCCGTACCCATTCCTGAATATAATTAAAACAGAAAATATAATTCAGATAAAAACACTTTTTTTCCAGCATTTACTTGAGGCCAGGCCAGAGGCTGATTTTATACAATGAAAACCCTCTTAACTGTGTCCCTATTACTCTCCCCCCCGAGTCAACCCACATGAACTCCAGTTATCCACCTGGCGGTTTAAGAGCGGCCAATATCTACAATTGCCGTGTGTTTAACATTTCTCACGCGACTTTAACGATTTAAATCCCTCCATGTTTTTGCCCCACCCTATCGTGCTTCTCTCATCTCTGACTACTCTGTCCCATCTCGTCCTCTACGCTCACAGTCTCTCTCGATCTGTGCCTCCCTCGGCCTGCGCCCAGTCGCGCTGTCGTTCCATTTCCCTTCTCGCGTCCTCTTCACTTGGAACAAACTCCCACCGCACGTGGAGCAATCATCCTCACTGACCTGCTTCCGTTGCTCCCTTACAAAAACACACCATCTCTACTCCCTTACCCATCCTGCTACTGCTACTCCCTGCCCCTGCCCCCCAGCTACGAATAGGCCTACCGCAACCCTTATCACTACTCCTATCACCACGCCTATCACTACCCCTGTCTCTACCCCAACCCCTATCACTACCCCTGTCACTACCCCACCCCTACCACTACCCCAACCCCTCTCACGACCCCAACCCCTATCACTACCCCACCCCTATCACTACCCCTATCACTACCACGAACCCAACCCCTATCACTACCCCAACCCCTATCACTACCCCAACCCCTA
>CM025659.2:6831125-6848472 GCA_014621495.2 Entosphenus tridentatus
GACGGCTGCTTGCGTTGTGGCCGAAACGTCGTGAGAATTATTTTATTATGTTTTATTATTTTTATTATTTTATTACTTCCCTTCTACGTGACTTTACCGAAAGAACCAAGAAGATGAAAGATCGTGATGTTTGGGAATCACTTCTCACTCGATCTTTATCACTGCCACGGTCAGCAAACGATTTACAGTTGAGCAGAGCTTTCCTCGGTACGACTTGAACCACCACAATCAACAGCGTTCGTAGGAAGCTTCATTTGCACTCGGCCCGGTGAAATCGTTTGTTGCAAAAGGAGAGAATCGAATGAAGGGCATTTACTTGAGCTGAAAGTCTGAGCAGAAAGTCACGAGATGTGAACAAAAGAATATCTGCTGGTAAATGAAGTTTCACGCCGTGGCGATGCAGCTGAATGGCAATGAGTTTGACAAATGTCATGAACGGGATGTGTGCTCCTAGGTGTGTCTCGTATCGTTCGACTTGCGGTGATATGAACTCGGAACAACCTACGGTAAGCAGACGTGTGAATGCTCGATGTTATACACGTTTAAATTACAGAAGAAATAAAATCATTTACCAATGTCCTGTGTTTAAACGGAGAAGCGCCACAATAAAAGTAATATTATTATTTATTAACGGTCAAAGCTTGTATCACGATTGTATCGCACTGGATTAACAATAAATGCACTTGCTTATTATATATTCTGTGGGCGCTTTCGTGGTCGCTGATGATGATGGCAGTCCAGGCCCAACAATGATTTAGGTTCAGTTAATGAAAGCGTCTGGCTCCCAACTCTAGTCACATCTGGGAGTAGGGAAGTCGGTGCACTGCGGGATAAATATTGGGCTTTGCTGCACTGCACTCTGTCGGCCAACACGAAGCCCTGCCGAATGTGGTGGCGGTCACCCACCCAAGCCAGCACTTCGTCTTGCCTATGGCGGAGTGAATTGCAAGGCAGAGATGCACTGTGCTGCACCGCATATCCAAGTCTGTTCGCCAATAACACTGTGGGTCTCCCCCCCACCTCCCACTGCCGAATGTGATGTGATGCAAGTACCTGCCCTCCACAGGCTCAACTCTGCTTCTCACATTCGTTCATTGGGCCACCATTTAGCCAAGTGCCCGTTTTAAGAGCTGTGTTCGTCACCGAGTGGACGCAAACTCTTCTTGGTTCTTTCGGTAAAGTCACGTAGAAGGGAAGTAATAATTGGCTCCTCCCCCCTCAACCAGTATATATACAAGGTCGGATCTCTTGGAATTTCTCATTTACTTGATACAGCAAGTGTGCTGTGACGGTTCCACCTGAAGACGGAAGCTTGTGTTGCCTCCGAAACGTCGTGATTTTTATTTAATTTTACTTTTATTAATTTTAATTTTTTACCTACGTGACTTTACCGAAAAAACCTAAGAATATGAATCCTTGCAGTCACGAAAGCTTCAAATCTAGGCCAATTGGCGTCCGTACCTTAACATTGCACATCCATTGCACAATTGTGACAAATGCCTTCGAGGGGAGAAAAACAATGACATGCAGCATTAAATGAACATTCTTTTATTTAACGTAACGGCATTGCCGTACATGTGTACCGGTGATGCGTGCAACTGAAGGTGCGACCGAATTTATAGGAACGTAACTGGTGCATCGGCGCGCCCACCGCCATGATCGTGATGTCAGTTGACGCGTCTCACTACGAAAGGGTCCTTAAAGTAGCAGCTCGACTGCGAAACCGCCTTTTTGCCAGTATCAAAGTATAGAAAATAAGAATCGGTGTAGGCCAATCAGTTTCAAAGACGATGCCTATACAGGGTGTTTGAAAATGATGGACCCAATTTCAAAGGAGTATATTTCACGATGGCAACATGTTACAATTACACGAAAAGTTACAAACGGTTTAATGAGTTATCAAGTTTTACTAACCATTTTATAAATGCTCTATGTGCCCTCCACCTGCTGTACGGACAACATCGAGACGATAGTTGAATTCGTCTCAAACGCCTCTCAAAGTTTATTCTTCCACTGAAGTCACCGCTACCGTGTTTCTGTTTTTGAGGTCATCCAGATTAGTCGCTAATGGTGGCACAAAAACACGGTCTTTGGCGTATCCCCACAAGAAAAAGTCGCAGGGTGTGATGTCTGGGGATCTTGGGGGCCAAGAGTGTAGCGCCAAGTCTCGGGGTCCCGTGCGATCTATCCAACGTTGCGGCAGTGTGTCTTGCGAATGACTGAGGCTAGGGGCTGTTTGTGCGCTGGGAGAGACATCGAGCGGTAATCATTTGAAACTCTATGCCCTTCCCTCTCTATGCCCCGCCCTCTCTATGCCCCGCCCTCTCTATGCCCCGCCCTTTCAAGTGGTAAGAGTTTCATTCATGGGCGGTTCGTGGTTGCAGAGATATAGCGATTTCAAATCGGGTCCCTCCTTTTAAAAACCCTGTATTATCAGAGCATGTTTGTTTGTATGTTCACCACAAGTACGTGTGGTTGATGCTCGACTTGATTCATTGCGAAAGGTATCTCTTTGTTGTTTGAACATCTTAACACCTGTTGTATTGCCAGAAAGGGTAAAACCTATTTATATTTTTTTCACAATAGTGAACTAAGCAGTGTGCACGATACGGCGATGATGATGGCGACTTGCAGCCACGTCAACAGTGTCGATGCAGCTTTGCGTCCCAGCCGCTGGGGTCAGAGACAGCGCAATCGTCGGTGTGCAGCAGAGTTTGGGCCAATCCGATCCACACTGGTATCAGAGGAGGTATGTCTATCCTATGTTCTCCTTCTGGGAAAGAATATTCATATTCTGTGCACGTAACATGAATACTTTTTTGGACTAAAACCTTCGTTTTAAGACCACTTTCCAAATGCGTGAAAGTCACTCGGTTTCCTTTCAATATGGTTTTATTTTATCATGCAATCTGTTTGGTCCTAGCCTTGTCGAACCAATGTAGCACTTAACACGAACCCCAACACCCAGTTGTAGGCATTGTATAATAATCGTTGCACATTACAAATGTGACATTTAATTCCAGTCTTTCAAACAGGCTCTCGATGTGAAATGCAGCTCTTGTTACAGCCGTCACAAAGTGTTCCGTATCGCATGGCACCCACAGAGTATTCGAGCGTAAACTGATTTGCGTTTTCATTTCCAACGATGTGAACCTCAACCGAACACAGCCTCTTGAAACCCTTTACATAACGCGCGCACGTTTATCGCATGTGACATGCGATGAATTGCGATGGAAGTGACAGGCCGATTTCGAAAAGTGCATCCCCTGCTCTGCTCACGTGAGCCCGTGTGCCTCGATATGGCCAAAGCCTTGCTGCGGGAATTATAGCATCCTAAAAAAAAAGTAACCTTTGGCTATTGTGTTTCCTCTAAAGTTTCAACTCCCGCATTTCAATCGTTCAGACGTGTAGTCCTGAATCAGCACCCCCCGAAGCAGCAAACTTGTAGTCGATTCTAACACACGCACACACCTAATCAAAACAACAATACAAAAACCCAGCCGATTTTTAGATGCAGTTGCAAGTAAACAGAAACCTGTGCCTCACGCATTAAGCAAAGGGAATACAAAATTCACGTGGCTTCATAGGGGGTGTGGTGGGTGTTCGGGATTGTTACCTGTTACATACATTTGGGAAGCGTAACTCTTTTTACGTGAGAGATTTCATCGCAGTGGTTTTCAGATCTCGGTCAGCAGGGATCGTGGAACCAGAACCAGAGGCCGACCCTAGAATCTCCCCATGGGGGCAGCCCCAACGTTTCACGCTCTTTGAATAGGGCCCTACATTAATAATGCTGACAATGTATTGTATTCTCTGGCGAATATCGGTAGAATTAAAAAATATTGGGGTCTCAAGGGGATGGCGAAGGGGGGTAGGGTGCACCCTCGTCCCCCCCCCCCCTGCTGCCACCCCAACCCCTGGATCCATCACTGACCAGAAGAGGCAATTGAGACAGCACACTTTGCAGGGTTCGCCCAAGACTGTGTTTACGCCAAATCAGTTTGGTTTTGTTTAGTCCGGGATGCATGGAGGATTGCTCTATCTCCGGGGAACTGGAGTGTCTGTGACCAAAAGTATTTTTTTCAACTTTATCTCAAAAGTGTTGTTCCTAAAGGCAGTGTCGATGGTTCACTTCTCACTCGGTGGAGAAATACCTGAGATGCATCGCCTTGGAGGTTTGCCTCACCGCTGGTCATGGGATATTCTGGAAGAAGTTTTCTCCAACAACGTATGTTGAACTGCTTTTGCACCGTACGTAGCCAACCGTACTCATCGACACCAAGATACATGACTAGTTTTTTTTTAGCACGGCTGTCTTTGATGCGTTTGCCGGTCGTACCGTGCGTCGTTCCGCACAATTTCTGACATTTTACTCCACGTGCAGGGAGCTTCGTGTGGAACTAAATGACGCAGACCGCATTCTTCCCGAATTAAAATAAAGATTCCGGCTGTTGACGGAGTTTGAAATAACATCGGACGACCGACATTAAACGGAGGAAGACCCTAATACATGCTTTGCCCCTTAAAAGCACTCCCATAAATGTCCTGCTGTCGGTGAGTGTGCACTCTCTATGCTTCTGTTTTTTTATTCATTGAGCATCTGTAGGTGGCCACCATTGCCACAAGCTTAGAATCGCATTTTATTATTAGTATTTGAAACTTCAATTTGTGACCCGTTAAACAGGATTGACTTGATTTATCGGAGAGCGGATGCTTACGTATGTGCCTCCCCAGCTGCTGTTACCTCATTGCTGATGTGTATTAAGTAAGGCAGCGGTGAGGCATCCTTTCCTTACCGACGGCGGAACAAGGTCTTTTCAAATCACCTTCGGCGTGCCACAGATCAGGCTCGGAATGAACGCATTACCTGTGTGCCCAGAGCTACCTGTACCTATGAAGTATGTGCATTGAACTTTTTGCACGGTACGTGCTAATCGGTGGTGCGGTGGAAGGACAACAAACTAAACATGAAAAGGAGTTTTGAAGAAATTAGATTTCAATCTAGATTTAAAAGTGCATGGTTCCAGCGGCTTCCTAATAACGGAAGGAAGAACGTTCCAGACGCTCCGCAGAAGCGCATCTGAGAGCGTGCGGTGCTGTGACCGTCTTTGTTTGATGAGCCAACAGCCGCTGCGAGGATGACCGGAGTTTGCGTGACGGTTTATGTTCGCTGACGAGATCGGCAAAGGTATCGTGGTTCATTTGTGGAGAGTACTAATGTGTGTAATTAGTGCGACCTTATAATGTATTCGTTCAAGACTATGGGTGACCTACGCGCGTGACACTTAGGAACACAGTTGTTGTTGCCGGGTTGAAGATGTTCCCCTCTGGTACGCGATTTTAGTGCTGCTAAGATGCCCTCATTGACGCGAAACGAATATTTTTTTTGCGGGCCGTTTTGAAGCGGTAGGCTTCACGTGGCCGCGGGCAGTATGACGTGGAGTCATGGGTCGTAGTTGGTCTATTGGGCTGTAGCTTCCCCACCCCTGAAGCAGCAAAGGTTTACGGGAGGTCGTTTCTGCAGCCGCAGAGTGTGAAGCAGACACACACACACACTGCTGCAGGTTTGGGAGATTCAGTTCGTTGCAGGTTGGCGGCGAGACGCCCCGGCGGTTTTACACGATCACGCAACTCTTGGACTTGGGGGGTTCTTCACAGCCGCCGTTGGTCACCGTTTTGCCTGCTAAAACAAAAGTGCGGAAAAACGGTTCGTAAGAAAATAACAATTGGAACGTCATTTGCCAGTAAAAAATATGATAATTGGTTTTTTACCCTTCTATCTGGCAACATAACTGACACTTTTTTTTACAAGGAGTCATGTTTACATAGACCACAATACCTGCAGTCGTAATGCAAACAAAAAACATAACTCTGATAATGTATGCACTGTCCTTGAAGTTGATTGGTCCACACCCGAGACAGCTTTCCTTAGAGCCTAGTCTCTTTTGGCGTCATCTGGTCCAACCCGCCAGAAAATTGCATGAGCAAGAAACTGCAGGCCTGCACCTTTACTTGACGGCACGAGGAACAACCTGTGGGGCACAAAACTGGACCCGATCTAAAAAAATCTGAACTTCACAAGTTCTCCAAACTGGAATGGAAAATGTGATTTGTTTGCACGTAGATGCCCAGTAGGGGCAGGTCAGAAAGTTACAATAACCAACAATACAAAACAATGAGAGGAGTAAAAAGTATAGGAAATGTAAGCAAATCACAAAACAAATATATAAGTTCAAATTGCATGAGTACATAAATTCCCAAGCTTGTGCAAGCCCAGCAAAGCAACAGCAATAATAGTCCCAGACCACACCAAGACAACACACATTCCCTCAATAAAAATGCACATCATAGTTTAACCATCGATACATGGCTAAGGATGCGATTTACAAATCACGGGATAGATGTCGCAGTGTGAGCAATGGGGAAATATGTCATGGGGTCGTTGAGCGTGATAGGACCCGACAGAAATGAATCCCCTATTCCAGTGTTCTTCATTGCAAGGCCCACGAGCCACTGGTGACCCCTGGTGGCCTTCCTGCGCCCTCCCCCCCTCCCGATAATTAAATACACAAACGTGAAAAACACCACATCATCGTTCTGCTGCCAAACCCAATTGTTTCAAATGTGTGGCAGCCCTCACGCTGATGTCTTACCGGCAAAAGTGTCTGCACCCACCCCCCACCTGCCGCTGAAAATGAGTGAAGACCGCGGCCCTATCACGACCGCCCCTTCCAGCAATAGCAACAAGGGTTGGGGAGTGGGGGGCGGGGGAGCCGGGGGGAAAGGGGGGGGCGGTGTGGTGGGGGGGGGGCGGCTTCATCACCTTGCACGGTCTCCGTCTGTTTCTGCTTCGCCTCCTCCAGCAGCTTGCACTTGGCGTCGTACTCGTCCGCGAGCGCTTTCCAGTGCACGCGGTTGTTCTGCAGCCCGGCGTACATGGGCGTTATCTCCGGGTGGAACCTCGAGAATTCCTGCGACGTGCAAAAAATCGGAGGGCGGTGGAAAGGGGGGGGGTGGACCACGGAGACCTTTGTTCGCGAGGACGTCTACAATGCAACATAGAACCGCCGTGGACAGGTCATTATTCCGACGCTCAACACATTATTTGGTGATGTTGCTTTGGCTGCTGGTCCTGCTGCAGCGGTGCACAAGCATCTATATATATAAAAAAGGGAAATTTGTGAATATGTATGTCTGTTCGAAATGTTTAGCATATTTCCCAACATGCAACACACTTGAAATTTAGCATGTGGGTAGTTTCCAGACTGTACACAATGCAAAAAGTATAAAAATATACTTTGGTATTTGGGGAGGGGGGGCCGCAATAATGGATATATTTTGCACGGCAAGTGAGCGGTGACGTCATATCCGTGATGTCACCCGCACGCGGCAGCGTCACGCAGTGTGCCTGCTGACGTCACGCATCCCCCCCCACCCTCCGCGTAGGCCGTGTGTTAATCCAAGACAAGAACCCAAGTCTCGGGCGAAGCCGGGTAGTAAAGCTAGTAGTTAATAAAAACACAAACTCAACATATCTGTCGATAACAGGAAACAATATATTATAGGTGACGTTTCAGCCAATAGAACGTCTTAATGTGCTCTGAAGAAGGGCCATTTCAAGAAATATCACCTATTATATATTTTTTCTCTTGAGGCTACAATGCTATTGAAGAGGACGTTGAGTTTTTGTTGTTGTTAATTTATACTCAATTTTGGCAATAAAGGGTTGAGTCGAGCCCCACTAACGTGATGTGAACTCGCATCCTGCTGATCGAGAGCCGCCACGTGCTCACACCACTCTGCCACTCGGGCCAATGTCACGACTTCTGCAAGCGCGAAATGATGACAAAATTATGACGGACGAACGGATGGACAGACGCACGGGCATGAGGACCGAGATCGACAGAGGAATGGGAATTACGACGGACAGGCGGATGGACGGACGAAGCTAAACCATAAATGATTCCAGGCAAAGCCGGAAATCATTATAAAGCGATCTCTTGCCTTGTACACAAAGGTGCAGACGAAATCGATGAAACCGCACTGCAGCTTGGGAAGTTCAACTGCCTTGTTTCTGTCCATCATGGGCTGATGAATACAAAAAATAACGCAAAGAGGGGGAAAAATGTTCATATAAATAGCACTTCCAAGAATGTCCAGCCTGCATTGCCAACAATAACCATCGAGCCCCTTTACCTCCTCTGCGGCTGTTGTTTCTGGAAGGATATGTCAAATGGAGGGGGTAATGTGGAAAACTGGGGTGGTATAAACACAATCGTGAGTCACATGAGCACACCCAAGTGGCGAACTGTTAATTGTTTGCAATTGAGACGTTAACGTCTAATTCGTAAAATATGGCATGAAGAGCCAATTTTACACCACTGTTTAGCTGAACAATTTACAACTCAGAAATGACTTCACGCTGCAGGGAAGTGTTTCTTATTCGACTGCCAGCGTCTAAATTAAACAAGTTATTTGGTGATGACAACGTTTTTTTGGTTAGAACGCGTAAATGTAAACGTGTCGTAAACCCACCTCCAACCAAACGCACCTTATTATGCATAATATTGGTCTCGAAAGCCTCCGTGTTTCACTTTGATTACCTGGTGATGCCTCCGTGGCAGTGGTGCACAAGCACGCATCACAACGTTTAGCGCGTTCGTCAATAACAACACAAACGCCGTGGCCTTCAAAACCGCAGAGTGGCCTCTCTCTCTCTTCCTGTGTGCTGCAAGGAAGGGCTATTTCCCAAAACATGGCTCACTATAGACTTTATTTAAAACATGTTAAGGCCACAGTGTTATCGATGAACGTGTTTTGAGTCGTAATGTCTAAATGACATGAGCGGCACGTGGGGGCAAGTGTCTGCGGCACGTGTGGGGGCACGTGTGGGGGCACGTGTGTGGACACGTGTGTGGGCACGTGTGAGGGCACGTGTGGAGGCACATGTCCACGGCACGTGTGTGGGAACGTGTGTGGGCACGTGTGTGAGAGCACGTGTGTGGGCACGTGTGAGGGCACGTGTGTGGGAACGTTTGGGGGCACGTGTCCACGGCACGTGTGTGGGAACGTGTGGGGGCACGTGTGAGAGCACGTGTGGGGGCACGTGTGTGGGCACGTGTGAGGGCACGTGTGAGGGCACGTGTGGGGGCACGTGTCCACGGCACGTGTGTGGGCACGTGTGTGGGCACGTGTGTGAGAGCACGTGTGTGGGCACGTGTGAGGGCACGTGTGTGAGAACGTTTGGGGGCACGTGTCCATGGCACGTGTGTGGGAACGTGTGGGGGCACGTGTGAGAGCACGTGTGTGGGCACGTGTGAGGGCACGTGTCCACGGCACGTGTGGTGGCACGTGTGAGGACACGTGTGTGGGAACGTTTGGGGGCACGTGTGAGGGTACGTGTGTGGGCACGTGTGTGGGAACGTTTGGTGGCACGTCTGAGGGCATGTGTGGGGGCACGTGTGAGGGCACGTGTGGGGGCACGTGTGGTGGCACGTGTGAGAGCACGTGTGAGGGCACGTGTGTGGGCACGTGTGTGGGCACGTGTGTGGGAACGTTTGGGGGCACGTGTGGGGGCACGTGTGGGGGCACGTGTGTGGGAACGTTTGGGGGCACGTGTGAGGGCACGTGTGGGGGCAACGTGTGAGGGCACGTGTCCACGGCACGTGTGTGGGCACGTGTGAGGGCACGTGTGAGGGCACGTGTGTGGGCACGTGTGTTCTACACACGAAAGAGCAATGGCACGGTGTTTTGTTCTGCAGTGCAAAGGGTCGTGTACGGCATTCCCAATTAAATCGATACTTCAGATCCGTTGATTTTGTTCAACCAGGTGAGAACTCGAGAGTCCAAGATATATAGTCTCGTGTGCAAGAGTGACCTGGGTCACCAGATTGACATGAACAACGGTGAGGCAAATAGAAATCGAAACAAAGACCAAACAACAGTTATCAGACGATACATCGAAAATATTGTACAAACATGAATTAATGTTAAATGAAAGTTAAATATTAGATTATTTTAAACGCAAATCGGCTCGGGCAAAAACTGATCACGGTACAATTACAAAATTAAGTTACAGAAACATTAACAGATATAGAGTGACTAGAGCACCAATATCTATACAATTGGTTTGGGCCACAGATATATTTAGTTCACTCACGAGCTCGAGTCTGTCGAATTTGAAGTTATCTGTGTGGAGCTTTCAGTGATATCCCCTTGGTTGGGTTGGGGTTTTTCCACATCCCACATGAATCCAAAAACTCATGCATCGCAATCCAGGAATTTCCAGAAAATCTTCACAAGTCAGCGTGGTCTTCCTGGGTAAATAAGAGGTTTTACTGTATTCTCTCGATTTTAAGATTCTTTGAGAACTGAGGCACACCCAAAACCAGTGCCCGGTGTGCAGGAAATTAACAAATCTGATCACACACACACACCTACAGCATGATGACAACACCCCCCCCCCCCCCCACCATTCGCTTTAAAATAGCATCTTGCAACTCCACGGCCCTCTAGCCACCTCGCATCTCCACGCCCCTCTCACCACCTCGCATCTCCCCGCCCGTGTAGCCACTGCGGGTGCTTACGATGGGATTCTGCTGCAGGACCGTGCGCTCCAGGTCTCCCTGCTCCCAGAACTCAGCGGCGACCAGCAGTGCTACCTGGGGCATGGGGACGGCAAGACGCACATATTGTTACATCCACTGCTAGACAAGGGCCGCCCCTCCCCCATGGCCACGTGGTTGCACGCATGTCTGTTTATTTCGGAAGGAAATTAGACTAAGTCACCAGCCCATTACGAAGGAGACGTTACGTAAACGTTATACTCAACTGAATGGGGCTTTTTAGAATCCGGTAAAAATAAATGTCTAGTAATGTGGTTAAGACAACGGATACATGATTGTCATTGATATGCATTCATTAATCTCTCCCCCCACTTCGCTCAAGATGCTATCACATCCTGCCCTCTATTTAAGGAACGAAACAAGTGGACTTCTCCACAAATCTGGCTGTCGCCTGATGAAGCTAGTTGTACTTACTGGCGAAACGTCGTACTCAGATTGTAAATGTTGTGGCTTTGCTCTCCAACACACCAGTGTGCTGTACTACGTTACAAACCTTACTAATTGGCTGTGTCGAGTGGTGGCGGGTTTAATGACACATTTATATATTTACGCGATCTAACCCAATAAAACCTGTATCATGGACTATGCATGCTATTTAAATTATAATTTTAGTGGCCTCATGTTATTTCCACAAGTATAATTGTAAAATGCCTTGTTTTCAGTTATTTTCTCGTATTTTGTTGTTGTTCAAAGTAACTGTGAATGTACCAAACGTTTCTGAACTTTTGGAATTAATCTCACCATTAGATAGCAGCCTGAACTTGAATGTATTCCGTATGCTATGAGGAAGTTAACGTGTTTGTACAACAATAATCGGAAGTCAAACTTATTTTGCACCTTTCATTGAAGCGGCACTCCAAGGCACCTTACAATAACCCGATACACATCTATGGGATCTATGGGACCTTTTTGCCACGTTTTGAGGGCAGATTTAAAAGCAGACCGACATGGCCACGGCCGAGGTTATGCAGGATGGATCTAGAACGTCGGAGCTCGTTTAGGGAGTCAGCAGCCAAAATAACAAAAAGAGACATTTTTTTCGAATTCTGTATAAAAAAAAACTATATTTTATGAGCCGCAATGCACGTGAATACGGGAAGGGTGCTCCTCAATAAATGGCCGTCACGAAGCCAGCCCCTCAAAGAGCCACCGCGTGCGGCTCGGGAAACGAAGGTCACCGAGCCCTGAGCGAGTTTGACAAGACGCTTGCAACAACAAAAAAACTGGGAATACTAACACCTCATGTCATCCATAAGAGTTTTTTTGGGTTAGATCGCGTATAAATATATAAATGTGTCGTTAAAACCCGCCACCACCCGACACAGCCAACGGGCAAGGGTTGTCACGTGAACAGAACGTGGCCAATTCGTCGCTAGCACGGCACACCGATTGTGTGTTGGAGAGCCAAGCCACGACATCTACAATCTTGTCTTACCTTGCTCTGCACTTCCCAAGGCTTGGTGATGGCTGACAGGTCGCAGGCGGTCATCATCATCGCCCTGCGAATGGAATTTAGAGGACGGAGTTACCTCGAGCTACGCCGGTACGGTTTGTTTGATTTCGCGCTGTTCGCCGCTAACCGATTTCTACACAAAATTCACCGTGATACGCGACTTGCATTCACTCACAAGCGGCTATACGGTCGGACGTGGGACAACGTTGTGTGGTATGCCACGTGAACTGTACGCAACAATCTGTCAAAACTTGACCCCTCCCTGTACACACGTGTTCTTTTTATACCCCCCCCCCCACCTGCGTACGTACGCCTGACGCACCCCCCAAACCAGAATCTTATAGAACGGCCGATATTTAATCCACGCACAAACGATCAAGGATTAATAATATTAATGTGTTTAAGCAAACAGATAGTCCACCGCCCGGACTATCTAACTCATTTGAAGGCCAATGTAGACAAATTATTAGCGAGGCTTCACCCCCCACCCCCGTTTCCGATGCGTACATTGTCAGTAGACCCCCCATACACAAGCGTACGCGTTTGGGTTAACCCCCTCCCCCCGCCAAGCGTACGCACTAAGTGGATGGCCCCTAACGCGCCAGTGGCAGTGGTGGTGATGGCATCAGCGGCTTCGACTATGATGACGTCTTGAGCTTGAAAGATCTCGTGTAAACTTAATACCTTAAACCCCTTGTATTATGACTCGATGTGTCGTGATAATTTGACAACAGAAAATTGTCGTCACTAAAAGAAACTCTCTCCGACGCCACGGCTACCTGGTGGGCAACCGCTAAGAAATGTTTTCCTCGATCAGACTGGCAGGAATGAAAAATTAAAATACTTAGCGGAAAGAGGCCGAATTGACTCTGTCCGAGTCCCACCGAGATCTGCGTGACTGTGGCGGTGGCACGAATTTCGTTTCCCGTAAGTTGCTGCGTCGCACGCCACATCTGTAGCTTTACATGATGATCTCCTTCTTGGTGGGGTCGCAGGTGATGTACTTGATGGCTTCAGCCTCGCTCCCCAGTGTCTCGCAGTGGTCCACTATCTTCACAAACATCGCTCGCTTCCTGCGGGTTAAAAGCCAGAGAAATAAAACACGCACGTTGTACACGGGCCTTGTAGTGAAGAGTATAGCGTGAGTGCAATGGTTCCCGGACCTGTAGTCCAACGGCAGGTGATAAAAACATCGGAGGTAGCCCTCCAAGACGGCGCATAATGATTGTTGACAAATGGGCCCGACCGTGTTCGTGGAGTGATCTTGCCTATAACGTCAGACAACCCAGAGGCATTGGTTCAACAGGCTGATTGTGAAAGTCAAAGCCTACCCAGAGTTTATCTGCTTAAACAAATGGCATTGTAAGCATTGGTTTAAAAAAAAAAAGACTCATAAGCTGACAGGACTAAAATCTTATTTAATTTTATGCAGAAAGACGGACGTTCGTCCGCCTTGGCTATTATTTAATTACTACTATAATGAGCCAAGAATGTCTGTTTGTGTGTAACGTGCGTGACGTCACTCCACATGCCGCACCCCTCCCCCCTCATTAATTTTCATGAGCGGGTGGATTTTTACACTCACGCAGAAGAAAGTCGAGTGGAAAGATTTGTTTTCGTAAATTCGCTTTAAGTTTCACGTTTCTTTATTGAAAGTGATTCTAATAAATAATTATACGCAGCAACAAAGTGGATTTGGTGTCTTTATTTATTTCTTCAGCACTTGAGACAAAAGGTAAGTCTAATTTATGCTTCTACATGATGGTAAAATAGACATTTCTCGGTGATTTCCCAGATATTTTTCAATTTAAAGCTTTCGTAACTGCAGGGATTCATCTTCTTGGTTCTTTCGGTAAAGTCACGTAGACTTTACAGAAAGAACCAAAAAGATGATTCCCAGATATTGTATCGATTTCTAATTAATTTCAACCCCAGCGACCGAAAGCAGAAGAGAATAAAGTATCAGAGCAGTGAATTTGAACAAATTTAAGGTCAGTTATATACAGTGCTACAGTGAAATGCAGTGAAGTGTTTGATGACAAACTTTCGTGCAATATCTACAGCCATTCAATTTACACAAGATACAATTATACTCTGCTCATTTTATTCGTAAATATTACAGCTTCCGTCCTAGGACGGGCAAAAGGGCTAATTTCCTATAATCCTCCACGGCAGTGCGTGACGAGTGGGTGTGTGCACACAGACCGATCCCTTACTTGAAATAAAGAGCCAGGTCGGTGGCAATGATGGCGACTTCCATCAGGTGGAGGACGGTATCGTACTGCCGACGGTTCAGGTTCTGGAAGATGTTCAGAGTCTGCAAAAGAGGGCGACGCAAATGCGCCGGTCGTCAGTGCCGCTGCCAAACTCAATGGAGCGCGATTGATAATTCAGTGGCACTGCAAGGGGACGTAATGAATCCGCGACAGAATTCATGATAAATTATGTTACAGTTTCAGGCCCATATGTGGAGTAACTGGGCGTGGATTTGCCCGTATATGATTTTTTTTTTGGGGGGGGGGGGGGGGTTGGGGGTATGTTCTTCTTGCTAAAATAAGGAACAGTGGAATTGGAATCGTCATAAATGATACCGACTTTTTCCAGCGTCAAAACGATCCTAAGCTCGATCACTGCTCAAATCACTGCTCGATGCTCGACCCAGAGCTCGACCACGAGACCATTAGCTATCCTGAGCGTTGACATAATTTATCATTCATTCTGTCGTGGATGCATTGTGTCCTGTTCCAGCGCCTTTCTTTTTTTGGTGGCGGTTAAACGTGGGAACAGTGCCTGGCCCTCGTCGCTAACCGGTCTGCGCACATTAGTGGCGGTGATGCCGCTGCTGTGTCATTTGGCAGCGGTGCTCAAGCACAAACAAACAAACAAACAAAAACCGAGCTCGACGCGCTCGTCAGTAACCTCGTCGTTGAGCAGGGTTTTGGCGTAGTCCAGGTGATGTCTCTCCATGATGGACGTCCCGTGGAGCCTTGCGAGCGGAGCTGCAGACCTACGAACGGGCACAGCGCGCAGCGGCGGCGTATGAACACACACACAAGCGTGGGTTTAACAACTCCGTGTCCGCGGTGTGATTGGCGTGGGTCCTTGTCGAACAAATGAATTGGCAGGGGTGGGGACCTCCTGTTACATTTTGCCCCCCTCTCTTTTGCAGCCCCGCCGGCTCTTGGTGAGCCCCGGTGCAGTTGCACCGCCTGCACACTCGGTAGCTATGCCACTGTCTTGGAATGCAATGTTGTAAGGTACCAAGGCCTGTCCTTCTGTGTCTACCAATCCATGATATGAGTGTGCTGGCCAACATGGAAATCTGACTTGGACAGGACCTTAGAGATTGGATACCCAGCGTATTATAATTATTTCTGTTGAGCGTACATCAAAAAAATTCGTTAATGATCATCATCATTATAATAATAATTATACAAATGTATGAATATCGAGGCAGCTAATGGTATGAGAGGAAACAGAAACAACACCGCTTTTTAGTCAGGAGTGATTCATCCCTGGCGATTTGATGAACTGCCACAATTAAGTCTCAATTCCATTCCTAACTTGTTTGATATTTTTCACATTGCAGTGAATGGTAGCATCTCTCGTGGTTGCACAGTTTACGTAACAACGTTAACAAGTCAAACATAATTGACTCTTCAATCAAATCCATTTCGTGCAGCACACATACGCATCAAAACACACCGATTCTTGCACGCGCACTTTGACAGACATTGCTTACGGATGGATAATCAATGTGACTCAATGGTGCAGTGCAAGTTTTAAAGATAATTTCCACAGAATGTAAATATTTACCATTTAAACCGTTTTCTGTTTCAGACTACACACATAAAACACCACATTTTTTCAAATAAGAATAAAAAAAATTGTGACGCTGACACAAAACAGTGTTGTTTTGCCATGGCCTCAATCAGGACTGTATTACTCTGTAATTGTTACTGTAATTGTTAACAGCCTACATAGACTTTGTCTAACGGGTTTCTCGTGAGTATCAGGAAGTGTTGGAATTGGTTTATTATCTACACGAAGCCCTTGAGACATAGGGCAGCAGCGGTAGACATTGATGGCAATACCGTACTGGTGATATCTAAGAAGGAAAAAAAAACTGGTACATAGGCTGTATAAAAATTAATCCGTAAAAACAAAGTTTTTCACTATAAATCCTTTATATGCGTGGCGGCTAGAGTCCTCTCGTCCTCTGGCTTGAGATGGCTGCCACCTATGGGTCAGATGATTGCCTGCTACCATTAAGCAATTGGTATTTAAATATAAAAAAAAATTTGCCTAAAAAGTGTAAAATTTTGGAAAAAAATTTCACGAAAATAAATTCTCACGCACAACGAGTCTGTGTGCAAAATGTCAGCTCGATTGGATCACGGGAAGTGGGTTAAAAAACGACCGAAAGATTTGCACGGTCGTAAGCACGCAAGCAAGCAAGTGAACTTAATATAAAGGATTTAAAAACACGCATGCAGCGTGTAAAAGTCACGTGACATGAAAGTAATGCTGGGAGTACCGAGGTGTGCCTGTATATTTTGAGTTTGCGTGTCTCTCTCCCCGTGGTTGCGTGGATTTTTCTCCGGGTCCTCCGGTTTCCCCCTCCACATTCAGAGAGACACGCGTCCAGAGTATTTGTCTGCTATAAATGTCCACGCGACAAGCCGCTTCGTTGAGCTATCATTTGTGGCCAGGTCGCTTAATAGAAAAGAGCTAAATAGCTCAGTGGGCCTTACCGAGTAAAATAAAAAAATCGTTTTAGTTATGGTCACAATATCAAATCGTTTTCGCTGTCCGCAGCAATCGTCGACTCGTGTGCGATTCTTACTCCTCGTTTCTTTCCAGCACGCTGCCACCTTTTCTCCGTCTCCATTTTTCCCCCGCGGTTCACAGGCGTGTGCTAGACGGGGACCACAGCAGCCTTACTTCATTTGGTAGAGGTTGTTGGTCCCCCTGTGGTCGATGTCGTGGCAGAACGCCGCCGCCACCATGGCGAAGGCGTCCAGGTCCGTGAAGTACTTCTTCAGCTTCCCCGTCTGCGTGGGCAAGAAGAGCCGCCGCAACGTTTAGCCGCCGGCGATTCATGAACAGAGGTGGCCAAGCGAGGCGCCGCGTAAATCAATGTCGCTTTTCAGAAGAATGTCTTCAATGCTGGCTAGCCTTCACGCTAATGTTACGTTTCCATTTAAAGCTTTCGTGACTGCAGGGATTCATCTTCTTGGTTCTTTCGGTAAAGTCACGTAGAAGGGAA
>CM025659.2:6859329-6877390 GCA_014621495.2 Entosphenus tridentatus
GCACCAGGGTCGCAAACGGGTACCCGTACCCGGCCGCACCAGGGTCGTAAACGGGTACCCGTACCCGGCCAGGTACGGGTAGCCGGGTATCGGGTCGGGTATGGGTATCGGGTACCCGATTGCGACCTCTGATGCATGCCCTGCGTATGAATTATCGTATGCCCCCCACCCTCTGTAGAACAGTAGGTAACTTACAAAGCCGGACTCTGCCACGTAGACTGGAAGGCCGCTGACTAAGGCCCAGTGGTCATCTGGTGGAGTTCTGTGAAGAGGAAAGAGGCATTCGTTACAAATATTTTTCATGACTCTGCGTTTGTCCTTAATCCCGACGTCATATATCGCGTGGGGCAGAATGAAAAGTATCTAAAGCAACACGATCCCTTCCCGGTGGCGTAGCATGGTTGGCACGGGCCCATGGTGCAGATTATTTTGATGCTTTTGCTGCATAAAATTCGCATTGATAAGCCACTTTGTTGAGCTATCATTTATGGCCAGGTTGCTCCTGAAAAATAAGTTAATATCTCAGTGGGCTTCAACAGGTGGGATAAAACATAGTTTCGTTTTGTATGTTTACGGGTGACGTTTGCCTTTCCTGTACATTGCACTACTATTGTGTATTTTGTATTATTATTGTAAAGTTGTTTCGATTTAAAGCTTTCGTGACTGCAGGGATTCATCTTCTTGGTTCTTTCGGTAAAGTCACGTAGAAGGGAAATAATAACATAAAACATGTATTTTTGTATGTTTTATTTTTAGTATTTTATTATTTCCCTTCTACGTTACTTTACCGAAAGAACCAAGAAGATGTAAAGTTGTTATCGGCGCCTAATGGACATCTCTGAAAAAGAGCTTTGTACCTCATCGGATTTCTCCAGTATCAAAAAATAATTATGATTAGGAATTAAATTATCTTTTCCCACCTACCCATTGCCCAGTCCAATCCCCCCACTTGTCTTCATAGCCTGGCACCTGCCCCCCCCTCCACCCTGACCAGTGGGCCCCAGTGCAGTTGCACCGCCTGCACACTCGACATCTACGCCACTGATCCTTTATAGACGGTGGCGCTACTCACTTCTTTTTGTATTTCAGTCGGAGATGCAAATGCACGTTGAACAATAATGGTGAGCACCTTCCCAAGTGGAAATGTGATTGTGACAATAAATAATTTTGAGGTCACTGGAAGATCTCGAAGCGATGTGACGTCTGGCGCCATTTGGAATATCTCAAAGTTATACAACATCTGGCATTTGAAAGAGCTCAAAAGTGAGGCCTTAATCAGCTTTTTGACAGGAAATCTCTCTCCGACCTCTTTACAAAAGTGGCACGCTGTAAGGTATTTAAAAGTGTATTCTCTTATTTCAATTCAATGCACTTAAGGCAGCGTAAGAGCCTCAGGGGAAACCTGTGTACAGATAAAACATCGTATCAGCAAACCCAATAGATACCGATCATGAATCATCGTACGTGTTGAATTGGACTGTAGTGGCACATGTGCGTATGCAGCCCGTTTGTAAATCCATTCCTGGGTAAGGGCCTCCCCATACAGCAGGGGGTTGTGTGGGTTATTTGATCATACTTCACCACACTGGTCATTACTGGCTGGTGAAGGTGGCAAGCATAGCTGTTGGAGCATAGTACAATACAAGAATGGATTCTTCTGCACTGTTGCCTTTTTGGCAGCATCTGCTGTAACGGTTTTGAGTATTTATATATGTATTTAAGGAACATGTGATATTCCATTTATATGTGAAGCATTACGCCTCCAAAATAAATGTCCTTGATTTTGGGATCTGGCATAACAAATTAGGACTTCCATAAAAATACAATACTATTCGATCGATGACAAGTGGAATTTCACGTTATGAGAAATGGAGGCAGTGGTATAACTGGAGTGCAAAACGTTAACATGCAGGGTCTGTCCGAGTAACTCACGGGATGACTTTGATTTCTTCCTTGCCAATGAGGATGTAGTCAATGATCTTGTAGAAGTGAATTTCCTGAAGATAATAAACAAGAGGAGGCTGATTTGTTCATACATGCGAAAGAAGTTCAACGTGCAAACGCACATACATACATGCATGGACGACGGTTCGTCAAGGGGCGCGTGCGAGCGTTGTCGTTTACAAATAAAAAATGCGAGACTTCGTTTTCCGGCAGGCAAAACTCACCCTTCCGTCCGGAGTTTTGGGGCCTTTGTAAGGTGCCACCTCGCCCATTTGAATGGCCCACTCGTCAAAAAATTCCTGCAGGGCAAGGACCACATAAGCGGTGGTCAGAACATCACGAACGCAATTACAGACCATCACAGGACCTCCCTTGCCAGTATCAAAATAAAGGAACAGGTTTTACCCTTTCTGGCAACATTAAGATGTTAACACACCAAACATAAACCTTTTTCAAGGAATCGTGTCTGCATTAACCACACGCACTTTTGGTGAACATGCAATTAAAAAACATGCTCTGGTAGTATATGCATTGTCTTTAAAAAGTCGTCCTCTGATCTGACACTGTTTGAGACTAGGCTCTAAAGAAAGCTGTCTCTGGTGTGGACCAATCAGAGTCTAAGGCAGCGGTCCGGCAATCTAGCACCCTGAGAACGACTGTTTAAGGGTGCTTTATAAATTGTAATGATTATGATTAAATTATTAACCTGCAGCTCTTTAAGGACTGCTTCGTGACGTTTATTTATTAAGGACCACCGTCTGGTATGCACGTGCATTGCGGCTCGATAAATATTGAGTTGTTTACCGAATTCGGAAAAAAAATGCTTCTCGTTTGTTGTTTTGGTTGCTGAGCTCTGGTGTTGGGATTCAGTGGAACTTTTCTGGATAAAGGAAACGCTTAATATGTGCATTGTCATTTGAAAATGAGCATGTATTGATGAGTGGGCTTGGGTAGGGTACATCGCTAGAAGTCATCGCGGCTCATGGAATCGACTGATACCTGCTCGCCGAATGACATCCAGGAGGGAATACGGCCGAGAGGATCACCGCGGAGATGGAGCCAATGAGATGGGCTCGTGTCCAGGAGCGAGATCGAGTGTGCCATCACATCGCCATAAGTGATGGCTGTGGCACGGAAAGGCCTTTGTCCAGGAGTTAACAGACCAAGGCAGATGATGATGATTATGTATTGATATGTGTTACCAGGCCCGAGAGAGAGAGAGGGAGAATGTAGAAGTGAAAAGCTTGAATCCCACGAAACTACCACAGCATCCCTCACAAGTGTAAATTTGCATATAAATTGAACCCTGAACTCCACCAGGCTCCTGAATATTCTAGACTCCAGAACGATTTGCAGTGATTGCCAATGTCCGGTCACTCGTGCTGCTCATCCCCGCAGACCCTGGGTGGGGAACCTTTATACCTCACCGAGGGCTGAATATGACTGTCAAACTTGTTTGGTGGTCCACACATTAATAATACGCACCGTCGTCACCCAACAATATTGAGAAAAATAACTTGTGACTGAGCGCAAGACAATCATGAAAACACCGTTTCCAGATTTCAAATATCCCCCCCTCTAATACCTGATTAGAGGGGTTAAGAAGATTGTGGTGATGGCTTAGTACAGTTTGCAGGCCTTTTCGAAATGACAGGCCTCATGTGGCTGTGGTGAGCCTTATCAAATTCAATCACGGGCCATACCTGGGCTTGCATGCCGTAGCTTCCCTCCTGTAGAGGTGGTACGTACCGGGGTGTAGCGAGCCATTATGTAGCCGGTGTCTACATCACGGTCCGTGCATGGGGTGGCTACATCAATGTCCGCATATAGCCCCCTGCCCCTCGGGGGCAGGGGGCTATATAGGGCGGTGCGCGAGTGAAGAAGGAAGACGGAGAAAGCTACATAGGACCCTGGGACCCCTAGCCCCGACGCCCTTATCAGGGCCGGGACTCTGTGTGGCTCAGTGGTGAGACCCTGGGTACTCACAGCCCGACGTCCTTATCAGGGCCGGGTCCGATGGGCCAGTGGTTGGGACCCGTACCCTGGCTAGGTCGGGTCAGATAGCCTCCCGTAGGAAGTACATAGCCGGAGGACCTGAGAGCGTAGCCGGTGTCAGGCACGCGTAGCCGTAGGCTGTGTTCCTAGGCTGTATAGCTGACTGTTACTGTAGAGTGTTATAAATAAATACGTGTTGCCTCCGTCAACTCGTCTCCTGCATAATTTACACCATTACACTCCTGTCGCTGATGTGGAATGTTTCGCTTCCTCAACAAACCTTCTGCTTGGTCATGTCCAGGAGTCCGACGGAGTAACGCTCGCAGTTGAGGTAGCCGCGGACGGTGTACATGGCCTTGTGGAACTGTCGCTCGATGTCCGTGAGTTCCTCGAACACCTTGCTGGCCGCCCACAGCAAGACCTGCAACAGAGCAGAGTCGGGACTGCGGCCACGCGGCCTGCACGGAGTTCACGGCGCGCTGCTGAGATCGTGGGTTTAAATCCACAACAGCCATCCCGTGTGACATGAAAGCCACGTGTTCTCGAGTGGTAGCAGGGAGATGGACTCAACTGACTGCAGGGGACTTTCTGTGTAAAAAAAATGAACATTGAATTGAATTGAAGAGAGAGGAAATGTGAACTCCTTAAGCTCTGTAACAAAGAAGTATAGATTCAGCTCATGTGCAGGTCACTTGCAAATGAGACTTCCCATGATATTTTTCAGGCGTGACTTTTTGAGCAGCTGTGCAACAACAAGGTTTTGTGCATGACATACACGCAGGATGATGACATCACGTGACATGCACGGTATGATGGGGGAGCCGACCGATGCTATGGTGTGCATTTTAATTTGTATTGGATTCCAACCAGCACACATTTTATTCAGTTGTGCTGAGTAGTTTTGTTTTTATATATATGTAAAGGAAAGCCAACACAAGATTGCAGGGGGTTCGTCTTTTAATCCTTTTCTCCCATCCACACCTGTCCCCAGCCGTCCCAATCTCGTTCCCACCAAGGGCCCCTTCTTCCCGCCCGTTCTCCCCTTATATCTCCTCGATTACCCCTCTCACTAACCCTCCTATTCGTGGGAATCCTTCCCCTGACACCCCTACATATACAAAAATGGAACACTTAACAAGTCAACGGTGAGAGTTTGTGATTGGCTCAAGCGTGCGGTGGCGAAGTGTCGTTGCTTACCTGTCCCCTCCGTGTCTCGCACGCGTGCATGTATGAGAGGTAGTATGTCTTCAAACAGACCGAGGCAAAGATGAGGTATTTCAGGAACACCTGCGGAATAAAAACGCGAAGAAAGTGTCATGATTCCGATTGTGTTTACGAGAAAATGGATTCCGCTCAAGAGTACGTCAGCTGCCATCTCTGCTGCCATTCTTTCCTATTCCAGAGCTCGATAGTAAATGTAAAATTTCAGCTTTAATGTCAATCCACTGCTGAATTAAAGTCTCGCCAGGGGTTGTTTGTCCGTACTTTTAAACTAAACTAAAAACTCAATGTCGTTATGTTGCCAGGTAAGACCCACTGAGCTATACAGCTCTTTTTCAGAAGTGACCTTGCCGCAAGTGATAGCTCAACGAAGTGGCTTATCGTGTAGAAATTTATAGCAGCCAAATACTACAAATGCATGTTTCTAAATGTAGAGAGAAAAACTGGAGGACCCGGGAGAAAAATCCACGTGACCACGGGGAGAACATGCAAACTCCAAAATACAGGCTTCATGGTGAGGATAAAACCCACAATCTCCTGAATTCCAGGAAAGGTAGTTAACATCTCGCCACCGCGGCATCACTGGTCAGTGCAGGTTGGTAAAGGCACTGCGCTATCTATGAATCCAGCCACCTGAGTTTGATTTCTGGTGATGGCTAGCATGATTGGCGAGTGATATCTTAAGTGATGTAGACAAAGATGAATATGCCAACATGTTGAAATAATATTAATCGAGATACACAACACGAGTTGGATACACATTGGTAACAGCACCATGGCAGGCATGGGTGGTGAAATTTTGAGTTAATCCCAATATAGCTGGTCCAAAAGTTATTGTACCAACATCTATATACTGTCTCTAAATCAGCCCAAGTATCCCGTGAATCACGTGACTTCTTTGTGCCACCCCCACTCTGAGTCCCTCCCCTCTCCCCGCCCCCTATGAAAACAGACACTGCTACTCCGTGCAGCTCACTTTTGCCTGGGCCTCTGTCTCTCCCCCTTCACCATTTTGGATTGATCACTGTAGTGAAGGTTTTGGTCAAACAACCCCCATGACTGAAATAGTGCTTTATATATATACAACTTCATATATAACGGAGACGCATCCTTGACTATAACATCTGGCAGCTCACCAGCATTGGTTCAAGCAAATCTTATTGCCGACAGGACAGTGCTGGATTATCCTAGTAGCAAAAGTAGCATATGCTACGGGTCCAGCACTTTCAAGGGCCCTGCGCTAAATGCTTTCAATTCCGATTCAGTGATTATGCACTTGCTCTATTACTATAGTACTATACTGCCTTCAACTTTTATGAACGACTGGGTGTTTAAGGTTAGCGATTTGTCGTATTATCTGGCTGTATAGCAAATGAAAAAAGACACTTACTTTACTATGCAAGTTAAAAATGTATGTGTTTTAATGTGTTTTTTTTTTTTATCTAGGGCCCCTATATGCTACAAGCCCCGCACTAGTTTAATCCGGCACTGTGATAAGACACTGCATGTTGCCACCTTTTCATCGTTGGCTAATATTGAGCCAATGTACTCCCAGAAGGCCCGTTTAGCGGTTGACAGAAAGTGTTTAAAAAACAGAGACGTTCATTGTTTAACGTGGTGGGACAGTGAGATCGCGTCAATATGAATGTGTCGTTAACCCACCACCACCCGACACTGCCAATTAGTAAGGTTTGTCACGTAAACAAAACGAGCAAATTAGTGACTACTTCAGCACACCGCTTGTATGTGTGGAGGGTAAACTCCACAGAATTGCCAATTGCGAGTACCGAGACGTTCCACTGGTGATTACAGCGACCAGCTTCACCGGGGCGATTTGCCAGAATTGTCAAGACGTCTTCCTGCCTACGTTTTCGTCGCATCGACCTTTATAGGTCAGGTCATTGCAGATGGGGGTTGGAAGATTGTGGGGGGGGGGGGGTTTGTTTGATGAGGTGCAGACAACAACGGTGACAACGGTGACCTCTTACCTCCGTGTCCAGCGCTGTGAACACCGCCCCGTTCACTTTGTTCACGGCCATTATGACGGCGACCACTTCATTGCCGTTCATGATCGGGGTCCCCAGGATGTTCTTGGTGGTGTAGCCCGTCAGCTTGTCCACAAAGTTGCTGAACAGCTTGCCCTTGAGCGGACACACACACACACAACACCGACGACAAATATCTCACTGTTGCACACTCGAAATGAAGGACGTGGGCAGGTGCTCCAAGTCGAGGGCAAGCACCTTTATTTATTGTGGTTAATATTAATCTTGTGGAGAACAGCACCGTCACTCTATAAAATGCAACAACATGTGTGTTACAACCAGCCTTGCTCCCGAGCGGCCATTAACCATGTGACTGGTATATCCGCGTGGTCATTCAATAACCCTGCCAGCCACCTACAGGCCCGACTCAGTCATCACATGCTGCTGTACACACATCAGGACCTTCACAGAACCACACTTTACTCCCTTGCTGCACAAGGATATAATTAAAAGAGTGATCCATTCCTAATGTGCCACATCACCCCTCCCCTGCCCGTGTAGTAGCCTTCACAGACTGTTGGGGCAAGTGCTGTTTAGCCAGCAGCAGCACATGCGAAGGCCGTGGCACGGGACACGGGGGTGGGTGGCCAACACCACGCACGGCCGTCTTTGTCTCCCCAGTGGCGATGCTTTTACACGGCGCGCCAGGTACTCATTTGAGGCTGAGCCGACCTAGGGCAGGCCCAGGGCCGGTTCAGATAATCGTCACTGGTGTTGGCTAACTGCCACTACCGCACCCCACACCACACACAGTTTTTGGCTGTACGATGACAAAATCCCGCAACAGGTATAAAGGCGTGAAACTGTTTTGCATTTTTAATGTGCGTAAACGCAGGGGTTAATTTCTACGCCGAATGTGTGTGTTTTTTTCCGGCTCGTGGCTTCCCGGAGGTGGCTCGAAGGCACAGCAGTAGCCAGAGCCACGGCGAGAGGTATCCTAGAGGTGCTGTGGTGTGGACATCGTCAGCTGGAACAGACCCCAGCCTGATGACATTTAAGCCACCGTCCCCATTGCACTATCGCTGTTGAACGATCAAACACGCCGCGTTCACTGTGCATGGCGTCATGTTACGTCGTCGTGTGACATCGGATTCGACTTTGCTGATTGTCAAGTGCGACTTTGAATCACTTTCGGGGTGGGGGTGGGTATGTACATTCATCCTTTTGCAAGTAGAACACACATTTATTGTGCAACAGCGCTGCCAACGGCGAGCAGCGATGAAGCGTCCAAATAAAACGGCAATTTATGACGACGGCAGTGGCTTTTCCCAAATGACACGGGCGCACGGCTTGCGTAACGCCCCCCCCCCCCATGCTTATCTGAATCTATTTTTGGTGATCTGATTACGATGGGTTCTAATCGCTGAGGCTGCTTCAAGGTCGCGCGCTTGCAAAGGCAAATTGCGACGGAGCAATGCGGTTGGCTACGAAGGAGACATCGCAGCGACACGCGGCTACTCCGCTGCTCCTGATGCTGGTTGCCTTGGCTTGGCCGCCTGAATGCGACGTTGTTTCGCTGTTGCTCTTGCAGCTACCAGCAGCCGCAACGAAAGAAGCTGTAGAAGAAGACTGCCAACTGCATCGCGATCGTGATGGAATTCGGCAGTTGAAAGACGTGCCATCTAAGAATGTTTTTTTTTTGCCGTAAAGTTGGGTCCTAAAGCTGCCATACGTGTCCCATAAATACAACTTGTATAATTTTAAAACGTGAAGACAGAAAAACTCATCTCATCCACGGCCCTATTACCCGCAACTCATATTGTCCACGGCAGCTGCAGGGTCCATTGCGCGTGATTTTTGTTCGTGGGTAAGAGGATTCGCGCGACAAATTCACCCCATTATCCGCGAGTTTTTACCGCACGGATAAGGGGGGTAGGATCCGAGTTATTGTTTCCCCACATCACCGCGGATACGAGGGCTTCCCGAGTCGTTCACAACCAGGATTACAAACCAAGCACACAGCTTAACTTTAAATATATTTATTTTCACCGAACACACGGTGAAGAAGCCTAACGGCATTTCGCTGATGACCACATCACCCTTGAGGCACACGATCTTGTCATTCCTTCAGAAGCCTAGCAGAGCTGAGAGTCGTTTAGTCTTTGGATGGGACACTGCCTGGCAATTCAAAACGTTGTAGGCCCAGAGTGGCGACGTGGCCGGGAGATGGCAGTACAGGAATTCTTAAATCGATCTGTGCAGAACGTTGAATGGCATCCGTTTGTATGCCCGTGGTGGGTTTTCTCGAAGTGAATCGATTTACTTCCCGCATGAAAGCCAAACGCTCATCAATGGAATTGACCAAATATCGCAATGCAGGACTCTTCTGAAACATCTACTTCCGATTCATTGAGGCCTTCCTTGGGAAATAAAAAAGGGGCATTACTACTCTTAGGCTTTTTCGGTAAAGTCACGTAGGTAAAAAAATAGAAGTAATAATAGAAATAAAATAATAAATCACGACGTTTCGGAGGCAACACAAGTCTCCGTCATCAGGTGGGACCGTCACAGCTAAAATTACTGCATCACTTGATGCAGCATCACTTGATTTATCATTTTATTTCTATTATTACTTCTATTTTTTTTATTTTTTACCTACGTGACTTTACCGAAAAAGCCTAAGGGGCATTACTGTTGTGGTCTTTCCTCAAAAACTTAGTAAAACTGATCCGAGAGTCGCCAATGGAGATGTGTGTTTTACGTTCAAACAATGGAGCCGTGATTCGCATTGCTCTATAATTGCATGCCACTCTCGTTAACTATGTAAAACAAGTTTAGCAATTGAATGAGCACGAGCACGTTGCTAATAAGCACACCGAGAAGATTGGTACAGCACTGTAAAGACTACAGTGCAGCACTTGCAATTTCAATAGAGTGCATTCATTCTATTGCATTAGCAACTTTATAAAAATAGATAAGCAGACAACACGTCGCCTAGATAATCTGTCTCTCCGTAAAAATGTAGAAGTACCCTTTGCACAATCCCACGGCCTTCTGAGGGTTACATTTAGCAGCATTAATTCAGTACATGCAAAAATCGGAACCGGTTTTGACAGGGCAGCGTCTCATCAGCAGAGGCAGGCTTTCTTGAATCAATTAACATCTGGCAGCTCACCAGTATTGATTCATGCACATACATTTAATTAGAATATCATTTTCTGATCATGTTCAATATAAGGTCGATTATGGCTCGTGCATTGGATTGATTATTTGATGCAATTTCTTGAATAGGTAATTTTACGGCCACCAACTGGAATTTTTTTCTAAGGTTACGTCTGATGCCAGTATTATTGACTGAATTATTATTTTTGTTACCTTTTACAATCTCGGCCATTCTAAAAAAAAAATTCGCAATTTGTTATCGGCGCCTGTCAAAGCTACGCGACGCCTCGTGAGCAACGTCGCTCTCGTGGCCCAGGACGGCCACAGTGGCCACGTGGCCGCTCTGCGTCGCCACCGCCTCCCTCTGCCCGTTCGGCGGGCGCACCACGCACCTCGCTGACGTCGTGGTTCACCGTCTTCTTGAACTGGGCCACGTGTCCCACCACTCCCAAGTCGAGCGGGAAGACGATCTCGGCCTCGGGCTGGACCAGGCAATCCTCGAGCGACGAGGTCCTGGTGACGTCGAAGAGCCGGGTGGCCAACTCGGGCGTGCCGTTGCGCTGGCGGTACATGAAGAGGCTGCAGCGGTCGGCGTCGATGAGGCCAGCCAGGTGGCGCAGGCACTTGTGCATGCACTTCTCCATGTTGATGCTCTCGGACATGTTGCACACCAGGTCGAAGAGGATCTCGCTCTCCTGCACCTTGGAGATGTCCACGTACGAGGGTGCTGCGCCGCCCATCCGTTCGTCCCACATGGCCGAAATCAACCCCGGGCGCAGCTTCCTGTTGAAGTATTCCTGCGCAAAGTTCGGGTTGGAGTCCAAAAATTGCTCGACGCTGTCCTGGTTCTGGCTGCCCATCTTTGATCGCTTTTCCGATTCGGAACAACAATTTAAAATATTAATACGTGCTTATTTCTACGGGTCAATATAGCAGCAGCGCGTCCGTGAGGATCTCTACACCATCCGTGGGGGTCTCTACACCGTCCGTGGGGGTCTCTACGCGTCCGTGGGGGTCTCTATACCGTCCGTGGGGGTCTCTACACCGTCAGTGGGGCGCCTGCACAGCAGCAGCGGCAGCAGCGCCCAATGTTGGCGGTGCCTTTGGTTTGTTAGGTAGGCTCCGGTAGACTTCCCATCACGTCGATGACTCGCTTCGGTGTCGCCGGGGACTGGTTTTGGGGCGTGCGGGCGGGCGGGCGGACGGCTCGCAAGGGACTTCATTAAATAAGTAAGCCTATTGCGCTTGCTTAAGCCCCGTCAATGCGATTCGCCATGATGACGCCCACAGCATCGTTTGTGTGTGTGTGTTGTTGTTGGGATTCTTAATTTGCCTTGAGGTAGCGGATGATTTGTCCGAGGCTGCCACCGGTTTTATGCGCAACCACCAAACACCCAAAAAAAAAAACCTACAGGAATAGAGCTGGCAGCGCAAGCGGCAAGCAGCATCATACGTGGCCCGCCAAATTTATCCACGGGTTGACAAGACAACGCACGAGTTCTCCATCTCGCTCTCCATGGCCGAGGCCGATTCAAAATACAAGCTCATGTGGATTCGCATTTCTCATCGTAAATCCTGAAACCGTCGCTCAGGACATCTCGCGAGGCAGTGCTATGGGTAAGCCACCGGGCACTGGAAAACGTTTTAACCGACGGTCGATAGCCGTTGAACTGAAGTGGGTGAGAGGACACGGAGATGCATTGTGTCTTGGGATGGAGCTCTGCAAACCGCGTCGTAGTTGGGGTCTGGAGCGCGTGTTCGCGATGGCTCTTTGGCGGGAGCAGTGAACTGCACCGAGAAAACCGGTGACCCGAGTTCGATCGGTGGCCACGGCCTACATGAGTCGGCGAGCGCTTGCTGAATTAGTCCTGGGCTCCCAACCAGCTAGCTAAAGCAGGGTCAACAAGCACCATGATCAGCACGGTGTGGATGTCATGGTTCCATCCCACAAACGTGTTAATTTTAAGCAATTTACAAGGTGTGTGAGCAATCGACACAGTTTTTGCGTCTTTCAATGAACGTTAGCAAAGAACAGTTATTCATCTTACTTTCAATAATAAGTTCCAAGCCAGTTGCACACATTTGTCTGATCCTTACTAATACACCCTAAGAGTAGTGGCGTCATGGTCAGGACGCTGCAATCCAGAGGACTCCGGTTCGATTCCATCTTCCAGAGATGCAGTCGTGAAGCTACGATGCCAGTGCATCGCTGCCACGCCGTCCCTCTCCGTCCAGCGGTACGAATGAGAACAACCCAATCTTGATTTGAAGCTTTCGTGACTGCAGGAATCCATACTCTTTGGTTCTTTCGGTAAAGTCACGTAGGTAAAAATAAACTAAATCACGACGTCTCGAACGCAACACAAGCGCCCGTCTTCAGGTGAAAATCGCGACAGCTGCGACGTCTGCTGACATTGTGCTGCTTTTGGATGGCACCACTCTTCGATCTGACATGAACATCACGCTAATCTCTCACATTAACATAGCCACTGCCGTGCCCTCGTCGAGGAGGCAGCTCTCCGTTCTTACATTAACATGCTAATTTCTTACATTAACATCACTAGCTCCGCCCACTTCTTTATGACCCTTGGGCTACACCCATTTCAAACCTTTTAAAACAGTCTGCATCAGCAGCAGGCCATGCTTTCCCACCTGATGACGGACGCTTGTGTTGCCCCCGAAACGTCGTGATTTATGTTATTTCCACCTACGTGACTTAACCGAAAGAACCAAAGAGTAATGGAGTGCAACCCAGTTTGGTCTGTCGGCATATTTAGTGTGGTGGGGAAGAGGTGTGGCTGGAAGAGTAGGCCAAGGATCGTTTGGAGTTCCCTTCAGTGGAAGCCCTTCCGCTCGCAGCGGCGTGAGCAGGCAATTGGGGGGCCGCTCCTTTATCCTTGTTTACATACCCATAGGCCTGCCGCCATGCAGTGTGTACGCTAGCACGTGCCAAGTCGCGCATCTGTGACTCGTATTCGAATCGGTTACACACCGTGACTTTCCGTGACTGGTAATCGATTCTGGTTTATCCGGTTATCGATCAACAACACCATAAAACTAAACGATACAAACATTTTATTTCCATCGCAAATTAAACTGAACCTCCGCGTACCTCTGATATTTCGATTTAAAGCTTTCGTGACTGCAGGGATTCATCTTCTTGGTTTTTTCGGTAAAGTCATGTAGAAGGGAAATAATAAAATAATAAAAATAAAACATAATAAAATTCCTCTCACGACAAGCTTGCGTTGTGGCCGAAACGTCGTGAGAATTATTTTATTATGTTTTATTTTTATTATTTTATTACTTCCCTTCTACGTGACTTTACCGAAAGAACCAAGAAGATACCTTCTGATACTTAAGGTGCAGTGTCAAATCTCGTTGAAAATAATGACCCCGTCAAACCCCTCCCCCCAAAAAGAACACAATTGATAAACAACGTTTAAACGTTACAATGCGTAAGGAAATTCATTTGCTGTCGCGACGTCTACCAGTAATGCAATGCTAAGCTCCCGCGGGCTCGTTGTGGGTCTGTGTATTATTTGTAACCTCAGGACATCTCGTGCATGGCGCGCGAGGCAGTGCTATGGGTAAGCCACCGGGCACTGGAAAACGTTTCAACCGACGGTCGATAGCCGTTGAACTGAAGTGGGTGAGAGGACACGAAGATGCATTGTGTCTTACGATGGAGCTCTGCAAACCGCGTGGTAGTTCGGGTCTGGAGTGCGTGTTCGCGATGGCTCTTCGGCGGGAGCAGTGAACTGCTCCAGTAATGCAATGCTAAGCCCCCCGCTGGCTCGTTGGGGGGGGGGGGGGTCTGTGTGTTATTTGTAACCTGGGAAATTAAAGCCAAACACTCCACTCTTAAGCCCTCTTGGGTCGCGCCGACGCACAGGTAGATTTTGCCCGCGCAGGACAAAGCGGAACGTTCAAGTCAGCGAATCTGCCGTGCGAGTTATCCCCCTAAAGCCTATTTAATGGAGCTCTATTCTGATTCTCAAGGATATCCTTCGGCTCAGGCAAGACGCACCCAAAGCTCAACTCCGGTCGCGGCCTTTTTGTGGTGTGCGTGGCGCGTGTGTTCACTCCGCGCGCAAAAGTGTCGTCTCTTTCCCGCGATCGTGCTGTTTCGGAGTCATTGCGGTCCCCCACGTTGACAGTGATGGCAACAAAGCACCGATAAAGCGACAATGCGCCAGTGGTTACTTTGATCTATTTCTGTTTAAAAAATCACAGTTGTTGAGCACAGGCCTAGAGAGGGCCCACCGGACATCAACAAACGCCGCTCGTGAAGGTAGAATAGATGGGAAGTTAACAACGGGTAATTTGTTTTATTGAGCGAGGTGATAAGAACTTGGGACGAGACGAGGGGAGTGACTTACAAAGTCGAGCAGTGTGAGGAAGGCAGCGGGAGGGAAGAGTATTGTGACCTGCAGTGTGGTGGTGGTGGTTGAATGCAGTCTGGTGGACCTGCTCCTCAACATGGGTGGAGGAATGGTCGAGTGAAACTCAATGGGAGCAGTAACCGTGGCAGTAGCGAAATAAAAAGCACGATCTCATATTATCATTATCCACGATGAATTCACTTCTCAATCGGTCACCATCGCTCACAGACTTGCAATGTGGCGAGATGTTAAACTGCCTGGGTTCGATTCCGACTCTTACGCCTGCTTATTTGGAGTTTGAATTTTCTCCACGGTGGCCGCGTGGATTTTTTTTTCCGTTTTCCCCTCCACATTCAGAATCAACATCACGCGTTTCCATACGATTGGCCAATTCTTTGAGAAATCGTTTGTGGCCAAGTCACTTGCGAAAAAGAGCTCCATAGCTCAGTCGGCATTACCTGATCAAATAAACAAATCAGATCACCCGTATAGCCTTAAGCGGCTGTAGGAGCAAGTTCTGTTAGCGAGCAAGCTATGAAGACCGGCACAGCACGCGAGTGGGTGGTTGGCCAGCACCACACCCGGCCGCCTTTGTCTCCCTAGTGGCGATGTTTACCCACCACACCAGGTACTCATTTGAGGCTGAGTCGACCTAGGGGAGGCCCATCACCGGTTCAGATAATCGTCACTGGTGCTCGCCGTGAGCGGGAATCGAATCCGGTTCGCCGGGTTGGAAGCGCAGCGCGCTAACCGCTGCGCCACCGCTCCCCAACACGTGACACTTGAATTCATTGCTCCGTCTCCCCGTGCGTGGTGTCTGGCCCGCCTCTCGGCTCCTTGGTCGCCACTCTTGTCGCGAGTGACGAACATCGGCCATCGTCTCTGCTCGTGGCGACCCTCCTCAGGTGACACGAATCATGGAATGAACGTCTGTGTGTACGTTCTCTAAGCCGTGTGCTCGGTTGATCGCATTTGGTTTATTAGGGGTTTGAACCGGCTGGCCAGGATTGGGCAAAAGCACTTTGCACCCAGACAACTGGAGAGCACAGACTTTTATGTCAATAACCACGCGTTAACAACTAACAATGACATGTTAGAATCGCAGTTAAGAGACACACATAATATATCCTGGAAAAAAAATTGTTACTTAAAATCTCATATATTGCAACTCCAATGAATGCAACTCTCCTCGCTTCTTTTTGCACTCTTCAGACTCTATTCTATCGTCGTCGTTAGGTGTAAATAACCCGTGTTGATCCATGTGTGCCTCGACCAGCATCGTAATCGCCACTCCAGAGACCATAGCATCCCGGCAGCCTCCAGGTGGGGTTGATGAGCTCAGGTTGAGATCATGTCCCCCGAGACACGGCAGGGTCAACGCGATGCCCTGTTGGGTTTGCCTTTGGTTGTCGACGAGAAAACCGTTGTTCATCCAGCTTTGCTGACGTGTCGTGCTCTTCCCTCGGATTTGGCCGGGCTTTCTCTCTGCAGGGGTTCCTCTCGGTTTCCTGCAACTCAACAAAAACAGTGGCCACAAACTCGAGCCTCCTGGTTACCCGCGTGACGAACGAGGAAAGTCATGTGGAGCGATGGAATCAGCTCGTGCGCAGGCATTGATGTGTGTATGTTGAACTGCTTTCGCACGTAGCAGACCGCGCCGATCAGAGGCGCGGGGTGAATGACGTGAGTGTCTGTTTGATGGCTTTTTTCCTCTTCAAAATATTCAGTTCCTGAACGATTTAATTCCTGATTAAGCTCCCGGCCAGCACATGGAGCGAAACGTCGGACGTCGTGCCGAACCACAGCAGCGGCACAACCGCGAAGCCCTTCACAGCAGACGAATGGTTGCGTCGCAAGACCAAACGTGATGGCAGGCCTTCGTCCAGCAATAGATACAATAATTGCTCGTAATTATAATGAAGTTACGCAACGAATATATTGTACTCTACAAGAACAAGCATTACATTGTTCGTACACTGTATGGCCATAGAGTCTCCAACAGGCGTGACAGAAGGCCCCGTTGAAACGAAGCTTACTTTACCCGATTATATAGAGCTTATGTTATTTTTAGAATAGTGGAGTAATTGTAGCTTCGCAGCGGCCTTTGTAGCTTCGCCAACCGTATTTGGTCCATGCATGAATCAAGTTGCATTATTTACATTGCGATGAAATGAATGCACAATTGCCAATAAACTGAGTTCAATTTTACTTCATTGCTTATGGCTGCTGTAATCTCTACGGTTACTTGCATTGCACAGCGCTTTCTATGCCATGATATTGGTTGCTATTCTGTTTGATTTTAATAGGTGGCAATGGAAACCATATATTGTTGACAATGTACTCATTAAAATCAGTACACAGCAAGAAATAGGTCAGAACTCTCCTCCCCTATTGCACAATGTGGTGAGCTCCGTGTCTTCCCGTGGGAGTTGCTCCATGTATTCAAGCCTGAGGTTTGAACACGATGAGATGTACGTACGTTGAAATGTTCTCGCACCGTACATAGCCAACTGTGCATCTACAATGCGCTGCAAGACCCTCATATGGCCATATTGAAGGCACGGGTAACAAGATAAGACTGGTCAACAAAAAATAAACATTTTTTCTGGCCTGGACTTTTGCAGCTGTTTTAGACTAAGATTTTCTCTATCACATCTCATTTTATGCTATCGGCATACCCCATTTTCATTGATTTTACCCGAAATTAACTCTGTCACTTATGATTGCAAGTTGTTGCGAGTCAGTGACTGCTTTAGTGTTAAAATATGGTGTTGTATTTTTAGGATAGTGTGTTTATAATATCATTTATGTAGATATCCACATATTTAATATTTTTCTTCTGCAGTTTTGATTGAAAATGCAATATTTGATATCTCAAAAACCTGATGTGATAGACAAAAACTGATGCCAGATTTGGAATCAGCACCCCAAATTTACCTTAAAACCGTTGGAATACCTTATGCCAGAAAAAGTGTGTTGACCAGTGTAATTTGCTGTAGCCAATACATTGCACCTCATGTATGCATGAAACAAACACGGGGAGAGAATAATCATGAGCAGAAGCAGCAGCAGCCAATATTGATATCCACTTCTGGGATGAATGCCTCTCCAAACCGTCCCCATCGTTCTCGGTGTCATGCAAACAATCCATGTGGCAGGCTACTGCACGCGAGCTCGTGATGGCATGGCTCCATCTCTACGAGACGCCGACGAACCTCTTGGGCTGCCACTGCCATGAGCCACGGCGGCTAGGAGATGTTAACTACCTCGCCTAGTGTACAGGAGGTCGTGGGTTCGATCTTGACCCTGACGCCTGCTGTAAATTTGGAGTTTGTATGTCTCTCTCTCTCCCCGTCGAGATGTTAACTT
>CM025659.2:6881251-6893069 GCA_014621495.2 Entosphenus tridentatus
CCCCCCCTCCCCCCCCCAGGTGCGTGACGTCATTTATGAACGGCCCCTTTACCCTTCATTGGCCACGCGAAAGAACGGCACGTCGCGTTCCGCAAAGGCGTCGTGGCGAGAGGCCTTCATCCAGCAGTGGACTGACAGTAAAGCCGCACCCGTGCACTGAACATCCATTCGAGTGGCTTGATCATTATTACGGAGCGAGCGAGCTGCTAGACGGGGCCATGGGTGGCTTGGCCCCAGAGGTCGCAACCGGGTACCCAATACCCGTACCCTACCCGATACCCGGCTACCCGTACCCGGCCGAGTACGGGGTACCCGTTTGCGACCCTGGTGCGGCCGGGTACGGGTACGGGTAGGCCGTGAGTCACTGGTGAGTCACCGTTTGTCACTTATTTCCCAACGTCTTGTCTCTTCTCACAATTCAAGTTCCTAGAATCAACCCACCCGCGCCTGCAACATGGCTTCATCCCAGAAGTCGCAATCGGGTACCCGTACCCTACCCGATACCCGGCCGGGTACGGGTAGGGTACGGGTACCCGTTTTCGACCCTGGTGCGGCCGGGTACGGGTAAGGAATCAAAAGCCTCTTCTTGGTTCTTTCGGTAAAGTCACGTAGAATGGAAACAATACAAATAATAAAATGAAACATAATAAAATCATTCTCACGACGTTTCGGCCACAACGCAAGCAGCCGTCATCAGGTGAAGACCAGGTCTGTCGGGGAGACAGCGTCTGAATGAAACGGCACCATGCTTGGAGCGTATATTTAAGCTGGGTTGGAAGGGGGGGAAGGGCGCCTTGACAAAATAATTTGCATATCAAGAGGAATTTAGCATATTTATGGGCATATTTATGGGAAATGCAGGTATGTGATTAGTACTACTTATGCCCGTGCATTATGCAGGACGAGCAGCATCAAAGGGATTGGAGAGGGGTAGCACTAATAAAGGGAAGGAGTGTTAATAGTATGTAGCTGCCGCAACTAGAAACCACCACGTAATTTAGCATATTTATGGGAAATGCAGTCACGAAAGCTTTAAATCGAGAATCAAACCCCGTTTGCGACCCTGGTGCAGCCGAGTACGGGTACGGGTAGGCCGTGAGTCACTGGTGAGTATCTGTCACTCATTTCCCAACGTCTTGTCTCTTCGCACAATTCAAGTTCTTAGAATCAACCCACCCGCGCCTGCAACATGGCTTCATCCCAGAGGTCGCAATCGCGTACCCTACCAGATACCCGGCCGGGTACAGGTAGCCGGGTATCGGGTAGGGTACGGGTACCCATTTTCGACTCTGGTGCGGCCGGGTACGGGTAAGGAATCAAACCCCGTTTGCGACCTCTGCTTGGCGCTCGTCGCAAGTGAAACAGCGCCCTCCGGTGGTGCCACGTCTCTCGTTCTCTTCAACGAATGCCTCGTGGATTGAAAGTCTGCGGACTCACGGACAGTTGCGGTGAATCGGCAAATGAATATCTCTGTATGGTGCGTGGCATCGTCAGTGGCATATCAGCCCCCCTCCTCCCACCTGAGATTAAGATTTTGAAAGTTTTTTTTATTTTACCAGATAAGGCCAACTGAGCTATGGGCCGTCCATAAATGACGTCACGCGATTTTTGATTTTTTTTTACCGGCCCCCTTCGTTTTTTTTACCCCCCCTCAGTAGTTTAAACCGATTTGAAGATTGTTTTATTTTCAAAATGGGAATATGCTTTTGGGGGGGGGTGGCAGAGCTTTGTGACGTCATATTTGAGGGGGGGGTCTGAATTTTTGTGACGCCGTGTGACGAGCGGGGGGGGGGGGCAAAAATCGTCAAAAATCGCGTGACGTCATTTATGGACGGCACCTTATCCAATCCACAGATGTATGAGGAATCCCACTTTCGTTTCGTGGAGGTTATTGTGACCATGCCTCACGCTGTGTGGTCTTAAAATGAAAATCTAAAAAATAAATAACAGGCGACGTTTCGGGTAATGGCCCTTCTTCATATCCCATGCGTTTATGCAATGAAAGACAAGTTCTATATTTTATTACGCATGTCTTGTTCTCTTTAGGCAGCGTCAATGACGAATGTGTCGAGTTGTTTGTGTAACGATCTTCAGTGTGAGAGCGAATGCGCATTGTGACTTGGTGGTGGTGGTGCGGTGGTGATCGCATTGCGCTCTAAACCCATCGGGCCTGAGCTTGATTCCCGGCCACTTCTTACATCACCAGTGGCGAGTAATATATATACCGGTCCAGGCCCCCCCCCCCCTCCTTCACCGTACTTCACCAGTGTGGTCAAGTACGGTCAAACAACCCCTCCGATCAAACCGGCGTGTGTAAACCTCCACCCAACAGTGGATTGACAAAGGGGTTGTGAACGAACAAGCCAAAAAAAGCCAAACAAACCTCGGGGCACCTTGCTATTTATATTTCGCATAACGGCCTCCGACGGTAGTACAGACGACTCAACTCATGGTGGTGGTTGCTTGGTGGTGTGGGGCGCGGCAATGCAATGCTTATCCCGCTGCACTACGAACCCGGCTACCCGAGTTCGAATCCTGCTCACGGTCAACATCTGAGACGAATATCTGAACCGGTCCTGGGCCTCCTCCTAAGGTCGACAGAGCAGGAGCAGCCAAACTGCCCCAACTCTCGCCTGAAGCCCTCTCGTCGTCGCTAGCGGGCATCAACATTGCCATTCAGCTCCTGGACCATGTTGATGCCATCGCACGCAACGACAGAGTGGAATGTGTACGCATGTATTTATATATGTCCCACTTAAGGCCACGTAGCGTTATTGTTTGATTTGTTATTGTTGTTGTTGTTTGTGTTACGTGTGCGGATCGGTAGCGTAGCGTTTAGCGCGCTGCGCTACGAATCCGGCGACCCAAGTTCGATTCCCGCTCGTGGCCAACATCATTGGCAATTATCTGAACTGGCCCTTGGCCTCCCCTAGGTCAAATGAGTACCTGGTGTAGCGGTGTGTAAACATCGCCACTGGGGAGACAAAGGCGGCCGGGCGTGGTGCTGGCCAGCCCACCCCCTCGTGTACTGTGCCGGCCTTCATAGGTGCTCGCTAACAGCACTTGCGACAAAAGCCTGTTAAGGCTACACGGAGGATCTTTGTCTTTGCTGCTGTTGCTGCTGCTGCTGGTGACCCCCTTGTCGGGGTTGGTGCGCGCCTGGGTCTTTAGGCGTCACTTATCAGAGGCCCCCTCCCCTCGCGAGTACAAATATTGGAGCAGGGTACAGTCGGGAGCAGCCGTGGTTAATTCGCCTCTTATGAATCGTGTTCTTAAACCCTGCGCCCTGACAAAGGCAGCATTGGTCCTGTATCGCTTCATCATTCCAATATACGTGGAATCATCATCAGCACCAGCCATGTTCCGTTGTTGCCTGTTCCTCCGTACGCATCACGACGATGTCGTTGTTCTTGTTCTGTGCTGATGTCAGTTGAACTTCTTTCGCACCGTACATCGCCAACCGTGCTAATCGGAGGTACGGGGAGGGAGAAAACAACATTCTGAATACAAAAAGCAGTTCTACATAAAAAAATAAATGTTCAATATAGATTTTAAAGTGCATCGCTCCAGTGGCTTCCTGAGAATTGGAGGGAAGAGCGTTCCAGACGGCCGCAGAAGCGCATCTGAAAGCGCCGCCATGCGGTGGCCGTCTTTGTTCGATGGCTTAGCCACAAGCCGCCGCTGCGAGTCTGACCGAAGTTTGCGTGATGGTTTATGCTTGCTCCTTGACGAGATCAGCAATGCATTGTGAAGCATCACGGATCTCCCTTGCAAACAAGCCGGGTAACTGTCTAAATGTGACTTTCCGTGTAACAAATGAACATTGATGGATTTATTGATTTGATCTATCCACCGTTGTATGAGCGATCAAGACCTTACCACTCCGTCACCATCTCTCACGGCCTCGAGGTGCAACAAATGATTTGTCGAGCTCAGGGGTGTCGGCAACCAAAACAACAAGCAGAGACATTTCTTTTACAAGTTGCTAACAATTTTTTTTTCCAAGTGCCGCAAAGCATGTGAATACGAGACGCTCCTTAATAAATAATGTCACCAATCAGCCCTCGATGAGCCGCAGATTGCCCACCCCTGGTCTAGCTGCTCAACGCGAGCTGATCGACGCAGCCAAGCAACAGCAGCTTCATTTTTCACGAGTTTCCCCGCATGTGTTGCGTGACACGAGGTGTGGAGGGGGTGGGGTGGGTGGAGGGGTTGAGTGGGTGAGTGGAGCGGGGTGGGCAAGGCACGGGAGTGGGGGATATATAGACACTGAGTGAGAGTGACCACTTCTCTCCGCCGCTTATCGGACAATCGGCCTGGAGCCAAGGGCCATGAATAAAAGCAGCGGTCAGGGCTAGGCAGACGACGCGCGTAGACTGGACGTGTAGCCAGCTCGCCTGGCCTCCAATCAATTGCGACAAATATTTGAGCGGCCAAATTGATCGCGTGCCTCTCTCACCGCGCCTTAATGTGTGCGCCGCGGTGGCTAGGAGATGTTAACTACCTCGCCTGGTATGCAGGAAGGGGGTTGTGGGTTCGATGCCGAACCTGACGCCTGCTGGATATTTGGAGTTTGCGTGTCTCTCTCTCTCTCTCACACACAGCGGGCGCGTGGATTTTTCTCGGGGCCCTCAGGTTTGTGCCCTCCACATTTAGAAACATCACGTGTTTAGAGTATTTGGCTGCTATGCATTTGCACGCGATAAGCCACTTCGTTGAGCTATCAATTGTGGCCAGGTTGCTTCTGAAAAGGAGCTGAATTACTCAGTGGACCTTACCTGGCTAAATAAAAAATAGTTTGTAATAGTTTAATTTCATTTAATCCGCCCCCCCCCGGCCCCCCCCGCCACAGCTGGGGTTTGTAATAACCACATCGTCATCATCATTAGCCATGCTGGATGAAGGCCCTTTCCCACGTCCCAAGTCTGCACCGTATACTAAGTTACACACATACAGATGACCATGTGGAAGTTACACACCGCTATGGGGCAAGTGATGTTTCCGAGCACCTATGAAATGCCCGGAACGGCACAAAGAGGGGTTTGATGTGACCAGAACCACGTATGCTGACATGCACACACCGCACCAGGTACTCATTTCATGCTGAACTAACCTAGGGAGAGGCCCGGAGTCGCTCCAAATAATCGCCAGTGATATTAGCCGTGGCTCAGAATCGAACTCGGGGAGTCGAATTCGTAGCGCAGTGTATTATTCACCACCGCGCTACCAACACACACACGTGTGTGTGTATGTACATGTACACACACACACACGTGTGTGTGTGTACATGTACAGGGTGGACCATCAGTAAGTACCTGATTTGAAACAGCGGTATTTTGTGTTAATGATTTTGTTATATATTTTTAGCAGGAATAAAGTAGAAGCCTGGGAGTTTATGATGAACCGGTGCACACCTCAGCAGCGTCCGAAAATAGTTGACATTGTTCAAATATTGTTCAATAATCTCAACACGGAGAGACGATCGCAGATATCTTAAGACCAGAACGGCTCCAACTCCGCACCATATTCGGGCATTGATTTTCCGGACCAACAGTTGATGCAAAGCGTCGTGTTGGCAGACCTCGAACCGGTCTATCTCCGACTTCTATTGAGCGGGTTAACGGAGAGTGTTCAATTAGAACCCCCAAACTACGACGAGGATGAGACGCTCCGCCGCTGAATTGGGGATCGCGCGACGTTTCGCTGCGGTGAGTCTCGGGTACAGGACTTGCATCTTTTTCCACGTAAATTTCAGCCGGTGCAAGAATCGCAGCCCAGGGACCATCAAAGCCGCCTCGAGTACTCGCGTGCTTTCATTGACACAGGAGAGAGATGGAAAATGCAGTTGAGAACGCACGGATTTGCCAACGCAACGCATTCGGTCATTTACAAGATATTATTTTTCATACATAATTATATAGACTCACCATGAATTCAATAATTTTCTATCATTTAGAAACCGGTCCAAACTCTGGACTGGTTTCGACCTTCTGGGTCTCATCAGCAGACACGGGCGTGCATTTAACCAGCACAGAACCGCATTGAGATGTGCCCTTTTGCTGAATTTTTCTCTTCACGTTTTTTTCGAGAACAGGACACAATGTATAAACGTCATTTATTTTGTGCGGATTGAATGCATTTGTTGGTGGAGCGGTGGCGCTGTGATTCGTCCACTGCGCTAAGCCGCGAGGTACGAACCCGGCAACCCAGTTGGACTCCTGGCCACGGCTAACAACCATTGCCAAGCTGTATGCATGTGGAAGCAATTTCCTGCCGCGCCATTGACCAGCGTGGTGAAGTATGGTCTAACAAACAACGTAACTGACACGCCATTGGTTATCCATTCAAGCCAGCAGTGCATTGACAAAGGGTTGCACATTTTTCCATTACCTTTTAACAGTAGCGGTCTTCCGTTTATCCAGGAATACCTGCCTCACCGAGTGTCAGTAGTTCGTCGAGAGGTCCACACGTTGAGATTTATTTGTACAATTGTGCTTGTGTAACTTATAACGTTCAGCAACATCTTTTAACGGGGGGGGGGGCACGCACTTTGATGTCGTCTCGGCGCAGAGATTACGCGGTATAAGCGATTGGGCGAGAGCTTGACCAAATAAATATTAAATCCATCGGCACACAACGGCTTTGTGTCCTTCGTAATAAACACCGCACGCGCACCGCGCGTGTTTGCAAATCCCAATGACAACGTCTTCAATAGCCCCATCCATCCTCTTTGAGTCTGGAAGGCAGATATTTGTCCACTCCGTGGCCTCTTCGCATAGCACGTGTGCGTGTGTGTTTACAGGGGGGGGGGGGCGGGAGCGGTGGCGCAGTGGTTAGCACGCTGGCGTTACGATCGCGGCTGCCCGAGGTCGATTCCCCCTCGCGGCCACCACCACCAATGACGATTATCTGAACCGATCCTGGGCCTCTGCTACGTCGGTGTGAAAACATCACTATGATGGAGACAAATGCGGTCGGGTGTGGTGCTTCCCATCCACCCCTTCGTTTGCTCGGTTAACAGCACTTGCCCCAACAGTGCATTAAGGCTTCACGGAGGGATCTTTGTCTTGTATAAAGTGCAGCCCTGCAAAAGCTTATTTACACCCCTGCTGGTGAGATTATCTCCACTGAGGCCTTCTAGACGAGGGCACTTGGCCTACTCGTCCACGCTGGAAGAGGTGGGGGGTGCCCACACTTATTTGCACCCTCACGCGGCTTTGCAGATCGACCAAACGTGTTTCTCAAACTCGTTTGGGCCCGCGGACCCACTCATTTCCCCCACCCCTGGCATCTAAAACGCATTAGCATCTGTCACTGAATACCAGGAATATAATATTATTCATATTTACGGATCATAAGAAAATGTATCCATAATATAGGTATTTTTAATGGGGGTGAGATCGCGTAAAGATAAAAATACGTCGTTAAAACTCGCCAGCGCACCGCAGGTATAAGGTGTTGTTTTAGGAGGGGCGGGGGGGGCGGCAGAATTGAGATCTTAGGGCTAGTATAGATTATCCAACTTTAATTTAAATTTAAATATCACGAGTAAAATATGAATTCATGTCCGACAACACTGTCTTGATCAACCTGCATTTGCATCACGGCCCCGCCGACCACCTGGGGAGCGGTGGCCAGCCACCCTGTGGCTAACCGGGTGCCACACTCGGAGACCCACCGACCTGACCCATTTATACCGCCGAGTGCGTGGGCAGAGGCGGGGGATTTAAATAATAAACTTGCCCGTTGTTTTCACTGCCGCGCCGGGAGATCGACTCGCAACCGGCGTCCCCCGCATTGCTAGTTCAGTGCGCTCGTCACCATATCGCCACGGCGGTTGCCCCGATCTGTGAATAAATAAACTCGTCTTGGGCCTTCACAGGTGCTCGCTGACAGCACTTGCCTCAACTGTCCATTCAGGCCAGGGGTGGGGAACATCCGGCCGTATGAGGCCCGCGAAATCATTTGGTGTGGCCCTGCCAAGCCAACCGCAGGCGGGACTCGAAATTCAATCAATCTAGGAGCAAACTTGGAAAAGCAGTGGCGAGTAGCAACATCATCACTACCGGCTAACATCACACGCCTCGCCAAAGAGAAGCAGTTCCAGCCATCACATTAGGGGGTGAGTTAATGAAATGTTTGACCAAATACAGCAGGCTCATTTTTAAGTTGATAATTTTGTATGGCCCGCGAATGATGTTATAAATATCCAAATGGCCCTTGGCCGAAAAAAGGTTCCCCACCCCTAATTTAGGCTATACGGGGATCTCTCTTTGTTTGTGTGTATGTGTGGCCCATAGCTGCAGCATGCCCTGTGTTTTGTTCGCCTTCAGTTGCATTGCTTAGGCGACTGTTGGATCAGCTGCGTGCTGCATTTAAACGGCCTGGCGGTGTCGAGCAAACATTAAAAATGATAATAATCATGTCCTTTATTTGCCACGGGATGCCTCATTGAGTCTCAAGACTCCTTTTCAGGATGGCGCTGCTACACTGGGATGTTTTGTCACCTCCACATTAATGAGCGTTTCACTCGGCGTGAGAGGAAACCGCAGTAACACGAGAAACCCCAATCACCTCCAACGAATGGACACACACACACTCAAAACTCCACCACATACAGAAGACTCAAGAATCCGTTTGCCGTACTGCTAATGCTCCGCTGCTAATCTCCCCGAGTGTCTTGTAGCCCTAACTTACAACGCCCGATATCGGTTTTTTTTGCTGTACACATGTCCTTCGCGGTAGTGGTAGATGCGTTCCAAAAAGAAAAAGGGGCCCAACGAAGCGACACCCGCACGAGTCAAGCTGCCTGCCGAGTAGCACACACGGCACGCGGCACCGTGGCGCACCGTGTCCGACCGCATGGCCGCACGTGAGTGAATTAAAACCGCACTGAGCGAATTTTTTCGGACAAAAATTAGGTAACAGCCGCATGCACAGCGCGAAATCGCACAAACCGAACCCGCATAAAGCGAGGCAAACCTGTGTACAGTAGCCATATAGGATGATACAGATCAGCCTGTAGGGTGTACGCGGACGTGTCGCTGCCTGTGCTCCAATACTGTGGACGCAGCAAGCGAGGGTTGGTGAACCACGCGCAGAAGTTGTGAAACTCGTCGAGGAGGAAGCCATATGAGAAGGCAGTGCAGCATGTGGACTCATCGCCATCTGTTTAAATCTGTACGGGGACTGAGGTGTTGCCCTCTCGCGGGCGTGAGATTTCTCTGGGCGCTCCGGTGCCCTTCCACTTGTTTAATAGGGCACCACGCTGGCGAGATGTTGACTACCTCGCCTGGTATACAGGAGGTCGTGGGTTCCGATCCCGACCCTGACGCCTGCTGTATATTTGTAGTTTGTTGGAGTCTGAATGCTCTCGTCGTGGTCGCGTGGAGTTTTCTCCGGGTTCTCCGATTTTTCCCTCCACATTTAGAAACGTGCGTTTAGAGTATTTGGCTGCTGTGCATTTCCACGTGATAAGCCACTTCGTTGAGCTATCGTTTGTGGCCAGGTCGCTTCTGATAAAGAGCTGTATAGGTTAGTGGGCCTTACCTGGTAAAATAAAAATTGTATAGTTTTATTACCTACTATAATTACCCAGAAATGTCTGTCCGTCCCGCGCGTGACGTCACTCCACATGAGGCCCACCCCCCGCGTGACGTCACTCCACATGGGGCGCACCCCCCGCGTGACGTCACTCCACATGAGGTCCACCCCCCTCATTAATATTCATGATTAGGTGGATTTTTACACCAACGCAGAGGAAGGTCGGGCTGAATTAAATAATTTATGACGCAAAGTCGCTTCAAATATGACGTTTCTTTACAGAAAGGGACGGTAAAAAATAAATATAAGCAGCACACTGCTACATCTGTGCGTGACGTCACTGCAAAACAGCCCCCCCCCCCCTCATTAATATTCATGCCCGCGTGGAAATGTACACTAACGCACAAGAAGGTCGCGCACTTCACATGCCGCACCCCTCCCCTCATTAATAATCATGAGCGGGTGACGTCACTCCACATGCCGCACCCCTCCCCAATAACCATTAGCGGGTGACGTTACTCCACATGGCGCAATCCCCCCTCATTAATAATCATGAGCTGAACAATTTTTCTATTGAATATTTCAGATTTACCGCAATATACATCCGTCCTTGGACGGGCAAAAAAGCTAGTAGTATAGTATAATAACCACGCATGAATTGGCTGAAAATATCTTTACAAATCAAAACCAAATGTAGCAGGATCCTCTTTAAAAGAGACATATGACTCATTGTGCATTTCTGTATAAATACACTCGTGTCTACATAAAATACACTCAGTGTGGCTTCCTGGATAAATACACTCGTCGTGTGTCGGGTACAGCCATGGTGAGTCAGTCAACTGATAAGTGAGGCCCTACCCACGCCGTGCGGTTCCTGGGAGGATTTTGTGGGAGATCAAACGCTGGTCCACCCTAAATCGTATCCACTGCACAAATGGAAAATAAATATTTAAAAAAAAAACTCTGCAGTGTGCGACTGATCATCCAGAACAGACCGTACAACGTATAACGACGCATTGCCCCGATCCGCAAATACGAAGGAGACATCGCAGCGATACAACTCTGCTTGCTCCTGACGCGGTTGTCTGGGCTGGCCCTGACCGCCTGAATGTGACGGAAGCAGACCACGATGGTCGGCGTGGGTTTCAGAGATCTCACTCGCCACTGACCATTCACCGCGCACGGGAATCGGACTCAGCTGATCGGCTTCACGCCGGCACAGTGCGCTAACCGCTGCGCCGCTACTCCACGTGTAAAGATGAGATCGAGTATGTTCAAATGGAGGTAGAGTACACACATATATAGAGTATGCAGCACTTGCCCATTAACGACTCGTGGTGACAGAACGAATCAACTGCCCCACTGTGTGTTGTACAGCCTTTTAGATGTGCGCCCGCTATCGATGGCAATGCGCGCTCTGGACCAATGTTGCACTTGCACGCACGGTCGTCTGCGCTTGTAACACTGGTCAACACACTTTTTCTGGCATAAAGTATTCCAACGGTTTTAAGGTAATTTTGGGGTGCTGATTCCAAATCTGGCATCAATATTTGTCTATCGCATCAGGTTTTTGAGATATCAAATATTGCATTTTCAATAAAAACTGCAGAAGAAAAATATTAAATAAATGTGGATATCTACATAAAATTATATTATAAACACACTATCCTTAACATACAGCACCATATTTTAACACTAAAGCAGTCACTGACTCGCAACAACTTGCAGTCATAAGTGACAGAGTTAATTTCGGGTAAAATCAATGAAAATGGGGTATGCCGATAGCATAAAATGAGATGTGATAGAGCAAATCTGAAATTAGTATAAAACAGCTGCAAAAGTCCAGGCCAGAATTTTTTGTTTGTTGACCAGTGAAATGCCCCGTGGGGCTGCCACGGTGGCGCTGGCGATTCGCGCACCGAACGCGCAACGAGCTCGAGACACCCGAGTTCGACTCCCGGCCACGGCCGTGATATCTGAACACCACCCTCCCCAACCCCCACACTTGCACCAAATAGAACCCGCACTGCCCAGTGTGGGGAAGTATGGGGCCGTCCATAAATGATGTCACGCACCTAGGGGGGGGGGGGAGTGTGTCAAACATTTGTGACGATGTGTGACGAGGAGGGAGGGGGGGTGAGAAATGTGACGTCACATCAAAATGCGCAACTTTAAATAAATATAGACAACATGTTCTACTTAATTAAATAGACTTTTTTTTATAAATGTTTTCTCCTACAACATCAAAGTGCAGCGCCACATTAAATACGCACTA
>CM025659.2:6893169-6903328 GCA_014621495.2 Entosphenus tridentatus
AGCTTTGTGACGTCATATTTGAGGGGGGGTCTGACTTTTCGTGACGCTGCGTGACGACGGGGGGGGGGGGGGTAAAAATTCGTCCAATATCGCGTGACGTCATTTATGGACGGCCCCTATGGTCACGTAACCCCGCACGGCATTGGAATGGCCCTCATCCAGCAGTGGATTTAATAAGGGCTGTAGATTATTATCGATGATGTACCCTATATCATCGTCGTAATCATTAACTCTTGTGAATTGAAACAAATCGGTGACGCCGGCGCCGTGTGCGTACGTGTGTAGTTGTGTGAACAATAATTACATTGATTAGCGGGCGGAGGGGGCGACTGGGCGTGGAGGGGTTGAGGGACCCAGGGGCTTGGGGCAGTGGCGGAGGGCAAGGGGAACATCTCCATGCGAGACCCGGTAAGCTCCGCAGTTTGTTGTTATTCTTCTTCTCCACCATTGGAACCTCATTTGCCAGTAGCAAAATATGATCATTGGTTTTTTACCCTTTAATCTGGTAACAAAACTGACACCTTTTTTTTACAAGGAGTCATGTTTGCATTGACCATAATACCTGCAGTCGAAATGCAAACAAAAAAACATAACTCTGATAATGATATGCACTGTCCTTGAAGTTGATTGGTCCACGCCGCGCGTGTCGTGTGCGTTGATGGTGATTTGACCATACTTCACCACGCTGGTCGTCAAGGCGGGTTGGTGAAAGCGGGGGGAGCAATTTCGACGTCGGAACAATCGCGTAACACGTGGTGTCTGTTGGATGTTGACTACGGCTTTCGTCTAATTAAACAGCGTTAGTGGTGCCAGTAATCCTCTATGACAATGCCATTGAGACCTCGACATTATCTTTCAAGGGAGACCCGGATAATAAAAAAAGCCCACAGGCAAAAGTAAAATAACAAAGTTACAAACGGTGACAACGCAACGAGTGAGTCACGATTTAAACGTGCTGAGCAGAAACGTATAAACATAATAAACACATTATTTGGGCAGACCACCACGTCACGAGAAGGAAAGATGATTATCGCTTGTCCGGAATGATGATGGAGCGATGGAATCAGCTCGTGTGCAGTACGTGCTATGTGGATTATTAGTTAATCGCAGGGAACCCAGCGGGTTAGTGAATTGAATGCATGACAATTACAATGACACGTGGTTGTACAGTATTCACTACAACAGCAGGCCGCGTTTAAACAATCGGGCTGTGTTGGATATCAGCGCTGTGTTCTGTTTAATGATTGGCATTCCGGTTCCAAGCAAACTCAACCCTTGTGACTGTCTGACGAACGAACGGCAGCAGGTAACAAAACAAAGCACACGGAGACACGGACGATTGCAAAATGTTTCGCGATAGGCCACGTGATCTCCATCGCGCAATACGATGAATACTTGCCCAATCATTTGTCAACACATCGATTTGTAAAGTACAGATATGTAGAATGAATGAGCTTCTGGAGTCTTTTATTATTTATTTATCCATTCATTTGCACAAGCATGCTCAAAGCCAAATATGCCCTCTCCCGTGTAGCCTCCAACAGACTGTTTGGGCAAGAGCTGTTAGCGAGCACATATGAAGGGATGAACGGCGGGCCACGAGGGGATGATCAGAACCACGCCCGGCCGCCTTTGTCTCCCTAGTGACGTCGCTCACACAGCACCAGGTACTCATTCGAGGGTGAGTTGACCCTATGGGAGGCCCAGGACCGGATCAGATCATTGTCACTACCTGGTCCACAGAAGTTCGTGGGTTCGATCCCAGCCCTGACCCTTCTATATTTGGAGTTTGCATGTACTCCCCGTGGTCGCGTAGATTTTTCTTCAGGTCCTCCGTTTTTTCCCTCCACATTCATAAGCATGCGTTCAGAGTATTTGGCTGCTGTAAATATCCACATGAAAAAACACTTGAGCTGTCATTTGTGGCCAGGTCGCTTCTGAAAAATAAACGAAAAGCTCAGTGGGCCTTACCTGGTAAAAGAAAAAAAATAGTTTAGTTTTACTTGTATTTTTATTTTAAGTGATTTGCGTATTTTTCCTCTGGGACAAATTTCCACGCGATAAGCCATTTCATTGAGCGATAATTTGTAGTCACTTCTAGAAAAAAGAGCTACACAGCGCAGTGGGCCTTATCTGGTAAAATAACAATAGTTTAGTTTGAAATAGTTTAGTTTACAATCACCACAACGCGTAACCACGCGTAATGCCTTTAATGCGTGACTAGTGTGACTCGTCCTGGTTCTTTTAAGCAGAATAATAAACAACAACAAACAATTGCCGCTCGCTACGAAGTGGCTGACATCACCACGGCGTCGTTTGTGCCAGGCTAGGTACACCTTGAGGCCACGTGAAGTGTGGAAGGGCCGCTGCTGGCAGGAGATCACGGGGACAGACCCGGGTGCCATGTGGTGACTGGCTGAGATGACCCTACTGTGCCACATAACTGCGTTTTATCCACCCGGCTCTCCACTCGTTGTTGTGAGCCAACGAACTTCGGCCCTCCACTGTTGTTGTTGGGAGGGCGACTGCCTCTAACTGCCCAGTAGCGTCCTTCACGGGAAGAAGGGAAAAACACACAGACAGACCCTTAAAAAGGGCAAATTGGGCGAATTTCGATGGGGCCCTTGATTAGAGGATTAGAGGATAGAGTCCGGGGCTCCACAGAGACTCTTCAGCCAGTGCCCCCATCCCTAGCGGACTGTATGTACTGTATGTTGAACTTCTTTCGCACCGTACGTAGCCAACCGTGCTCATTGGAGGTGCGGGATAATCGGAGTTTGCGGATTGTCGCGGGATGCCACTTGCTTGAATAGATGCCCCACTGATTTATAACGTTCCTCTTACTTCAAAATTACTGTAGTTCGCGAAGGAGAGTGTTACATATTTAATGAGTGAGTTGAGATTGTTGGGAACCACGTGGACCGTTGTTTTTTCGACAATAGTCGTATCTGCTGTGGTGAAAGGGCCATCGCTCGAAATGTCACCTGTCACATATTTTTTGTTCAAATTCTATGCCATTAATTGATGAATGTGTTCAGTTCTTGTTGTTGTTGTTGTTGTTTTTTTGTGCGCGCCACTACTACAACCCAGCGTCGCAACGAAATCTTGCTCTCTCTTTATAATGAAGCCCACCGCGGCGGAAGAGATGTTAACTACCTCGCCTGGTATGCAGGAGGTCGTAAGTTCGACCCCGACACCTGCTGCTGTATATTTGGAGTTTGCGGTGTCTCTCTCGCGTGGATTTGTCTCCGGTTTTTCCCTCCACGTTTACAATCAATGCGCGTTTAATGTGGCTGCTGTGCATTGCCACGCGGTAAGCCAACTCCGTATAGCTCTCATTTGTGACCAGGCCGTTTCTTTAAAAAAAAAACACCTAGAGCTCAGCAGGTGCTTACCTGGTAACATAGAAAAAAAAAGTTACTTTTCGTTTAGATTGCGGGAGGAGCGATGGCCTCATATCTCCCCGCTGTCGATCGAGTGGGTTATCTATAAACGGATCACGCCGGTAACTCTGGGGGCTGGTTTGGAAACGAGAGGAGCGCGTAGACCTGCCCCTTTCATCCGCGCTGAGAGGAGGGCCTCCGCTAAAGCTGTTTATGCACAGCCCTCCCAGACGAGATAACATCAATAGGCGCCACCAAAAAGTTAACTATTGATTCCCCTTCGCCCACTCCCAAGTGATAAATAATCGCGCTCGCCCCAAGCATTAATGATTGTCAGTCCTAATGGGCTTGGAGGTGTTCCGAGGAAAAGCATGCATGCACCTTTCATGCGATTCGGAGTTGTTGTATGAAAAAAAAGCCCCCCCTCCTCCCTCCCCGCTTTGGAGATAAGCCCACACAAGATTCCACTGTATCCCCAAGTGGGGGTTATGAGATTGGGGCATGCGGCCACTTGCCCACGATTACCCCGCTTGCGATTCCGTTCGCGAATCGATTGTCGTGGTTTGATTGGGAAGTCTGTCGGTGGTGGTGGTTGTTGTTGTTGTCTCGTTAGTTCCGTCTCCTTGGTTTAGTCTCCCGCTAGCTGCGTCTCGTATTAGCAGATCTGCTCTCTCCGTTAAGCATTATTCCAAAATGTGTACCGAGTGATACATTTGAGGTGTAACTGTCCGGAATTATCTTGGCACGCCACATCCATTAATGTCTTGTTTTATCCTAATGATGCATACTATTACTCTTTGGTTCTTTTGGTAAAGTCACGTGATTAGAAATAAAATAAAATAAGACAAATCACGACGTTTCGATCGCAACACAAGCGGTCGTCATCAGGCAGCGTTCCGATACATTTTGCCTGATGACCACCGCTTGTGTTGCGATCGAAACGTCGTGATTTGTTTATTTTTATTTCTCTCTACGTGTCTTTACCGAAAGAACCAAAGAGTATGGATTCCTGCAGTCACGAAAGCTTCAAATCAAAATTAAAGCATACTATTATTATAGGAATATAGGGTATAATTAATATATCATTATTATTACGGGTTGTTATTATTCTGGATTACGGATTATAGTTTGTACTCTTAGTGGTAGTGCCTTACGCCGATAATCCCGACTCCAAGCCAGCCGAGCAGCGTTCCGATACCGAGTGGCTAATTAACCCCACGGGGAATCGGCAGTCCGCATTCGTGGCTAATTTGCATGCCTCGTGAGTGATCGATTATGATCGAAGGCGGTTCCATTTGAGTCTCGTGGACATAACGACGGAGAGCAATCCCATATCGACGCATCCTCTCCACGTGCGTTGTTGATACTTTCTCTGGACACATTTTCGTTTGTTATTGAATCGGATTTATGGATTCAACTACAATATTAATGTATTTACAAATTAATTAACGACGTTTTAATATATATGCTGTTGTGTTGTTGGCTTGAATGTGAAATGTTATCCGTAAATTCGTTCAATAATTAAATCGTCGGGGGTTGTAAAATGTGGTGGGTGGATAATTACGAATGACATCGCTGGATGGCGAGAGATGGAGACGGATTAGGGTGAGGCCTTTATCCAGCAGTGGATTGATCATGGATGATGATGAGGATGATGATTGTGAGCTTAAATGTTATAGCTTTGATTCGTAAAGTCGTGAAGGTTATTAAACTCATGTTTTATTATCGTAATCTGAATGAATGCGTATAGGTTAGCGAACAAGTCAACTATTTACTTGAACGGTTGGGATATATTTACATACAACTACATATCATTAAACATTCGGCTACATTTACAACTAAATATTTAAACGCAAACTTACAAAGCCTCTTGTAGGATATACATTTAGTGCAAGAATCAGATTCGGTGGCTTTTTAACACACCTCGTGGTCGAGACAATTCCCAATATTTCCTTTTGATTTATATACACACAATAATACATATATTTAATACATTAAACATTTATTTTGTGTTTTAATAGATTGTTGTGGACCTGTTTAATAAAATTGAGCTGATAAACTGACCAATTTTATCTACAGCAACGCGACCAATTAAAGGCAAAATGTTGTCCTGGGGGGTTATTTGACCATACTTCACCACGCTGGTCAGTTCGGGTTTGTGGATGCGGGATGATAGCATAGATGTGGGAGCAAATGAAGTACAATACAAAAATACATATATAGAAATACATATATGTATTTGTGTATTACAGTTATAACTGTACATCCTTCGTTAGATGAAAGCAAATCTAATATTTATTACATCTTTAGTTTTTACTCAAGGTTTTACGCATTAAAATTATCTAAGATTGATTAGTTTTTTTTCGCAATGGACAATTGCGTCAGCAGCTAATATATATAAGGGGATGCCCTTTACCAACCTGCATTGACGAGCGCGGTGAAATATGATCAAACAACAAATATCCCCCCTATAGCCTGAACAGACCGTTGGGGCAAGTGCTGTTAGCGAGTAGCACCTATGAATGCCGGCACGGCACACGAGGGGGTGGGTGGCTAACACGACGCCCGGCCGCCTTTGTCTCCCGAGTGGCGATGGTTACTACACACCGCAGCAGGTTACTCATTGGAGGTTTGAGTCGACCGAGGGGAGGCCCAGGACCGGTTCAGATAAGCGTCATTGGACTTGGTGGCCGCGAGCGGGAATCGAACTCGAGTCGCCGGGTTCAGCAGCGCAGCGCGAACACGTTCCTTCGGAGTGGGCAGGTAGGAACTTGGTTGGACAGCGCATTCGTGCACGACAGACAGACAAATAATCCCTGGTGGGGAGTGTGGAACCTGTTGTTCCTACCTGTATAAAAGATAACTTGACTTGAGGTAGCCAGGCAGAGAGCCAGGTAGCCAGCCCCCTTAACTATCGGCCCCGCCCCCGTGCTTCGGCCCCGCCCCTGGCCCCCCCCCCCCTGGGGCCCCTCCCCTGACCACCCCCCCATATCCTTAGGCCGCTCCCCTGACCCCCCCTCCCTTAGGCCCCTCCCCTGATCCTCCTCCCTTAGGCACCTCCCCTCTCCGTACCCGGCAGTAGGTCTCCAACCAATCAAAGAGCTGTTTGTAAGGTCTCCACCAATCAAAGAGCTGTGTGTATTATATATTTATTTATGCACGACAGACAGACAGTCAGACAGACAGACAATAAATCCCTGGTGGGCAGTGTGGAACATTGTTCCTACCTGTAAAACCGCTGCACTACAACCCATATGAGTGACACGACGTGGAGAGGCAATCATCCAGTAGTGGAACACGTTCCTTCGGAGTGGGCAGGTAGGAACATGGTTGGACAGCGCATTCGTGCACGACAGCCAGACAACTCATACCTGGTGGGCAGTGTGGAAGCTGTTACTACCTGTATAAGTGTAGTGTATCGTGTCGTGTATAGTGTAGTGTGTAGGTTAAACGTTGAGTTTTATAAGGGCACCACGGGGTGACCCACCCAGCCCCCTCCCCTTGCTTAGGCCCCTCCCATTACCCCCCTCCCTTAGGCCCCTCCCCTGACCAACCCCCCATATCCTTAGGCCCCTCCACCTGACCCCCCCTCCCTTAGGCCCCTCCTCTGAACCCCCCCCCCCCTCAGGCCCCTTTCATGACTCCCCCCTTCCTTAGGCCCCTCCCCTGACCCTCCTCCCTTAGGCACCTCCCCTCTCCGTACGCGGCAGTAGGTCTCCACCAATCAAAAAGCTGTTTGAAAGGTCTCCACCAATCAAAGAGCTGTGTGTATGATATATTTATTTATGCACGACAGACAGTCAGACAGACAGACAATAAATCCCTTGTGGGCAGTGTGGAACATTGTTCCTACTTGTATAACCGCTGCACTACAACCCACATGAGCGACACGACGTGGAGAGGCAATCATCCAGTAGTGGATTAACAAAGCACCTTGAGTTGTACTTCCGTGTGCTTGTGGTGGCTAACAAGTGGCATGGCTCACAAGTAATTCCCTGATGCGCCAGGCTGTGTTAATTACACAAGCGTGGTGGCTATTTGACCATACTTCACCCACGCCGATCATCAAACTCGTTGCCGAGGATATCTAAAACTAAAAACGTAACTTTTTAGTTTTTTTTTTACCAGGTAAGAAGCGACCTGGCCACAAGTGATAGCTCAAACGAAGCGGCTTATCGCGCGGAAATTTACGGCAACCAAAATATCCGTGGTCTTGAATCGAACTCAGGTGGTCGGGTTGGATAGCGCAGGAAGCCATAACCACCACCGCTCTGCCACCCCCCCCCCCCCGGCTAATCTCACTGCTATCGCGAAACAACGCACAGTGCTCGACTATTTGGGCTGGAGCGATGGGAACAAGTTGTGTTTATCGCGCTGCGCTGTGAATCTGGTAACCCGAGTTTAGTTCTCGACCACGGTCAAAGTTACGACGGGAGTGCAGGCGTGTGATTTTAAACCACTCGTGCGTGTCGCTCTCTCTCTATCTTCACTAACCACGCACTGTCCATCGTGAAGTATGGTCAAACGACCAAAGACAAAGACTCCACCGTGTAACCTTAACAGACTGTTGGGGCAAGTGCTGTAAGCGAGCGCCTGTGAAGGCCGGAACGGCACACGAGGGAGGGGGTGGGTGGCCACCACCACGCCCGGCCGTCTTTGTCTCCCCAGTGGCGATGTTTACACACCGCACCGGGTACTCGCTTGAGGCCGAGCCGACTTTGGAGAGGCCCAGGGCCGGTTCTACCACGACCACCCCATGGCCATCGCTTTCATCCCACGCAGCAGTGCATTGACAAAGGGCTGCACGTTATGACTTCGATTATTGCAATTGGCGAATGTGAATTGGTGAATGTGGATTGTAAGGTCGCATTGTAGGAGATAGAGAGTAGTCGTGGTGGGGGTGGGTGGGGGTGCAACCGGCAGACAGACGGTGACCCTGGAGGACGAGCAAGGCCGAAGCCACACGAGGCGCGTGTTTATTGATCGGCCGGCGGACCGCGAGACAACATTTTTTTGTCCCGGAATCCGCGTGGCTTGAGTGGCGTGCGTTGGATTGTCCCCCTGCTTGTGAAATGCCGACCCCGTAGAAGACCTCTCTCCCTGGGCTTGTACATAAGCACACTCGGTGTGGCTTCCTGGATAAATACACTCGTCGTGTGTGAGGTTCATCCATGATGAGTCAGTCAACTGATATGTGAGGCTCTACCCACGTCGTGCGGTTCCTGTGAGGATTTTGTTTGACCATACCTCACCACGCTGGTTTGATCTCCTACGAAGCTCATGGTCCACCCTAAATCGCATCGACTGCACAAACCATGGCAGAAGCTGCGGATGCCCGATGCACAAATGGAAAATTCAAAACCTTCCATTCCCGATCGCCTAGTACGAAGGAGACATCACAGCGTTACACTCCGCTATTGCTGACGCGGCGACCTGTGATGGACCACCTGAATGTTAAATTGGAATTGTTGCTCTGCGTCTACATCAACAGCCGTACGAAATAAGAAGACTGCTGAATCAGCTCCCCCGCCCGCCACCCCTAAACTCGACCAATAGATTTATCATACTACAAATGTTACCCAGGTAACAGTACAGATGTGTCTTCTTGGTTCTTTCGGTAAAGTCACGTAGAAGGGAAATAATAAAATAATACAAATACAACATAATAAAATGTATGTTTCGTGACTGCAGGGATTCATCTTCTTGGTTCTTTCGGTAAAGTCACGTAGAAGGGAAATAATAAAATAATACAAATAAAACATAATAACATTTATGTAATAGTTTTATTATTTTATTATTTAAAATAAAAATAATAAAAGTAATGTTTTTTATTTAATTATTTCCCTTCTACGTGACTTTACCGAAAGAACCAAGAAGATGAATCCCTGCAGTCACGAAAGCTTTAAATCGAAGTACAGATGTGGCCCAGGTATTCATTGGTCGCGTTTATTTCACCGGGCGTGGACCCGCTCCGACCTGAAGTGTCTCTCTTGCGAGAGTGGCCTGGGTCAACAATTTTGTCCGCATCACGGCGGAGAACGCAGCATGACGGAGCTTCTGGCACAAACTCGAGGCGTCCCTTTGCACGTGATCGACACAACGAGGTGGTGGTGTTTGAATCAATCAAGATAGATTTTATTACTTTCATTCATCTGGCTGTCGCCTGATGAAGCTAGTTGTAATTACTGGCGAAACGTCGTGCTCAGATTGTAAATGTTGTGGCTTGGCTCTCCAACACACCGGCGTGCTGTACTAGTATACTACACTATACACTACACTACACACTACTATACACTACACTATACACTACTATACATTACATTATACACTACACTATATACTACACTATACACTGCACTATACACTGCACTATACACTAGTGCTGTACTAGTGACGAATTGGCCACGTTCTGTTTACGTGACAACCCTTACTAGTTGGCTGTGTCGGGTGGTGGAGGGTTTTAACGACACATTTATATATTTACGCGATCTAACCCAAAAACCTCTATTATGGATGATATTGGTCGCGAAAACCTATGTGTTAAACTACTTTCATTCGATCTTTCTCTTTCGTCCATGTAAATAGCACATTGAGAGCAGGGCACCTATGTACCGTAGCGGTGGTTAGCACGCTGCGTGATAAACTCGGAGACCTAAGTTCATCTGTAACATTTCCTGGGCCACATCTGTAGCATTACCTAGGTCACATATTTAGTATTATCTGGGCCAGATTTGTAGTATTACCTGGGCCACATATTTAGTATTACCTGGGCCACA
>CM025659.2:6903338-6917472 GCA_014621495.2 Entosphenus tridentatus
CATATTTAGTATTATCTGGGCCACATTTGTAGTATTACCTGGGCCACCTTCTTTCGACAAATCGCCGCACTAAACAAGCGTGGTGTGGTATTATAGTCAAATCATCCAAAATGAGACGACGGTTGGCTACGAGCGATACGAAATAAGTTCAGCATACGTACGTCATCGGTAACGCATTCTTTCTTGCGTTAAACGCATTTAGCTTTCAAGTTTTAATGCACAATAACCCAAATTATATTGTTCATAAAGCAGCATACACACAATAATGGCGGGTGTCATGACGAAGATATTCTAGTTCAAAGGTATTCACTCGCCTATGTTGTGCACGTGTGTGAATGTGTGTATTTCACACCATATTCAGTAACATATATGTATACATATATACAGTATACACATCTCCATATCAGGGCGCGCTTTCATCTGACAATGGGACCTTATCGTTAATTACGTACGATTGTCTATGCGCACAGCGTGGTGAAGTATAGTCCAACACAATCCTACTACCGACTACCTGATGAGACGCATTGTGTGGAAACCGCTCCAGAGTTTGTGTTCGTCTTGATTGAGCACTGCTGGAATTACGCACTCCCAGACGAGGGCCGTGTTAGAAATCCTTGATGTGTTTTGTGCGTCTGGGCAGACGGATACGTGCAGACACATCTACGGTAGTGCCGTAGTGAAGCGGTTAGCGCTACACTGCGCTACAAACCCGGCGGCTCGAGTTCGATTCCTGCTCACGGCCAACATCGGTGACGATTACCTGAACCGGTCCTGAGCCTCCCCTAAGTTCGACTCGGCCTCAAATGAGTACCTAGTGCGGTGTGTAGTAAACATCGCCACCAGGGAGACAAAGGCGGTCGGGCGTGGTGCTGATCACCCACCTCCCCGTGTGTCGTTCCGGCCTTCATAGGTGCTCGCTCACAGCACTTTCCCCAACAGTCGCTTAAGGCTATACGGGGGATCTTTGTCTTTGTTTTTATATGTTGCTGATTTTACTTTGCCTACTGCCCGACAACAAACAGCCGTACGTCGTAGCCGTGGGTTGACAAACAAAAGGGCTGATAAAGATCGCCTTCGTTACAGCGCCCGCTATCCCATCGCCATTGTATGCGCGGGTCTGGCAGATATATGTCTAAGCCGTGCCACGACTCGTCACAATCGCGGGAGAAGTTCATCCCCGGATAGACAACTGGCTGGGGGTGGTGGGAGACGAGCAGCCGGAGGAGGAGGAGGAGAGTCGGGTGGAAGAAGGGGGGGGGGTGGTTCGGATTATGAAGCGCAGGCAAAATAAAAAATAAACATCAGCCAATAGAAGAAGGGCCGAGGGAGCAACTCTGCTGGTTGTTGCCTTTCTTTGCGAGGACGGAAGGAAACGCGCACATTCAACCCCGCCTCTGAGCGGCTGCGCGCGCGCGCGCTACAGAAGCGCAGCGCCACGTTCGTGGTGCCCCGCGCGCTCACAACAACCGCTGGAGCGCACGGCTCCTCGCTCGCTCGCTCGCCCGACGACAACAACAACACAGCCAACGGGGTGACGAGCTGGAGGAGGAGAAGGCGGTGGTGGTGGTGGTGAGTGTCAGAGCCACGCGAGGTGAGGCGAGGAAGGAGAGTGGGTGGGGTGGGGGGGACGGGGAAGGATTTGACCCTCCGCCGGCTCCCATCCCGTCACCACCCGGGGCATCGTTCGCCCATCGCCAGTCGGGACGACTCCCCCACCCAACACACCCCCCCCCCGCCCGGGGTTGAGCACGGCCATGCAGTTCCCGCACGCGTCGCCACCTCCCGCGCCGCTCCGCGTGCCGCTGTACGCGCCGACCCCGGTGCAGGTGGCTCACCCGACACCCTTCTTCATCGAGGACATTCTGAGACGCGACGGCGTGGGCTGCGCTAGCGGCGTCGAGGAGCGCGCCAGGAGGCGTCCTCCCCAGCCGCCTCTGCCGCCGCTCCAGAGCTCGCCACCGGGGGCCCCTCCGGCCGCGGCCGCCACCCTGCACCCGTCTCCCAACTCGTCCTTCACGTCCGTGACGCCCGGCTACAGGGGCGCGCCCGTGGCCTACGGCGAGATGACCGGCGTGTCGGGCCACCACGCGCACGCGGCCGCCGCTGCTGCTGCGGCCGCCGTGGCCGCCGCCGGGTACCACTCGCACGGGCAGCCGCTCGCCTACGCGGCCACCCTGGGCTTCCCGGGACACCTGTACCCCTACCCGCGCACGGCGCTCGAGTTCGGGCATCCCTTGCTGGGTCGGCACGACCACCTCGGTGAGTCTCACTTAGCCCCCCCCCGCTCTCTCCGCCTCTCTCCCCTCCCGTGAGATCGAAACTACAACTCAACTATTATAGCTGTTTTTTTTGTTTAAAGCAGGTAAAGCGCACTGAGCTATAATATGGATATTTTTCAGAAGCGACCTTGACCACAAATGATAGCTCAACGAAGTGGCTTATCACGTGGAAATGTATAGCGGCAGCCAAACACTCTCAACGCGTGATGTTGATTCTAAATGTGGAGGGAAAAACCGGAGGACCCGGAGATAAATCCACGCGACCACGGGAAGAACACGCAAACTCCGAATATACAGACATCGTCAGGGTCGGGGTCGAACCCACGGCCTCCTGTATACCAGGCGAGGTAGTTAACATCTCATCAGGAGAGCGCCTACGTACGAAATCGTAATCAGAACCTCCATTTAGACTGTAGGAGGAATCTGATGAGCTATGAAGCTCTTTCGTCACAGACGCCCAGTATTTTTCACAGACGTCGAGTAAACGAAATCGGGAATGCACGTGTTTAGATGATGCTGCCACAGCGGGTGGTAACACACCGGACTTGCAATCCACACAGATCGCGTGCCGCGGCCCGCGGCTAACAACATTAGATGCACGGAGCGTGTGAGATGCAGGGGTGTCGTTGGTAGTGAACGACAAACACAACCACCCTTTGAGCGGAGGATTTGAGCCTGGCGAGAGAGCACCTCGCTTGGGTCACCGCTGCGAGGTGTGGCCAGGCGATGGCAGTGCCGAGTGCTGCACCTCGTGTTGATGCTGCTGCCACTGTCCCCTTCGTTTGCGTGGAGGGGTTTTCTCCGTTTGCGTGGAGGGGTTTTCTCCGTTTGTGTGATGGGGGTTTCTCCGTTTGCGTGGAGGGGTTTCTCCGTTTGCGTGATGGGGGTTTCTCCGTTTGCGTGGAAGGGTTTTCTCCGCGAGCTTAGGGGGGTTTCGTCCCACCACGAAGCCCCCAGACAGGAATGGGAATTGGCCAGAATATTGCCAAAGTGGTAGGAACCCGCCCTTGAAAGCGAGACTTAAGCCTCATGTAGATATTCTTAAGTGCAGTATAATTTATACATATATACACAGTACTGTATATATATGCAGTATCATTACAACTGGTCCTGGGCCTCCCCTGGATAGTTAAACAGAACTGTGTCTATAAGCAAAATATCGTTAAGAATGTATGCATGTATGTAGCATGTATGTATGTAGCAGGTATGTAGAACTCCCTCCGCAACTGGTAATCGGAGGTGCGGGGAAGGACAACTAAACACACACACACAAAATAAGTTTTAAAGAAATTAGTTTTCAATCTCGATATAAAGGTGCATAGCTCCAGTGGCTTCCTAACATCAGAAGGAAGAACGTTCCAGACGGCCGCAGAAGCCGCAAGGACACCGTGGCCGGTTGCTATTGGGATACGCAGAGCGATTTAGCGCGTTCCATGTCGGAACTCTGTCGCCGATGGAGTCGTCGCGCGCTGCGACTCACGGCGGATTTTGCTTCATTCCAATTAGCGCAGCTGGTGATGGATCTCTGATTGGATGAGTTGTCACGTGCAGCTCAGTTGTTGATCGATCACATTCCCGCGATTATAAGTTCATTGAGAAGGGTCATTGCCCGAAGCGTCGCCTATTACTCGATACACTCCTTTGGCCACGGCGTTACTGACGGATGCGTTTTGGACGGCATCCGTCACACGCAGCTTATTTTGACTTAGGAAGAATTCACTGTGCGCTAAACGCATGTAATCGACTAGATGCATAGTATGTGTACTCGCGCGCGTGCGCGTGTGTGTGTCTTATTAGCGGGAGGTAGCGGGGAGCGGTGGTGAAGCGGTTAGCGCGTTGCGCTACGAACCCGTCGACCCACGTTCGACTCCCGCTCACGGCCACTAACACCAGTGACGAATATCTGAATCGGTCCTGGGCCTGCCCTAAATGGACGTTTGCTTCAAATGAGCACAAGGTGCGGTGGGTGTGTAAACATCACCACTAGGGAGACAAAGGCGGTCGGGCGTGGCGCTGGCCACCCACCCCCTCGTGTACCGTGCTGGCCTTCATAGGTGCTCGCTATACGTTAATGATGTAAAATCTGCCTTTTCGCGTGTAGAGATAATATATCACCTTAAAAACAAACGACACATTTTTCATGATCTTTTTTTAATTTACAAATTATATGACTTTGTTGCGTAAGTTTTGTAAGCGTGGTGGGACCGGATTGTCAACAGATGCAGTGATTTTTAGAGACGGTACTTATTTTAATTAGGCAATTAATTAGGCAATTAAAATATCCGATGTTATTATTTCATTAGTAGAGCCCATGCCGGTTTACCTTGGCATTGGCTTTAAAGTCTCAATTCGCTATTATCTGGGTACAATTACATTTGCAGTCTAATTTGAAGATATTTATCCAATATTGTAAACACGGCCTGAATATATTTTTTAAAAACCCTATAAACATGAATCCCGTCGTTTGTATCCCATCGGTGAAACTATGAATGCTGAACATTTTTTGCATTACATCTTATTGAGCTGCATGACAGCATATTCGCTGTGATGGTGGAGTGCTGGCGCAGTGGTTACTGCACTGCCCTACGGGCCCGGTAGATTTGGGATTTTCCGGCCACAGCGAGTGGATGTCTCCAATCACCAAACACTCGACGGTGACCAGCAGAGTGAAGTATGGTCCACAACACCCCCCCCCCACCCTCGTGGATCGACGGCACGGCTTGTGAATCGGCCTTCATTCAACATCCAAGCAATGGATTGAAAAAGGGATTTTCATCTTCTTAAAATATTACGGTGTCATGTGTTTACAGTTAAGTAATATACATTGGTTTATCGTCCGTATGATACTTTGTAACGTGGTGAGACTGAATGGGTTTTAAAGTACGGACGGCGATGCAAGGTGGTCGCATCTCTCTTATATCATTATAATTATTATAATCGTTCGTAGTGGAATATATTGAGAGCACATATTCACGACCCGACGAGAGAGCCTTCCAATAGTAGCAAAGACAAAGATCCCCCGTATAGCCTTAATAGACTGTTAGGGCAAGTGCTGTTAGCGAGTGCCTACGACGGTTGGAACAGTACACAAGGGGATGAGTGGCCAACACCACGCCCGGCCGCCTTTGTCTGCCCAGTAGCGATGTTTTTACACATCACACCAGGTACTCATTTGAGACTGATTCGACCTAGAGGAGGCCCAGAACCGGTTCAGATAATCGTCACTGATGTTGGCCGTGAGCGAGAATCGAACTCTGGTGGCTGGGTTGGTAGCGCAGCGTAGCGCTACCCGCTACACTACCTCTGCAATAGCGGCGGCACGGTAGGTGCATATATATCTATATCTAAGATTGGTTTTATTGGTGTCAATAAGCCCGGCTGTTGATGGTGCAAAACATTGAAGTGACTGTGAAAACAGGAATCATATTTTGGATTCAGACAGCGGTTAACCGCCACGATTGCCCTGTACCTAAATGGCGTGGACGATAAGTGCACGTGAATGCGGAACTCGGCGCGCGCTTGATAGCGGGTATCCAACTCATCTCGGGTGTTTCCACTTCTTGAGTTGAGGCAGCGTATCAAACAATGGGTCAGACGCGCATTCGTGTGCGTTCAGCCAGAAATGAAGGGAAATCTGAGCAAAAGTGGCAATCTTTCCACGAATGCACACCGGGGTTACGAAGTTCAAATTGCGTGTTGCTGTTTCTTGGTATTGCGACTCTTTGGTGAGCGCACTGTGCTACGAACCCCGCGCCATAGGTTAGAATCCCCGGCCACAGCTCACTTCAATGGGTTAATGATTCCTGCAACTGTCCCCGAATGGGAACCGTCTATCTGTCGCGTCACTGACCTGAGCGGTGAAGTATGGCCAAACATCCCCCATGACCGATATTCAAAAGTGAATTGAAAAAACGGGCTTCTTCAATGCACATTCATTTCAAGACTACAACTGCGGCAATGTGATTTAAATAAGGTGTTCGTATACGGTCCACATCACGCACTTACATTTGCCTATTCTATATATGTGATATGGTTATATTTTTAAATTTTTCAACACGAGATGCCTCGCATGATTACCACAACTGGAAAAAATAACATTCTAGTGAAACAGGAACTGGCCAAACCAACTCAGTTATACCAGCCTCTTTTAAAATATATTGCTGCGACCCAGTGATTCTTGTACTGCTCAATACAGGACAGGGGTTAGAGAGGTCTGCGTGTATCAGAATCTGAATATGTATTTATCCAGGAGGAATCCGATGAGCTATAAAGCTCTTTTTCACGGCTGTCCAATTTAGGGTATTTGGCTGCTATAAATGTCCACGTGATAAGCCACTTCGTTGAGCTATCATTTGTGGCCTTGTCGTTTCTGAAAAAAAGCTACGATATATAACTCAGTGGGCATTACCTGGTAAAATTGATTTTAGTTCAGTTCGTACGGTTGTGATAGGAGGTAGAAGCGGCAGCAGCGGCAGATTTGAAATTCTTTCATCCAGCCGTGGATTGATGAGTGACAGTAAAATCATCCAATATGCATTCGTTCTTCACATCACCCGTTCATATTGATAAGTGAGCCATAGGGTTTTGTGTGCAATTCGCGCTAGCGGCGGTTGTAAAGTTTATATAAATTCATGGCTTTAACACGAGTACAACACGGGTACGTTACGTGAAATCTGATTTATTTTTCGAGGATGATTCAAATTGCACGCAAATAAGGATGCCACTGAGGCCATGTTGCATTCAGGCGGCACGAACGAGAAACGACGCCTCAACTCGCGGCCCTTAATCAAACAAGTGGTGGGAAATTTATCTCATCAATACACCCTTAAAGATACTCATTTATCGCTTCAGCGTTTACATGCAAGACGCTTATCAATAAACAGTGGGTCATAGACACAGCATGTATATGTATTTAACATCGCTACACACATAGGCAATGTAATAATATAAGTTACGTCTATATATGTTTTTTTTTAAACCCACTCCAGTCATAATGATTGTAACATTACCAATCACAACACAATCCCCACAATCTGTTGCGGGTGGGTGGATGCAGTGGGGGTGTCATACGACCCAACACAATCATTATCGGTACAATCTGGGAGCGAGGGGGGTTGGTGGGTGGGTGGGTGTCGCAGGACTGGCTGGCATGTCACAACAGACCACGACGATGATGTGTATCCAGCGATAGTGCCGGCATTGCACGGCGCAAGACAGCCATCCATCCAACAACTAACGGTCACGCCGGGGCTCGGCTCACCGCTGCTTTCGCAACAACAGCAGCAGCAGAAACCACCAACCATCACCACCATCAGCCCAGTCCACAACCTCCCAGCCGTCTCTCTCTCTCTCTCCACCCCCACCTTCTTCCTCACCCCCCCTCGCCAGCTCTACCACCACCACTCCAGGCACACACACACAACACAATCAGAATACAGGAAGCCTTGAGCTCTCGATAGGAGTAAATCTGCTGGTAATGCTGCTCAAATGTTTTCCGGCGCAAGGGCCGCGGGGCCGCGTGCGTGCGCGCGCCTGATTAGAGGCGGCGGTTTCCGCAATTCAGCCCAATGAAGGGAAACAATCCACGCCGGATAACCGAGTGAATTCTCTTTTGCGATGTTGATGGTGGTGGTGGTGATGATGATGGCCGTGGTGATGATGATGATGGTGGTGATGATGGTGGGGGGAGCGGTCGTGTAGCGGTTAGCGCGCTGCGCTACGAACCCGGCGAACCGAGTTCGATTCCCGCACACGGCCACCAACACCCAGTGACGATTATCTGAACCGATCCTGGGCACCCCCTAGGTTGACTCAGCCTCAAATGAGTACCTGGTGCGGTGTGTAAAATCATCGTCACTGGGGAGACAAAGGCGGCCGGCCGTGGTGTTGGCCTCGTGTGCCATGACTGTCTGTCATATAAGTGCTCGCTAACAGCACTTGCCCCAACAGTCTGTTACAGGTTGTACGGGGATCTTTGTCTTATCTCCTTTGTTGGTTGATGATCTCCGTTGGCAGTTGTGCAGGGTCACAAATAATAACATCAGACTCGACACATTTGTCAATAACTCTGAACGAAAGATGGTACGTACTTAAGAGAAGACTTTCGGGAAATGTACCATGATATGATACGCTGCCGTTGAAGCAAATAGCCCTCCATCGCAAGTGAAGTAAGACCATTTGCTCGATGCTTGTATCTGCAATGCAGAAGGGTCATGGCTCGAAACGTCGCGTACTGTATATGTTGGTTCTCCTCAGGGGCAAGTGTTATTGTAGACGCATGTGTCGAGATGTAGTTCTATGTGCGCGCTGCGCAGCGAGCACATTAAATCACCTCTGCCTCCAAAAAAGCACCGATAATAATCGATTAATCGGCGGAGTGCTATGCATTATTTATATATTTGTAATCAAGTACAGGCGTTCATTGGGTTGCGAATAAATTGTTCTTAATACAATCAAGTTACAAGGAGGGTGCAAAGCAAACAGCAGGCCTCAAACTATTAGGCGAACGCGTTAATCTTTTGAACACAATTTAAATCTACAGTTAACACATTAAAACGATAACATGTAATTAATATTTAACGCATTATATTTAAGCAAGGGACAATGTGCATAATATCGTCGAACAATTGTAATGCAAAGGCATATTGGAATGTGTTTTAAACTATACAGTACTACATTGACGCCAAGTGCAGACGACTGGATGCCTATGATAAGCGAGTTTCCAAAAGAGACCTCCGACCCCATGGCGCGCCTCTTACTTGGTCATAAATACATCTCATTGTGAGTATCGCTACCATATAGGAGCCCCGTTTGTAAGGCGATGAGGTCCCAAGTGTACACATGTGCTTTATGTAAAGTCGCTGAAAGGCTTCAATGTGCTTTCTCTCCGCTTTAGCGTCACACTCCTCCCAACAAAATGGAGACGTTCACAATGCAATCATCACAGTTGAATTTAAGGATCAGAGGGAGTGTCCCACCCCCCAACTATATTTAACCCTCATTAACTCCTAAGCCTCAATGTTTTGCTGAAAAAGGCGAGTAGGCCGAAACGCACATTTTTTTTCGATTCAGTGACCCAATAAAAATAATTTCTGTTGCGTAAAATCAACGATTTCACCAATGCCATTGATCGTGTTTCCTCATCCCGTGTATCGGTCACTGTGGCTACTCGGCCATACTTCACCACGCTGGTCAGTGCGGGTTTATATACTGGGGGGGGTGGGGTAAGGCGTGGGAGATGGTGGAGCAGGAAACCGGTCTCGCTTTGCGACTCAAGTCACTGATGTTTACCGTGTGACCGATAATCACTGGCTACCGTGATCGATAATCATGGTTACCGTGATCGATAATCGAACTCAGCTGCGTTCGTAGCGCAGTGCGCGAGCGAAACTTTCGCCCCCACCACCCCATTCACCCCCCTCCCCTCCCCAAATATTAATCTCAAATATTGTTGTGGATAGCGTGATGGGAATTGCACGTTGCTATGGTTGGGGACAGCTTTTACTCAGAAGACAACCAACCACTCTGATAACTCAATCATTAGCGTCGCATACATTGAGAAGAGCGGAAACGCACAACATTAAGGGGGTACGATACAATATATACGCCGTGTCTCTACGCATCAAACAACAAATGGCAAGCATTGCGTCTCTCACATCGCAAATCAGCCGCATCATTTCCGGCAGCATTGATTCAAGGCGAGCAAAAGACAACTCTGGACCGGTTTCGACACCAGAGTGTCTCATCAGCAGTAGCAGCAGCAGAGTCGGCGTCAATGTTCCTCCCATCTCGTTCGTTCGTTTCGCACTTCGCAGCGCCAAATCCTTTGATAACTTGCTGAATATAATTCGTGATACAATTGTTAACGTTGCTCCATCCAGCGCTGCACAGTTTTCCCGGATTGAATCTGTTACGCATATATCTATTCACGTACTGTAATGGGAGCGGTTGAATAGATAAATACTGTCATTAAATTCGACCTTTTTCTGTGGGCGACTGCTTGCATTGTGAACGACCAAAAGCTATACGAAAGTAAACTACGGTACATGATTTTTTATTTTACCAGATAAGGCCCACTGAGCTATGTAAAAGCATCGCAGAGCGATGCAACGAATCGGTCCATTCGCGATTCGACTAATCATCGCGATTACATCCAACGATCGATTGTTATTCACCGTTGCGGCGAATGATGCGGCCACGAGTGGCTGATAAGGATCACTTGGAAAACTCACAACTTTTGACAGGACAAGCGACATCGTGAACCTAAGAATCGATATTGATCGACTCGTCGTGACAGGCGTCACAAATCCTGGACATCTGTGGACAAATAGCTTCAGAAACTCATCGGATTCCTCCAGTGGGGGGGGGGGGTGATGGTGGGGGGGAGAGAAGTCTATGAAGCTCTGCTTGGGGGGGTATATTGATCCACGGATCATCACCAACTTTATCCGTGGCCCTGGCGAATGCTGGAAACTCGCCCTCGTCTCGCTCTGCTGCACCCACCTACGACGTGACCGCTTCCCCTTCTGCAGCCACCCACTCACCAGCCGGTTTGTAATAAATAACGAGCATAGTCGCATCGGCGTGCGTGCGTGTTTGTTTATTTGTGGAGGGAGGCACGTCTGGCGGTACATGCGTCACACCCATCCCATTGCCGTTTATGCGAGCGGGGGCTATTTATTATAGTTTCAAGTTTAATTTATTAGGTATAGCCCTGTTGAGCCATGCGGCTCTTAAGTCGGGTGCAACCGCAACAAACAACAGTTGAACACAGAACATCCCAAAGCGATTCGCAGCAGGAAACTCGTGGGCCGTGTCGTGAGTAAGTCGTAGATCAGCGGAGTCGGTCACGACAGCAGGCAACAGCAGCAACAGCAGCAGCAGCGGTAATCCGTGGCGTTTGCAGAAACTGTGGTGGAACCCGATACGATTATGACCCGGACAAAACATGACAAAGGAGGAGGTGGTTGATGGTGGTGGTGGTGGAGGACTGCGATATATCTCAAAGAAAACAGTCGTGCGCTCAGAGGATAAAAGCAGAGGAGGAAGCACCTGCAGGAAAAGCGGAAGCCGCGCGCCTGCAATTGCACGGAGGGGGGGGTACAGAAACGGAGTTGTCGCTCTGTAGAGCTGTCGTGTTCTGTGCTGCTTTTGCAATTCTCGAAACGTACAGTGACCACCAAAGGTGCTGATGATGCAGAGAGCATGTGTCACCACCCTCAGCCTCCCCCGCCCCAGCTGAAGGTCGCAGTTTTAGATTGAGAGCGCGGTGTTCATTTTTTTTGAGCTTCATTCGTCGTATGTGAACGCGTGCGCGTTGAACTTTTTTCGCACCGTACGGTAGCCAACCGTTGCTAATCGGAGGCACGGGGAAGGACAACTGAACACATAAACACATATTTGTTGCGCTTTGAAGAAGGGCCATTACCTGAAACGTCACCTATTATATATTTTACTTTTAAGGCCACAGTGTTGTTGGTGATCGTGTTGAGTTTTTTTCATTTGTATTATGTGTTTATGTATCTTGTATGTACCGTATCGTATGGTGCTCAGTTTGGAATATTGCATGCTGCATTCCATAGATAGTTTGCCGATGTGTATATTGTTTTTATTATAATTCACGTTGAAATAATGCACGGGTCTCTGATGAAACCACAGCTATGTGTTTTCGTATCGCGATTGTTAACAGCAACATAATGTACTTGTAGATGTAAAAGTTACACGTATTTATTTGGTCGTGAAATGGTCTACTTAAAAATAATAATGCATGAAGCGCGTTATGTATATGAACTTATTTCGCACCATACGTAGCCAACCGTGCTAGGCGGGGGAAGGACAACAAACTAAACACAAAAAGCAGTTCTGAAGAAATAACTTTTCAATTGAGCAAAGTCCACAGCTCCAGTGGCGTCCTGACATCGGAAGGAAAGAGCGTTCCCGAGCGCCGCAGAAGCGCATCTAAATCATTGATTGCCCTGCAACGAGAGTAACAACAACAACTTTAATGGTCGATTTCGATTTAAAGCTTTCGTGACTGCAGGGATTCATCTTCTTGGTTATTTCGGTAAAGTCACGTAGAAGGGAAATAATAAAATAATAAAAATTAAACAGACGCTGTCTTCCCGACAGACCTGTTCTTCACCTGAGGACGGCTGCTTGCGTTGTGGCCGAAACGTCGTGAGAATTATTTTATGATGTTTTATTTTTATTATTTTATTATTTCCCTTCTACGTGACTTTACCGACAGTGCAAGTTACAGGGTAACATACCCACCTTTCACCGTATGATTCGTGGGGGGTTGGCGGATGGGGGGGGGAGGGAGGGCCTTGTTGTTTTGACCATACTTCACCACGCTGGTCAGTGCCGGTTGGTGAAATTAACGTGTTGGGGGCCCAGGCCCGGTTTGAGATCTCACTTCTGACCGCGGGTGCTCTATGATCCCTGGCTAGGAAAGCGACGAGCAACTTGTGATACCGGGTTCATAGCATGGCGCACTCAATAACAACCACTGATGATGACACCCGCACCACCCACGAGGACTACCACGGGCAGAGATACAAACAGATTATATAAGTCCCGCATCCCGTTTGCAAATCCACAGGGCCGGGTCAAAGCCCCCACGCGTTATCGGCATAGCTTTTGACCACTCTTGCCCACAATTCACAGCAAACGCACCCGCCTCTACTACATACCAAAGACAAAGATCCCCCCCCGTTGTAGCCTTAAACGACTGCTAGGGCAAGTGCTGTTAGCGAGCACCTATGAAGGCCGGCACGGCACACGAGGTGGTTGGGTGGTCAACACCACGCTATGTTTTTACACACTCGTTCGAGGCTGAGTCGACCTAGGGGAGGCCCAGGACCGGTTTAAATAATCGTCACCGATGTTGGCCGTGAGCGGGAATCGAATTCGAGCCGCCGGGTTCGTAGCACAGCACGCTAACCGCTACACCACCGCTCCCCCTACGTGCCATATACATTACACATGCTATACTACACGTAGGTATATACAGGGTGCTTCAAAGAAATGTGAACACTTCTGAGAATTTGCAACAATACCACAAGAAATGTGCCTCCGGGCTCTGGAGACCATTTGGAGAAGATTCCAGGCACGTGTTGACAATGATGACGAACAATTGGAGACTCTGACTTTTTGAACTGTTATCCGTTCTTTTACGTTAAAAACGATGGTCCCATAAAAGTTGAACACGTAGGCTTTCGCGACCAATATCATCCATAATAGAGTTTTTTTTGGGTTAGATCGCGTAAACATCAAAGTGTTAACATTATTGTGAAGCACCCTGTACCCCACCGCCTCGCATTCGCGTGCGTTGCTGCGGCTTTCATACTCTTTGGTTCCTTGCAGTCACGAAAACTTCAAATGTAGAATTGCTGCGGCTCTTGAAATAGTGCTGAGTTGTTTCCCGAATTGGAACTAAATTGGCTCTTCTCGTTATTTTGGTTAACCGACCCCTCGTATATATACTACACACGTGTGGTGCTTCATATATCTGCGGTGTTCACATATCGGTGTGGTCACTTTCGTGGATGCAGTATAATAAGCACTTTGATCGACAATTAATTACGTTTAAGAATTCATAAACTGTGGTATGCGTGAACAACTTCATTAAGACTCACCGTGTCATCGTATACAGTTAGCGAGTACCTATTAAGGCACACTCAGAGGTAGTGTGAGCACACACCCGATCGCCTTTGTGTGCTAACCATTACAAAGGCCCCCCGTGTAGTTTTCACAGACATTTAGGGCAAGTGTTGTTAGCGAGCACCTATGAAGGCCGGCATGGCACACGAGGGGGTGGGTGCATTACAAAGACAAAGATCCCCCGTATAGCCTTA
>CM025659.2:6917482-6966566 GCA_014621495.2 Entosphenus tridentatus
GAGGGGGTGGGTGCATTACAAAGACAAAGATCCCCCGTATAGCCTTAACAGACTGTTGGGGCAAGTGCTGTTAGAGAGCACCTATGAAGGCCGGCACAGCATGCGAGGGGGTGAGTGACCAACACCACGCCCGGCCGCCTTTGTCTCCCCAGTGGCGATGTTTACACACCGCACCAGCTACTAATTTGAGGCTAAGTCGACCTAGGGGAGGCCCAGGACCAGGTTCAAATAATCGTCACCGGGTGTTGGCCGTGATCGGGAATGGAACCCGCGTCGCCGGGTTCGTAGTGCAGCGTAGCGCTGACCGCTGCACGACCGCTGCAGAGTCTTCCCTAACTCCCGCGTGGCGCTGCAGGTAAACCGCTGCTGTGGGCTCCCTTCCTGCCGCGGCCCGCACACAAGCGCAAGGGCGGCCAGGTGCGCTTCAGCAGCGAGCAGACCGTGGAGCTGGAGCGCAAGTTCGAGCGGCAGAAGTACCTCTCCCCCGGCGAACGCAAGGGCCTGGCCAAGCTGCTGCAGCTCAGCGAGCGACAGGTGAGGGGCGGGGACAGGGGAGAGGTGGCTGTTGGAATCCGCGGGTTTTGCCGATGTTGTTACCCCGTCGCTACGTTCGGAACAGGGCGCAGCGTGCGTGGCGTTTACACGAATCGATTCGCTCGTTGGAAGATCGCGGACGTCCCAACGTTTAAGCGCCTCGTGCGAGACCCCCCCAGACGTCGCACGCCTCCCCCCCCCCCACCTCCCTCCCGGCGTTGACATTGCTCCTCGAAGACACAGACGTCACCATCGACCGCAACGGGACGTCAACATGCACCCCCCAAACTATGGAGCCATCTTGTGAAATCCATAGAGACACGTGGATATACTTGGAGAACCGTAGAGAGAGAGAGAGAACCAATGGGGATGCATTGTGGCCACGCAACCCAAGCTTACGGTAAACTCGCTGTAGTCTGCGCTCCTACGACAGGAGGAGCAGGCACAGTGCTCCAACTCTCTCCTGAAGCCCTCTCGTCGTCGCTAGCGGGCATCAACATTGCCATTCAGCTCCTGGACCATGTTGCTGCCATCGTACGCAAGGACAGAGTGGAATGTGTACACATATATTTACATATGTCCCACTTAAGGCCAAGCAGCGTTATCGTTGGCGAATGTGTTTCAATTGTTATTGTTGTTGTTGTTTGTGTTACGTGTGCGGAGCGGTAGTGTAGCATTTAGCGCGCTGTGCTACGAAGCCAGCGACACGAGTTCGATTCCCGCTCGTGGCCAACACCAGTGACAATTACCTGAACCAGCCCTGGGCCTCCCGTAGGTCAAATGAGTACCTGGTGCAGCGGTGTTCAAACATCGCCACTGGGGAGACTAATGGGACCGGGCGTGGTGCTGGCCACCTACCCCCTCGTGTACCGTGCCCGTCTTCATAGGTGCTCGCTAACGACACTTGCCCCAACAGTCTGTTCAGGCTACACGGGGGGTCTTTGTCTTTTGTGCACCACTGCCAACGCAGCAGCAGCATCAATTTCCAAATCATGTGTTTGATGTGGACGTGGATCTGACTGGGTTAGGGGGAAGCCTGCTGCTGCTGCTGCTGCACTGGAGCTTGTCGTGGGTTATCACTTTTTTTCGCAGTTTTTATGATTTGCTGCCGAGGGTTTCGGCACATGGCCCACCCTTGTTATTTTCTCACGGGAAACAAGAAGTTAACAATGCCTCTTTGAGTGAGTGTCGGTTCTTGCTTGAGTTTGTCAACAAGCCGACTTCCCGCATTAGGGTGATCCGTACCTGTGCGTGCCAATGCCCGCCGCATGTGCAGCGGCGCCTTGTGACAATCCACTGCTGCGTGAGGGTCTCCCCATGCCGTGCGGGTCGTTACGAGCACACTACACCACGCTGGTCAGCGCGCGGGTTGGGGAAGGCCGGAGGAGGGCGTAGACGTGAGAGCACAGGAGTGCGGTGAAGTGTGCGGTAAACTACTCGCGGTGCTGGATATTGATGCACTGCACTCTGGTGACTGCCACGTCGCCTTTCGCAACCTGTCATGCGCAGTGGATCGCCAATCCCACCACTTCAGAGGCTTCAACCTGCTTTAACTACTGAGATCTTGACGAGGTCACTGGTGCATTCTGGGTGATTTGCTCATATTGACTGCACGCACAGTCCAGTTACAAAGGATTACGAGGGATTGCATTTGAAGTTGTTGCACTCAAGCTTTGGACTTCTTTCACTCGTAATCCACTGCTGCGGATCGCAGACGTGTGCATCTCTCATAGTTGGAGAGAGAACTCTGCGGTGTGCGAGCGGTGACACAGCAGTTTGCGCGCTTGCGCTGCGAATCCAGCGACTGGAGTTACTGTCCTGGCCACGGCAACAAAAAAATGGCGGTCGACATCTTAACCAGTTCCGACCCGATTTTCCGTCCGTCACCAGCACGTACTGACCAGCGTGGTGAAGTATGGTCAAAATAACAACATGACCGAAAGGCGTGGGGGCGTCTTCATTCAGCAGTGGATCAATCAAAGACAGCAACGCAAAACCTCCATTTTAAGTTGATACGATGTTGTTTACATGGGGGGGGGAGGGGGGGTGTTTACCAATCATCAGGCAAGTGCAGCGCGTAAAAAAAAACTTTTGAATTCGAAAAATATTGGTAAACATTGAAAAAGGCATATCGTGCAAGAGCATGCAAATATCGAGTTGTATGTACAGTTAAAGACAAAAGGTCTTCCGTATAGCCTTAACAGACTTTTGGGTCAAGTGCTGTTCGCGAGCACCTATGAAGGCAGGAATGGTGGCACACGAGGGTGTAGGTGACCAGAACCACGCCCGGTCGCCTTTATCTTCCTAACGGCGATGATTATACACCACACCAGGTACTTATTTGCGGCTGAGTCGATCTAGGGGAGGCCCAGGACTGGTTCTGATATCCTTCTCTGGTGTTGGCCATGAGCCGGAATCGAACTCGTTATAGCACGGCGCGCCAGCCGCTACGCCGCCGCCGCTTTATATACGGTGCACGCATAACTACAGTGCACACGTGCACAAGTGTTCGCTCACGGAAGGCGTGTGCGCGTGTGTGTGCGTGTGCGCGTGTGCGTGTGTGTGTGCGTGTGTGTGTGTGTGCGCGTGTGTGTGTGCGCGTGTGTGTGTGTGTGCGCGCGAACGAATGCAGGTGAAGACCTGGTTTCAAAACAGGAGGGCGAAGTGGCGGAGACTCAAGCAGGTGAGAGTCTCGGCGACTCGGCTCTTTACGAGCAGCCTCCTCCTCCTACGTTTGCTCCGCTCTCTTCTTTTTTTACTGGAACGCATTTAGGCGGCAGTAAAACAAACGGATTGTGGGCGGGCGAATGAAATGAATAATAAAATAGTACACATGACACATTTTACAAGTCGGCGTTGATGCTTCTTAAAATGGCTTATATGGACCGTATAACGTCGTACGTGTGTACACACGGACGGGCCCCATGCCGTGTTAGGTCACGCGGGGTTTGGCCATACTTCCCCCATGCTGGTCAGTGTGGGTTGATGAAGAGGGGGTGGGAGTCAGATATCACTCCAGGCCCTCTTGATATTAGCTGTGGCTGGAATTTGTGATCATTAACACCACGTGCTCCCTCTAATCACACGTGTTCAATATAATTGCGTGCTCAATCTTAACTGTGTATACTCTGGTCGTGCACACACTAAACACGTCCTTTTTATAAACAAGTGTTCTCTTTCGACAAGTGCTCCCTCTAACCACGTGCTCAATCAAGCAATGTGCTGCTCACTCTAACCACGTGCTCTGAACCCTAACCACGTGCTCACTCTAACCACGTGCTCACTCTAACCACGTGCTCACTCTAACCACGTGCTCACTCTAACCACATGCCCACTCGAACCACGTGCTCTGAACCCTAACCACGTGCTCAATAAAGCCACGTGCTCTCTCTGAACACATGCTCACTCCACGTGCTCAATCAAGCCATGTGCTCACGTGCTCGCAATGAACACGCCCTCGATCTCATCTTCACCAGGAACTCCCGTCAGACGGCAAAGTGGAGTCTGGAGAATCCGGAGCAAGAGCCGATCCCTGCGGGCCCCCCTCGGACTGCAGTCGCTCCGACAGCCCCCCCACCGTCTCCTCTGACGATAGCGACGAAGATGTGGACGTGGATGAACACAACTAAGGAGTGCCTCCACTCACCGCCCTTCCCATCACACCCTCCTCCACAACCAAATTGTCATTTGGCTCCCACCATCACCACCATCACCACCACCAGCAACCACCCTGCACCCCTGAGCTAAACCATGGACTCACGTTGGAAGGTATAATTCATGGTATTGTATTGTTGGAGCCACTGTGTTGTACCACTGGCCCGGCAGCGTACCAATGACGGCATCTCGTGCACATACGAAAACCTCGTACGCTTATTGGAACGAAGAGGTACAACCAAGAGGTGACACGCAGCACGCGCTGGGAATTTCTAGGAACACGTCAATTGGAATGTGGCAGAAACAAATATCGTGCAGAGCTACGGAGATCGGGGCTTCTCAAGACTCGACTCCTCACGACCCAAATGCCCACGCCTCATTATTGCTGAACATCAACGCCATGTGAGGTATAAATAACAACAAACTCAACACGTTCGTCAATAACTCCGTGGCCTAACAAGGAAGCGTGTATAATGGGTGACGTTTCGGGCAATGGTCCTTCTTCATGTGCTATACATATATATTTCCTTTTAAGGCCACGCTGGCATGGACAAATGTGTTGAGTTTTATTTGTATTATTATTTGCGCTTGTGCACCACTGACGACGCAGTATCCGCAAATAGTTATATTTTTTTATAACGATTGAGCATTATTGAGTATGCGCGATGTTTGCTGCTGTAACCCACCGAACGTGTTCGCGGGAGAGTCCCTGCGCGTGTAAAGTGCGGACAGTGTTAAAGGAACCTCTCCTTTTTGCTTTTGTGCCTGCATCTCTTTCGCACAAAGTCGTCGGGGGGGAGAGGATGAACCCGGTTCGATTGTGGCAATCACGTGTTGCTCCTCTCGAGCGCCTTTGTCGTGCTGTTTCATTCAATATTCCATAGCATTAAGCACCAACTTTATATGTACGGGGTTGATTTAATTGTTGTTTAATATTATATGTATTATTATTATTTGTCTTTGGCCTGTACATTGCGTTGTACATTTACACGGTCGATGCATGCAGCATTTTCGTTTCATCTCACACATTCTGATCACTTTCAGGTTCCGCCGAGTGTCTAGCATTGCCCATTCAAGCCTTTTACATTAAATGTACAATGCACAGGCCTTTCGTTAATCCACTGCTAGATGAGAGCCTCTGTGGGCCCTGAGGGTTGTTGACCCACATATGGGCCTCCCTGAGGTCAACTCGGCCTTAAACGAGTACCGTGTGTAAACGGTACTCATGCGGTGTGTAAACATGAGCACTGGGGAGACAAAGGCGGAAGAGCATGGTGTAGGCCACCAGCCCATTCGTGCTGCGTGCCAGCACTTGCCCCAACAGTCTGTCCAGGCCGTACAGGGGATCATTATCCGTGACAACCTATCACCACGTTTGTACGTGCGGGTTGGAGAAGGTGGGTGGGCATAGACACAGGATATAGTGCAGCACAACAATGTGCCGCTCCACAATGTCGCATCGCCTATAGCACCTGCTTATGCATAGGCGGTCACCCATCAAAGCAATATTCAGGCTCAACCCTGCTTAGCTTCCGAGATGAGGTACATTCCGTGTGACTTGTTCCAAAACTTTTCTACTATTACACATAGAGGGTAGGCCAATGGTCAGGACACATAGGGAGGTTTAATTTATTTCAACACAGGCATCCAAACATTATACTTGCGTATTATTTAAGTTAATATTTTATCTTTTAACATTATTCATGTCGATTTTTCTTCTCCGTACTGTTGGGTCAACTGAAATTCGTTGTTTACAAAAACTCGACCAAGAACCCGGAGTGAATTGAGACAAAACATAATTGATGAATGTTGAAAGATTACACGCCTGTAATCTTTAGGGCGGGGGGGGGAAGACCTACATTCACTTCAAACGAGAATTGTATTCATCGTGCATTAATGTTAATGGCAGTCTTTAGAACCCCGTGTAATTTGTTGAAATAATTATAATAACAAACCTACACGTGTCCTGACTTTTGGACCACCCTGGAGAACACTTCACAGAGACAAATAAAAACGTGTACAGGGAATCCTCTACTTATGAACGAGTTAGGTTCCAGAGGTCTGTTCGAAAGTCGATTTGTTCGTTAGTCCAACTTTACTCCTGTCGATTCCAAACATGTTGTACGCCATGTACACTCAACACGGGGAATGGCTTTTCGTTGTATAATCTCCTGTAGATGTAGATGCCCCTGGCTCTTCATGTTCTACAGATGTAGATGCAACCACCGCCATCTATTGCGTGGTGGTTGAACTTACAACTCTCGGACCGAACAGGCAACTGGACATACGGACAGGTTTGTTCGTATCTCTGAAAGTTCGTAAGTCGAATGTTTGTAAGTAGAATAGTCCCTGTACTCCATGGGAACCTCATTTGCCAGTAAAAATATGATAATTGTTTTTTTACTCTTCTAACTGGCAACAAAACTGACACCTTTTTACAAGGAGTCATGTTTGCATAGACCACAATACCTGCAATCATAATCAACTTCAAGGACAGTGCACATTATCAGAGTTATGTTTTTTGTTTGCATTATGACTGCAGGTATTGTGGTCTATGCAAACATGACTCCTTGTAAAAAGGTGTCAGTTTTGTTGCCAGATAGAAGGGTAAAAAAACAATTATCATATTTGTACTGGCAAATGAGGTTCCCATGGTGTAAATGCTTACCCCGAGCTCTCATACTCTGATGGTGGATTGTCTTTGAGTTGTGCGCCTTTTGGCGTCATCTGGTCCAACCCATGTGAGACTAGGCTCTAAGGAAAGCTGTCTCGGGTGTGGACCAATCAACTTCAAGGACAGTGCACATTATCAGAGTTATGTTTTTTGTTTGCATTATGACTGCAGGTATTGTGGTCTATGCAAACATGACTCCTTGTAAAAAGGTGTCAGTTTTGTTGCCAGATAGAAGGGTAATAAAACAATTATCAGTCTCTGTACTGTCTAGGCGACCGTGGGACGTCTCCAACGTTTTGACACAATTCTCGAATGTTCAGGCGATGTGTAATTTTCAGGTAGTGTTGATGGATGTTCAGGTAGCCTGTATGGGCTGTTATTGAACAGCTTGAATGTTTATGGGTGTTTGTGTATGAACTGTGATAAATTGACCAGACGGAGAATTGTCGTGCAACATTTTCTCCAATCAAAGACACCGGTGGTATAAAACTATGAGCTATGAATGGGTTTCCGTTTTGTTATAAAATCAGTTTTTTTGGTTTTAAATGTGTACAGTTGATGTGTTGTGTATATGTACATTCGTAATTAAACTAACACAGTACAGTACGAATTTTTTGTACTGTAACGATGATGAGATATAATTTACCCAATGGTGCAGAACTTGAGCAATCATCTGGTTTGGGGCGTGGGTATAGCAAATGGCTGTGAGTTTCAACGCGTGACTAATATGAGCCGACACTGAAGACCTTGAGGTTTTATTTCCAAACGTGGATATTTTAAGACAGTTAAAACCACGTGCGTTATTGATATCATCGGGCACTCTACACGCACCCGTCCGCTATCACCGCAACTCCAAAACATGTAGATGTTCTGACCTTTGTTCACGTGTGCAAGCTACGTAGGTATACTTGGAAAGATGTATAGTGCCCGTTTGCAGGCCAGGTGCTGGCTGAGTAAGCCTTTGTGTCGGACAGGGACAGCTGCTGCTGGGGGTGCCCCTTTCAAATGTGTCGAGATGTGAGATGTAAAGCGCTCCTGATCCACTGCGACGTGTCGGAGGATGGCTATATCAAAACCAAATCAGTATCATTTTACATATTTACATACGCACATGCACACGTGTAAGCATTTACACATAATTTATATGAGAGATACCCCAAAACTAATACCTCTTATTTGTTATATAATTTTTTATTGAATTTATCCCAAGTTGTATATAATGATTCATGGAATTGTCAAACATTTGTCAGATGGCGTGAGGCCTCCTGGAACCCGACAATGCGCTTAATATTTTTTTTCCGGAACTTTAGTACCAGTGAGCCTGAACACACGAGGGACAACAAGCGCGGATTGGATCGACTGCTTATATGCCCCATCGACCGTGAACAGCCCAGATCTGGCACCCACACTTTGTCACAATCCCCGTGTTCCTTGAAAGACTAAAGATGAATTGGGACAGTTTTTTTTTGTGATGACGCTGCTGAATCTACAGGACGCTGCTCACAAATGGCTACACGGAGCTGATGATCTGGTATCAATTACACGTACGAATTAAGGGCTTTTGACGAGGATAGATGATTTGGCGATGCTGAGTTGGCAGCTGCACCAATTAAGGCACAAATGCAACACACTGTGTTATTGCGTAATGTGTTGAGTTTTATTTCCAGATAAGGAATAGATAGATGAGAGTGTTTGGCCAAATATTCATGACATTCTGGCGAACGAAAATGGAAAACTTTGTATGATGTTGAACTTCTTTCGCGCCGTACGTAGCCAACCGTACTAATCAGAGAGCTTAATACATGGCGGTGGATCAAGTGAATGGCAGGTATTCATTTTCAGGACATCTGTTGTGTACGCTCACGCACAGATAGATATGCACCCAGTGTTAGATCCATAATGTGTGCCTTATCATCTGGCAGCCACCGGTATAATTCGTAATTACACAAGATTGTGTCGTCATGTACTGTACATACGTAGTGGTTAAATTAAATGCTGTGATGAATGTATGGTGGTGTACAAAACGTGCTTTTTTATTATTTACGAAATAAACTTGTTTTTTGTTCCCACATATTTTTTGGGATAATTTTAATTTCGCATAAGTCAACACGCGCAACAAACACGAAAATATACAGTACAAGATTATATCTATATATGAAAACACGCAGGTTTTCCCAAGAAATATTATAGTTTTTTTTAGTGTGGGTTAGATCGTGGAGGTATAATGTCAACCAATTCCATTGCCATATTTGCACATTACGTAACAACTTTATTTGATTTGCCCTGTCGGCTCGTGGAGTGGTTTGAAAGATTACTTTTAACCCCCCCGACATACCCCAAAAACAAACTTAAGCACGAATCAAACAAGGTTTCATTTTACCACGAAATGAATACCTTTGTCCATTTTCCTGCATGCCTTAATAGGCCAATAGGCCTTAACGTTTATATCAGCACGATCCATAGGGCAGATGGCCTGCTACGTATATATATACATACGTAAATATAGCTCTCTAAAATAGCACGTGTGTTAATCAACGTACTAATGTAGTCTATACACGTGTGCATAATCTGGAGATGCGGTGGTGTAGCGGATAGCAAAGCTGCATCACGGCAACGCGAGTTCGTTTCTTACCCACGGCTAACATCAGTGGCGAGTGGAATACAAACCTATCGGTCTTGCGGCGTCTCCCACACACGAAGCAAACCCGCACTGACCAGCGTGGTGAAATATGGGTGAACAACTGCCCCATCCTCACGATTTTTTTCGGCTAGATCGGGTACATATAAGTGTGGCGTTAAACTGACGTTCGTGGGTAAAAATGTGATATATTTCACCTGATGACGATTGCTTGTGTTGCGATCGAAACGTCGTGATATTTTTTATTATTTTTCTATCTACGTGGCTTTACCGAAAGACCCAAGGAATATACATTTTTGCAGCCACGAAGGCTTTAAGTATATTTAGTGTCTCGTAGTGTATAGTGCATTATCGTGTAGTTTATAGTGTAGTGTAGTAGTGTATAGTGATGTAGTCTATCGCTAGGGAAAGGGAGGTCCGGACCGCCACGACTCAACACGCTGCCGCCGCGACCCTCACCAGGAGAAGCGGATTGAGAAACGAAGGAACGAATCACGTATCAACTATCATACCAATTTCGATTTAAAGCTTTCGTGACTGCAGGGATTCATCTTCTTTGTTCTTTCGGTAAAGTCACGTAGAAGGGAGATAATAAAATAATAAAAATAAAACAATAAAATAATACAATTCTCACGACGTTTCGGCCACAACGCAAGCAGCCGTCCTCAGGTGAAGAACAGGTCTGTCGGAAAGACAGCGTCTGAATGAACACCACCAAGCTTGGCTCAGCAATCAGTTGTGCTGATGAAACATGTTATCTCAACCGTATTACTTTGAAGTGAATAAAAACACATTTTATAATTTGTAAATTAACGTGAATATATACTTAAATAAATATGTATTTATATTTTATCATTTATTGGACTAAATAAATATTGATATTCTATAACTTTAAATTAAAATATATTCTCAACCGTATCACCGCATTTAAATAAATACATTTTATATTTTACAATCAAGTCCATCGGTTCGTTGGATCCTTCATCCATCAAGCGTGCAATCATTATCTGAACAAATCCGCGTCTCTGCTATAGGTTCACTCAGCCTCAAATGTTGACGTGCAAGTGAGCGAACGCATATGCACAACCGCTGAGGGGGGAGGGGGGTACAAGGAGGTCGGGATTTCGTTTGTGGACGCATCCTCCACCCCTTGTGGTAGTTGCCTTGCCGCCCTCAATAGGCGCTCGCTAACAATGTGCTTACGGATGTATCGGCAAATCTAGAATGTATCGGCGAGTTCACGTTACGACAAATGCTGAACCCGTTTAAAACCCCTTTTGGGGTTATATTTTATTTTATTTGTTTAAACTTTCGCACGAATTAATCGATGTTTTGGAACCGCTCTTAAAAAGTGTCCCTCTGTGGCTTTCGCAGAATTGACGCGGCGCCCGTTATAAGTCGCGTTTTTTAAATCCTTTATATTAAGTTCACTTGCTTGCTTGCTTGCGCGCTTACGACCGTGCAAATCTTTCGGTCGTTTTTTAACCCACTTCCCGTGATCCAATCTAGCTGACATTTTCCACACAGACTCGTTGTGCGTGACAATTTATTTTCGTGAAAATCTTTTTCCAAAATTTTACACTTTTAGGGCAATTTTTTTGTATATTTAATTACCAATTGCTTAATGGTGGCAGGCAATCATCTGACCCATAGGTGGCAGCCATCTCAAGCCAGAGGACGAGAGGACTCTAGCCGCCACGCATATAAAGGATTTATAGTGAAAAACTTTGTTTTTACGGGTACATTTTTTAAAAATATATATACGAGCGTGCTTTGTTGTGAGAGAGCTCAATATTCTTGCGTTTGCACCGATGCAAACTCCACCTTTGCGGTGTGAGCGCGATCGAGTCTCTCTGTTGGCTGAGCGGCGTTTGCCTCCGGTAGCTCTCTCGCTCGCTCGCTCTCTGCGTTCGGCCCAAACTCCGGTCCGCACGACCCGCAACTGCGGTTCCGTCTTTCGGCGTTTACCGATGTTACTACTTCACTCCCCCCCCTCCCACGTCGTTCTAATGCTAATTAAGTCCTACCAGGCCGATGATTGTTTAAACACGTCCCACGCGACGCGTTAAGCAATAGCACGATTTTAATTTCGATTTAAAGCTTTCGTGACTGCAGGGATTCATCTTCTTGGTTCTTTCGGTAAAGTCACGTAGAAGGGAAATAATCAAATAATATAATCTTTATTATATTACTATATTATTTTATTATGTTTTATTTTTATTATTTTATTATTTCTTTACCGAAAGAACCAAGAAGATCAATAGCACGATGTCTGCGTTCATGGAGAGCCGAATCGAATGAAGCTTCATATTCATAACAGTTGTTTATTTTTTAGGTTAAATCGCGTAAATATAAATGCGTCGTTAATAGCCGCTACCACCCGACACAGCCAATTAGCTTAATTTGTCACGTAAATAAAGCGTGACAGTTAGTTACTACTTCAGCACACGGGTGTGTTGGTGAGTAAACCCACAACGTTTATAATTTACTCACCAACACACCGGTGTGCTGTACTGGTAACGAATTTGGCGTGTTTTGTTGACGTGACAAACCTTACTAATTGGCTGTGTCCGGTGGTGGCGGCTTTTTACGACGCATTTATATTTAAAGTTTCACGCAGATGTATTAAGTTTATGACTGTACTCCTCTATCGTGGCCAACGCACAAACCTCGACTGTGTTGCATTCAAGAACGAACCGGGTTCAGCGCCTGCTCGGCTCACGAGCACTGATATTAATCGGGCACATTCGTGGCGATTTGCTTTTCGGCAAACGACAAGCGTTCCCATTAGAGCACGTTGTGTACTGTAAAAGTAGATTTGAAGCTTTCGTGACTGCAAGGATTCATATTCTTAGGTTTTTTCGGTAAAGTCACGTAGGTCAAAAATTTAAATTAATAATAGTAAAATGAAAATAAAATAAAAATCACGACGTTTCGGAGGCAACACAAGCTTCCGTCTTCAGGTGGAACCGTCACAGCACGATAGCTGTATCAAGTGAGAGAAATTCCAAGAAACAGTATTTGCATATATACTGGTTGAGGGTGGGAGGAGCCAAGGTAGGCCCTGAATATTATTGTTGTGAGGTTCGGTGCGGCTGAAGCACGCTGTTAGGAATGAGCCTTTGTTGTGTTTTTTTATTTTACTTTTATTAATTTACATTTTTTACCTACGTGACTTTACCGAAAAAACCTAAGAATACTGTAACTGTGTTTGTGAGATGAAAAGTACCAGCACGCGTGCGACACATATGCACGCGATCGAACCCAACAAAAAACCTCTACCATGGATAATATTGGTCGCGAAAGCCGACGTGTTAAAGTGAAGCTTGAGGTCTGTGTGTGTGTGTACACTTGTTCCACGTTTTCAGTTTTAATGTACGAGGTGTAGCCCTGTGAGCCATGCGGCTCTTGACTCGGGTGCAACCGCAACAAACAAAAAATGAACAAAGAACATCTTAAAGTGACTACGCGTAACAGAAACATCCAGGAAAAAACTGCAAAATCTTCCAGAAAAAAGCACCTAATATCAATGCTGTGTGAAAAAATCCCAGTGGGATGCAAGTCAAACAATAACAATCATAAGACAATTTAGATTAAAGTTATCAGGCTCTGTACTTCAACAAACAAACATGGCTAAACCAAACGTTTTCAAAATCACCAAAATAAAGCTATGAAAGCAATGTAATAGTGTTAATCGGAACTGTGATTAAAATTGAACATTAAACGATATCCGTGATGCACATATGTGAGTAGTGGTGGTTCAGTGGTTAGCGCGCTGCGCTACGAAACCCCCGGCGACCCGAATTCGATTCCCGCTCACGATCAACGCCAGTGACGATTGTGTGAACACGTTCTTGGCCTCCCCTAGGTCGACTCGGCCTCAAATGGGTACCTGGAGCGACGTGATGGGATCGCCACTAGAGAGACAAAGGCGGCCGGGCGTGGTACTGGGCACTCACCCCCTCGTGTGACCCTGCCGGCCTTCATAGGTGCTCGCTAACAGCACTTGCCCCAACAGTCTGTTAAGGCTATTGCGGGGATTTCTGTCGTATGTACAGTATATGCGAGTATACGTATATTTGTACAAAAAAAGGTTTATGTGAAATGGCGGTCGGCAATTGAAGAGTGATCAAATATAATGAAGTAATTTAATTAAAACAAATATTGTATTTTATACTGTAGTCTAACATTGTGCATATTTTAACAACATAATGATATAAAAATAGTGAGTGATGTTCTGTTCAACTGAGAACCGTGGCATTGGTGTTTATCTCCCGTCTACAGGCCCGAGCCAGCGGTGGAAATTCCACATTCGTACGGTTGGGGTGGGGGGCGAGTATATCCATAGAACAACCACTGTTAACTTCCCCAACAATGTGGTGCCTATTTTATCGACCGCAGAGGTATGATGAGTTAAGTCGGGCCCCTAACCAAAATCCAAAATCGCCACCTTGCGATCGCGAGCCACTCACTCTCGCCCTGGGCAACCTTGGCCGATTCATAAATATAACAGGAATATACATAATTTGTTTTTATATAACAACACAATGGTGAATCGATTGCATATAGTGACAGTGAAATAGGATAAGATATAACCTAAACGTTACACTTGAAAATGTGGCGCTTGGGATATTGAATTATGTAAAGCTGGCTTTGCAAAGAGCGTTAATACAGTGGGCAGACTGAGTGATGGTGCGTACGTGATTCTGAATATATTGCAACTTCCAACACACACATCGCACACATCGCTCCCTCCACACAAACACACATAACCCCCAGCAGATGCACTCCCATCCACCTCCCGTGCACCCCGCGTGCCCCTTATGAGCGACACGGAGAGAGCGCGGGCAGGCGGGGGAGTGCCTTCTTCATGCGCTTTCAAACGCGCACGCATAAAACCCATAAAGGTCCAGGGCCAAACCTCTCCGGGGTCCGGGGGAGTGGGGGTGGAAGAGGCGGCCCCGTTGTTGGCTCAGCCGTCCAGCGAGTTTGCCCACCTCCTTCTGGGTAATTTGAACATCAAACACTCGAGTCAACGTGAGGACGACCACTTGTGCTCTGACTCTGAGCCCCGCGGGCTCAGTCCATGGAAATGATTCCGACCGGGACGCGGTTTGTTATCTATATATGTGTGTGTTGAACTTCGTTCGCACCGTACGTAGCCAACCCTGCTAATCCGCGGTGCGGGGAAGGCCAAACAAACGTGACACAAAACCGCAGTTCTCGAAAAATGAGCGTTCAATCTGGATTTAAAAGTGGCTTCCTAACGTCGGAAGGAAGAGCGTTCCAGACGGCCGCAGGAGCGCAATCTGAATGCGCCCGATACCGTGACCGTCTTCGTTCGATGGCTAAGTAGCCACAAGCCGCCGCTGCGAGTATGCCTGGAGTTGGCGTGATGGTTTAAGCTGCTTGACGAGAGCGGCATGTTATTGTGGCTCATCTGCGGCAAGCGTTTTCATTGCGCACTTTTAACACTAATTATAATTTACACGTGTACATGTAAGGCGCCTTGCACTAATGTCTCTGTGCTCCTGATACGCATTGCTGATGTGACCGTCGTTGCACACGGAGTCGTCACGAGTCCCGGTTTCATGGCAAGTCATGTGCACGTGATGACCCCACAGCGGGATTAAACCTGAGCAGTGTTCTCGTGTGCAGCGCGCAAAATCCACTGTTGTACTGCACTTCTATGCCACCGCGTTCCTGCACCTCGGCAACCCGCACTGACGAGCGTGGGGTGAAGTATGGTCAAACAACCGCCCGTGGTGAGTTGGCAACTACGAGGATCAAAGACCGCCACGTGTAACGCGAAGAAGAATCTCGCACTACCAGACGAGTGCTCTCCTTCCCCCGCACCTTCGACTGGCACGGCTGGCTACGCGTGGTGCGAAATGAGATCTCGATGGGTACATCACAAACCAAACGGCCAACAAAAAAAAACCGGGCCTTGTAATGCCCGTCCCGGGAAGACTTCACAGGTTCCCCAAGACCGCGGCGACCTCAACAAGAGGACGATCCTGGGAACGCCGAAGCCCTAGTGGCGAGGCCTGCATCCAGCAGTGGAATTGACAAAAAGGACCGAAAAAATGTGGTTTCAAAGGTGCGACCTTGCATCTGCTCGCTCACGCCAAATGCTGAATAGCCACCCCCCACTAGAGTGTGAGCTCCACAGAGTGGCCTCCTCCTAGTACTGTAGATGGTGATTTGGTCGACACTTTCACGCCGGAAAAGGTGGCGGTTACTCTTAGTTTTTTCTGTAAAGTCACGTAGGTAAAATAAATAATAATAGTAAAAATAATAGAAATAATAATAGAAATAAAATTATAAATCATGACGTTTCCGTCATCAAGTGGGACCGTCACAGCTAGATTTACCGTATCAAGTGAGGCAAAATTCCAAGAGACAAGCTCTTAAATACAAGTTAAGGGGGGAGGAAGGGGGAGGAGCTTATCTGAATGTGGTAGCCAATGAATGGGACGTGTTGGGGAGGGGGTGGGCGGGGCTAAAAGAGAACAATAGGCGCAACATGTTTTTTTTACACGGTGTTGGTTGACAATCAAAATACAATAGGTGGCGGCTACCCACGCTTTGGCCCACCGCAGTCGACTAAGTGTGGCTGAGCCCATTGAGACTGCTCGGTGGACAGAGGTGGGGGAGGTTGGGTTTGGCAGCGGGGAATTTAAGGAGCCTGCACCATCGAAGCTTCCACTGCCGCGTCCGGAGGTCGGATCATCAGAATGCATGCATGTTGAACTTCTTCTTGGTTCTTTCGGTAAAGTCACGTAGAAGGGAAATAATAAAATAATAAAAATAAAACATAATAAAATACAATTAATAAAAAAATGTTTTATTTTTCTTATTTTATTATTTCCCTTCTACGTGACTTTACCGAAAGAACCAAGAAGATGAATCCCTGCAGTCACGAAAGCTTTAAATAGAAATTTAACATGTTGAACTTTTTTCGCACCGTACGTAGCCCACCCTTGCCACATCGCAGGTGCGGGGATCACAAGTGTCCGCGTGCTGCTTGCCAACGATCGCGACATCGCGTGTGGCTCTTCACCTGGGGTGCGAGACACGGCCAGATTTCTCGAGAAGGTTAATCATCGAGACACACATTAAGCACGTAAGGACAACTACTTTGTTACATCGAACCCATGTATATATTGACATAATGCATTTTGTTTTGTTTTACGATTGAGAACCAAAGGGGTACAAAGGCTGCAGGGGAAAGGTTAAGAACTACTACACGGCCCTACACGTATACACACACACACATCCAGTGCTACACACGTGCACACACACACACAGCTCTCCACACGTGTACACACACAGTACTACACACGTGTACACACACATCCACTACTACACACGTACACACACAGTGCTACACACGTGTACACACACACATCCACTACTACACACGTACACACACACCCAGTGCTACACACACACACACATCCAGTACGACACACGTGTACACACACACACTACGCACATGCGAGTGTGCGTTCGATCGAATGCAGGGCGTGTTGAAGAGCAACGAGCAGAGTGTTGAACTTCAACGACCCGCTGTTAATCCGGTATTGCTTGCAAGTGCTTCACAATTATTCTTTTTTTTTGTACCAACTTCCCCCCCCCCGAAGGCTCCCCCCCCTCTACCCCCTCTCCCACCCTCTCTCTCTCCCCTCTCTCTCCCCTACTCGTCACCCAAACGTGTCGGCTGGTCCCCGGCCCAAGAGGGTCCTCTTGAGCAGGGGAGCCTGTGTCAACACGAGTCAATTTGCCCACTATTATAGGCCGCATAGCGAGTCGCTTTGTGATGGAGCCCTCCCAAGCACACACAGCCTGAATGGACTCGATGCTGAGACCGATGATATAGCGTCGGAGGCAAGCAGACACAAAATAAGCGTCTCCCTTCCTAGATCCGTCTCCTTCTAAACGTGATACAAGACAGCAAGACAAAAAGTTCCACCACGGACCTTCATAGAGTGCGTCATTTTTTCGCAGCGTTTGGATATTTTTTTGAACTCGCCTTTTGCCCGTCCAAGGACGACAGGTGTATTGCGGTAAATGTGAAACTTGCAAGCGAAAAGCAGAGGTGATATATTAATTGCATCAATTCGTGTGCAATTTATAAGGGCGCGGTGACACAGACTTATTTAATTTGAAGGTTATAATCCCTTGTTCATCATGACGTCCTTTTTACTTTGATGTCTCAACAGCGTTACGGAGATCACGTGACGTGAGGGTTCTGCCTTTGTAGTGACGGTTGTGAGATGACGCCAAGGAGGGGGGAGGAGGCGCCTCGCCCTCCCATGTGGAGTGACGTCACCGGCTCATGATTATTAATGAGGGGGGTGTCCATTTGGAGGACGTCACTTGTTCATGATTATTAATGAGGGGGGCTGGTCGACGTGGAGTGACGTCACGCGCGGGACACACAGACATTCTTCGCTCATTATAGTAGTATGTTATTCACGATTAAACATGAAGATTCGGCCGTCTGGAATTCACTCCCCTCCTCTCTCACTGCGCCGCACATTAGCGTCGGTGACGTACTCTTGTCAGAATCTGTTTACCGATTTCCCTCGCTTCATGCGGGTTCCGTTTGTGCGATTTCGCCTACATGCGGCTAACCTATTTCCACCCAAAATTCGCTCTATGCGGTTTCAATTCACTATGCGTTCGGACATGGGACAACATTGTGTGTGTTACTGTGTGTGAGCAGTAGTGTAGCGGTTGGCACCCTGCGCTATGAACCCGGCGACCCGGGTTCAATTCCTACTCAGGGCCAACACCCAGTGACGATTATCTGAACCGGTCGTGGACCTCCCCTAGGTCGACTCGGCCTCAAACGAGTACCTGGTGCGGTGCGTAAACATCGCCACTAGGGAGACAAAGGCGGTCGGGCGTGGTGCTGTGTCCACCCACCCCCTCGTGTGCCGTGCCAGCCTTTATAGGTGCTCGCTAACAGCACTTTCCCCAACAGTCTGTTACGGCTGTACGGGGGATCTTTGTCTTTTTGTTGCTGTGTATGAGCTTCTCGGTAGGCAGCGGTTTCGCTTTGTGCGCCCTTTTTTTTTGAATGCCTCTACTACGACGACTACTACCGCACTAAGCGAGGGAACTCCGGAATTTCTTTCTCCATTTTCGTTTATTCCCCCCGCGCCTCGGCATGTATCATGTTCAATTTGTGCGTCTTGCTACATTTTATTCATAAGAATTAATACACGTGAAACATACCGTGCTTAATTCCACGTCTAATTAAGAGTTTGATCATTTAACAAAAAACGAGAGCTTCCTTTGCAAATGCTGAATAAAAAAAAAAATCACGTTTTATTCCAATTGTTTTTTGCGTGCTAAGTTAAGGGAAACGACTTTTTCCCTAACGTCGCGATCGTTTTCACAGTCATCAACGTTGCCCCGCAAGACAACAACGCCAGCTTATTTAACCCGACTCCAAGGTGAGCGATTGTCTTAAACGTTAGTGTCGCCTCGCTAAACACACTTAGTTTGTAGGCCGTCATTAATAATAAAAATAAAGCCTGAGGGGAAGGCTCTGCATGCATGGCAAGGCCGTAATTATAATATTAATTGGGGGACACACATGCTCAAAATGTACCCCTCAATATATTGCTATAAAATCGATTTCTGTTTATACGATTGTACTTTATTAATCCATAATCTCTGCCATTACATACAATGAAACAAGAAAAGGTAAAAAAAGAAAAAACAGAGCAATGTAATCCAATACACTATTAGACATTATTGTAAAAGCTAAATAAAAAGTCCATCCCGTGTGTTAGAGAATTGTTTTAATATTTTAGGCAGGAAATTCGTTTTCAAATTGAGATTAATTTTTCTGTAGGGGGACCCCCAGACCCCCTGGAAGATTTGGTCCCCCCCAATGTTGACTCCATGGCTACGGCCTTGATGCATGGGATTTCTATTGTTCTCACCTTCTTTTCAAACCCCTTTGTTAATCCACTGCTGGATTAATAATTCCGCACACCCATGTCAGTCGTAGGGGGTCGTTTAACCACACTTCACCATTGCCGGTCAAGACACCTTCGTGAAATGGAAGGCGGATGTCTGAAGGATTTGTTCATATATCCCCCCTTGCCACCAGGGCTTCACTTTACCTCTCAACAATTTCCGGAACGCTGCTCGGCCCGCTTGGAGCAGGGATTGTCGGTGTAAGGCACTACCACTAGAGTACTGGTTATGCCTACACATAATGACGCGATATTAAGATCTGTATTCGTACAATAATAACAATTTTCATGGGGCGAACATAAAGCGAGATGGATGTGGCATTCCGAATTGAATCTGTGAACGGCTGCCTGGACTCTCCCTGCTGGAATGGGGGCGCTGTTACTCGCCACTGACGTTTGTTAGATTATAGCCTTGGCCAGGAATCGAACCCAGGTCGCCGGGTTCACAGCGCAGATCGCTGAAGCACTGCGCCATCATCACTCCACTCACGTGACGCCAATATTACTGGAAACTGCCCCCCCTCCCATCCCCTCCATCCCATCTAAAACCCGTGTGGTTATGCCCCTGAACCCACTGATTGTGTGTTTATATAGACTTTTTTTTGAAACTGCTGTAAACGCACTTACTCCGGAGATAAGCCGCTCCAAAACGTCAATGTCTGGTGTCACTCAGCCCCACTGCCCCGCGATACGGCCACGGCGCGGGGGGACAAACGAGCCGCAAACACGCCACGAGTTGACTCCCTTAGAGGGGCTCAAATAGCCGAACTCTTGATGCGCATGTCCATCGCGATCCATTGATAGATATCGCCACGAAAATTAGCGTGTCGACATGACGGAAAGGTTTACGATATTCTCATCGAAAGCCTCCACACCAGTGGTCCTTCACATTTACTGCAGCCTTGCAACATCTTTGGTTCTCAATCGGATATTGCTTTTATAATGTAACGAAATACATCGGGTTTAATGAAACAACGTAGTCGCACCAAAGGTTAAGCACCACTGCTCTACACGGCTCACGCGAATCCCAATACACGTGGGCCTATTAGCGCACTGTTGAACACTCCCCTATTCTTAGGGTTTTTTGGTAAAGTCACGTACGTAAAAAATTAAAATTAATAAAAGTAAAATAAAAATAAAATAATTATTATTTTACTTTAATTAAAAATAAAATAATTTTGATTTTACTTTAATTAATTTAAATTTTTTACCTACGTGACTTTACCGAAAAAACCTAAGAATATGAATCCTTGCAGTCACGAAAGCTTCAAATCTAGAATGAACACTCCCCTATTATTAATACTACTACAATTTATTGTACCTATCCACAGACTCAGGTCCCCGACCCCATGCCTTTTTGGGGTCGCTCTGCTGCTCCCATCCTACACATTCTAGGATCTCGCCCAGATCCGGACGATCACTGGCGAACAGATCGGAACAAACGCGGACGTCCAAAATAAACTCCTCGTCCGAGACCCCAAACATCATCGCTCCTCCTGGCATCTGACATTCCTCCTCGAAGACTCGCTGGCGGGTAGAACCGTCACGCAGCATCAGAGCATCGAGAGGCCGATGGTCACGTCGCCTTCGTGGATGGACAATTCGAGACACAGGGCACAGTCGCGCCACTGTGGCCATGCGACATATGGGCCACTTAGGAGGAGGAATGAGCAAAACTACACGAACTCTATGAGACCTCCTTTACCAGTGGCAAAATATAGTAGTAGGTTTTTACCCTTTAAACTGGTACAAAACTGACACCTTTATACAAGGCATCATGTTTGCAATAACCACAACACAAGTAGTCAAAATGCAAACAAAAGAAACAACTCTCATTATGACAGTACATATCATTATCATCATCAGAGTTGTTTCTTTTTGTTTGCATTTTGACTACTTGTGTTGTGGTTATTGCAAACATGATGCCTTGTATAAAGGTGTCAGTTTTGTACCAGTTTAAAGGGTAAAGACCTACTACTACACGAACTCTCTTCTGAAGCGCGCTCTCTCGTGCCGAACAGACCTCGACGTTCGAATTCGGCTTCTGAATGTGCTGCCACCACACGCGCGAGAACAATAGCAACTCTCGCCTGATACACGTTGCCCAACGTAGCCAATCCGGTCATTGAGATCTCGGTGGGGCATCTATGAATGGGTCTCGCTGTATACTTGGTACATAATCTTAGTTTTTTTCGGTAAAGTCACGTAGGAATATGAATCCTTGCAGTCACGAAAGCTTCAAATCTAGAATTAATACTTGGTACATATCCAGTTCCGTCAATCCACCGCTCAGTACGGAGTTGATGGTCGAGCAGCGGAGACGTGAGGACTTAGAAGTACAGTACAAAGCGAAGTTTCACTTGTGCATGTATTCCCTCTGCAGCCCACCACGTGGTCCCACAGCATCCTAAAGAAGTGTCGAGGCCCAGGCGTGTTCATCTTGCGAGATCCGTGGAGACAAGGCGCGTGTGTGGTGATATGTTTAGAGCCAAGATGTGAATGAATGCTCACAACATCGTTGCCAATTTCAGCACGGTGCCTTCTCTAAGTGCAATTGTAATATTGTTTCCAATTACGCATAATTATAGCATTAGATAGATGTCAGAATCAGAATCTTTATTTATACTGGTGGAATCCGATGAGCTATTAAGCTCTTATCAGATGTAAACATGTAAACATCTGATAGATGTAAACTCACAATAAGAAAGCAAGCGTCAAGAAATATTAACGACAGATGCTGCTCACGAAGTTTAACTGTAACATTCATGATCGCGTGCGTGTAATGAAGATCTTGTTTTTTTGAAAATGAAATTGTAAGAAATAGCAGTAATGATTTACAGCCCTTGTTGGGTGGGGGGGGGGGCGGTTTGCCCGACCTCACCCCGGTGGTTATTCGGGTGGGGGGGGGGCGGGGCGGGGGCGCCCCCCCCCGGACTGGATCACTCCACTGACCATGTTAGCCTTTGCCTGGAATCGAACCAAGGTCCTCTGGGCTCAACAGCAAAGCGCGGCGCTAACCGCTTCAGCGTTGGTTAAAAAACAAATCAGAAAATAAACACGAACACGAATGCCGGCCTTCACTTTGCACGGTGCAGCATCTCCTAAAACTGTTAACACTTGGCAGCAGTGTTGACACGCGCAATCGTGGAGCCGTAAGTATTGTCGCCCGGTTGAAGTTGTAATTTTTTTTAAACGTTTTAAAGTAGCCTTTGATGGGAAGTCCATGGCGTTGTATGCTCAGCGGTGATGGGCAAATGATTCAAAGGACCCGCCCCCCCTCCGACCACCACCACCCCCACCTCCTCGTTTGCCAATCGCAGTAAATGCTCTTTAAACAAAAACATTAACGGGGCATGTTCAAAGGGACACCCACCTATTGTGCCACTATAAATTTAGCAGCTCCGCAACAGTCGCCGTGGCCGAACAAAAGCGAATCGCCCGGCGGACGGACGGACGGGGGTTATGTGGCCCACGCAAAGTGTGGAGGTGCAAAAATTCGCTCGTAACTAAAAAAAGTTCAATGTGTTTTGACCACTGCGTGTTGACCCAACCGAGCGGTGGCGGTGGTGGTGGCCACGGCTCTTTTAACGCCAGGTATGGGCTCATTATCCCAGTAGGGGGGAGGCTGGAGGGAGGGAGTTGAACTCGGGCTATATATTGTCACGCACTGAGTTTGAAACTGATCGGCTTTTGAAATGTGGCGGCTGGCGTCACCTGAAGCTAAAGTGAGAAGTGTTGTCAAGCCAATCCCAAGTCCCCCTCCCGTTTTACAAACGCCGCCCAAGATAAACGGATAATAGTGGTGACAACTGCCGTGTATCGTAAATCTGATGAGACGTTACGGGCCCTCCCGGTCAATCCACGCCTCCTCGACGACTCCCCAGAACTCATTACATTGCACATTGTAGTAGCCTACACTATCTACACGTGATGAATTCTAAAAATACAATGCTGATAATAATAATCATATAGAGCCCATTGTTTGCTGGGCAAAGGTCATCCACACCATGCTGTGTGTTGGTTGTCGTTGGGGTCGTTTGGCCATACTTCACCACGCTGGTAAGTGCAGGTTGGCAGTGAAGGAGTGCGCCGGGTCATTATCACTCGCCACTGATGTCAGCCCTGGCCGGCAATCACTGCGGTGGTTGTAGTGCACAGACGTACAAACGCTCTAGACACGGCGGGACCAGCGTTTGTAAGCATGCGCATGTTTTATTGTATTTCGTTTTTACACGCTTTTATTTAACTCACTCTGTCTGTTGTTGTTGTCGTTGTATCCTCAAATCTTGTAACTCAATTTGAACCCACTTCCCAATGTGGCATCGACTGCAAACTTGGTATACTTATGTCATACTGATGACAATACTATATTCTGTCATAAAAAACTCATATATTTTTAAACATTATTTTGTATATGTGATGTTTCGGCTTGGGTCTAATTGTCCACGGTAAACTGACGTTGGCTGTAAATCACCACGGTCTCTTACGTTATGGCAAGCCTCGGGGCCACTTCCTGGAGTTGTGGAGTTCTTCCATTACTAATACATTTCATAAAAGCGTGTTTAAAAAAAATCCTTTAAAATATTACTTTTTTTCTCCGTGGTGGTGGCGGTAGCGGGGGTGGGTGAGAGACAAAACAACCGTGAATGTACATATTTTGAGACTGATAGTCACATCACATGAATGAAGAAACCCGAGTGTAAGCATTGCACAATCGTGGGTTAATATTTCTCAGACTTCCCGCATTTGTTTTTGGTGAATTATTAGAATTTATAAACCGTGGCGATCGATCGAATGACCCTAATATGTGGCGGTTTGCACGATAGCGATTGAATTTGCGACATTTAAATGCCTCTTGTCATGGTTCCCGTACAAGGAGGGTGCTGCAGCGAGTCGCCAATCGGCGATATCGTTACGACATTAGCGGAAAGATATTCAGCGTATAGGATTGCTTGCAAATAGTACGGCTCAGCAGTAAAGCGCCATCGCAATTGTTCTAGAGTGATACGCTCTGTAGGAAAGATGAACATATCTCGACTCTTGTTGGCTGAACAAAGTCCATCGTACTCATGTCAAACATGTCAACTAATCGCCCCAAGTTCGTTTGTTAACGAGACCACAAGCCCCATGGCACGTTATTGACACACACGTCAACAAAGATTGCCTGTATCGCCATCTGCCTGTAGCGAGTGTGTGCATGGCACAATGTGGTTGGCATGCTTTCAAATGAGCGCACGTGTTCTCCCAAGCCCTGGTCGGTCCAGCGCTGTCGTCCCTCCACTGCTGGATGAGGGACTCCCCACGCCGTGGGAGTGATTTGGCCATACTTCACCACGCTTTTTTTAGTTGTTCTTCCCCCGCACCGCCGATTAGCACGGTTGGCTACGTACGGTGCAAAGTAAGTTCAACGTACATACACGCTGGTCAGTGCCGGTTCGTTTAGGCGGAGGAGGGGTGGGGGCCGTAGGTGTACAGTACAACATTTCGATGTTGATGGACTGCCCTCTGCCGCGCAGCCGTCTATGACAATCGGGCATGTGTAGCAGCCGCCCTTGCCTCCCTATCCAGACTGAGACGCGCTTAGCTTCTGAGATCCGATGAGATCGGAGGCCTTTCCTGGTGGTTTGGTCACATGCTCTGCTCCTGGTACGGGACTCCTGTACCAGTGAAAGTGCATTTGAAAGGATAACAATCCGTCAAATGTCTTCACATACGTGCAGCAATTAAGAGTTGCATTATTTAGTTCGTATTTACACATACAGTACTTGGAAATCGAATATATAAACGATATATATTAACGACATCTAAAAAGGCCGAAGTGATAAGGTATTTTTTATCTTACCAGGTAAGGCCCACTGAGCTATGTAGCTCTTTTACAGAAGCGACCTGGCCGCAAATGATAGCTCAGCGAAGTGGCTTATCAAGTGGACGTTTCTAGCAGCGAAATATAAACGCAAGTTGATTCTAAATGTGGAGGGGAAAACCGGAGGATCTGGAGAAAAATCCACGCGACCACGGGAAGAACATGCAAACTCCAAATATACAGGCATCGTCAGGATCGGTATCGAACCGACGAGCTGCTGTATACCAGGCGAGGTAGTTAACATTTCATAACCGTGGCGCCCCAAGTAAGTCGTACGACGGGGAGACAGTGCACCCGATTCAAGAGCCGAATGGCTCACAGGGCTATACCGTTTGATTTGAAGCTTTTGTGACTGCAGGGATTCATATTTTTGGTTCTTTCGGTAAAGTCACGTATAAGGGAAATAATAAAGTAATATAAATATAAAACAATACAAATTCTCACGACGTTTCGACTGCAATACAAGCAATCATCACCAGATGTGAAATCCACAGCAAGAAAATTTGCAAAATATACACACTTTTTTCAAATTTTCTTGCTGTGGATTTCACACCTGATGATGATTGCTTGTGTTGCAGTCGAAACGTCGTGAGAATTGTTATTGTTTTATATTTATATTATTTTATTATTTCCCTTCTACGTGACTTTACCGAAAGAACCAAGAATAGGGCTAGACCTAATAAATGAGATGAAAACTTGAAAAACTTGAGTTCCCGAACATCGATCTGTGATCACCTTGTAAGACAATTGGACAATGCCGCAGGGTCAAATGACGACCGTTGGCGAACGCCGTGGAGTTCGGCCGACGTTCCTAATCAAAGCCTCATCGAGGACCCCACCTCCGCGCGGCTTTGATCTGCCAAGAAAGCCGTGGTGGTTGGTGGCTGCTCCATCACAGACCGTTTCACGACGGCGACCGCTCGCTGCTGCTGCTGCTGCGTGCACCCTTCCACGAGAGGGGCATTGAAGATGACCCCCCCCCTCACTACCCCCCTCCCCCCAAAGTGCAGTGACAGCGGACACCCGCACCACGTGACGGACCGCATCGCGGTGACCAAACTGCATCGTTCAGCTGGGCCCGCATCTCCGACCAACTGGACAGCATTAGGTCGCGATATACTCCCCGCAGCGACTTTTCGCACGGCTCGTAAACTTACACTTGGACGTGTCATTAAAGACAAACTTAAATAAGCGGATTCATTTCGTACGATAATGCAGAACACACCGCGCCTGGAGTCGGGCCTATGAACCGACCTACACTCTACTAATAGGGGTTTTCCCCTTTTTTCTGGCAACAACACTGACACCTTTTGCAAGGAATCATGCTTACATTAACCACAATACTTGCAGTCAAATGCAAACAAAAAACAATACTCTGATAATTTATGCATTGTCTTTGAAACTGATTGGCCCACACCAGAGACAGCTTTCTTTGGAGCCTAGTCTCATATGGTGTTCGACCAGATGACGCCAAAAGGCGCACAGTTCAAAGACAACGCACTACCAGAGTAATGAGAGCTCGGGGTGAGCAGCTACATCATGGGACTTCCTTTGCCAGTACCAAAATATACTAATAGGGTTTTTCCCCTTTTTTTTTTCTGGCAACAAAACTGACACCTTTTGCAAGGAATCATGCTTACATTAACCACAATACTTGCAGTCAAATGCAAACAAAAAACAATACTCTGATGATTGCATTTGACTGCAAGTATTGTGGTTAATGTAAGCATGGTTCCTTGCAAAAGGTGTCAGTGTTGTTGCCAGAAAAAAGGGGAAAACCCCTATTAGTATATTTTGGTACTGGCAAAGGAAGTCCCATGATCAACCTACACTCGTCGCAAGTCAACATCTCCACCCGTCAGAAGAGCTGTGGTTATGAATTCGGCATAGAGCAAGCGTACGAAATGATGCAGATTGAGTGGCAGTCGAGTGCACTGTTTCCAGATTGCCCAACAATCGCGATCTGATTAGTCGAAGGTTTGCTTCGCACGCATTGTGGGATAATACAAAAAAAACACATTCGGCCGAACAATTGTGTTTTTTTGCTCGCAATCTTGTTCCCGAAAATCAATGGTGCAAACCTTTCACACATTCCACATACCCACTCGGCCATGAAAGGTTCATCTCAACGCGTTTGATCAATTGCGGATGGGCTCCGTGCAAGTTACATGTCACACCAAATTTAGGCTTTTGACATTTCCGCACGCACAACAAAAAGGGAACCTCGTACGTGAACTCGAGTCACGCAACTTAAAACCCGCGCCACCATCCCATCATCTTTTACTCCGCCAGTTTTACCGTTTTTCTTCTTCTTTTCCTTCTTCTTCTTTAAGCGCACACTCACCGCCCATGACATTCGACAATTTGTTGCACATGCCACTTTAGCTGTCAAGTGCAATTTTGAAATCTGCTCTCAGCAATTGCCATAGAAACTTCGAGTGGCTCGTAATGCTTATAAAGGTCAGTGCTTCAAAACGCGCTTGCTGCTGCTGCTGCTGATTAATGGGATTAATGATGTTGAATGGGGGGGGTGGTGGTGCCGGGGGTTGAAATGCCATAACTCGTCGCACAAGAGGGGTCACGAGTGACAGGTGTTCAAATATTGACTCCGGTGGCAATGGCAAAGTGTCTCTGGGCCCTGGAGTTGAAGGCCCACCCCACAGTGGCTCTCAATTGTACGAGAGCAGGAAAGGAAACTTTGTCTTCCATCTTAATGCTCTCGCGCGAGTACAATAGCAGCAGCACACGGGGAGGCGTGACGCACAAATATTGAACGAGCTCACGCCGGGGTCCAGCCTGGTGTCGCTGCAGCAGCAGCAGCCGCACTGCGTCGGCTCTTAGTGAACGCGGCCGCTTTGCGATTCGTCCTCTCCCTAGGCCGGAACGCGCGCGCGCGCGCGCTGCCCGTCTCGACGTCGCTGGGATTGGAGTGGTTTCGTCAAAGTCCGACGTTCGTCACCGAGGTGGTCAAGCAGCAACAGGTTCAGGCACAACCTGACAGGGATGTTAGCCCGGTCTGGGATTGAACTCGGGGTCAACATGTCTGAAATGCAGTTCACTAACCACTGCGCCACCGCTCCTCGTACACTTTTACGCTCGCACAAAGACAATTATGGGGAGGTGCTGTTCGCGAGCACCTACGAAGGCCGCAACGGCACACGATGAGGTGGTTGGCCAGCACCACACCCGGCCGCCTGTGTCTCCCTCGTGGCGATGATTGCACATCGCACCAGGTACTCATTTAAGGCTGAGTCTACCTAGGGAAGGCGTAGGACCGGCTTAGATAATTGGTCGCGAGGGGGAATCCAATCCACACACACACACACAAACACTCGTTCACATCAATACACACATTCACGAAGGACATTGTTTAAAACATGTATGACTGTATTGCGTCTCTCACTTGCATGCACACAATTTTATTTTTTTATTCTACCGGACTGAACTCCAATAATTTTCAAAATCGTCATCATCATGATCACCCATGAATAATAAATCCACTGCTGAATGAACGCGTGCCAAAGCCATCAGCTCCATCATATCTCTGACGGTCATGCGATGTCACAATCCACGTGGAGCGTCTGGACGATGGGCTGTTGTAATATCTCCATCTCCGCGTTCCCTCCTTCGGCTGTCCACTCAGTCATTCGTCTTGACCATCAGGCCATCAGCATCCATCCAGGAGCGTAACGAGCGTAGCGCAGGGAGGGGGTGCCTCGCCTCCCCCGCTGGTGGCCAAAGCTACGAGTTGGGGGGCCACCTTGAAAATCACCATGAGATGTTTTCAACAACAGGCGACAAAAAAAAATCCATAAATAGAGGGTTTTGGGTTAGATTGCGTGAATATAATATGGTGGCGGGTTTAACGACACATTTATATTCTAACCCTAACCCTAATTAAAATTAATAAAAGTATACAGCTATCGTGCTGTGACAGTTCCACCTGAAGACGGAAGCTTGTGTTGCCTCCGAAACGTCGTGATTTTTATTTTTTATTTAACTTTTATAAATTTTTATTTTTTACCTACGTGACTTTACCGAAAAAACCTACGAATTTGAATCCTTGCAGTCACGAAAGCTTCAAATATAGAATCGACACATTTATATTTACGCGATCTAACCCAAAACAACCTCTAATGGATTATGTTGGTCGCGAAAGCCTCCTACATGTTAAAGTGTAAAAAGACGAAACAATGATTTGAAACGCGATTAAAATGTATTTCATGAAATTGCTTTCATTTACGTTTGCCTTTTTATTTTCATTTAATTCGAGCAGTAACGTTTGGCTTCCACACAAATTGCGAAAACCTACTATTGGGGCCCTAACGTGATCGATAACCGCACCCCGTCTTGAGCTGATCATGTCGTCATTACGCCGCTGCATCTGTCGCTTGCCAGTGACATATCCTACCCAACCCCTTGACCCCCCTCCTCCTCCCTCCCCCCCAATATACTTTTCTTTCAATACGTACAAAAGAAAAGAGATGTTTGCACAAGGGCGCGTAATAACTCAAAGGCAAACACCGCCACCGATGTAAAACTATGTGCCTATGAAAATTGTTCGTTGTACATAAAACAAACTCAAAAGCGACGCACAGAAGGAAAAAAAAAGATAAGATGCGCACGGACAACGTTAGGGCGCGGGTGTTAAATGCGCTAAGTGCAGCAGTAGTTTGTGTTAAACTACTTCAGGAGAGGTTGTAAAGCGCTGCGGACATCAAAGTGGGGCTGGGTCACCTTTATTGCGCACTTGAGCTCCCCGTTGTTTTTTTCGTCTTCTTGTTGTTGGTATCGAGAGCCGCAGTTGCCCAAAGAGCACCGCCACCTGCCACAGATGTTCCGATACGCGCAAGCACACAAAAGGGCCGCTCGTTCGAGCCCCCTCCCCCCCCCCCGCCTTGTTGTTGTTGTTGTTGGTGTTGTTCCCTTTGCACAGCGACTCTCGTCGCGATGACATGTTGCAGCGCTCTTTGCATGTACGAATGTTGATCTTCTCTCGCGCGCCCCTTTCGTAGCCTAACCGCGCTCATCGGAGGGCGTTCGATGTCGCAGTCGTCACGGTGTCGTCAGTCGGAGGAAGCGGCGAATGCACAAAGATCCACTAAAATGTTTATTTGCGTGTTTGCTTTACGTATATTATGCGCACGCACACACACACACGCACTGGTACAATGTTCATGGATCACATTTGGTCCATAAAAGATCCCGCGTCTTGGAGACCACCCAACTTTACGATGTAAACGAAACATCATTCTGCGTTTGTTCTGGAGCGTTCGCCATCGTCGTCAACATCACGATCATCCATCATCAGCCGTGTTCTATTCACTGCTGGATGAAAGCCTCTACGAGACGTCGCTATCTCTCGCGATGTGTCACGTGAGGTCACAATGTAAGTATTTTTATTTTATTCTACCGGTAAGGCCCACTGCGCTATATAGCTCTTCATCAGAAGCTACCTGGCCACAAATGATAGCTCAAAGAAGTGGCTTATCACGTGGAAATTTAAAGCAGCAACATAATCTAAACGCACGTTTCTAAATGTGGAGGGAAAACCCGGAGGACCCGGAGAAAAATCCACGCGACCACGGGGAGAGAAAGTAAACTCCAAATATACAGCCGACAGGGTTGGGACCTCCTGCACACCAGGCGAGATAGTTAACATCTCGCCACCGCGGTGTTCTCTCTCTCTCTCTCTGGCTTCACGGGTAAAGTTACTCAGCCACCTTGAGCAACTACACCTTGACGTTACCGCTGTTGTAAAACAAAAATGCGTCATCTCCTGCGACGTTGGCATCTTGTACCAGGCTCTCGTTGACGCAAGTCGGGGTGGACCGAGTGTACGACATGAACGTGGGGTCATTAACACTGCGCGTCCAAGGTTCGTCGAAAAGTGATAATGGGCCCATGTGTCGTGGTACAGTTATCGAGCGAACGAGCGAGCGAGCGTGCCCACCCTGTGCTGTCTGGTTCCCTCTCCGACTCGTGGACGCACCTGAACCATCGGGATTGTTGTGGTCTCTTGCTTTCCTATATGGGCTGATGTGTTTCGATCGAGAGCGCCAACTGCAATTTCACATTCAGGTGGTCAAGCAAAGATAACCGCGTCAGGAGCAAGTGAAGTGGTTTCGCTGCGATGTCTCCTTCGCATTGCTGCATCGTTATACTTTGTACCGATCTGTTCTGGGTGGCCAAAGTGGCAACTGGGGCATAAAGGGTTTTGTTCATAGTTGGAACCGGCTCATTCGTAAATATCAGAGAGTCAGGCCTTGATTCGAAATTTTGGAAGATCCGATTTTTTTTGTTTGTTTTCTTATTCATCCGAAACTATGACATCACACGGGATGGCATCATTGACATTACTGCACTTAATCCTAAAATATATAAATCTGACGCTAATCTTGAGTACGAACCCGTTATGAGGCAGTGTTTAGCGTCCTGCAATTTACCACGGATAACATTAGCGGTGGGCTATTATGCTAAATAATACTCATTATAAGTTAATAATTATAATGGTACTTTGCAAATTATGTATGCGGCGATGCGCAATTTGTATGTTTCAACAGACACAGATGAATGGACGTAGAGCTACATTTTAATCAATCCCGCTCCGCTGCGAATAGTCCGTGACGAACTTTTGTCAATCCACTGCTGGATGAAAGCCTCCCCTACGCCCTGTTGGTCACGGAGGTTGTTTGAAGATACCTGTTGACAAAGTTGAGCGTCATGGGCCAGTGCAGATATCACTCGCCACTGCTGTTAGCCGCGGCCTGGGAATTGAACTCCGGTCGCCTGGTGGATGCCGCAGCGCGCTAACCACTGCGCCACCGCTCCACGCCTGATTGGAAATACGCCGTGAGTTACGCATTATAATAAGGATACGTCACCAAGGCTGTTTACATCGTGGCGATTGACTCTCTGAGGCAGAGGGTGCAAACAGGCCCATTGTGTCCGGGGATTATGATAACACGACCAGGGCTCCAACTCGGCCTGTCTCGGGACAGGCGACCGGAGGCTGGAGACAGTCCTGTTGAGACAACACAAAGTGTTAAGTCGTCGTCGGGGCTTATCGAGGAAGTGTTGGTTGATAATTAGGCAGAGGGTGTTTAACAATTGAACAGTGGTTGGTGGACATTGAGAGAAGCGCTCCTCTTCAACGCAGAGTGCGGATAAAGGTGTGACAATGTCTGTGGGGGTGGGGGGGTAATAAACTAAAATGTTGATTAGAAAGGGTGATGTCACACGCGTGACATCACGGGACCCGCCAACACGCGCCAATGTTATTTAACTACTCTTGACTCTAAACTAATAGGGGTTTTTCCCTTTTTTCTGGCAACAAAACTGACACCTTTTGCAAGGAATCATGCTTACATTAACCACAATACTTGCAGTCAAATGCAAACAAAAAAACATACTCTGATCATTTATGCATTGTCTTTGAAACTGATTGGTCCACACCAGAGACAGCTTTCTTTAACAATGCATAAATTACCAGAGTATTGTTTTTTGTTTGCATTTTGACTGCAAGTATTGTGGTTAATGTAAGCATGATTCCTTGCAAAAGGTGTCAGTTTTGTTGCCAGAAAAAAGGGGAAAAACCCTATTAGTATATTTTGGTGCTGGCAAAGGAGGTCCCATGAGATATACTCTTGACTCCTTTGTATTTTACCAGGTAAGGCCAACTGAGCTGTAGTACTCTTTTTCAGAAGCGACCTGGCCACATGCTAGCTCAACGAAGTGGCTTATCACGTGGAAATGCATAATAGCCACGTACTCTAAACGCGTGTCGATTCGGAGAAAAGTCCATGTGACCACAGGGAGAAACATTCAAACTCCAAATATACAGCAGCAGGCGTCAGCGTCGCGATCGAACCCACGACCTCCTGTATACCAGGCGAGGTAGTTAACATCTTGCCACAGAGAGAGACGCAAACTCCAAATACACAGTAGGCATCAGTGTCGCGATCGAACCCACGACCTCCTGTATACCAGGCGAAGTAGTTAACATCTTGCCACAGAGAGAGAGACGCAAACTCCAAATATACAGCAGCAGGCGTCAGCGTCGCGATCGAACCCACGACCTCCTGTATACCAGGCGAGGTAGTTAACATCTTGCCACCGTGACGCCCGGCCAGAACGAATGCCTGAAGAGCCCTGTGATCGCCAACCCTCCTTCTTACAATTTAAATGAATCCGGGATATTTTAATTATAGGATAATATATCTTTTTTAAAGAAAATAATTTTACAAAAAAATCTGCCGGAATAGCTTCAGTCAAGAGTTGGCTATCCGAGGTGTGAGTCAACCAGACGGAACCTTTCTGAGTTTTGGACTGGAAATCTGTGGGGGGAAAAAAGAGCTTTATAGCTCATCGGATTCCTCCAGTGCAAATAATGATTCTGACGCCGTTCTCAGGGAGTAGGAGCAGCGTGCCGAGGATTGAGCCGGGCAGGAAGTGGGTCAGTGACGGAGGACGTGAGTCGTAATTCATGATGGAGCGAGGGTCGGTTAAGGGCGCGGGCGTGGACACACCAAGGAGTCGATACCACGGCTAAAGCTCAACATCGTTCACCTGTACAGCGTTACCTAATGTCAATAATAATAATATTGTACAAACATCAGAAAATTTCCTTCGCTGCTGAGGAAGTGACCGTTTTATGACCAGGTTTCTGGAACACCGACGTGACTGGTGATTGTTTGCAAAACAGGAGGTGGCCGCGTCTCTCAGGAGGTCACAGCCCTTGACCCGTGACCGCTGAGATCCTGAGCTCGAGTCTGGATTTCGCCTGCCCGTGATTAAACGGCGTTCCCAGAGAGTCCATCGCTTGTCGTCTGGTAACGTACGCATGTATGTACGCTGGACTTCTTTCGCGCCGTACGTAGCCAACCGTGCTAATCGGAGGTGCGAGAGAATGGCAATATGTTATGTATGCATGCTGAACTTCTTTCGCGCCGTACGTAGCCAATCGTGCTAATCGGAGGTGCGGGGGGGGGGGAAGGAAAACGCGCCTCCTTTAAAAATAAAGTCATCTGACATGTATAGTATTCATATATCGTGGGTTATTCCAGCACGGACGATAAAAATAATAATAATGAATTCAGTTTTATTGACTCGCGGCAAAGCCACATTTTGTTAGGGCATATAAAATGTGCACTCCGAGTGTGGGAAAAAAAGAGGCCTACGGTACACGGAGGTGACTGTGAGTCGTTGCCCGGTGATGTCATTGTCCCTCCAGGTTGATCTCCGACGAAGGGTGATCTGCACCCTTCGCTGGCCGCGTCCATCCAAATGGAAATCCCTTCCAGCTCGTCGCGCGGAGACACCGTCTGCTCCACGGCAGCAATATGAATGGGGGACGAACAAAGGCGCGACAATTGCACGGCCCACTGCCGTGACAACTTCCAATTGGGGATTAGCAGCAGCGGCTGAATGCGTTGTAAACAAACAGTGATAAGCAGAGGTTTGGTGCGGTGGCTACGGAGGGAGAGGGAGGGGGTGACGAATAGAGATGCTTGTGCAGGCGATTGGAGCAATATACACGTGCAACCCAAACCGCACATCTGATTAACGTAGTCGAGTCAAGAGCAGGCGATATGAGTTTTGCTTGCGACAGGCGGAAAACGTTGAGACTTTCTTAACGCGCGCGTTCCGGCCACGTTCAGCGGCTCGTGTACGTGGACTTTCTCCCTTGGCGATCGCTCCCTGTTGTAAGGCCCAAGTTGATGTCCTTCCCAAGCGCTTAAAGGTGTTTTTCCACCGCTCGTCTGGACGGGGGGGGGGGAGGATAAATCTTTAACTTGACCGTAATTTCCACGTCTCATGCAAACGCGGGAACAAATGAAATCATCAAAACGCTCGGGAGGTGATTTACTTTGTATTGCACAGATGCAGTGCAGCGCAGTCACACGTGGGGCTCACGGTTGCGTGCTTGATGCTGCTGCAGTGAACGCGGTAATGGTTTTAATGATGCGCATGCCGTGCCTATATTATTTAAGTGACATTTTATACAGCGCTGGCAATGCTGAACATCGTGCAATACCATTCCTTTATGGGTCATTGTTGTGATGTTTTATTGGCAGACCACCGCTCCGTAAAATAACAAGTAGGGGTATATTTCTCAAGGGTGGATGGATTGATGCAATTGGCCCATAGGCTGATAAGCCCAGGTTGTATAACATCGCATCGCCCGTGTTCACTGCCTTATACGAGCCAACCTTTGATTCGTAAGATTCATAAAATGTAGTGGCTGTATTTGGCCTCGAAGAGGAAGCAACTTGCAGACTTTTGAACGGTTCAAGAGAACACTTTGTTGGTCATTATTGGGTAAGCGCTACTTGACAGAGTCTATATTCACGATAAAGGTTGTTTTGGGTTAGATCGCGTAGATATAAATGTGTCGTTAAACCCGCCACCACCCGACGCAGCCAATTAGTAATGTTTGGCACGGAAGCAAAGCGTGGCAATTACCACTTCAGCACACCGGTGTATCGTTGTGTCTGTATGTGGTCGGGTGATTTGTTTTTACCTTTCTTGTACTTTGCACTATACTTTCATGCTTTTGCACTGTTTGTTGTATCGCTCTTACTCGCCCCTGACGAACATCGGTGAAAAAGAGCTTTATAGCTCATCGGATTCCTCCAGTATAAATAAATATTCTGATTCTGTGTTGGTGAGTAAGCCGAAAACATTTACGGCGTTTCACTCGCGATTGCAAACAGCCTCATCAGGCTATCGCCTGTCACCTGATGAGGCTGGCTGTAACCACCAGCGAAACGTCACAGTACTCGAATTGTAAAAGTTGCGAGGTTTACTCTCCAACACACCGGTGTGCTGAAGTAGTCACTAAATGATAATTGTTTTTTCACCCTTCTATCTGGCAATAAAACTGACACCTTTTTTTTGTGCGCCTTTTGGTGTCATCTGGTCCAACCCATGTGAGACTAGGCTCTAAGGAAAGCTGTCTCGGGTGTGGACCAATCAACTTCAAGGACAGTGCACATTATCAGAGTTATGTTTTTTGTTTGCATTATGACTGCAGGTATTGTGGTCTATGTAAACATGACTCCTTGTAAAAAAGGTGTCAGTTTTGTTGCCAGATAGAAGGGTAAAAAACCAATTATCATATTTTTACTGGCAAATGAGGTTCCAATGGTGTAGTCACTAATTGGCACGTTTTCAGACGTAAATTTCTGCAACAATTTAGACAAAAACGTGGACTTTCTGTACTGCCTTCGACAGGCTCTTTACTGACCAGGCAGGTGGGTGTCTCAAACAGCCCATCGACAAACTTTATCTTGTTTTAATAGGGGGGGGGGGGGGCGGTGTATAGGTTAGGGATTGGGATTGTACGGGGAGCACGCGAGATTAGGGGCTGCACTTAAAGCCCCCGCGGACCCATAAGGAAACCCAATAATAAGTCAATGTTCTTTTGTGTGAGCTGCAAATGTCTCCCAGATGTTTATCACGCTGTCTGGCTTGAGAGAGGTGGTCTGCTGTCGTTCTAGTCCTGAATTCCGCCATAAAAGTATATTGGGTGTTCACAGCTATAACCTACGAATGGCATTTGTATTTGCTTTGCCATTCAAATATCCACGTTATCCCCCCCTCCTCCTAACCCCGCGCAACTTCAATTGGCCTAATGCAAAGCAATTATGAGTGCCCTGCCCATTGTTCTGCTTGCTTGGAGTGGTGGAGATGCTTCCTTTGTCGAAAGGCAACTAACTGGGTTTCCAAACAAAAGCTCAACTGATCGAGCGCATCGCTTCTAGGGCTGTTTGCTCAGACCAACATCCAGGAGCGTGGTTTCTGGGAGCCCGTGTTTAATACAGCCCGTTAACCTTTAACCAATCTTGTAATTGACTTGTTCAAACAGAGGTAAAAGCCACTCGTTACTGAGTTAATATCTAAGCCCGCTGCTGGCTGGCATATGACCCAGTCACATTTGTGTGGGGTGACTTGCGTGATGGTTCAGATCTTGCCAATAAACAGGGGGTGAGTATACACAAAGACATAGATTCCCCCATACTGTATAGCCTTAACAGACTGTTGGGGCAAGTGCTGTTTGCGAGCGCCTATGAATGCCGACACGGCACACGCGAGGGTGGGTAGCCAGCACCACACCCGGCTGACTTTGTCTCCCTAGTAGGGATGTTTACACACCGCACCAGATACTCATTTGAGGCTGAGTCGACCTAGAGGAGGCCCAGGACCGGTTCAGATAATCGTCACTGGTGTTGACTGTGAGCTGGAATCGAACTTGGGTGGCATAGCGCAGCGCGCTAACCGCTACACTACCGCTCCCCACACGAACACCCACACACACGAACACCCACACACACGAATACCCACACACACGGCCCCTCACTCACTCACTCTCCTCCCATTCATTGTTATCAACCTGATATTTCCCGCAGGCTATCAGACCTGGGCAAACATGGCAGGATTGCTCAGATAGACTTCAAACACAAATTGACTTTGTACAACTTAATGTTTAACTTGTTACATGTTTTTTTCTCTCCCCGTTGCAGACAGATTACAGCAGTGTTAATTGTTTATATATATTGTTTTTAAGAAACCGTGGCGAAAAAAAGATTTGGATATAGTATGATGAGCAAGTGATGGCTTGCAAATGTAGATACAAATCTCATTGAAATATATTACCGTATCCTCCGGATTATGAACGCACTTGCCTCTCCCCTGTATTTGATAATCAAAATGTAGGGAGGGGTGCGTTTTAGAATCCAATAGGTTTGTGTGCGTGAGTGAGAGAGAGCCACCGGCTTCGTTGAACTTCATTGACACCGGCTTATAATCCGAAGCGCCTTATATTCTGGAACATACGGTATTGTATATATTTTGCAGCCCTTTGTCAATTAACTGCTGTATGATGGCCGTCCCGCGCTGTGCCAGTATTAGAAAGAAAATCGTTGACATTGTAGTAAAAGTCCACAATTTGAAAAAATTTAATCTGAAATTCGGAATATTTTCACAAGCAATGTTACTTTCAAGAGTCCCTTTAATTTACTTAGAAATGACATTAGACTCGCATGAAATGAGACGTCAGAATTCCATGATGTCAACATTTAATTAACGTGAGTCGATTAGTAGGGTAATCAGTGCGTAGCACCTGCTATGGACATAGAACAAAAACAACCACATACATTCATCAATAGAACACTGCCCCGTTTGAGGAAATGACCCTTCTTCATAGCAAATCATGTGCGATGTTTTAGAGTATTTGGCTGCTATACATTTCCACGTGATAAACCACTTCGATTGGCTTTCATTTGTGGCCACGTGGTTTCTGTAAAAGAGCTATATAGCTCAGTGAGCGTTACTTGGTAAAAATAAAACATTTATTAGTTTGGTGTTATAACATATTTCCCCCTTTAGTGCCATTGACAAATGTGTTGGATTTTTGTTGTTGTTAATTCTACATGTGCACCACTACCAACGCAGCAGCAGCAGCAGCGTCATCATTGTGCTCTGACGTATAGGATCACAAACGTGGACAAAGACGACCCACAGACGTTGAACCAGTGCGCAACAGCAGCGCGGAGAGGCGCGCGCTTGAGACTGAGACACAGACGAAGGCGGAGGAGGAACACGTGGGCCGCGGATGAGAGAAACGCACTCGGGGCAAGACGTTGACGTAGTGCCTTTGTGCGAGTGAGCAGCACCCGGGCAAGGGGAGGAGGGAATTTCAGTTACAACGAGGGCTCACTTCCTGCCGTCAATTAGGAGCATCGTGATGGTACTCGCGCTACGCCTTGCCACCCAAAGTGGCACGGGGCTTAGACACGGCAGCGATGGAGTGGCCATTTGATGACACTGTCCTGTTGACAGCAACAGCGACCCCCCCTCCTCCTCCTCCCTCATCCCCGCCCGCTTGTCAGTATCTGGAAGAGGATCAAACGGAGGCGGCCGCGGCCCCTGAGCGAGAATGAGTAGCGGTCGTCGCGCACGGCAGCTGTGATCACACACTAGAGGGACGCTCAAAGGACATATCTTATCTGGAGGGAGGAAAAGACACAAAGCAAGAGCTCTTGGCACCGGGGAAAAATGGATCATGTGGGGGCGGCGGGGTGTGTGTGTTCCGGCGTGAGTGGAGCATCCTTGTGGTTCGCTCGCTATAGCAGTGGTCGCGGCGTGAGTAATATCATAATAGCGGGCCCTGTCGTGAATAGTTATCGAGCGCCAGGTGGTAGCCCTTAGCGGACAATCAGGGGGTCGAACCTTTGCGCTCGGTGGGTGGCATCGGTATTGGAAATTTGGCTGCGTTTAAATGTTTGCGTCGCTTTGGTTGCGTGAGTTTTTTTAATGCCGGGATGTGGTGGGCTGGTGGTGGTGCTGTTGTATGTGCATTTAAAAATAAGTTGAAAGGTTTTAAACAATAGAGGTGGAACAATGCACCGATTAATATCAAGTCTGCAACTTAGACGTTTGTTGAATCACGTTGGGAAGACTCTTCGTTGAGCTTCATCATAAACGTTGTGTGTAGTGGGTTTACATCACGCAGTGTTAACTTTGTTTTAATGTTGAATAAAATAATGAACCCGAGTTGTGACAATTCATCTGCAGCGTTGTGGTATAACATCTTTCTTGGAATTACAGCATCATTGTAATTCATTTACAATGATTATTCAATTTTTAAATGACTTCCACCAATGACTGCACGCACAAAATATGAACACATGAACTTTAATTCTGCACTTCATTTGGGTAAATTCCAGGTCTACGAAAACAAAAAATCAACTTGACTGCCATAGGACGATAATTATGACTCTCGGGGTGGGTGAGAACGTGTTGCCCCCTGCTGAGTGGACCAGAGGTCACTTTATGGGATCTCGGAGGTAGCTCTGATATCCGATTCCGTGAGCCGTTCATTCTCTAACGTGAAGGCTCTCACTCAGAGCCCGATTAAGGTCACGAGGGGCCTAAGGCTAACAGGAAGGAAGGTCCTAAGTATGTATTACATATTGCAAAAACAATTATGAAGTCATCAAACGAAGTTCTTTATTTTACCTATGTAATCAAATGTATTCGATTCAAATTAAATTAATTAAACATAAATCACTCACTGCATTCGTTCAAACATTTATTCTTATGATAGTTTTAGCTATGTGTAAAAGTCATGGACGCTGTCATCATAATTCATAGACAATCACATTCTGATGGCTGCGCTACCGTTGCTCAGCTGTTATTTCAATGTGGAATGGAGGGCTTACAAAACACGAGGGTCGACAAAGCATGAGGGCCTAAGGCTCTGGGTTAATCCGGCCCTGGTCGCATTGCTCTGCGAGTGGGTGCCGTGGTTGCTATGAGATGTTAACTACCTCGCCTGGTATACAGGAGTTCGTGGGTTCGTTCCCGACGCTGACGCCTTTATATTTTGAGTTGGCGTGGATTTTCCCCTCCACATTTCGAATCAACATGTTTAGGTTATTTGACTGCTGTAAATTTCCACGTGATAAGCTTCTAAAAAAGAGCTACATAACTCAGTGGGCCTTATATGGTAAAATACAAAATAGGAAAAAATTGTTTCGATCCAAATGTACACTTTGCCGCCGATAGCAGCACACGAGGGTTACCATTGTGGAAAATAAAATTTGTCAACTTATTGTTATAACGCGAATAGGGCAGTAACGATATCGTGCTACAATCTGGCTCCGATTATAGATCTAATTCCTCTAAATGTATGGCCATTGGTTCCTTTCTCGGAAGTATATCAAGCATGTCGTCATTGTTGTTGTTGTTTTAATCTCATGGTGACGTGTAAGCCAAAAATGTGTGGCAATAATCACGGGCCACATCATTGTTGGTGCGCGATTGAAAACATTTTCACCAATGGTGCCGAGTCTGGCATCCGGATTGTTTGAGGTTTGTGACCTCATACCCATTGTGCCGGTCTCACAATTCACACGGACTAGGTGACCGGGATCCATTGTTCCGAGGATGAAACACTTCCACCGAGAGGGATGCAGCGATGCATTAATCGTCTATGGAAAAAAAGTAAATCATACACGAGGCAGATCACGTTGGTTGATCATCATGAGCTTCACGGCGCATGCACACGCCTACAATCTAGTGCCGGTAGAGGGCCTCCCCATGTCGTGTGCGGGCCATACTTCACCACGCTGGTCAGTGCGGGTTAGTGGATGCGAGGAGCGTCAAGATAGGCTTGGGAGTATACAAGTAGAATCCAGCGGTGGATTTTACCGCACTGCCCTCTGCTGTCCACCATGGAGCCCGCGTAGCCCTTTGACAAACGATTTGTGCGTGGTGGTGGTCATTCAAGCATCATTCCAGGCTCAAGCCTGCTTGACTTTCCGAAATCTGATGTAACTGGGCACATGACGGGTTATTCGGTGATAGGTTTAGCAGAGTCGCGGCGCACATGTATAACGTTTTAAATATCACCTGTGATTTGACACAACGGCAGTGGGGAACAGGGTGAGTGTGGCTACAGTGTAACTCCCGTTTGAAATGTCCTGCGTCTACATTCAGGCTGGCGATGGAAATAGAGGCTTGAGTCTAAAGCGAGGCATCCTTGGCTAAAGCAATATACTATTGCTCTTTATTAGAATGATGATAAGCAGAAGCCGAAGCCTTGTGAGAAAAAAAAGGATTCCGTTTAAAAGCTTCTTGATCTAACCAGAGGAATCCCCTCCTACTCATTCCTCCGCCGCCCCCTTCAAAAGGGGGGAAGGAACCCGATAAGGCGATTGAATCTAATTGATACTTCACGACAGGAACTGGAACATTGGTGTTGTCACAGAGTTAATGTCAGTGGGCGCTTAATTCCTCCGCCAGGCTTACACAAATGGCCTTGAGTGAACCGCCGCAGCTGTTTATTTTAACCGGCGAGTGTCGCCTACTGGAACAAAAAGAAAATATCGAGGGGGTTGGGTGGTTGGCAAAGCAGCGGCGATTATCCGCAACGGCTAATTGAGAGCGAAACGGGGAGGGGAGGGGGGGACAACAGAGGGGTTCTTGTTGGCGGGATGGATTTTTCTTTCGTGGAGTGAGCACGAGGCCAGGAAACGAGGAAGAACCTCACTGAAAACAGATCGCTCTTACTGTCACCGTGATGCTGCAGCTGAGAACACTCACGCCAAGGCCCGCCCCGAGACGGCAGTGAGTGACCCACGGTAGGGGTGGTGATGGGGGGTGGGTGGGTCCCCTTCCCACAATCCTTCATCAAAATTAAACCCAAAGAGCGACACCGCCCCAATGGCCACTGTGAATAAGCATAAACTAAAATAACACCACCTCGCCATTGCCATCTTCATCACCATCAGTCCCCTTTATATATCAGATAATTAATTGATCTTTTTTTAAGCAGCGCACTTCGCGTCAATTAAGGGGTGTCTCGGGACGATTTACGTAAGGTAGAATCTGCGCGGTGGGCATCTGAGATGCTGCGCGATAAGACTTTGGGTTCTTTTATATACGTTTCTAGAGTGGGGAGAAAGAACGGAGTTACTATTTTCGAGTTCTAAAATATTTACGTTATTAAAGCTTTAGAAAACGTCAAATGAACTGACTGTATATTCAAAGTTTCTAACCACCTTTTACTTGTGTTGTTGAGAAGGACCATCGACTAAAATTTACTTCTGTTGACATTGATTTAATTCGGATATTTATGGCTATAATGTGGTTTTTGGCCCATGTTACTAAAATGTTTTCAGAACCTCCACAGACAGTGGGCATAGTTTCTAGTATGGATGTAATTATAATAAATGTTTACACTCGATCCATTTAATTTCTCCCTGCATTCCCATCTCCCGTGCCACACTTACATTTTCACCGCTCGTTATAGTGACCCTCTGTCCGTGAAATTCCATCGTTCACAAAAAGAATAACACCGAGTGGAAATGTGTTTTTTTAAGAATGCACAGGAACTTGAACATTACGCCTCAACAACGCCTTCAATCACCCCTGTGAAGCATTTATTTATCGGCAATATATTATTTATTCAATCAATAACATCCATTAGTTAGAGTCTATGTTATTAAATAAATGTCACATCAATACTTGTCGTACATGAGACGAGTGAGATATCACACTAGATGTAACTGCAATACGATATTACAATTACAGCATTAAATAATATCATGTGTTACACATTTTCAAGTTTCAGGAGCAACTGAGAACAAAATTCCGAGGCCTAATGATTACAAACACATCAATGTGTTGGCGCCACGGTGGCGAGATGTTAACGACCTCGCCTGGTATGCAGGAGGTCGTTGGTTCGATCCCGACTCTAACCCGCCTCTATATTTGCAGTTTGCACGTTCTCCCCGTGGTCACGTGGGTTTTTCTCCGGTTCCTCCACTCCTCTGGCTTTTCCCCTCCACGTTCAGAATCAACATCACGCGTTTAGAGTATTTGGCTGCTATAAATTTCCACACGATAAGCCACTTCGCTGAGCTATCATTTGTGGCAAAGTCGTCTCTGAAAAAGAGCCGTATAGCTCGGGTGGGCCTTATCTGGTCAAATAACAAAAAATGTTCAATTATATTTTTTATATCATGGGATCTCCTTTGCCAGTACCAAAATATACTAATAGGGTTTTTCCCCTTTTTTCTGGCAACAAAACTGACACCTTTTGCAAGGAATCATGCTTACATTAACCACAATACTTGCAGTCAAATGCTCACCCCGAGCTCTCATTACTCTGGTAGTGCGTTGTCTTGAACTGTGCGCCTTTTGGCGTCATCTGGTCGAACACCATATGAGACTAGGCTCCAAAGAAAGCTGTCTCTGGTGTGGACCAATCAGTTTCAAGGACAATGCATAAATGATCAGAGTTTTGTTTTTTGTTTGCATTTGACTGCAGGTATTGTGGTTAATGTGAGCATGATTCCTTGCAAAAGGTGTCAGTGTTGTTGCCAGAAAAAAGGGGAAAACCCCTATTAGTATATTTGGTACTGGCAAAAGAGGTCCCATGATGTAGTTGCTCACCCCGAGCCCTCATTTCTCTGGTAGTGCGTTGTCTTGAACTGTGCGCCTTTTGGCGTCATCTGGTCGAATACCATATGAGACGAGGCTCCAAAGAAAGCTGTCTCTGGTGTGGACCAATCAGTTTCAAGGACAATGCATAAATGATCAGAGTTTTGTTTTTTGTTTGCATTTGACTCCAAGTATTGCAGTTAATGTAAGCATGCTTCCTTGCAAAAGGTGTCAGTTTTGTTGCCAGAAAAAAGGGGAAAAACTCCTATTAGTATATTTTTTATTATAAATAAATCAAAACACAGCGCGTCTAAACGCTCGTGCCTTTCACTCTCGTTGGCTGAGAAACCCACTGATGCGCGCAGCTCCCGGAGGAGGTGAATTCAAACAAGGTGAGCCAAGCAAGAAAGAAGCTGTGCTTTTAGTCCCATTAGAGGTTAGAGACTTGAAAAAAATAACACTGGAAAGCCTCTTGCGAGCCCCTTTCATTCCGCAGTGCTTGGAAACACAAAGCCTTAATATAACTTCCTGGCCGAGTGGCGCTGTTTATAAAAAAAAAGGGGCCTCCTTAGAGATGTTTTTTTTTCAGAGGCGCGTTCCACCCTTTTTTTTGCAGCGCCATTCTAATTCAGCGGCCCGAGACAATCATAAAGTGTTAATGTAGAGTCTTCTACGAGTCACCAAGCTGTTTTTGTCCGAGAAATCGTTTTTATTAAGGAGGTGGGGGTGATTGTTTTTTTTTGCTCACCTGTTGTCGTTTGGCAAGCATAACACCCCAAAAGCGCAGCTTTGGTGGTCGTGCTGCTGCGTTGGCAGTGGGGCAAAAGTACAAATAACAATAACAACAACAAAACTCGCCGTGGCCTTAATATTAAACGTAGATAACAGGCGACGTTTCGGGCAATGGCCCTACTTCAAAGCAAATAAAGCACAGAGATCGCGCCGGAAGTCATTTGACCTATCGTCTCGTGAAGCGTTAATCGTACTACTGCACTGCAGCGGTGGGTCGATCTGAGCTGATGATTATGCTGCTGCTGATGATAATAACTGCGGTGATAATGTACTTGCGAGAGGAAGTATAAGGGGGAGACGTAACTGGGGCTATTGCTGCTCCGTCGATAGTAAAATGAACAGGGCGCAACATCTGCAATGAAGCCGCTCAGTCAACAGCGAAGTCAAGCGTGCGAGGTACGCACGCAACACATCTGTGAAACTCCGCCGTTCCACGAGCGGATACCGCTTTTTGTTTGCTAGGAGACCGTGTTTATTGTTGCGCGAGCGAGCCGTTGAGCGCAGCAGGTGCTTGGTATAGCCTTGACACCTGCAAACAATGGCCGATTACCCTTGCCGGTAGCGCCATGGGATTCTCCAATGTCACAGCGAGGAGACGTCAGCTGTCTCGCAGCACGCACGCTGTAGGGGACGACGGACTGCTGCTGCTGCAGCAGCAGTAGCGCAGTGCCCAACCACACCAGCGATCGCGTTAGCAGCAGTAGGAGGGGGGGGGGTGCAGAAACCTTGAGCTGCTTTCAAATCGTAAAAAAAATTACTTGGATAAGCGCAAGTTGTTGTTGTTGCTGCTGTTGTTGTTTTCTTTAAGCAGGTGGTGGTGGAGGTGGTGGTGGAGGTGGTGGTGGTGGAGGTGGTCGTGGAGGTGGTGGTGGTGGTGGTGGAGGTGGTGGTTGAGGTGATGGAGGTGGTGGTGGTGGTGGAGGTGGTGGAGGTGGTGGTGGTGGTGGAGGTGGCGCATCGAGTCATGACGTGGGTCACCCGAGTTCGGATCCCTGCGCCAGCCAACACGAGAGTAGCGAGTAAAATTGTATCCGGACCTGGACACATTCTTCACCAACCTGCACTGAGCAGAGATTTTTGAAGTCTGGTCAGACAACGTCCATGGTACCAAGTAGTTCCTTGTCCGGCAATGGATTCACAAATGACTACGTTTTATTATCATGTACAGGTAGTCCTCTACTTACGATGGAGATGCGTTACGACGACCCCATCGTAAGTCGAAAATATCGTAAGTCGGACCATCGTAACTCGGGGACAATCTGTATTATACTCCTATCAACAACAAGGCAACTCCTATGACTAATTGGGAATGGGACGCAAGCGTAGGATTGATCACCCTGTCGCTGGCCGCCTTTGGGGAGGGTGTATAGTATGAAAGGCCGAAACACCCTAGGAACCAAAGGTGCACTACTGACGATGCGCTCCCCAAATTTCACCAGGCTCACTGTTCATGAACTCTTGGAAGTGCTTGCACAAAGGATAGTAACATCTCATCCTGTGTTCTTGGAATCTGCCAGAAGTCCCGAATTCAATGTATCGCCGCTCCTTCATCATTATCATCATCATCACGATTAGCACGGTTGACTACGTGCGGTGCGAAAGAAGTTCAAACATACAGAATCAGAATATGTATTTATATTGGAGGAATACGATGAACTATGAAGCTCTTTTTCACAGATGATCCTTATGGCGGTACCCCGGGGTAGCAAATAATACAAAGTGGCAGAAGCAATTAAATATTTTATTTCTGGGGCACAATTTTTTCCAGGGGTGTACTCAACTCTGTGACTGGGTTCCAATCAAACCGAAATCAGTGCCACACTCCGCGATGTCGAAACGCCAAACATCGGCATAAAAAAATCCGTTATCGAAAAATGTAACTTTGAATAGTTGCATGGTGTACAGCTCGTCGAGATGAGTCGATTGCCGCATCGCCGACCATCAACAGACTAAACGTGACTGCATCACGGACATTGTGCGAGAGCCGGGGTACTGTGGTACCCTGGGGTACTGCCATGAGGTTCATTTGTGCAGTAAGGGCGAGCAAAAAAGTCACAACAACAAACAATACAAACACGTGGAAGTCGTGCAAAGTATAATAAAGGTAAACAAATCACTCAAACACATACAGATAGAACTAAAGCATCCCCCACCTTCTTGGTTCTTTCGATAAAGTCACATAGAAAGAAAGTAATACAATAATACAAATAAAACATCATAAAATAATATAATAAAATAAAATAATATATTATTTTTTATATAATATAATAGTATATTATTTTATTAATTTCTTTCTACGTGACTTTATCGAAAGAACCAAGAAGATGAATCCCTGCAGTCACGAAAGCTTTAAATCGAAACATCCCCACCCTACCAGGCGAATGTTGGAACTCTCTGGCAAGAAACATCCCTTGGGGCGGCAGCACCTCCAGGACGGTGGCTGCGGTGGTTCAAGAAGAAGGGCAGGTACCATCACCTCCTCAACGCAGCCAGGGGCTTGTCTTGTTGTCTTGGTGTGGTCGGGGACTGTTGTTGTTGTTGTTTTGGTGCCTTGCCAAGCTTGCGTTTGGTGTTGACAAATCGGCAGGAATTTACGCACGGTACTTATGCAATTTGTTTACCGTGTCTCTATTTTCCTCTTATATTGTTTTTTGTTTGTATTGATTGTTGTTGCGACTTGCTGACCGGCCTCTACTGGACATCTGTGAAAAAGAGCTTCATAACTAATCGGATTCCTCCTCTGGGATAATTAAATATTCCGATTATGACTGTGGATTACCAGCGACGCCCAACGTGTCAAATCATGTAAAGCAATGAAATGCATAGAGACTCGAGTTATGAAACTTACCTACACCAGTAGCGAGTGTTTGCAAGAGGCCCTTTTATGTAATTTCTGCGAACATTGCTTGACGTTTGCAATGCTCTGTCCTACTGGTTCACGACAATTCGCTACTCACAGTTCCAAAGGGAACTCTTGCTGCTGCGTCTGTCTGCTGGCCGAGTCACCCTTGAAAAAATTAACCCGTAAAAACAAAGTTTTTCACTATAAATCCTTTATATGCGTGGCATCGGTTTTATTTTATTATTCATTTCTGTTTTTCTTGAGTAAGAGTTTCATTTTTATCACATTTTTATTTTAAATAAATGTGAAAAAATGTTTTACCTAAAAAATGTAAAATTTTGGGAAAAAAAATTTCACGAAAATTAATTGTCACGCACAACGAGTCTGTGTGCAAAATGTCAGCTCGATTGGATCACGGGAAGTGGGTTAAAAAACGACCGAAAGATTTGCACGGTCGTAAGCGCGCACGCAAACAAGCAAGTTAACTTAATATAAAGGATTTAAAAAGAGTCGTAGAGCTCCGTGGGTAATTTACCCGGATAACAAACTTCTCATTCTCAGACGACGTACGTAACGCCGTTCCAGCAGAATTGCCCTCGTCAACAGGAATTGATGGGATTAATTGTGCAATCGTTTATTATTATATTTTTCCAAGTGCACCATGTTTTCCTGCCTTTATTCAAAGCGCACAAACACGCTTCGCGCTTAAGAGACGAACATTTTCGACCTTCTGGGAAGCAGCAAAAAAAAATTATGACACATTCTTCTCGTGTTCGTTTGATCTTATTAGACTTCCCCCCGCTTCATAGCCGATACAAAATAGAATTAAGCCGGGTTGGGGAGCTCCAACGCGGAGGTGGAGGGGGGGTGGGGGTGAGTAAACGTGCGTAATTTTTTTTTCTTCTCTTTCAATCTTTTCCCAGCGCTAAACTATGCCCGGTGTATTATAAGGAGCTGCTATTCTGAAACGAGAGCAGACAGCGCAGTGGGGAGCATAACAGGAAGGAAAACCGTGCTCGAGCGGGAAGCGTGCGTGGAGGCTGGCGATATCTCGCGGATGCAGACGCTTCCGCCGTGGAGTGTGCCGACTTCAAACGTCTCCGAGAGGACCCCCCCCCCACACCACCAGCCCCCCCCC
>CM025659.2:6966966-7079876 GCA_014621495.2 Entosphenus tridentatus
TCGATTGCAACACAAGCAATCATCATCAGGTATAAATGAAATAGAAATACAAATCTAGTATACTTAGAAATGTAATGTAATACAACAGAGAGTCGGATAACATAACAGTCAACACATTACATTTCTAAGTATACTAGATTTGTGTTTCTATTTCATTTATACCTGATGATGATTGCTTGCGTCGCAATCGAAACGTCGTATGCTAGTATTTAATTTATTATTTTCTCTTTATACGTGACTTTACCGAAAGAACCAACGAGTAATTCCTGCAGTCACGAAAGCTCAAAATTAAGTTTGCTCTCATTTACTTGATACAGCTATCGTGCTGTGACGGTTCCACCTGAAGACGGAAGCTTGTGTTGCCTCCGAAACGTCGTGATTTATATTTTTATTTTATTTTACTTTTATTATTTTGAATCTTTTACCTACGTGACTTTACCGAAAAAACCTAAGAATATGAATATTAAGTTTGCTCCTCTCGTTGGCTGCAAACGGCCCCAGCGCACACAGCACCCGATTCCTTGTCACGCGACCGGCTCGCACATAACTCAGCCACGGACCTCAAAGCGAATGCGGAGAGTTTGCTCACTTTTACCGGGGGGCGTCCAAGCGTCGCCTCTCACCCGTGTTCCCTGCGAACAAACACGTATCTATCTTCCTATCTATCGCCTTGCACTCGCGCGCAAAGAGTGCGGCTAAAGAAAGGCAAGGGGACCCCCCCCCATTCCCGTGTGTAACCTTCACAGGCTGTAGGGGCAAGTGCTGTTAGCGAGGAGCACCTATGAAGGCCCGGCATGGCACACGAGGGGGTGGGTGGCCAGCACCACGCCCGGGTCGCATCTGCCTTCGCAGTGGTGATGTTTTCACACCGCACCAGCTATTGTATTAATTTAAGGCTGAGTAGACCTAGGGGAGGCCCGGGACTAGTTCAAATAATCGTTACTGGCGTTGGCGATGAGCGGCAATCGAGCTCTGTTCGCCGGGCCTGATTCGTATCGTATAGTGCGCTAATCACCGCGCCACCGCTCCCCCCACACAAAGAGCGCCACGGACACACACGGACAAAGCAGTGTTGGCTTTCGAGGTGCGGCCGTTTATGCGCTCGCCCCGTAATGAATGCACTTGGATGAATGCGCTGCCAATGTACGCAGCCCGTGCATTACAGTGTTTTTTGCGATACCTGTCCCCTCTGCGTGATCACTGATGGCAATGCCGCGTGATTATTTGAGACATTTGCTCATTTGTGCTTGACGTGCAAGGTCACGGGAGTGGCGGCGCGGTGGTTTAGCGAGCTGTGCTGCAAACCCGAGTGTGATTCCGGGCCACGGCTAACATCAGTGGCGGGCGATTACTTGAACCGGTCGTGGGTCCCTTCCCCGCCCTTCGCCAAGCTCCACGAACCAGGATGGTCAACTATGGTCGAACAACCCCGATGACTGACGCTGCGTTGAGATGCTGCCATTGACAAGGGGCTGTCTAATATTGTATTCATCTTGATTTGAAGCTTTCGTGACTGCAGGAATCTATACTCTTTGGTTCTTTCGGTAAAGTCACGTAGGTAGAAAAATAATAATACATCACGACGTTTCGAACGGATATTACTCTTTTATTTTGACAAAATAAAAAAAAATTATGATTCCACGGTCACTGAATTACATAAACAACGCAGGTTAATTCGACACGGTGATGGGTGATTGTCACGGTTGGCTACGTACGGTGCGAAAGAAGTTCAACATACATCATACATGGGCCCTGTTATGCATGGTAGCCAGCCTGCTGCAGTGCACAACGATTTAGAAACTACGACATTCCAAACGATGCCGTCGTTTGAATGTTATTATCATGAGAGGTTCTGTGGCCCATGCTGCAATTGCATTTCCGTGGAATCGACCGTGCACTTATTTAAAATCGGATGTGTTAATTCAGAAACATATGCCGAACTTTAAAAGTTCTTCGTTCATTCTAACTTGTAGTAAATTAATAAGATCATTTATTTTGCGGGGCAGGAAGACTGAACAATATAATATTATAATAATGAAAACACACTTCCAGGGCTGTGAGGTGCCTCTTAGGGGCACCTCCAATTAGCACGGTTGGCAACGTACGGTGCGCAAGAAGTTCAACATACATAAATACAGTACAACAGGGAGGTTTCAGACCAGTGGCATAGCGTGGTTGGCGCGAGCCCGAGTGCATGAAACGAATTGGGGCCCCTTGGAGCCGAGCGCCTGGGCACCTCCTGGCACGTGACGGGCACTGCCGCAGTTGCACGGCCTGCACACTCCGTGGCTATGCCGCTGCTTTAGATCTGTGCAGAGTTTGAGTGCTATTCTCTCGTACACGTGAGTGTTTGCCGAGCACTCTGAATTCCTCCTGCACGCAATGATACTCGACTAATGTCAAGCGGGGATGTGTGAGGAAGTCATTGGCGTTGCGCTGGGCATAAAACGGGAATTATTAATAATATTCAAGCGTTGCTTCCTTTGTGCTTGCAAAGGCTCCAAAAGAGCACATGCCAGCAGTTCCTGACGGATACGGAGCTACATCTGCAACTCACAGTCGCCACAACTGAATGTGGCATAACGTTCGCATTAATGGTCACTGTATTTATATTTGTATACGCGCCTATGACCAAATCACCCGGAATACAATCGAAGCAGGTTTCGAGTGAGGATAGTGCTTGCACAAGCGACCATCATGCATTGCACGGTTGTTGTCGGCTGCTCCAGGGCTACGTTGTCAGTAGAGGGGGAGTACAGTACAATCCACTGTTGTACTGTGCTTCTATGTGTCCAAGTCTATACCTCCCAACTACACCAACCCACACTGGTGAAGCGTGGTGAAGTGTGGTCAAATAATTACCACAATCTGTACGATGTGGGGGGCTCTCATCTGGAAGTGGATTTACGAAAGTGCTCTATGTGTGCATATATTCACGTAACAAGACAACGAGATAGTATTACTTTTGTTCCATACGCTGGAAAATTCGCAGCTTGCTGAATTCGAGGAATAGCAGAGATGTTTGTTTAAAGCCGATGAGATCGCTTTAACAGTACTAAGGACGGGAAATGTTGTGTTATTCTGCTCCCAGCACGATTAGCACACATCCAATGTAACATCTCGTAATAGTATTTATAGTTTTCCTTTTCATCCCTTTACTTTGTCAACATCAATGTTTTGATGTATATGTCATAGCAGCTAATACGCACCGATTAAACACGCCCTTGTGTTCAACAGGTAAGGAAACACGTTGGTAAATATGTAGCAAAACATCAGAAAAGTATCCAAAGAAGTTAGGAGAAATTCAGGCTTGGAATTTACGCCGAGAAACGGAATGAGGAACACACAAGTTAAAGACATCATATTGACTGTTGAGTAAAGCAAGTGGACCATAGGCAGCACTCATCCTGGCCAGAAGGGTCGATGAGGTGCGGTCGAGACTAACGGCGGAGTGGCAGCCAAAGGAGGCAACACACCCAAGACGACGTCAAACGCGAGGGTGGAACAATGACAACAAGCTACGTGAGGGAGCTACTGTAGATGGGATCGATTGTTGGTTATATTGCGGGAATGTGAGAGATGGGGGCGACTTGAGGAGGCCTTCATCCAACAGTGGGTAAGATTATATTATGGATGTTGATGATGGTGAATTGAATATGGCTATAGACTGTTGTAACACAGGAGTGCGGTACAACAATTATTTCCACTGCACTGCCCTCTGCTGCCCAATAACGCAGCCCCGAAATGTTTCCTTAATAGTCTGGACATGCCCACTGGTCCACTACCATCCAAAGCACATTTTTTACATATATAGCCACTCAACAGTCGTAAATGTGAGAGCGATGGAATTTGTATGGGTTCGTCAAGTTCAAGGGCAGCTGAGAAAACAGCCACTTTGACGTGGCATAGATATAATAAATTCACCGCTATTGGGCCAGTCGCCATCACGGCAGCAACCACCGTCTCTACGAAAACATGGGGGGGGGGGGCAGGGATGGCGATGCGCGCGGTTGCACAATGGATGGGTGGAAGTCTGGCCGCAAGGGATAATCGGCATAGCCAGATATTTGTACAATCCTCGGTTAGGAAATGCCCTGTCTGGAAGGAGAACATGGGCTCATTTCTGAAGCCAACTCGTCAGCAAAAAACCCGCTGTCAGCTTGAGACGGCGCGCGGTCAAACACGAGCGTGGCATTTGGCACCACCGCAACGATCGTCAGCGGTCACGATCTACCCGATGCTGGATGTGAAGGCACCCTCAAGCGAGAAGGGGACTTGGGCCAGGTGACAACGCAAAAGTTGTTCAGGAGCGACGTTCGAATAGGCTTCCCGCAAATTGGATTTGAGATATAAGATCACGTAAATCAGTATCATCATCATGAGTCATGATCATTCAACTGCTGGATGAAGGCTCTCTCCATACCATCGCCATGTGTCAATGTTCCGCGATGCCGATGTCATCGCTCCGTCTCTAGGCATGTCACCTGTGTTGGCTGTCACTCTGGGGCATACAGGTTTACTGCCTAACTAAACTAAGCCATTAAAGTCACTTTTTTTTGCCAAGTCCCACTGAGCTATATAGCTCCTTTTCAGAAGCGACCTGGCCACAAATGATAGCTCAACGAAGTGGCTTTATGCGGAAATATATAGGAGCCAATTACTAGAAATGCATGTTGATTCAAAATGTGGAGGGACAAACCGGAAGACCCGGAGACATATCCAGGCGACCACGGGGAGAACATGCAAACTTCAAATATATAGGCATAGTCAGGGTCGGGATCGAACCCACGACCTCCTGTATACCAGGCGAGGTAGTTAACATCTCGACACCGTGGCACCCTAACCATGCAATAGGCCACTTATTTTTGTCAGCAGTCAATACGACGTCTCTGACGTTGATCCACGTCGCTAGTGAATTGTGACCAAGCCTCTGATTGCAACTCCAAGCATGCTGCTTCTCCACGCTTCTTTGTGCACGTTTCAGCTGTTGTCTCCCACGTTCTTGGCCAATGTCCACGTGTCTGACCCATGTCACCCAACTAAAGTAAGCTATTTGTTTTTATTTTGGCAGGTAAGGCCCGCTGAGTTATCTGGCACTTTTTTTAAAGCGACCTGGCGACAAATGATAGCTCAAGTGGCTTATCACGTGGACATATATAGCAGCCAAATACTCTGAATGCATATTTCTGAATGTGGAGGGGAATCCCGGAGAAAAATCCACGCCACCACCTCGTGTTACGTGCGCCGGTTAGACACGTTATTTGTAAGGCACATGGTGCTTTTGTTTTCGCGATGAAGTTCAGTTTACCGAGGTCTCCAAACTATAACGTTCAACGAAGACGTCACGAAACAATCATGACAACAGTGACGTCACTAACAATGTGCCTGAGCAGATACCCACTGACCCGCCCCGACATGTCATCTGTGAAAAAAGAGCTTTTTAGCTCATCGGATTCCTCCAGTATAAATACTCAGATTCCGATGTCACGTCTATACAAACACGAAGGTGCCAACAATGACACATTCATACAAATGAACAATAATTCTCCTTTGTGAGGTTACCACGAATCTAACAATGACGTCATCCTACCGAACCTGCCTCGTTCATGAGGTCACCACGAATCTAACAATGACGCCACCCTACCGAACCTGCCTCGTTCGTGAGGTCACCACGAATCGGACAACAATGACGTCACCCTATCCAACCTGCCGCAGGTCCTGAGTATTGTCGTCACCTCTAAATTCACCAGGGGATGAGGTTTCTGCCAATGACGTCTCCACTATCATGGGAATTAGTGACGTAATTACTCACCCGCCCGATGGGGGAGGACGCCACCAAACAAACAACAATGTGACCAACGATAACCTCGCCTATGATAACACTGTGTAACAATATTTTTTGTTCCTTGGTAGTAAGTGTTATTTCCTAATTGCTTATGCCTCAAAAGTACAGAAAATGTCTATTATTCCCTACGAACTTTGCTTTTGTGACCAGGACAGTGATATTTAGAAATTTACCTATTTTCAATGAGAAAACGGGCGAATTTGTGTCTTTTCGTTCATTAAGTCAGAAAATAACAACATATGAATCCAAATTTTAAATGTATATATACTTTAACATTTATTTATACTAAAGTAATACAAAAATGACGACTGTCCTTGGTAGTGGCGATTTTGTGTTAGGGGCCGTCCATAAATTACGTCACGCACCTGGGGGGGGGGGGTCAGACATTTGTGACGATGTGTGACGAGGGGGGGGTGTTGAGAAATGTGACGTCACATCAAAATGCGCAACTTTAAATAAATATAGACAACACATTCTACTTAATTAAATATACTTTTTAATAATAGTTTTCTCCTACAACATCAGAGTGCAGCGCCACATTAAATACCCACTACAATGACAATAGTTTAAAGCGATTTGAAGCATGTTTTATTTTTGGGGGGGGGGCGGGGCAGAGCTTTGTGACGTCATATTTGAAGGGGAGTCTGACCTTTTGTGACGCCGTGTGACGAGGGGGGTAAAAAATCGTCCAAAATCGCGTGACGTCATTTATGGACGGCCCCTTAAACCGAAGTACCAAAGAGTATAACTATCCTGCAATGACGTCACCCCTGACCGCCCGCCTTTTCCGCTGCAGTCCTCAGCCTCTGCGTGGTGACGTCAAAAGTTCACATCAACCCCTCCCATCACATGACATCACCGCCGCATTCTCGCCCCGGTGCACCCCGCTCACCTCTGCTCCGACGTCACTTACGCCTACTGTACCGACGGTGACGTCATGGCGGAGTGACACGACGTCACAGCGCCTCACTCCTCCCCACCAGCTTACAGTGAAAGATGGCAGCGGTGGAGGCGGAGAGCGTTGAGACGGCAGCGGAGCACGAGCGGATCTTGCGCGAGATCGAGAGCACGGACACGGCGTGCATCGGCCCCACGCTCAGGTTTACACGCCCAGAGGGGGGGAGGCTCTTGCTTGCGTGGTCGTCGTGCCGGTTGTTTTGCGCCCTGGCCCCTCCCCTCTTGCTACCACACTCACCACCGGTGGGACCCAAGGCCACACAGTCGCCACACCACTGCAGTTGTAGACACGGGTGCTGGCTGGGAGCGCCTCTAGGTGCGCGTAGCCTCAAATGAGTGGAGGGGGTGCGGTGTCATCATCATCTGTGGCCGAAGACGAGCTGAGACTGTAATGCAAACACAGGGGTGGGCCTGGTCTCTTGGGCGTTCTTCCTGGCTGGTGGCTGAGTAGGACGTCTCTTAAGTCCGTGGGGCCGTGTGACTGTGTGTGTGTGTGTGCGCCCCCCTGTCTGGTGATCGTGTGCGTGGTTGAGAGAGACAAGACTAGCGTGAACATGTAGCCATGGGCTGTCTTGACTTGATCTCCGGCCTAGCTCGTTGGCTGGTGATGCGGGACGCCTGTAAGTTGCCTCGGCATGAAATGAGTTCTTAGCTGTGGCTGAAATTAGGTAGAGATTCCAATGTACTCATGGGACCGAGGGTTTGTCTGAGCTCTGGCCTCATTGACTGGGTGGGATACCTGTAGGGTCACTCAGCGTGAAACTAGTTCCCGCTTCTGGTGGTGCCACCGTTCACCCACACTGTGCCAATGTAATGTAAACATGAGGCTAATGGTGAGTTTGACATGGCCTGAATTTCCTGGCTGGATTGTTGGCACACCTCCAACTCGGCTCAGCCTAAAATAAGTGGTTTGGGGTGGCAAATATAGGGAGATACTTAATATGGGGCCAAGTGTTGGCTTAATTTTCGGCTTCCAGGGTGGGTAAGTTGGGACGCCTCTAAGTCTACTCAGCATTAAAAATACCGACGTTTGGTCAGGTTTGTGGCTAACAGACTTGATTGTTGGTCCTTGACGCTTCAAGAATGTAAGTATATGCTCGCTAACTATAGATGAATTTCGACCCGGTAACTTTTTATTATTGTAGCTTTGATTTTATGAATGGCTATCGTAACATTCAACTGAAATTGTAGTTTTTTCATCTTGAAATTCACTTTGGAAGATGTTTCTATGGGCAATCCCCCGGTGCCATTGGTGTAAATTTCATATCCTAATGGCAGGGACAGTTTGTAAGACAATCACTATCATAATACGAGTACAGCACCATAAATCATTCCATTTGCCAATCCAGGGAAGCATCGAGATTGTGTAAAGGTGTTGCCAGCGTTGGAATGCTTTACCTCTTAATGAAGTTAACAATTATAATTCCTTTTATTCACCCAGGAAAGTTTCACTGAGCCTCAACACTCTTTGTCAGCATGTAACTGAACGGGATGTTTGGATAACTCTACGAATGAGTGTTTTGATTGTGGAAGTGAACCAGAATTCCAAAAGAAAACATGCGTTCTAGGGGATAACACTCAAAACACAGACAGGCCAGGAGGAACCCACTGCCAATTCCTGACTGCTACCACCTTAAGTGTGATTTTTTTTGGCTGTGGTAGTTACCATGGTACAGGCATCTGTTTGTTATCTTTAATATCGTATGTGTATACTCAAAGTCAAATGTTTACTGGTGGGATCGGTTTATGTGTGCTTGGCCATGCAAGAGGGTCTTTTGCTGTCCCCATTCACACTGTCACTCCCACCGCTAATGCTGCCATTTACATGCTTAGATTTTAATGTGTTTGTACTCAGGGTTTGTTTATTTTTCCTTTTTAACAACCCACGCAATAATATTTCGCATGCACTGGTTGCTGTTTAAATAACTCACTCATTTGCGAGAGTAGGTCCTTCTGTGCCAATTTTGTGGCCACATTTAATCTTTTTTTGTAGTAGCCATATTTCTGTATTGGTAATTCATGCCTGACCCTGTTTTAAGCTGGAATAAAATGGTAAACCTTCTGGGATGACACATCTGCAAGGTGCTATTTTCTGTATTCATAATAATAAAGCTTGTTGGTGATCTTCTAATGTATACATTTAGCTGTGCATACGTTTATACCACTTCAAAATCAATAATAGTGCAGTTGTCTAGCAGGAGATATTAGTTTATGAGCTGCCGTGTTATGTATCCTCTCGAGAGAGACAGCTGCTTAAACTGACATCGGTGATCTCACCCCGTCTATATTTACTCCTGCCACATCGTGGAGAAGAGAGGGCTGCAGACGAGCTCACATGATCTAACTTTTTCATTATATTGACTGTTAACGTTAAAGTATTTATCAGTTAATAACAATTTCGATTTAAAGATTTCGTGACTGCAGGGATTCGTCTTCTTGGTTCTTTCGGTAAAGTCACGTAGAATGGAAATAAAATAATAAAATAAAACATAATAAAATAATTCTCACGACGTTTCGGCCACAACGTAAGCAGCCGTCCTCAGGTGAAGACCAGGTCTGTCGGGGAGACAGCGTCTGAACAGACCTGGTCTTCACCTGAGGATGGCTGCTTGCATTGTGGCCGAAACGTCGTGAGAATTATTTTATTATGTTTTATTTTATTATTTCCATTCGAAATTTAATGTGCTAACTGCTATGTCACCGCTCCACCCAAGGCATGGTTTGGTTATTTATGAATTTGATCCAGACTAAAAACTTAAGATGGCGTGTAATTACCAAATGAGGGTGATTAAGTTGTGTTATCATTGAATTCAAATCCAGGTTTAATATGGTATCTCATGGTGTATTATTGTTTAGATGTGCTCGCATTGGGTTCATATGCGTATATATGGCAGGTCATGTTTGAGTGTCACTTAATCTCAGGGATATTAAATAGCCTGTGTTTTGTGTTATTAACTGGCTGCTATAATGGACTCTTGATGGAACAATTCATTTTCTTTTCACCCTCCATGACCATCATCATCATTATCAGCCACGATCAATCCACTGATAGCTGGATAAATCTCCAAACCGTTTCCATCTGTCATGTTTCAGTAATTTAGCAATATATTTAGCACTTGACGCAAACTGATTTCATTGCTCCATCTCTTTCCTTCTTAGGCAATGCACCCGAGTACATTTCATCGTCATATTTTTCATCGAATCCTCAGCGAAGCGGCTAATTTACTGGAAGTCCAAATACATTTTTAATGTGGAAATGAAATATTAATATCTCATCTACAGTATTTAATTGTTTCACTTCAAACAGTTACCAGAAGCCTCACAGAAAATTAATGTGATGTTTTTTTTTCTTCTCATCAGAACGGTTATCAGTGACAATATATGATAAGAATAGAAAAAGCTGCAGGGAAGTGTCTGGTATTTTGTCAGAGCTAATTGGTGATACAGTAAAGAGATTCAAGTCCATAGCACTCCGATTTCCAAATATAGCCACTTTTATTGGAATTGTTTACGTGAGGAATGGCCTTATACTGAATAATTCACGACGCTTACCATGGCGTTGGGTGACATCATCAATCACCTGATCAATCCACTGTTGGATGAAGGTACCCTGAAGCTGGTGCATTTTTCATGGTCCTGTCATGTAATAATCTGCCTATCACCTGTACACGATATAATTTCATCACCCTCCTAAGGTGGACATCCTCTCTGTCACATCTTGTCCCTTGGCCGACATCATCATATTATTGTGACACCATCACATTATGATGTTATGTAATGTTGGTCGTCATTAAGATCAATCCAAGCAGTTGGTTTTCTTGAGAATGTCCTGAAATTTTGCTTGCTAGTAAGTAGATTGAAAGCCGTATTGGCCATCTCGATTGTATGAAGGCCTCCCCATGCTGTATGGCATGCTGGTCAGTGCGAGTTAGTGAAGGTGGGGTGCATAGATGTGGGAGTGTGGAAGTGTAGTACAACAATGGATATTGAACACTGCTCTCATGCTGTCTGCAAAGTACCCTCACCCCCACATGAGCCTTCTTTGCATAGTGTTTGCTCATCCAAGCACTGTCCAGGCTCAACGCTGTGGCCAAATTCCAGGTGATATTGTCCATAGGCAGCTGTGACATGCACCAACATGATTCGAGCACATGATTTCCAGAAGTTTTTCAGATTTATTTCCTGCAAACCGACATGTCACATACCGTTCCTTTTGATATATTTAAGGCTTTTTATAGGCCACATCTGAAAATATATATTTTTTGGTAGGAATTTGTTTTCAGTTTGCAGCATGACTTGCACAATCTATATTGCTAATAATGATTGCAAATGAAATAAAAATTTATTTCATGAATATTCTGCAAATATTACATTCCATTTGTATTTTTTGTGTCATCGCTGGAGATTAATACATTTCTATTTGGAACTCTCCAGCCAGCAGTGGAGAGTTCTACTACCCTGTGTCAGAGAAGATGGTCTCACGAACCTATACATATACACCATTATTTACCAGGTAAAGTGCACTGAGCTATTAGCTCTGTTTCAGAGGCAACCTGGTCATACACGATAGCTCATCGAAGTGGCTTGTCTTATATATGGGAATTTATCGTAGCCATATAATCTCAACGCACGTTTCTAATGTGGACGGCAAAACCGGAGGAGCCGCGGTAGAATAATCCGCGTCACCATGGGGAGAACATGAAAACTGAAAATATACAGCAGGCATCGTCAGGATCGAACCCACGACCTTGCGTACCAGGTGAAAGGAGATAACATCTTGTCATCTTGGCACCCCAGACTACTGTTTAATTCACTTTAACCGGTCTACTGAGCAGACTAGGTTCAAACCTCTGTGTGTGCTTTGGAATGACCGATTGTTGCTTGTGAGTAAAACAGATTTCAAACAGCTCAGAAATAAAATGATCAAAATGAAATGAAAACCAAAATGTATTTGATGTTTGTACAATCATTTGTGACTGAGCTGAGACCATGAACGCATTACACTTGAGACCACAGCTTAATCCTGGGTGGCTGCCCAGATTCAAGCCCAAATTCTCAACAATACTGGCTAAGTGCTCTGCCCCCTGAGTCACTGAGCCACCTCTACAATTAAAATAAGAATTATAATTAATGGCACAGGAGTTACTTCATTTCGCTTTGAACCCAGTGACCCGTGTTTGAGTCCTGTCCACCCGAGTGTTATCTAAACCGGTCCTAGACCCACTCCTGCTTCACCAACCCCCACTGACCAGGGTAGTGAAGTATGGCCAAAACCCCCCATGTTCCGCATAACATGGGAATACTTTAATCCAGCAGTGGAATGAACGAGGACTGAAATATATATCACACTCTAAAATATTTTATATTTGGAGAGGTATATTGCTACGTTGTACCAAAAACGTTGTCTTTACTCAATGAACACTTTCCTTTTAGCATCTTTATTGCAATGCAGAAGACCCAGTTTCACATGTCTTTTCTGCAGCTTCACGCTACAATTTTTGCTTTCTTGAAAAGTATCCTTCCAATTGAAACCATGGTTGAGATTGTAAAATAAAGGACAGGTCTGATTCGTATCTGGACATTTACAATTATCCGGGTAAGGAAGTTAAAGGAGTGCTTGCCTTGTGATCCTGACATGACTGTTATTGAACTGCATGTTGTTGTGTGATGGCAACAGGAGTGGATGATTCACTCGTCAGAAATCCGCAGGAATTGTTGCATGACATATCTGGCTTGGGGCCCAGAAAAGGCTCAGAAAAGGAGATGGGCACCGCCCTTTAAAACATTTTGCATTTCTTAGCTTATGCCCCTTCTGATATAGCCAAAACGTAATATGATGAGAAGGTTCTGATGGTCGAAAACTTAATCTTTATCAACCACAATGTTTGCACTGGTCTTTCCATGCCACCACTAGCCCCATGGTCCTGCAATGCCACAATACATATCACCCTTAAGTGCACAGTGGCGAGATGTTAACTACGTCGCCAGGTATAAAGGACATCGTGGGTTTGATCCCGACCCTGACGATGCCTGTAAATTTGGAGTTTGCATATTCTCCCCGTGGTCGTTGTGGATTTTTCTTCAAGTCCTTCGGTTTTCCCCTCCACATTTACAAACATGCGTTTAGAATATTTGGCCGCTATACATTTCCACATGATAAGCTACTTCGTTGAGCTCTCATTTGTGGCCAGGTCGCTTCTGAAAAATAGTTATATAGCTCAGTGGGCCTTACCTGGTAAAATAACAAAAAATGTTTTTAGTATTAAAATTGTATTTAAAACGTAACCACTATCAATGTGACCTGAATATATGGAAGTATAATGCAGACAGTTGAGTGGAAGTGCAAGCGCCCCACAATCTGAAGGTTGGAAGTTCAAATCACGATTGGGGGTTGACTCAGTCTATCATCCTTCTGGTTTCGATAAAATAAGTACCACTTTGTGGGGAAGGCAACTGTGGTTGTTGTCTTGTGGAGAGACTCGTACCTGCCCTGGGAATGAGGAAGTTCCATCACTGATTCAGGGCTGATGAGCACCGCCTTGATGGTCATTTGTGCAGGAATTTTTTTCCAATAAAATTGCATTCAAGAAAATAATGTTATTTTCATTGGTCAGCCTACGGGCCTTCTGCATCGGTGTTTGTTTTGATTTATTTAACTAATTTACTCATCCATATTCCAGTTATTTGATTTACCGGTTATGTGTGGTGGGGTGAAAGCTACAGTATTGTTATAAAATTTCGATTTAAAGCTTTCGTGACTGCAGGGATTCATCTTCTTGGTTCTTTCGGTAAAGTCACGTAGAAGGAAAATAATAAAGATAAATAAAACAGGTCTGTCAAGGAGAAAGAGTCAGACTCTGTCTCCTTGACAGACCTGTTCTTCACCTGAAGACGGCTGCTTGCGTTGTGGCCGAAACGTCGTGAGAATTATTTAATTATGTTTTATTTTTATTATTTAATTTAATTGTATTATTTTCCTTCTACGTGACTTTACCGAAAGAACCAAGAAGTATTGGTATTCTCACCTTTTCCAAGGGGTCTGGCCAGCGTGGAAGAGTAGACCAAATACCCTCTCGTGGAGCTCTCTAGAATTCCCTATATTGGTGGCCCTTCTGCCAACAGCACGAGTCAGAATTTTCAGGGCTGCATTTTAACTTTAAAGTTTTACGCATATTCTGCCATTGATCTGATGAGAATGGGTGCATTCTGAGTGAGTTGATCAAACTGTGGAGCCTGGATATTATCGGGCTAGCATCGCGCTTGGATGGTTGACCATCAAGTACAACAGGTTGTGGAGCGACATGGTAGGCAATCGAGAGTGGTGCAACAAAATGCATTTTTGAACTGCTGTTATCTTCCACTTCAATTATGCTCGTTGGCTTCACCAACCTCAGAATCAGAATCTTTTTTTTTCTTGCAGGAATCCGATGATCTGTGAAGATCTTTTTCACAGATGTCCAGTAGGACACTGGCACTTACCAGGGTGGTGAAGTATGGTCGGATAAATCCCACGACCGATAAGGTGTGGGCAGACCCTCATCCAGTAGTGGATTTCCTAAAGGGCTGTACATGTGCATACATCCACATAACACTATACCGAGACCTTATTACTTTAGTTCTCCATGCTGGAAAGAAATAGCCATGCAATTGTTTTTTGTCACAGGTTGTGCAAATCTTAGCTGTACTAAGAGCCACACTCGTATTAGTTAGTGACCAAAGGGAACATTTTGTGGTTACACAATCAGGGAAAAAGCGTATCATAAGTTTGATTACGCACTGCTCAACATTACCATTAACAATTGAACCAACAATGATAGGGGGGCTTTGGTATTGGTCCCTGCCGATGATGGTGCAGATATACACGCTGTGCATACACCAGCACATTATAGGTGCAACGGCTAATGGTTTTGTTGGCTGGGAAAGGCCGTTAGCGGTGGCACAGGAAGCCTCCTGCTCTTGACGGGGCAGCCTGTTCGTGCAAAACAGGAACCGGCAGACGAGTGTGCGCGGCAGATAACAGTGTCAGGAAAGTATAAGACGGGGGCAATCACAAACCACATTTCCTATTGGCTGTAAGGGACAGACACGGACCGCTAAAACTTACACTTTCAAAGCACACTCCTTTACATGTACACGTGCTTTCACTTGCTGGGGCATGCATGTGCGAATTGGCAAGAATTGCAACGATTTTTGGATGCACCCCCCGTTGGGCTGTCAAAGGATGGGGCAGGGTTCACAGCGAGGTGTGGTCGTAATTACTGGCGGTGTTCAATGCATTGTTGAGCCACTTATGAGTGCTTGGGCTTAGTTATTGGGGAAACTGTTATTGTTGTAAGACATGCAAAAGAATCATCTGATACAACACTGTTCTTTCATCACAAAGGGACTAAAAATATAACGCGCCTGTTTATAATACTGGGGCGCAGTTCGCAGTATGCCTTGCTCGTGATTGTAACGAATTATCTTTACATTAATGCTTGTAGAGTAACACTTCAGACGAGGCGGTTCTTATTTATGACCGGGTGGTTGTAAAACCCAGCCCTGTGTTCGGAGAAAGATGTTGTCTGTCAGTGGTTGCGAGAGGGCCTGTGTTGCTGTGTGCGTGGGTGAACTCGGAGGAAGGGGTGACTGGGTGTGTTTATGTTAGCCTCAAGGGGTTGCTCCATCTTGCATTGTCTCTGCGCCATCTGGATTTACTGATAATACTTCGGGGTGAATAGCCGCAACTTTGAGTCACTTGGATATAATAGCCTTTTTATTGCCTTTGTAAACTTAGCCGATATTTCCACCGTGGAACATATTAAACACGAGTGTAATTTTTTTATAATGATTCATTGCTGTTGGTCTGAAAGCATTTTACAAGGTCTTTTAATTTAACAGTTTTTTGTCTCTGTCAATGCGTGCACCTACGTGCCTTTGTACATTGTGTCAAGTAGACTTCTCAACTTGAGCAGACAATTTTAGCAAGTCTATTATACATGCATATGCACGTGGTGAGTCGCTATACTGGATAGGGGCATCCCTACCCATCAGCTTCTCATTGAGAGGAGAGACAATTTGTGCTGCCTTCACCAACCTGCACTCTGCGATGGTGAAGTATAGTCACCTCCCCCCCCCCCCCACCATTACCATGGCCCCCAGTCCACAACAGCTAGAGTTCAAGTTTATTTTATTTAACCAGGTGAGAACTCACGAGACCAGGATAGTCTCATTTGTAAGAGTGACCCGGGGTATTAGTCTGCCAGGAGGGGGCAATTATTCCAGTGTATAATCTCAATTGAGTAAATTGCGGGTAATAAAACAAAATCTGCCAAATGTAGGCGCAGATGCCGGCTCACCAACAGCCTGTTCTTGCGAATGACATTGGGGGGTCTTTAACGTCAGCTGTGAATGAGATGGTGCGTATTATTGCATTCATTACACCTGCAGTAAAAATCTGGGTGGCTTCTGGATTCGAACCATCCCTGCCCAAAGCACAAGCTCAGGATCCTCCAACCATGGCATCGGTTGCGATGGTGAAGGAACATGGGGGGTGATTACTTGACAGGATCGTGAGAACGTGGTGGTGGTAGCTTGGGGAGCCATTCATGCAGCAGTGGACTGATTTTTGCCGATGAGGATGATTGTTTTTTTAAAGATGAACGAACACTGCTTTTTCGATTGCCTCTGTTAAGGCGCCCGGATCTAGCTACCGTTGCAGGTGTGAACCCAAACCACGCTTCACGTGAGTTGAAAAGCCGCCGTCCGCATTAAGCAACAGCTTCGTGGACAAAGCGTTTGTCAAGTTGGGTTCAGCTCCAAAATTGATTATGCCTCTTACGCATATACAAACAATCTTACTCTCTCGATACCCATAGCTGCGCCTTTTTCGCCCACACTCATAATAAGCCTTGCCAGCACTTGTGATTTAGTTGCATGGTTCAAATGCAATAAAGGCCCTCCTTTTGAAAGCCACTTTCATGTTTGTTCAATCACACTCTTTTCACGATATACATCTTCAAAGTGGACAACTTACACGCCTTGAAAACAGTTGTATTTGAGGCCCTTGGACAGTTTTGGCAGTGGGGAATCGTTTGCTTAAGAGCTGCCAGAAGCTACTTTTGGGTTTTGGCATCTTGGTTGTGTTATATTCAGTCCCTTATTTATATGGTGACCTAACTTTACAGTTTGCGAGCTGCAGGGGTTGAGGGAACGCTGACTGGGTACTCGCAGTGCGAGTGTTTTTTCCTCCGTTACTTATCGGAACCTGATGGGCTACAGAACCTTCCTGTTTCCTGTTTTTTTTTCCACTGTAGATACCACACAGAGCCCTCCTTGCTCACGTAGAAGATTTTTTTACGTAGCCCACCTTGCCCTGGCCATCATCAACCTGCAAGATAATGGTCGCACACACAGAGCGTTCTTTGTATCGGACGTGTTTCTGGATGGACGGGTCAGCGTTGAGTTACACCAAATGTTTTATGCGCCTTCTGTTTTCTCGTGCATGTGTGCACACGTGCACAGCCCTTTATGCAATCCACTGTTGGATGAGGGCCTACCCACGCCATGGGTGTTGTGGCGGGTTGCTTGAGTGCTTGCTTCAATGTGCGGGTCTACGCGGGTTGGTGAAGGCGGAGAGCATAGATGCGGGAGCATAGTACGCTACAATGATGGATTTCGCAGCACCGCCATCTACCGTTCGCAAAGTAGCCCTGCCACCGCTTATGACGACCTGATTGTGCTTGGTGGTCGCCCATACAAGTGCTATCGAGGTGGAATCTGGGCTATTGGGTTATCGGCTGCTTTTGTTATATGAATACACTTTGTGAATGCAATAAAAATAGCTCCGTAGGTGAATTCCCATATAGACACACTAATCCTAAAAACTTCAGTGGCTTCACTGTGTGCATGAGTTTATCGATGTATCGATTCTTAAATTAACATCGATATCTAAACAAGGATAGTAAAATCCCGTGTCATTAGATATGATGTACTGATTATATTTGTACACTGTGATTAATGGTTTAGCGTAACTGCCTACCAGCCATTAGAGGCCACTATTTACCATAATGTAAGACTGGACTCTTGAATTGAATCTCGAGCTCCAGTCGAGGCGATGAATTGGTTTGTGATGGGAAGAATGATCAAACCCCCTGGTCTGTCTATATCGATTTGAGAGTTGTGTATCTAAGTGGGGGTGGGGGGAAACTATGAGCTGTGACTTAATTTCATTCCGGCCACGGAGCGGGCCATCCACTCCGAAACTGCCTGCAAACAATATCTCTTATCCGCCACTTGGGAGCTGCGACGCAACATCGGCGTGTTGGTGAGCGGAAGGCAGGTGCAGCAGGCATTGCTTTGTTGCAGTGCAGGAGAGAACCGCAGTACAGCTACCGCTGTGGCTTGCGCGACTTCATAAATGTGTATTGTCAAAACAGCAGCGTAAAATATTATTGTTGTCCGCCAAAATATTTCCACTCTGGGAGATTACATCCTAGCACGGCAATAAAAGCCCCACCCAGGCATTGTTGGTGTGGAGGGCTTGCCTTCAAGATTCCCCAGGTTCACTCGGCAGCAGTTATTTTTCGGCTGTATGGACAATGGCTGTGGTGAGGATGCACTGCCAAAGCATAGTCGTCTGCTGCTTAGTCTCGCATTGAAAGTTATGTGGGTTATTGTCATTGTCAACTCTTGATTACCGGGGGTCATTTGGGGGGGTGGAGGGGGAAGTGGTGGGTGCTCTGGATTAAAATGAAACATGGACGATGCAAATCATGTCCAAAATCATCTATTAAATAGATGTAATTGTTGACGTATGCATTGTTTATGTATATTTATTATTTTTACTGTATATTGTTTATGTATGCATTTATATGCTTGGTTCTTTCAGTAAAGTCACGTAGAAGGGAAATAAAAAAATGCAAAAATATAAAACAATACAATTCTCACGACGTTTCGACTGCAACACAAGCATTGTTTACGTATATTTTTTCTTTGTATGTTTATGCATTGTTTATGTATATTTATTGTTTACGCACGCAGAATGGGGCGGGGGGGTAAGATTGAATGTGTAGTGTTCTACTGTTTATTAAAGTAATCGGTCACAGAGTCACGACCGGCTAATAATAGAATCCAGCACATGCGCATACGGCGTGTGGAATACCCTATTCTCTATTTTCATTTATTTTTCCAAAAACCCAGTTAATCCACCACCCAGATAATCAGTCCACAGATAATCGAGCGTTTGACCTGACCCGGAGGACGATGACCGTCGTCATTCAGTCGCCGATTTCATGACATTAGTTTGTGACTTGACACGTGACAGGGAAGACCCTGGCAAGGTTGTTGTCTTCTTGCCCAAGCAGCTCCTGATGCCCTGATGCCAGCGAAATGGTGTACCAACCTCAACCCGTATAATAGATTCTAAAAGACTGCGTAATTTTCTACTTTCCAAAAAAACTATTAAAATTATTTGTTATTGTTGTTATGTCTTGTTTGCCCAGGAAAGCCTCATTGAGTCTCAAGACAATTATATTTAAATTCTTTCAGTTATTATTTTTGCAGTAGGGCGGCATTTTCTCTGTGTGTAATTCCAATAGAGTATTTTGCAGGTACATTTTTTGTTAGCATTGAGATGTTTGGCCAATACCAGTTACATTGTGTTTTCGTGTTTAGCTAACATCACACGTGCTCTGTTGGGTAACGTCAGCTTGTTTTTTAGTTTGGTCACTGAAACCACAGCGAACACGGCAGGACACTTTATATTGCGCATTATCAGATACGGGTCACGCAAATGCATCTGTGATTCACAGCTGCGCGAATTTGGTAAAATAAGCGACGTTTGTTTTGAAACGGAAGAATCTGCATTGAATTCGCTTGGTAGTGGTTCCGCAAGGACGTGGGAAGTGCATGTTCTTTGGGGCAGGATAAGTTATCATTGGCAACAAAGTGTTCCTGTCCAGCGCAAATACATTGTTAATCTGTGGCTGTTGGGGCCAACAACAGGATGTTCATTACTCATGTTATTTACAGCGCGGTGTCGTAATGCTATTAGCCGCGCATACGCGTCGAGAAATCGGCAGCGTTCGTAATCCTTGTTTATTGTGGTAGTACGCGTACAGACTCAACAAAAACAAGGTTGATGCGGTACGTGTTGGTCACAGCGAGTAGTATTAATAATAATAACACTGTAATGGGCATGTCCCCAGCACTTGGGCGTACAGTTCAACTTACAATTACAGGCACAAAAACTGTGTTTTTCACCTGAGGACGGCTTCTTGCATTGTGGCCGAAACATCGTGAGAATTATTTTATTATGTTTAATTTGTATTATTTTATTATTTTATTATTTCCATTGTACGTGACTTTACCGAAAGAACCAAGAAGATGTGTTTTTTCTCTTCTGCCGATCTGGTGTGAAATCGCTCATCGCAATTATTCAGGTGCCAACAGAAAAATAAGGGTTTTGATGAGGCCTTTCTGCTGCTCCAAATCCCGCCGCACCTCCGATTAGCACGGTTTTCTACGTACGGTGCGATTGAAGTTCAACATACATACACAACTTTATGACAGTGCGCACGGCAGGAGTGTTATTTAAGACTTATCCAATGCTATTCCATGTTAATCATCTCAATACATTTAACTTTTGTTCTTGAATCAAATATTGCAAAACTTACATAGAATTTACATAGGGCATGTAACAATTCAACCACTCGCTGACATCACGCTCACGGATATCGCACGTATCATATCGTGAGTGTGAATCGATATATTTACGACTTTTGCCAACTGTATGCTCATGTTACTTTCAGGCCGATGTAATGAACAGGACAGAATGAGACGAAGCCAAGTAGACAAAGGAGATGGGAAAAAAAATCAGATAAATTAATCAATCAAAGAAATTACTACCCCGAATGATAATGATTCGTTTGTGATACTGGGGGATATCATTTGTTGCATATCTATTGTACACGACCTAGTTTTAAATGTACCATGCACAACGTCTTGCTGCACCCATTTGCCATCGTTTCTCGTCACGTTTATGCTTTTCTATGAATAGCAATTCCGCTATGCTACACACCTTTTAAAATAGAATGTTAATCCCGAACCTCGCAGTTAATTTACACCCTGTAAGGTAATGGTGACAGCAGGTCATGTGGCGGCACTGTTTGTTATTTCTACGACAAATGAGGGATGGGCCTGGAAACACTTGATAACCCGCAGTCGCTCGTTGCCCCGAAAGTCAACTGTTGTTAAGAGGAGGTGGATTAAGTCCATGAAAACATTGAATCATTGTATCCAGTGTGCCGCCACATTGTGGGAAATTATACAATAAAAACAATGACAAGTGGATTGTAAAATGTTCCAGTGAAGTTTGCATGGGTTGTTTCAAACAAGGAAGTTAAGGGGGAGTGGCGGTGCACTGATTAGCACGCTGCACTATTAATTCGGTGATATGGGTTCGATTCCCGGCAACGGCTAACATCAGTGGGGAGTGATATTAAAGCCGGTCTTGGGCCATCCCCCTCCACTAGCCCTAACTGACCAGCATGGTGAAGTATAATCCAATAACCCTCATGACCAACACCACATGTGGAGGCATTCAGTCAGCAGTGAACTGACAAAGGGCTGTACACATTGTAAATTGTATCTATTTTCAAATTTCTCTTGAATTGTTTTTCTTAAATTGTGTTTCTTCAGTTGGCCACTAGATGGCTATTTGTACAGCACACTGCTGTGTTGATGCATTGTAGCCTGATGACCACACACCAAATCAGGCAGAGCTGCACCCCAAACCAGGCAGAGCTGCACTCCAAACCTGGCACTTCTGCAGGCAAAACTAAACAGTGCGGCACAATAAATAACAGGTCATGCTGAACATCAAAACCAGGAGTGTTTTTCTGACTGTGACGACATAAAAAAACACTGCCAGCAGGCGGCGCTCTTGAAACACGAGACCGTATTGGATTCGACCTGTACGTTGTTAAAATACATTATCCCTGTTGTGCAGCATTCATCATCGGCATCAGCCATGATCAGTCGACTTTTGTGGTATTACGAGTGATTGGATAATAATGGAGAATATGTATGTGGGAAAGCGTAACTGAGCCAGAAGACTTCTTTTTCAGGATGGTCCTGAATTGTGGATATTTGTCTGCCAGCACTACAGCATTTATATAATTTTGTCTGTATTAGCCTATGAGCTTTTTGGAGGAATGTTATCCAGCAAAAAATGGTTTAAATCAATAAACTGTGGACCAGATACCTTTTTTTAAGAACGAAGCGTAGCCAGATGGACAGGTTGCTTCGAGGTCATTCAGCTGTGCTGGCACTGCTGATTTTCTTGGCTCAAATCCAAGCAAGGGCAGTGAGTTGATGGTCTCTGCCGGTCACCAATGAAGGCACAGTAAATCTATTTTACGAAGTATAGTTCGACACTTGATTTGACTCTACATTGCAGCTCTAGGGAATTGCTGCCCTCTGCCGTGTATAACAGAGCTCACCCGAAGGGATTTCAGAAGTAGATCTGTGGTATCTTCCTTGGGTTTTTCTCGAACGTTGAACATTTCACTGCTCTGCAAGCGATCCGAATGGATTAATTCTTCATCTTGTGTGATGACACCGATAGCACAATCTTAATGGACTTAGGGGGGGGGAAAGAAAACTCTTTTGTTAATTACGTCGACTTTGATGTAATTCTTGGTTCTTTCGGTAAAGTCACGTAGAAGGGAAATAAGAAAGAACCAAGAATATGAATCCCTGCAGTCACGAAAGCTTTAAATCGAAATTTAATGTAATTTCTTTTGTGACAAATCACGAGCACTTTTTCAAACAATTTAAACTTGGGCCATGACCAGTGCACAGTTTGCATTCGTCTCGGCAAACAGGTGCTGCCCCCTGCAGTGCGTGATTTAAATTACTTGATGTGCATGCTGAATTAAACTTTGGTTAAAGATAATTTGTAAAATTCAAAACGAGAGCCATAGAAAATTGAGATGTTGACTACAGCATCTAAACACCAGCCAATAATAACCGCCATTCAACATGAAGTGGCAGTGTCATCACCATGGCGCTTGTGCCATGCTAGGTGTACTTTGAGGCCATGGGAAGTGTTGAAGGCTCGCTGGCAGGGGGTCATGGGGCAGACCCAGGTGTTATGGATTGACTGTGTGAGCTGACTGGCAGATGTGCTTCCTACTTTGGCGACTTGCTGCATTTTAGCTGCCCGGCACTCAGCTCGTTGTTGTGAGCGTCGCTCCTCCGCCCTCTGTCGTTGCTGGAGGGCGACTGCCTCCAACTGCCCAGTAGCGTCCCTCACGAGCCTCCTCCAAAGAGGCCGATCTTGACACCGCCTGGTTACCTGTCGTCTATTTGCGAGTCCAATCAGCTCCACATCCTTTTGTACCAGCCAAGGGACCATGGACACAGACCAACAAAGCGACTACGTGTTCAGACGCAGGTGATTGACCTCGGGCCCTTTAAACGTGACTTTAATTCGTTTCTTATAAATATGTCACTGTGTCTCACAGGTCGGTGTACGATGGCGCGGAGCACCAGCGCTTCCTGGAGAAGCTCGAGGCTCGGATCAAGAGCCATGACCGCGAGATCGAGAAGATGTGCAACTTCCACTACCAGGGCTTCGTCGACTCCATCACGGAACTGCTCAAAGTGCGCAGCGAGGCCGGGAAGGTGAAGGTGAGTCCCGGCTCTTCGCCAACCGCGGCTCACGACCGTGCCAACCCGGTCGCTGGCGCCAGCACTGCCTTCGAGTTTGCGCGTAATGTGTGTGTGTGTGTGTGCGCGTAATGTGTGTGTGTGTGTGCGCGCATCATGTGTGTGTTGCGCTACAAACCCGGTGACCCGAGTCCGTTTCCTGCGCACGACCAATAACAAGTGTAGAATATTTGAACTGGTCCTGGGCCTCCCCTGGGTCGACTCGGCCTCAAATTAGTACCTGGTGCTGTGCGTAAACATTGCCACTAGGGAGACCAAGGCGGCTGGGCATGGTGCTGGCCACCTACCCCTTTGTGTGCTGTGCCGGCCTTCATAGGTGCTCGCTAACATCACTTGCCCTAACAGTCTGTTAAGGCTATATGTGGGGTCTTTTTGGCTCGTGCTGTTGACAAACAATTCGTACAATCATTGGGAGGGCTGAATTGCCACTGACCCACTAATCATGTTCACCGGTCATCTTTTTGTTGAGCACATGTCACTACACGGGTTAGTCTTAGCAGTGTTTAATACACGTCACATGCAGCTATATGCGCATGTTTATTTAGTGCCCTTTTGTCAATCCACTGCTGGATGACGACCTCCCCACGCTGCTGTTTGACCCCACTCAACGCCATGCTGGTCAGTACGGGTTGGTGACGGCGTATAGTACGACGATGTCGTCCATGGACTAGAGCAGATTTGGTACCACACAAGGTAACCAAACATTTGTAATGCTTATTTATGTATACGCCTAATAATCGTTAATTAGATGATAATCCACTAATTTGAAATGGTTATCATAGAATTCACTGTTTTTGGCAACGTCGAGAAATTGCAACCGCTAAAGTGATACCACTTCAGTTGGTATGGGCGAGTTAACTCATGGACGAATGGATGTTTCTATCATCTTAACAATTAGCTCACTATATTCTTGGTTCTTTCGGTAAAGCCACGTAGAAGGGAAATAATAAAAGAATACAAATATAAAACACATGGATTTCACACCTGATGATGATTGCTTGTGTTGCAGTCGAAACGTCGTGAGAATTTTTATTGTTTTATGTTTGTATTATTTTATTATTTACCTTCTACGTGACTTTACTGAAAGAACCAAGAATATGAATCCCTGCAGTCACGAAAGCTTTAAATAAAAATTAGCTCACTGTTTCCATATGATTTGGGTGAATGGTAAATATTCTATTATCGCACCCACAATTCGATACATGTTCCGTGAGTGTAAGGATCAAATGTAGTTGATGAATGGGCGTCATTTCATGTCTGATGTATGCATCTTTAAATAAGCTTGTTTTTGCACGTAGCTATTTTTATGCAGTCTTCTGTGATTGATTCTGGGTCTCATTGTGTAAACCATGTGCTCTCTGCTAAAATTATGTTGCCTGTTGTAAAAGGTCACTTGGAAATGAAATGGAAATATGGGTAGATTGTTTTACATTCCGATTTCCTTGCAGTGTCAAGTCGTTGCCACCAATAAACAACTGCAGGAAGCTGGAAAGGAGGTAGGATAAGGATTTATCAACTTCCTTGCATTATACACGGTCATTAACACACTTTTTCTTTAGTTTTAGAGACGTAAACGATCCTGTTTCTCGTAGACCCATTGACTTTGTGAACCCTCTAAAGTGACACTTAAATGCTGTTTTTCTAATACAAGTTATTTATACTTTGAAAAGAAAGAATGAGCACTTGAATTAGCTTGCCAACATTGTTATTGGAGCTGACATTATTTGTTTAAAAGTGACATTTTGGGCCATGGATTAAATTTTTTTTTAGGTGAAAACAGTCAAAAAAAATATGCCAATGGGAGGTCACCGGGTGGCTCAGAGGTCAGTGTCTTGAGCTGGCACCACTGAGATTCTGGGTTTGAATGTTGCCAGTTGCCTGTGATTAAACCTGTTCTCAAGTGTAGCGAGTTGATGATCTCATCTCAATCACCTTTGCTTGCAGTAGAAAAAACCCCATCGTAGCTAAATTGGTTTTACACTTTACTTGACTTCATTCCAGCTGTGAATATAAAAATTTAGGTTTTCATTGTCACCCCATGGACATTACAGTCTATGGCCGCTTAGGTAGGAAAGTGATGCCCCTTACACACGCATGCACACGTGGACAGAAAGCTAGCGCCGAGCCCGTAAATAGTGGCGGCCCTGCCCACCCTGAGGCTGCCACGTGCAATGGGGATGTGACCCCCGCAGCTCGTGACAGAGATGGAGGAGCTGACGCGGTGTCGAGTCCAGCAGCGGAACATCGCCACCACGGTCGACAAACTCAACCTCTGCCTGCCCGGTGAGCGGGGGGGGGGGGGGCACACCTGTGGTGTTGCTGGGCTATCTTGAGCGTAAACCAGTGGCTGCCGATGGAAGGTCAAGAATCAAGGTAACGGCACCCTTTAATGGGCGGCCGCAGCGATAAGGCGTTGAATGAGCCGCGTTGTTGCTCCTGCTGTGCGCCGCTGCCGCCAGGGATATCGATCGAAAAAAAAACAGAAGGGAGGTTTTTTTTTTTGGACGTTGCTTTGTAAGTTTGCTTTGCAATTAGGGCCTGGAATGGGAGAGAGTGGCTGATTAATTTGAGTGACTTGACAGGCTTTTTCGTTTACTTTTGCCAGCTGTTTGCTCTGCTCAAGTAGGTATCGATTAAAGTGAGGTTTTTGGTTGTTTTAGTGGTGGTAGGTTAGGCATTGCTTACGTGCTGGGCAGTTGGTATTCAAGGAGGGAAGGTTTTATAGTTATAAAACAAAGAATAATTTTATGCTTAAGATGACGATTGATTAGTCAACTACGTTGTTAAATAGGTGCTGCTGTGCAGCAGCAGTCATTAGTATAACAATTACATATTTTAAATGAAATAAGTGCCTTTCAAAAAAACCCCATGAATTTAATTAAAATAACTTATTCTGTTATTTTAATAAAATGTATACTATTAATAATACTAATAAAGGCTTCATGAGTGTTCTGAATTTGGGTTGTTTGGCCACTTTCATTCATGAGCATTTTGCATGTTGGATGAAACCCCTGAGTACCTGTAGCAAGGCTAGTTATGAGCGACTGACAAAAAGTTCCACACAGATGCATTCAAGAATCCACGTAGTGTACCACCATTTCACACACCCCCCCCCGCAACCTAGCATGATTGAGAGTTTCACAATTCTCTGCACGATCCACCAACCCTAGTTTCCAAAGTACTGAAATTATATCTTGTCCAGCCGTGTTTTATGATGGGCGGGAACATTTTTACGTGACTTTTTGCATTCCATCCAATGTAGTGGATGACCCATTATTTTTACACGCTTTCATTTAACTCACTCTGTTGTTGTTGTTGTTGTCGTTGTTGTATCCTCAAATCTTGTAACAAAATTTTAACCCACTTCCCAATGTGGTATCGACTGCAAACTTGGTATACTTATAAACACTTAATTTGGAGCTTTAGTGACTGCAGGAATTACTCTTTGGTTCTTTCGGTAAAGTCACGTATAAAGATACAATAATAAATTAAATACTTCCATACGACGTTTCGATTGCAACACAAGCAATCGTCATCAGGTATAAATGAAATAGAAACACAAATCTAGTATACTTAGAAATGTAATGTAATATAACAGAGAGTCGGATAATATAACAGTCAACACCCTACCTGGTTGATTACGTTCTTCCTGAGAATGCTAAATTTGGTATACTTATGTCATAATCATGACAATACTATATTCTATCATAAAAAATTAAACATTTTAAACAATATTTTTTTTGTTATGTTTCGGCTTGGGTCTAATTGTTCACGGTAAACTGACGTTGGCTGTAATTGACGTTATGGCAAGCTTCGGGGCCACTTCCTGGAGTCGTGGAGTTCTTCCATTACTAGTACATTTCATAAAAGCGTGTTTAAAAAAAAGTTTTTTTAAATATGACTCATTTAAACATAGCATCGAGGTCTTAGACAATTTGGCGAATAGAAGAACTGCCGCTTGATGGACAGGAAATGCACTGACCTTGTGCCCGGTAAATAGACCAACAGTAAATAAGCTCCGCCATGGCATCTTCACCAGTGACAAGCTTGTTGTTGCCTGTTCGTCGTGACAGAAAACAAGCTTTTAGTGGGTCAGCTGAAGTTCACGCTTTGTTTGTTGAAAGTTAGAGCATATTAGCTTAAAGCTGCTATGACCACTGGTTCGTGTGTTTTATTTGTTCGTTGTATTTGCTTTTGCCGAGCACTTTGTTTTTTATTTAATGCAATCACATTTGTGTCAAAAGATGCCTCTTTAAAATCTGTCTTCATAAAACTGAAGTTTATTATCGATTTTTGTCATTCTTTTTCTTAGGATTGTTGATTTTTTTCACCACTGTAATAGACATTTAATGCCCTTTATATTTATTTTCAGTATTGGAAATGTACAGCAAGCTTAAAGAACAAATGAAAGCAAAAAGGTAAGTCAATTCAATAACTGTGGTTACTACTTCAAAAATAATTCATCACAATAACTTACGTGCCTTTGGCAGCCCACTTCTGGATGAAGGCCTCACCGTGTCGTGTCAGTTATAGGGGTTGTTTGATCCGCATCCATCCACGCTGCTCGGAGTGGGTCGGTGAAGAGACTGACCCAGGACCGGTCCAGAATTCACTCTTCACTCACGTTAGCCGTGGCCGGGAATCGAACTCGGGGACCAGGTTCATAGTACTTCTTGCTAACTGCTGTGCCCCTGCTCCTCCTACGAAGCAGTTTAAGGGCTGCAATCCCCCCCCCCTTCCTTCATCTTTCCTCGCCACCCTGAAAATACCACTTTCCCAAACGGTGCCCTTAGACGAGTAGGGCAGCGGGTCCAGCCACCTTTCCTGTTCCCTGCCCCGTGTGCACCTGTCCTCGGACTAATTGTCCACGGAATATCTGTACTCCCTTCTCCCTATCGCTCACGCTTTGTCCCGGGCTCTTGATTAATAAAAAAAAACACCATGGAGAAATAAAGAGCTGGAAATGGGTTTGAGGAAGGGTTATTGTGTTTCTGGCCAGGTCAGTCGAGAACTGGGTCCTGTACCAATAGAATTTCGTCTTCGTGTGGTGGCAAACATTTTAAATCACCAGGTTACTGAAGAAAAATACCAAAGTTTGTCAACTTAAATATTGTGTGATGCAAAATGCAGCGAAAAGTTATACAACGCTCAAAGTAAACATATTAAGCAAGACATTCATGCGCATCTTCCCTCTTGAATTTACTTGTGCAATTGTAGCTGAAGTTTTTAATTTTAATGTCAACAGGGTTTCTTGAAGTAAATGTAAAAGGCATCATCATATGCCTTGAGTCATCGTTGCAATGTTATCTGGCATGCGGGTTTTGTAGTGACTTAAGAGCAGAATGCATTTGTGTTGGCGGGGGATACAGGAATACAGACTTTAGTCAAATCTGGTTGGGCTTATTGCAATGCACCAAGTTAAAGCACTTTATGGTGGACTTGGCAAAGCAGCCATGGGCTGCATGAGTAATTGAACGTCTGTGGAGCAAATGGGGTTCACATTATGTTTTGTCTTCAATTTTAGGGTTGTAGCTTCTAAACCTGCATCATCAATTTCCTTGACTCTTGAGTCTGACCTGTCAAAAGGGACTTGTGCCGTTAATTGAAACAGGGACACTTTGTGTGGGTCACCGTCTGAATTTGCACGTATCTGTGTTACTTTGAAAGTGTATATTCATCTTAGAATTGGGGAAAATGTGCAATGCTGAGCAGGTGAGTGTGAATAAGAAGTCACTTGAAGAGATTTTACAAGCAGTTCTGTGTTACGGCCTCCTGCAGATAATTCTCTACAACACAGGGTGATCCACCTGCTCCGTGAGAGTTCCGAATGAAATGCTTCGTCACATTCCACGCTGCCGATAGTATGAACATGATGAAATTAGTGAAATTGAAAACTACGCATAAAGTTGTTTTTGGGTTGAATCGCGTAAATATAAATGTGTCCTTAAACCCACCACCACCCAACACAGCCAATTAGTCAGGTTTGTCACATAAACAAAAAACGTGACAATTAGTTACTATGTTAGCACACCGGTGTGTTGGTGAGTAAACCCACAACGTTTACAATTTACTCTCCAACACACCAGTGTGCTAGCGAATTGGCATGTTTTGTTTACGTGACAAACACTACTAATTGGCTATGTCGGGTGGTGTTAGAGAGTAAACCCACCATATTTACAATTGGAGTACGTTTCGCTGGTGATTAATTACAACCGGTCTCATCAGGAAATTGTCCAGGATTGTGAAGAAGTCTTACTGTTTTGCTCTTAAATATTATGGATAATATTGGTTGCGAAAGTCTACGTGTAAAAAAAACCAACAACCTCCGGGTGAAGTGCAGTGAGCAAAAGTCGCGGGTTCTGCACGTGTGCGCAGGTACTACCCGGCGCTGAAGATGCTGGACGTGCTTGAGCAGGAGTACCTGCCACTCGTGTCCCAGTACCGCTTCTCGCGCCTCATGCTCGACACGCTGCCCCGACTGCGCCAGGAGATTCGCGACGTCTCCATGTCCGACCTCAACGACTTCCTGGAGAGCATCCGCAAGCACTCGGACAAGATCGGCCAGATGGCCATGAAGCAGGCACGTGGGCAGGGCAGCAGCACATGCATGTACACACGTGCACACACTACACATGCAGCAATTGTACCAGATACTCATTTGAGGCTTAGTCGACTGAACGGAGGCCAAGGACTGGTTAAATAATCATCACTGGTATTTGGCATGAGCAGAATTTGAACTCGGGTCGCCGAGTTTGTTGCGCAAATCACTATACCGCTGCTCCCCTTACAACAACAACCACCATTCGCCACTAAGTGGCGGTGACGTCACCACGACGCTTGTGCCAGGCCATGTGCAACTTGAGGCCACGTGAAGTATCGAACGCCCGCTGGCAGGAGGTCACTTGGCAGACCCAGGTGCCATGGGTCGACTGGCTGAGATGACTGAGATGACTGGCTGATGCACCACCTGTGCCCCCTACTGTGCCAACTTGCTGTGCTTTAGCCACCCGGCGCTCTGCTCGTTGTTGTGAGCGTCGCTTCTCCAACCTCCGTTGTTGTTGGAGGGCGACTGCCTCCAACTGCCCAGTAGCGTCCTTCATGAGCCTTCTCCACAGAGGCCGATCTTGACACCACTGGTACCAGTCATCGGCAAGTCCACTCAGCTCCACGTCCTCCTGTACCACATCACTCCATCTCTTCTTTAGCCCGTGCCGCGCCCGTTTAGCCCCCTCGATCCGGCCTAACAAAAGCTGTTTAGACACGCGCGTCATACGTAATGCACACGCACCTGCACACATTCGTGCCACATATTGACTACACACCACACGTTCATTGCACGTATATACGGCATAGTCATCACATGCTCGCATGCGTGATACATACCTGTCCGTGCATGCACGATGCACATACGCCTGAACACGCGTTGATGCCGCGTATGTACCACCCACATTGGGGAGTGGCTTGCACACACATCAAACTAAAACAGTTGCAATCTGCCTCCATGCGGCTCCTGGCCTCACTTTGAGGGCATGTGAAATGTCAAAAAGTTACCGGGTTAGGCCACAGGTTATGCATCATCATGGATTTGGGGTAAATTTCAAATATTTAATAAAATAAGCACTTAATAGATGGACAGGCATCTGTGTCGATCGCTAAAGAATTCAGTTTTCAGCAAGGAAACACCCTGGACCGACTCTCATCAGCAGGCTGTAAGCCTATTAAGCCAATGCTATAACGTACTGGTGATGGAATGGCTACCGAAGGAGCGATCGAACACAAGAAGACGTACGACCACCCTCAGATGACTGGAAGTGGCTTTAGGTGCCTCGTATGCCCAAGGGAACTAAGACCCCGTGTCGCACAAGTTTTGGGTGCGGAGAGAAGCAACCGGCATGTGAAAATTCAGCACCGTATTCTGCTCCGGTTTTTGTATCCAGACACAACCGGCTCAGCCACAGCCTGTGTGAACGCTCCAGTGATGCGTATCCAGATGTGAAAGGGCATGGCTCTCTGCTTGCGCTCCTGTTACCTACGCGAGGAGGTGGGAGTCCGGTCTTGGCGGTTCGACGTGTGTGTGTGTGTAGCATGACGTCCACCGACTGGCGATTCCATTGCAAAAGGTCAAACAGCTGCACCGCTTGGAACTGGCCGCTGCGATTTATGTGGGGGCGTGCGGCTTTTCTGAGCTGCTGCTGCGGAAGAGGAGGAGATATTTTTGCTTAACACCAACAATAAAAACGAACAGGGTGACTTCAGGGCAGGCTGTTTGAAAGTCATCTCCAGTCATCTCCATTAATTATTGGATTATAATTCAGATTTTTATCTGGATTATAATCCAGATATATTTTGTATCGTGGTGAAGCTTAGCGTGGTCATTGTGCGCCGTTGCTGTTACTGCTGTTGCCGAGTGGGTGATAATACCACAAGACCGTGTTGGTTAAATCCCCACGAGCTCAGGCTTAATTGCTGCATTTGCACCATGGTGGTGTGAGGCAGCAGTAGCGTCAGGACAGGGAAGGGACTCCTTTCGCAGCAGGAGCGTGCACTTTCAAGGCTTTCTTGGTCAGCAGAGGGCGCCACAGTATAGCACAACTACTTTGTTGTTGGGCTTGCACGTAACATGTTTTACGCCGCGGTTCATTTGGTTGCGATCTTCAATAGAAGTGCAGGGCTGAAATGCAGCGTCACTTTTCACTTGAGGTCGGTTGCGTGAAATGTTTACATTTGATCTGCATTGGCCTTTGAGATTGTTGCATGCATGTACACTGCTTGGCCCACGCTGCAACGCGAGTCGTGCGAGTTGTTTGCCCATACTTCACCGTGCTGGCCAGTGCGGGTTGGTGGAGGTGGGGAGCATAGATGTGGGAGAATTGTACAAAATTTTATTTTGCTGCATTGACCTCTGCTGCTTATAACTATGCATGATGCAGCCTGAAACTTGGTGTTTGAAACTTGGTGTTTTATGCATAGTGGTCACCTATGCATGCACTATACACAGTGACCAGGGGCATTCGTCTGGTGTTAGGGGGGCGATAATTACTACGTATACTCCCAATTGTGTAATTTTTGGGTAAGCTTAGAATTTGGCAATTTTGTACCCTGCTTGGCCTTCTCTTGCGGACAATGGCAGGAGATCTTTAACGTCCACTGTGTAGCAGATGGCACGTAGTATTATCACAGTCATTACAGCTGCGGTATTCAGAATCAGAATCTTCATTTGGACTTGAGGAATCCGCTGGGCTATGAAGCTATTTTTAACCGGTGTCCTATATGGATGGGGTCAGCAAGTTGCAACAAAACCAAAAAAGGATGAAAGTGCAAAATAGAGAAAATGATAAGCAAGTAACGAAATATAAGTAAATACATAATACATCATTCATATAAGTTTGCTTTATCAACCTTGGGAAAGGCCACAAAAACAACAACAAAACAGTCCCAGACCACACTAAAATAACACAACACAGCAGTTGTCCCTCAATAAAATGGCACATTCACATTGAACTATCGTTAAGCAACTCAGGATCAAAGTTACAATTGGCAATTGCAAATGTGACTGTATCCAGCACTAATCTTCTGCTTCAGTGTTAACCAGGGTACTCGCTTTCTCCGAACCATGAGCCTCTGCAACAAGTGTCGAATGTTTTATTTTTATTATTTTATTACTTCCCTTCTACGTGACTTTACCGAAAGAACCAAGAAGATGAATTCCTGCAGTCACGAAAGCTTTCAATCGAAATCTAAGTGGCGAATGCATTACCGCTAAGGCCATGTCACCGTCCAAGACATTAAATGCCACTGAGGTTGTTATGCAGTACCACAGATATGTAGGCTCTCCTGTTTTGTCCCTGTTGAACACATTTGAAAACACTGCCAAACTGCATAAAGCAGTGCAAAGATAAATCATAAATTGCAATTTACTGCCCGTTATAAAGCCACTGCTAGATGATGGCCTCCCCATGCCGTAGAGGTTGCGAAACTTGTTTGCCCATCCTTCATGCCGGTCAGTGCGGGTTAGAGAAGGCGGTTACCAAGACTGGTTCGATTATCGCTCGCCAGCGATGTTCGCCATGGCTGGGCATCGAGCTTTGGTCGTCATGCCGTCTGGGTCTTTAGCCAAGTGCGCAAACCACTGCACCATGGCTGCCCGCTGATGCAGTGCATGAAGAAAATTATGAAAGGTTATTTAATGTTTTTATGTTTATTTAAATGACATTCCCTATATTGCAAGGTGCTGTTTTAATGACGGCTTTATAATATGTAACAATACGTCATTAATTATTACATTTCCAGTTGAACGTGCAGAAATGCACGCACGCACACACCCAACATCCCTACACACACGTGCGCCCACACACACGCCCACACGCTCCGACAAGTGAACCGCGCACACACACACACACACGCACGCGAGACTTGATAATACAGAACGCCAGAATTTACCCGGGCAGCTTTACGACCGCTGTCGCGAGTGCCGCCCCGGCCTGAACGCGGGCGCCAATAAGTGAGCAGAGGCCACGAGATGCGGAGCATCAACAGGGCGAGCAACACCGCACTTCGGGGTCAAACTGTGGGTAAAACGAACTTTGTGGTATGCAGGCGGGCGGGCAGGCAGGCAGGCAAGCAAGACGTAAATAGGTCTGGCCTCTGCGTGACACGGGGGAACAATTCTTCGCGGGCGATAACGTCGGTGGGAAAAGGCGATAGAAGGGTCGGGGAAACGGAGACGGCGGGGGTTGGGGCGGACATTCGTTAGGCATGGATTCGTACACCTGTTGCGTCGCCTTTCATGTCCCCCCCCCCCCCGCTTTGCTCTTTTAAACCCAAGCTCGTGTTTTTGTTTAGTGCTTGAAAAACGCACGCAGGTTTTGGTTCCGTGCCGCAGTGTCAAGTTCACATCGGTTTAAACCCGACGTTCCCTGGTTACGGACTTTGCTTTTTTCCTTTTTGCGCGGTGCACGGAATAAACGCGCAGCCCCGGTGATACCCACGCACCTGCGGCTTTGTCTGCTCTCGCATCGCCATTGTCTCTGTGACGAGATAAAAGTAAAGCAGCAACGAAAGACAAAACATTCCTCGCTGATATTCCACTTGATTACATTCACGTGGACTTCACAGAGTTCATGACCAGCATTCCTGCGCACAATTTATCACCATTTCATGCTGAGAAGTAGATGCCCCACTGTGTTCTTTGTGTGTGTGTGTATATATATATAAAGTGGGGAGTGATAGTGTAGAGGTTAGGGCACTGTGCTACGAAGCCAGTGACCTGAGTTGGACTCCCACTCACGGCAAACACCAGTGGCAATTATCTGAACCAGTCTTAGGCCTCTCCGCTAGGTAAACGCAGCCTAAAGTGAGTACCTGGTGCGTTGTGTAAGCATCGCTACTGGGGAGACAAAGGCGGTCGGGCGTGGTGCTGGCCACCCACCCCCTTGTGTACCGTTCCGGCGTTCATAGCTGCTCGCTAACAGCACTTGCCCTCACAGTCTGTTAAAGGCTATACGGGGATTTTGTCTTTTGTATATGTTTAAAACATTGCTGTGAGAAATGTTTTATTTAATATGTAGAAAATACGAGAGGAATAAAACTTATTTTAGTAACTTAACCAAAAATTACATAATGTTTTTTTTATAACGATTGAAGAATATCCTTCAGTTTTAAGAATCAAATAGATGCATTTAGGTGCTGTGTACATCACATTTGTAGTGTAGCAAGTAGTTTTCTTTGCCTATCACACAACCAAATGTCCATAATCGCTGGCAGGTTTTATAATTCAGTTAGCGATACACGGTATGATAATGTATTCAAAGCTCTTCTATTATGCAATTGTGCTCATTACGTAAACCCCCAATTTACTTGCTTAATTAACAAACAAATGACACAGCGTTTAACAAAAAAGCGTATCGGGGGATTTCATGGCGTGACCTTAAATATGCGCGCCTCGTGTATTTGCATCATGCGATTTTGTAGCCGGTTGCGGTAAGTTACGCCAAAGGCTTTATTATCCACACCTAACCTAAACATCGGATTGATGTTGTCGAATGCTGCATTCGCACTTTTTACATATATCGCCGCAAAGTTGCGACGATCCTCGTGTTGGACGGCGCCGCGCGTCAGCATCCACACGCCTCGCGTGCAGCTCTCGCTGAGCGCACGGCGATCGACCGCCGCTTGCCCGGCAAGGCATCGCCGAGGTTTAGTTTTCCGTCGCCGAGCGATTACAGTGACGGGAACTGCAGCGGGTAAAACCGCAGCGGCCATTATGAAGCATTGTCAGAGTTATTCTCTGTTGATACGATCGCTGTATTTAACACAGATTGGCGTTAATAAAAAAACATGTACAATTTCCACAAAAGGGTGCGATAAAAAAACTGAGTTTCTTTCAATCTTAAAATAATTTTCAATCAAGCAAATGTACTCGTCACTGAATCTCGATTTTGAATGCATTCGTCAGAAATATTTTTGGATAAGGTAATAAAAAGTTTCGCTAATAAAGATACATTAAACAGACTGACTGACCAACAACATCTTATTCTTTCTTTCGTATGGCGGGAGAGTTGTTCGGTCGTGACGGTGAGTGAGCCAGTGCTTGGACGGCTTCGTGAGTGACCTGGTGAAATCTGAAACCCTGACGGTCAATGATCGGAGCGGGCAGTGGCGTTACTATGCGGTCCACCGTTTAAGATTGGTGACCACAGTTGCACTTGCGAGCCATTCTTAATTCTCCGTCAGTCTCGGAGATGGTTGCGTCTATCGTGCGGTGTTCTGATGTGGCTTGCACGCAGGGACTCCTGAGGGTCAGTACATCTAAGGGTGGAATCCGAGGAACATTCAGAGGATCGGTGGATCAGTTCGAGGGTTGGTCAGGGGGTCCATCAGTGGCTTTCAGAGATCTACGTTTGTACAAGCACTTTATATATATGTGTGCGTAGCTCTGTCGGATTTCTCATTCAGGACGTTGTGCGCACTCTAACTTTGCTCTCTTCATCCTCACTTGCACAATTCTGCACTTGGGTGTGCAGGTGGGATGTGACTCATTACTGCTGCTGTCTTCTCCCGCCTGATGTAAAACAAACTGGTTTACGCAGACTTCATGACAAATTGTACTTTTGACTTTTGAGTGCTGGTGTCACTGTGGGTCACTAAACTAGTGAAGCTTGTCAAAAGTTCAGAGCTGTTATCATCTAGATTGAATTTCGCCAACCTGTTGAATCATAACCAGCATGTTAACAGCTGGGGTGGAACCTTGGCATAGTGGTCGGTGCGCTACGTTACAAATGCTGACCCGAGTTTGATTCCTGGTCCCGCCTTGCATCGGTGGCGAGTGATATCTGACGCTGTCCCGGGTTCCTCTTTCACCGGCTAGTACTGAGTAGGTTGGTGAAGTATATTCAAACAAATGCCTATAATAAGAAGTGTGGGGGGTGATGGCTTCTTTCAGAATTGGAGAGACATAAGACGCCTAACAGCTGATTGCATGGTAGCGCATCGCAATCTTTACGAGCTACTTAAGCACTTGACGTAAATGCCACAGCGGCTGACCTTTTAGCTACAGTCTAACAGCCGGTAATTTCAGTATTACACACAGTACAGCACTGCAGCTAATTTTCACACGAACAAAACTGCTCGGAGAACTTGCTTTTCTGGATAATAACGCCGTTGGATATTGTATTACCCTGAGTGTTTTTGTAGCGATGGCCCATATTATTTCGTGGGCGATGGCGGTACAGATGTTTTTCGAACCCGGGTCACTGGGCCGGGAGTGCATTGAACATTTCGCCATGCCATTCCCGTCTCGTTATAGGGGTTAGAGCCTAATAGGCCTAATCCCGTCGTCGCCATCATATCTCGTGCCACGATGACAATCAGTCAGAGCTATCGTCCGGAATCAACGAGGACGTCGCACCGCACCAAGAGCTTCGTCGCAGCGAGCGTCGTGAACCCGGGGTTATCGCCCTTTTAATGAATATTTTTAAACCGAGCGTATCACAACACGCTGGCCGTTGAGAACGGATCTACGTTGACACTCGAACTCTTGAGACACGGTGCTGTTAACACCTTTCGTCGTTATGGCTGCAGTTCCATAATAATCGACTTGACAATATCATTTTGTGCTACAGTGTACAAAAATTTTAACTGTTTAATGGTCCAAGGAGAGGTTATAAGTGTCAAGACATACGGCCGTGGGAGGGGGTGGGTGGTGGGAGGGAAACGGTTTCACTGTGACTATGAAGGAATGATCGTACGATAGCGAAACTTGGTATGTGTTTGGAATATGTTTTTTGGAACAATTTATCGCTTATTAAATGTATGTATCTGTCCCGTATAGGATTTTTCGGTTGTTAATTTACCTTCAGCAATTGTCCGAGGTATGTATTTTCTAGTTGTATCCCTGCAATATATATCTCCGTTGTATAGATCTAGAATATTTATTCCTATGGAAATTATTTAAAACAGATCAAAACATTATATGATACAGAGGCAAATGAGAGCAGGTTGGGGCACTTTTGTAAATCTGAACTTGACACTGAAAAGCAATGTGGCTCCAAAAAAATAGTTTTTAATCTGCACATTTATCGTGCTCTGACATGATCTAGACACGGGAAATGACAAAGGAAATTAAATAAAAGCTGATTAACAAACATGCATGGAGAGGCGAGTGTTTGGGAGATGCTGAGAGCCAGAAAGAGGAGCACATGGATGAGAACACATGCAAAAGTTTGAGATATTAAAACTATGAACAATTGTTATTTTACCAGGTAAGGCCCACTGAGCTATATAGCTCTTTTTCAAAAGCTACCTGGCCACAAATAATGGCTCAACAAAGTGGCTTATGACGTGGACAAGAGAGACATGCAAAATACAGATATGCAGGTGTCAGGGCCGAGATCGAACCCACGACCTCTGTTTACCAGGCGAGGTAGTTAACATCTCGCCGCCTTGGCGCTCATTATATCGAACGTTAAGAAAAAGAAAATGAGCTTGGGCAGGACGCGTCGCTCAAAGCGATGATAGCCCGTGGTCGAGACTGACGATGGAGCGGTGGCTGCGGCAGAGGTCGCAAACGGGTTTTGATTCCTTACCCGTACCCGTACCCGGCCGCACCAGGGTCGCAAATGGGTACCCGTTCCCTACCCGTACCCGTACCCTACCCGAAATGAGTGACAAACGGTTACTCACCAGTGACTGACGGCCTACCCGTACCCGTACCCGGCCGCACCAGGGTCGCAAACGGGTACCCGTACCTGTACCCGGCCGGGTACGGGTAGCCGGGTATCGGGTAGGGTACGGGTATCGGGTACCCGGTTGCGACCTCTGGGCTGCGAGAGGAAGTTTGCCCAGGAAGACGTCTGCTTTGGGAACGTAGCGATGAAATCGACTAGTGTGCACCAGCTGGATGGATTCCCGCACCGTGGCACCACGAGGATCGGTCGCGGCTGTCGGCGACTGTCACGAACCCGAATTAAATGACACGCGCATGTCCGTTGTAGGCTCAGAGCCAGCGGAGCCTGGACAGCGCCGTGCACCAGCGGCAGAAGAGCGCGGAAGCCCAGAGAGGTCGCGGCAGGGAGGCCGGGCCCGGCTCGGACGCCGAGCCGGGCGGGAACAGTCCCGCGTCCGAGCAGGACTCGGGCATCCTGGACGAGGACGAGGAGGAGGAGGAAGAGGAGCTCGAGGAGGAGGTGGGTGACCGGTTCGGTGCACTTCACATTTTCTCGTGTCTGCCTTTTGTATTGCAGTGCAACGTCGCGTTTCCGACCGTGTCCGTTGAACGGGCCGTACCCGGTGCGCAGTGTAACGTTCATTTTCCGTGTTCGCAAGTACAAACCTTCTTCTCGCGTGCATTCACTTCTAAAGCACAGTGAAGCATTCTGTCATGTTCAAGCAGTGTGGCTGTCATGACTGTCATTTTCCATAGATGTTCACAAATCTGACCTTTTTATAAAGCCTTTATATAGCCGCCAATATCTCGGTCAAGATCGAGTCGAATGTTCGACGTTGTACTTTACAAAACTTGACATCCTAACATGGGTAAACCGCACAACACAAACTTAGTTGAGAGGAAAATTCTGGCACGCTGGAGTTTGAGGCGGCAAGAAGCTTCCACCTGTGTTCCCAGTTTCAGTTGGAATGCACAAGATGGTTAACATCTCTAAATGAGCTCAAGCTTCCCATGAATCGCTTGACTTCTGTGTGGCCAACACCCCCACTGTGAATCCCTGCTTTTTCCCCACCTCCTTTGAAAACAGACACTGCTCAGTTATTTACCCAGGAAAGAGTCACTGAATCTCAAATAAAGTTTAGAACGGTCATTTTATTCAACCATTTTGCCAGTGCTTTAAATGAGAGTTTGGCATCTGAGAGGCAGCCTTCCCATCCAAGTAACTCACCAGACTCAGACATTGCCTAGATTTTTTTATCTGCCACGCACGGGCGTGTTTGAGCATTGGGCAGGAAAACCTGATCACGCAGAGGAGACCCACACAAATTAATGGGTGCTCTATTATTCTTTGGTTCTTTTGGTAAAGTCACGTAGGTATAAAATAAAATAAATTAAATCACGTGATTGAATTTATTGTATTTGATACCTACGTGACTTTACTGAAAGAACCAAAGAATATGGATCCCTGTAGTCACGAAAACTTAAAATCTAGATTAATGGGTGATCACTCATACATGGCATGCATAGGGTGGGTTCCCGTGTTCTGTTCTACAGCAGTGTTCCTCATCTAATTTTCATAGGGGGGCCACTCTAAGACATCGGTATGAGGGCTGCCACACATTTGAAACCATTGGGTTTGACAGCATGATGGGATGTGTTCACGTGTTGTGTATTGTCAAAGGCCGCACTAAAGGCCAAGAGGGGCCGCCAATGGCACGCAGGCCTTGCAATGAAGAACACTGTCCTACAGTCATGCAGTTTGGGGTAGCTTGGTAGGCCAGTGGCCATCATACTCACCAGTGAGCCATTAATTAAAAACAGTAATCCCTCGTTGAACATGGTAGATGCATTCCTTAAAAGTGCCCCATTGAGTGACAAACCACGTTAAGGGAGGAATTACTTTACTGAATCACGTTTGGACTGTTTCAGCCTGCAGTCATCCCATGGCAGGACAAAGAATTGAGATGGGGGTATGCTGCGTGTACTGTATCATTCCGCGTACTGTATTGTTGTGCTCGCTCAGCCACGGAGCTCAAGAAAGTAAATTGCATACAATTTATGGTAAATTTTCTATAGCTGCAAGGAATTACCAAAACCTTTTGATCCGCTAAAGTAGATGTAAAATTCCTGTGACATCGTTCACAAACAGTTTATTATTTTGGAGCAAGTATTGATTGCCGATTTAAAAGTGACGTATTTCCGTCACGTACATTGGCAAGCAAAAAAAAGGGTTTGTTTCTATCTTCATCTTTTAATTTAATTATCATTCTTTGATGTCTTCACATGTGGGTTAACAAAGTATTCGTGTTGATTTGTAGCATCAGTATATCTTGTTCACAAGTATTCACAACGTTATTTCACACAAAAAAACTCAATTGTGATAAATGTACTCGCACGAGTGGCACATGCGAACCATGTGCCACTCACGTGCCGTCCCAATTCAACGATTTCTCGAATAGCACGCTATATTAACATTTTACTACAACAAAAAAACAACATGCATGAAGCCCAGCTGGAGTAGTTTTGTTACCAAACATATACTCTATTGATTTAAACAAGCGCCTAAAAACTAATCATTCCAGCGGCGGCACAAAGCCGATGGTTGTGGCCGCGTGCCAATTTTCTCGTAACCCTATACATATATCGCTGCAATTTTCACTCAATAAATTCACTTGTGTGTTGTACAACAGCGAACGCCACACGGGGTGCAGCCAGATTTTTATCAAAGCGTGTAAAGCTCCCACTGCCGTGGCATATTCGTTTGAAGTGCTTGTAATAGCGGGGGTAAAGAGTTGGGTACTTTAGGCTGATTTCCATGAGGTCACTCCGAGGCCACGGTTGCCACAAAAGAGCCCCGGTAATCTCGGCTCCCTCGTGCCGATTCCGCACCGATGACAACTTCTCCGGCCATACGGCCGGCCTTGCGTGCGAGGTGCAGGTTCCTAGCGCGAGCTGGGTTGCGCAGAGGTCAGTAATCTGTTCGCATTGTGCAGAAAATTTGCGCTGTCATTGCGGTCGTACACATCGCTTCGGGCAGAGTTTTATGAGATGGCGTAAATTACATTTTTATAAGGCCCCCATGTGGCGAGCGTTTCCTTGCACTTCTAGGCGTCCTTCCAGTTCAACTTGATGGCCGCGTACAATGCACAGTAAATAAAAATGTGCTGCCAATGAAACGGCGTTTTCGCGCGTATTCTCGACTCAAGTGCGATAAATAACAAACAACGCCAGGGCAATTCGTGTTATTCCACTTATTGCCATGTTAAAAAGATACATGCGTGGATTTGCTGCTGCTGAAATACTGCAAAAAGCCTTTGCGATGGAAAAACGTGGTTTATTTATGAGAACGGTTGAACCATGGCTCTTCACAGCACTAATATTGTGCAGCCTCTTTCAAGAGTGACATTTAAACGTCTGTGTTTATTCGCTCTTCCATAAAGGGTTACTCTTTATACGAATTTAACAAAAAAATCCTTGAATTTATTTTGACCACATTGCTCAAGGTTAAGCAAACGGTCGCGTTTTGGTGTTTCTTGGAACGTGCGGTTATTTAAAGGCGGTGCGTTTATTTTTTTTCTGTCGAACCCCCGGCGGTGCCCTCCTCTGTTGGTTCGTCCGCCGGGTTAAGCAAATGGGTATTTCTTTTTTGTTAGTATTTATGGGGGTTAGTAAGAGGCCGTGTGTACGTTACAGCCGCGTCTGACCTCGGGCTGCACCCCCCTATGTTTATACACTGATGAGGACAGACGTGCTGGAACGGGATGAGAGTTGTCGGCCATATGAAACCTCCTGTCCCGTCCGTGTAATTTTCGAGTTATCTCGTCCATCTCTGACGCGCTTTGCTCCGAGGTCACGTTCAGGTCCATCAGATAAAGCGGTGACTTTCTGGAGTCTGCCTCTCTCTTTTTTTGTTGTTGCTGCTGCTGCTGCCCGTGCTTTTTTGGCCAACTTATCTCTCGGAGTTTTTTTTTATTGCGTGCCCGCTGGATATCAGGCTGCAACCCCGTTGGCCGCAGACGTGAAACTCGTAAACGGGGCGGTTGAGCCGGGGTGCAAACGCGCTTCGGGGAAAAAAAAAAAGGCCTTTTCTTTGGTTTAATGCACCACAAAAACGCAACAAGTTATTCTCAATGCCATCTGGATACCACCACCGATCGTGCATAGGCAGTCAGCCACATCATCCCAGCGCTGGTGTTTCCACGTCTGGGAAAATCGAGGGCTTCAGAATGCCCGGAGTGTGGGATGTGCTTGGCCGTTTGACTGCTCACGTTTGCAATGGGCACGTAGTTTTGCCTTGCGCAAGGTTTACATAATGTGTAATAATAATAATAGTCATACACAGTCCTTTGCCATTCCACGACTGCATGAAGATCTCTCCACGCCGTGTCAGTTGTACAGCTCGTTCGGCCATATTTCACCACCCTGGTCAGTGTGGCTTGGTGAAGGGGGGGGGTGGGGGCATAGGTCTGGTTTAAAGAGCACTTGGCACTGGTGATAGTTGTGACCGGGAATCAAGTTCAGGTCGTTGGACTCATAAATGTGTTTATTTAAGTAATAATTTGCCATGTATTGCTTCACCTCCGCGGTGATTTGATACATTTTTATGAGCAGTGGTTACAATTGAATGCAGCAGTCAAATTATTTGTCTAATTTTTACCATCTCCTTGGCGTTGCTTCTTGTTAGTTCCATCTTGTCCTTCAGTATCGTTCTCTTTATTGGCTTAACTGTAAAATGTTCACGTAATTTGCACAGGCTGCGTATAACGCATTCTTCATCGCACAATTGAATATTTTTACCGTGAGCTTAAGATTTCACTTTAATCCATTAGATTACCTCGTTGCATGCTTAACAATCAGTTCATGAGGTGTTTCTAAAGATGGATCGCATGAAGCGGACAATTTTAAGTTCACACTTTGCTCAGGATGGCTTGCTTTGTCCAGAAGATAATATGCTCGGTTTCCTACAGAACCATTTAAGTCAAATAAGCCACAATGGCATCACACTCACAATGCCAAATGTTTTTAGAAATATACAAAGACAAAAATCCCCTGTGTAAGCCTTCAACACGCTCTGTTGGGCAGAGTTCTGTTCGCGAGCACGTTGCATGAGCACGTCGATTTGGCCAGAACTACGTCTGTCTGCCTTTGTTTCCCCAGTGCTGTTGGTAACACATCGCATCGCGTACTCATTTATGACCGAGTCAACCGAGGCAAGTTCCAGAACTGGTTCAAATATCACTCGATTGCCGTGGCCGGCAATCGGACTAAGATCAATGGGTCCGTAGCGCGGTGCGTTAACCTTTCCGCCGCCACCTCTCCGCACGCACGCTCGCTCGCTACGCATTATCTATGGCAAAGGTCATGATCGTTTTTTCAGGATATTTAGTCTAATAGACCATGAGACAAAGTGTTTCTAGCGAATTGTTTTATTATTATTTAAGTGTGCATGCCTTGCCTGCCTGTGTGTTCCATCGTTCCGACCTCTTATCGCGTTTCATGTAATCGCTCGTACAGATGCGTTCTGGCCGTGCGTTACTAAAAGTAGGCTCCCAGGCCCGCCAGCATCACGGCCCCCCCGTCTGATTTGGCAGCGTCGTGTTTGTTTTCACTGCTAAGTGGTGCAACGTGCAGAAACGCATACATTGCTCGGGGTTTGTTTGGCTTTCGTTTGAAAATAATGTTCCACTGTCTCCCGTTCGGATCTTGTTTGGGGGAAAAAAAAACGTCACAATGTCACGGCGCGCTGCGTTTATGGCTTAAGTTGCGAATATTGAAAGATGGATATGCATTTATTATCTTTAGCGAATATTCTTTTTTTTCTGCAAATATTTTCGGTGCCTGTGTTATGGTTGGTTATAGTGAGAAGTGATCAAATATTGTCAGTGACGTTTAAAAAAAAAATTGTTCTTTTTTTTTCTTTCTTTTCATAACGTGGCTTTTAATGCAAATATGTTGGCCGGCTGCCCAACATGTCAGTATTGCTGGCATGCACTGGTATCAAGGTGTGTTTATGCTCAGGTGCAGTAGAGGACATGGTTTTTCTTCACAACTGGCGCGTGCTTAAGAGCTTTGCCAATGTCCCTTACCTGCCACTGTGACAGTAATCCACCGCCATGTGGTGCTGTTAGGGGCAAAGTTTATGCATGAAAACCGTTCGTGAAGAAAGTTTCACCGCCGTAACATTTTCTAGTTTGCCGTGAGGTTGTACTCTTCTTGTACAGCTGAGCTGTTCATCCTCTTGAGCCCGCAAACTGTTCGTTGCTGGATGAAGGCCTCCCTAAGGCCTCAACACCTCGCATGGGCACATGGTGCGACAATCATGATTGTATGTATGGTGAACTTTCTTTGCACCGTACGTAGCCAACAATGCTTATCCATGTTTAAAAAGTGACATTGATCAACTTTCAACCCCATCTGCATCAAAAAGTGGAACAAGTGAAGACATCAGGAGCTCATTGCATCGGACCCACATGCTGTCTGGAGGACTCTCTACCAGTGGATTGTCAAGAGGGCCATACATCTCCATGTACTGCATTCAGAAAATGAAATGCTTCAACGTCCTGTTATCAAACCAACTTTGCAGTGCATTATTTCTGATAGTATGAACCTTATTTACAAACGGGGGTTTTTAATCACTTTAAGACATATCTTCGGAGTGCCGAATAATGTTGTTTACAGATTAATGTCTACGTTATTGTGCATTTATTAAAGCGCATCATCATACGAGTACGCGCTTAATTTTCGGGGCACTCTGCCCTCGACAATGGACACCAGCACATGCGGAAAGCTAACAAGTGTGCCAGCTGTTGGTCTGATTCAGCTACATTCTCTAACCTTCCTCTCTCCTAGCTCGCCAAGTCGCAGTGATTATGCAGATTTCATTGCCGGTAAATCCCATGCTTTCCTGTAAGCCCATAGCTATTATCATCTCAGAGGAATGAAGAAAAAATATCACTAATTTTCCCTAAAGTATAGATTTCGTTTGCATACTGGAACAGGAGCTATTTATCTCGGCATTTATTTTAATAAAAGCAATTATATATATTTTTAAAATCCGTTTATTTTTTGTGAATATTTACCAGGATAACCACCACAGATTGTTATCTTTGCAATACATCATAAAATGTATTTCAGAGATATATCAGTTCGATCTGGAGAAGTGTATTTTTATCTCTCGATTTTTTTACTCTAACAGCCGATTGCTATTGGAAACTTGCAATTGAAAAGTTGAGGCTCACAGCTGACGATGGATTCGTAGCCGAGTGGTAGAACGTGCACGAGGCATCAGCCGAATGGGAGACGGGCTGAGCCGTCCCTTAGTGTCCGGCGAATCGGGGGAACCACCCCGGGCCCCGTGCTATGGGGGGCCCACATTTCGACATCACGGTGTCAGATGTAATACATCCGGTTTAGTTGGAGGGCGTTGGGGGGCCCCACACGGTGGGATTTGCCCCAGGCCCCACAACCCTCCCTTTGGACGGCCCTGGAGATGGGGCGAGCGATAAAATGGAGTCACACGAGAATGAGATGGATTGTACTTGCACTGGACTACAAGCTGTTGGCAATTTGCAAGGATGCGGCTTCATTTGCCAGTCACTTGGTGACGATGATCATAATTAACTTTGCAAATAGGCACAATTTTTTTTTTTACTTTTGTACATTTTATTATCGGTATTACGTCTTGAAACAACCCCCAGCAGTGCATCGCCCTGTGTCTAGAAGTTGACGTCTCACATGGGTCTAGAAGTTGCCATCACAGAACTACTTCTGAAATCACTCCAATTGAATTATTATTACTCGAATTGTTCACCTGTTTATGCATTTTAAAGAGGGTCTGATGCCTGTTGATTTAAACTATATATTTTTTAAGTTGCAAATCTAGAATAATACAAAATATTTAAAATATAACAATTCATATTATGATTTGAGCCTTTCGTGACTGCAGGAATCCATTCTCTTTGGTTCTTTCGGTAAAGTGACGTAGGTAGAAAAAAAAGCCTTTCCCACCTGATGACGGACGCTTGTGTTGCGCCTGAAACGTCGTGATTTATTTTATACCTACGTGATTTTACTGAAAGAACCAAAGAGTAATTAATATAATGTTTTATTTGGGTGCATTCATTGTTGAGCAGGCTGAGAGACCATCCACTACTATACTTGAGAACCTGGTTTAATGATGTGTAGCAGTCACTGCTCTGACCCTTGACCCAATCGGCCACTTCATAAGGATTACATTGCTCTTGATATGTTGTGCTTTAAAATGCGATGTAAGTGCTGCCCCTTGGCAATACAATACCAGAAAAAAAATATTTTGGTAATAACATCCACAGGTGCTATGATGATTGAACCACTTACTCCTTCACAACAGGCGCAAATGAATTAAGCTTTCTTACAATGTAGCCATTCATCCGTGTTTTTCTTTCCAACGATTCTTGTTGTCTGCTGTAATGAAATACCTTGATTCATTCGTTGATGGATTTGCCTGACACTTTGTTTTACATATGGTTACGCAACCAACACTTACAAATGTATAGCCAATATGTCTTTTTGCTGTATTTTATTTAATAAGTATTCGGGAGGGACAATGGCCGCTGGTCGAGACTAACGATGAAGTGGCATCCAAAGGAGGGAAACGCGCCCGAGAGGACGTCCACCGTGAAAATTGAGCGATGAAATCGTCTCGTGGGCAGTCGCGCGAGAGATGGCTTACGTCGCAGAACTGTCAGAGATGGTGAAAGCTTTGGGGGGGGGCCCTTCATCCAGCAGTGGATTGATTGTGGCAGAACGCAGTGGTGGCGATTGTGTGTGTTAGCATGTGCCGGCTCCTCCTGTAACGTGACACTGCTAATGCGTTGTTATCTCTCTCTCGCAGGTGCTGAATGCGCAGGACCTTGTTGACTTCTCGCCAGTCTATCGCTGCTTGCACATCTACACCGTGCTGGTAGGAACCTTCTCTAAACTCGGCCGCGTCGCGGTGCCCCTAATGAACCCTGCCCGATGCCGCGCCGACGCCGCCGCGATGTCAGATGTGCGTGACCAAATAAATGGCCGCACTGAAAGACGTCGAAGCAGCTTCACTTCTTGCAACAGTAATTTTACCCGGAATGAGAATATTATGTGGGTGCCACTTAATGTCCAAAAACCTGAAATGACGTCGCCTAACTCGTGTTTCACGAGCAAAGGTCACCTGCGTGCCAATGTCAGCGTCAATAATGCGTGGAAAATAACCTGCAGGTACTCGATTACCCCAATAGGGTACTTATCGGGGACAGCTCATTGCGAGCGAGCAGCACATACTTTGATTGAGCTGCCCTGTCTATTACAATATGTCAAAATGAATAAGCAATATATATCGCCGGTTGGGTAGCGTGAGCAAAGTAGCTAGCAAAGTGTGGCGTGAGGCTTTGCCCACATGTAAGCCCCTCTCTTATTCTAGTGGTCTTGGCTGATTGCAGCCGACGAGGAACGCATATTTTTGTCATTTCAATTGGTCCTTTGTGATCAGCGGCAAGACCCCCTCCCTCCATCCCTACCACCCCACCCCCCTCCTTAGGGTGCACTCAGCCCGAGATGACTGCTCAGTGCCGGCGTGTGGGAGAGGTCGCTGGCCTTGCCACCCTCGTAGGCCGGACCGATCGCGTAACGAGCGCTCGGGATGACGGCGAGAGCGCATTGTGCGCGGGTGATTGTCGTCGGTGTGCAGCTGCGCCCCGTTATGCTTTTCTGCACGATACCTCTTCTTTTAAATGGGTTTTGCGTGATGCTGGTTACCGTATTTACGGAACGTTTTGCAAGCGAGTAAGCGCCATGTCATGTCTCGAGAAATGTCGTTGCGAGCATATTTATAGATGAACTTTATATGCGAGCACTTTATAATGTGTCTACAGATAAGCATTTATGTGTAGTGAGGAGTTGTGTAAATAGATGTGACTCAGAATTGACTCACCTTGTCTGGGAATCCAGCATTACTTCTGTCTGATAGATTCAACCCCAAATTGCCTTCATACACATACATAAAGCGTACCTTTTTTGTACGTTTAAACGAAGCGTAATTTCAACAAAGATACTGTATATTACAATGCCGATTTCTGTTTGCTAATTCACTGCCGGATGAAGGCTTCCTCATGCCATGTTGGTTTTGGGGGTTGTTAGACCATACTCCCCTACGCTGGTCATTGCGGATTGGTGAAAGGTGTTGGGCCCTTGACCGATTCGGATATCGCTCACCGCAGATGTTAGTCAGGGCCTACAATCTGACTCGGGTCCTCTGGCTCATAGCACAGTGCACTAACCACTCACCCCCGCCACAAGCGAATGTGGAATTTCCACTGCTGGCTGAACGGGGCTGCCAACAGAGGTTGAGGCCCATCGCGGTGCTCATTTTTGCAACAAGTCAGAATCTGAATATTTATTTATATTTGAGGAATCCGATGAGCTGTAAAGCTCTTTGTCACAGATGTCCAGTATTTTCACAGATGTCTAGTGAAGTCACTTTGAGTTGGACTCTGCACAATGTGGACCTGGGTCGTGCTTGGGTGGGCGTCCTCCATCGACAGAACGGGTGTTATAGGCTGATGTGGGGCTACTTAGTGGGCAGCTGAAACATCCTTTGTTGTACAACACTCTACTTTTATCCTTCTGCATCTCTGCTGCATGCCTTCACCATCCCGCACTCACCGGTGTGGTGGTGTATAGTCCAATAACCCCCGCGACCCACACAGTGTGAGGAGGCCCTCATCCAGCAGCGGAAGGACTACGATGCAGCACGGCTTTGATCGACGTAGCGTCCAAATGCGGGCCCGCGTATCGTCGTGAACTCCGCGTGGCCTTGCCTACAAAAGCGGGGCACCAAGGATGCGCAGGCGTCGACCGGCAGTCGGTCCCCGTGCACCGGCAGAGTCGCATCAACGCGCTCGCGCGGCCTCACCGTTGCGGGGGAAAGATGAATCGTCTCGGGGCGTTCGGCAAACATGCGCGTGTGACCTCGCGTGATCCGCCTGTCTCCGATATCCCGATGCTGCCCGGGTGAGGGAAGGTGCTCAAGGGGGGGGGAACGTTCACAAGCGCTCGCCAGGGGATATTACTGTCCGTCGCCGCGGCGGGACGGGCAGTAATGCTGTCAGGCCAACGTGACACGGCCGTGCCGCCGGGGAGATGTTTGTCATAACTCGGCGTGGGTGCGGACCGGGTCGTGACCGATAATGTTCCAGCTGCAGCGGGGGGGATCGCTGCACGTATGTATTATCGTTGGCTGGGGGCATTGCACTGAGATGGGAGCTTGGGGGTGTTTGGAAGACAAGGGCATTCAGGGGAATTGGTTGGAGTGGTGGGGGGGGAGCGGCGCTGTAGGGGTGACCGGGGAAGAAAATAGGAATGCAGTGAAGGTATGCCAGCAAAGTTCAGCAAAGTTTTCTGAGCGAAAGGTGAAGTCATGTGAAGTTCAAGCCGAAATGTTTGGTTTCAGCGCACAAAGAGAGAGTGTGTTGCCGACACGGATTTACATTGTTAGGGAATAAAGAAACGTGTGCGCGTAATCAAATAAACATGCGGTGTAACCATGTTTCAAACAAGAGTCCTTGGGTACGCTTTCATGGTCCAAGTTACCGATTTCCATGCCATTGCATCAGTGGTGCGACTTTTATTTCATTTGACGCTGGCATACAATTGTTTTAGCGTACTCGTACGTTACTTAAACAAAAAGCGTTTACGATGTGCACACTACAGTCTTCATTTTAAATATGCTGTGTACAAAGGAGACATTGCGTTAAGCTATAAAAAATATATATTAAAGAACAACATTTTGTTAACAGAAAAATGTTTTCCCAAATATTAAACAAACGTCCTTATGAAAACAACTACATTTTACTTTTCGATTTAAAGCATTCGTGACTGCAGGGGTTCATATTCTTGGTTCTTTCGGTAAAAGTCACATAGAAGGGAAATAATAAAATAATAAAAATGTAACATAATAAAATTCTCACGACGTTTCGGCCACAACGCAAGCAGCCGAGGACGGCTGCTTGCGTTGTGGCCGAAAGAACCAAGAATAACTACAATTTACATGGTGCTCATGCGTTCTTGGTCGCTTACCTACACGCACGCACATCGTACACACTCGCATTGCTGCAAGAATGGTACGTGCTGTTCCGCTCGCTGTCGAAGCGCTAATGCATGGTCACATCGGGTCTATTGGTCCCGGGTGACTCCGCCGTCACTTCTCACTTGCTGACGACCGTTGTCAGCACCGGATCAGAATTTTTGTTTAATACATTATGCACACACACACACCGCAAAAACCACGCTGGCGTGAAACCAGAATGCGTTCACACGCGTGTTCAGCCGTCTTGGCTTGCGACCATCAAATAAACTAAAGATTATACGCGGTGGTTAAAAAAACGATAAAGAGATAAATTATTTGCATGACTTATGTGCATTTAGCAAAAATTGTTGGGGGGGGGAGGGGGGGCGAGTTATGTTTATTTGGTTTCAAACTGCGAGAGGACAGACGGGCTTGATTTTATTTCATAAAAAAAAAATCTGGGCAATCAATCAGCACTCTGCATTACCTTCGCACGGCGACTTAACAAGGGAGGGCTGTCACCAGCATAGCTCTCTTACCTGAGTCAACACACAATATTAGCCGTGCGCGCCGCCGTGACGGGAAGGTTCACGTCGTGGCCGCTCACTGAACTGTGCGCGCTCGCAGACGGACTTTATTTTTAACGGTCCGTTGTTCTGCTTTGCACGACGGGAGTGTGGAGTTAAGATGAATAAGAAGAAAAATGCGTGGCCACTTGTGTTCCGGGTGCATTTGGAGTCCACGGTGGTTTTCTCGGGGTTCACAGTAAGGCCAGCATGGGGTTAGAAACAGTCTGGTATAAATATGAACATTGACATAGTGTTAATGATTTCTTTACACCCGCCTTCCATTGCCAAAATGCTAAATATTTTCGGATTAAAACTACAGTCTGGTTATTATGATGGATTAATAACAAAAAATACTTTGTTAAACTTTTTTCGTGCGTGTGCGCTCAGTTTTTTTTATCCTCGCGTACTAATGAAGCTTTATTAAAAGTTGAGCTGCATTGAAGCGTTATTGGAAATTTATTTCTTCCTGCACCCTTCCCCGTAAGTGACCCTGCAACTTTTAACGCGTTAAAATCTCCTGCCTCATTGAAATGAAATGGCTCCAGAAGCGGACCGTTCTTCAATAGGGGAATGATACAAAACAGCTGTGGAATCGCATGCGAGGAGGAGGCTTTTCCCAAGCCTGGTGGAAGAGGAGAGTGAAAGGAGGCTGTGACACGGCGATGCATGCCATGATTTATTGCTCGCCTCCGAGCATGTTGCAGTCCCCGCTTCTAAATGGACCGCATGCGAGTGCGGAGAGATTTGCCAGGAAAGGGCCCATTGTCGACACGGCGTGATCTGCGCCGGCAAGGAAAAAAACCCACGAAGCATTGTAATGAGACAGTTACACACAAGGGCGTGTTGTTGCTTAGTTTTGGTGCGGATTATTGATGGGATTAGATCACAGAATACTATCGCTTTGACAGGCAGCATTCTATTGCATTTATAGCGGTGGTGGTGGCTGTAGGGCATTTATTAATGGCGTTTACAAAGTCCGCCGCAAATTATTTGTTGTGCTATGTCTTAGATTAATTAAGTTTTTTTTATTCGTGCCGTTGTTCCATTTAAATGAACCTTTTATGGGAGGAAAAAAAATCGTCTCATTTGCTCGTCCTTGTTTATCTTGGAGGCTATAGCTCACTCTTTTACAGACAAATTATTATCTGTTTCATTTTTTTGGAGCTCCTAAAACAGTTTCAGAATAGTTTACAGAGAATTTGCGCAATTGCACTTGTTTAAAAAAAACACTTTTCCGATTCAAATTTAAACTGCATGAAGCCGTTATGTTATTTTTCGAAATCAATTAATCAAATTGATGGTGGGGGAGGAATGACGAATGAACACGATCATTCTTCAAATTGGCCAAGTCCAGAAGCTCTGAGCCAGCTGGACAGAGCACTAATACTCGGTATTCCGACTTTCGAGATTTGCGGTCTCCTTTGTGACACATTAAATAAATGCTCGCCGGGCAGCAAAACATGAAAAACAATTCGCAGTCAAAAGTAGAAACGGCCAAGAAAAAAAACCAGGCTCCTTCGGATGGAGACAAACTGCCGCTCGGCTGTTACCACGAATCGCCTTCTCTCCCACCTCACCTCCTGGAGGACGACGCAGTGTGTCTGTGGCGCTTCACGGGCGGCCGATGGGAACATCGCTCCCTCCCTTCCCGTCCGCCGGTCCCCGTGCGTCTGGCGTGAGCGGCGTCCGGCGTCCGCCAACCCCCCGCGCGTCCTCCCCTTTGCCTTTGGCTGACCTCACGGCGACTCGCCGAGCCGAGACGGGTCACTTAGGGCCCGGCGGCGCTCACGGTCCCCTAATCCCCGAGATGGCTTGAGAGATATTCGAAGAGGTGAGCCGAGCGATCGCGCAAAGCTGCGTGCGTCCCTGACCGCTTGCGCCGATTGCGCTCTCCGAAGCGGCCTCGTTTTTTCGGTGATGTGCTGGTTTTTGGTCAGTGCATATTACCTTGTGCCCCCCCCCCCCCCTTTCTTCACATAATAGTCAGTGTGGTGAAGTATAGTCATTAGACAAGCCCCACAACTAACCTTTTGTTGGTGGACTTCATCCGGCAATGGATTAACAAGGGGTTGTGTGTTTTATTTATGCCACTATTGCGTTTTTGTATTACCTATTATGAAATGGATCACACACCTGACCATTCGACAAATAAAAATGGAACAAAAGCTGAAGAGTGCGCAAACATGCATGGAGAGAGGTGCACGCTTGCAATTACATGAATAGACAGAAGGAGAAACGCATGGATTGGAGAACACATGCACAACATTCCAAACATATTAAAACATTTAGAAAACTTAGAGGGCCTGGGCAGGACACATCTGTAGAAGGGATGATGATGATGGACGGTGGTTGAGCCTAACGATGATGTGGAAGCCAAGGGAGGTGCAAATGCCCATGTGTACATCCACTGCATTGATCATCGAGTGATGAAACTGGCTCCTATGTCGGTGCCAGGTGACTTAGTAAGATCGCAGGGCTGTGAGACGGCGGCCGTCTGGGATGGGTTTTGTACGTATGTATGTACGTATATTGAACTTCTTTCACACCATATGTAGCCAATCGTGCTAATCGGAGGTGCAACAAACTAAACACGAAAAGCAGTTCTAAAGAAATTAGTTTTCTAGAGTGCATATCTCTAGTGGCTTTCTAATATAGAAAAATGAGCGTTCCAGACGGCCGCATAAGCGCATTTGAAAGCGTGAGCGATGCAGTGATGGCCTTTTTTCGATGGCCAACCAAAAGCCGCTGCGAAGATGAGTTCGCGCGATGGTTTAATGCTCCTTAATAATATCGACAAGGTATTGTGGTTCATTTGTGGCAAGCACTTTGTGTGTACAGTGGTGGATGGATCAAGGCTGATGTTGACGATGTGCGAACTTTATAATCGGACGCACACCAAACATTTACATCGATGTGGGCGTCTAAAGAAGAATGCTATATATCATTAAGTACTCGTGATACGACCATCTATTATACATTGACATGACTGACTGTATTGAGTATGAGGTAGTTTTGTGATAAGAGTTTGAGCCCTTTATTCGTATCATATTCTTCAAACCTTTTCTTTATCGACAGATGCACATAACGTGGTACTGCCGTCGTAACATAATAAGCATTCCTCAAGAAGAGCCAGGCATTTTGTGTCCTCTCTGCTTGAGTTCAGATACTTTACTAACACGTGCAGGAATTTCAACCTCCACCAGAGATGCTGCTGTGGCGGTTATCACACTGGCTGGCAGTGGGATCAAGAGGCCGATGATTCGATTCGATCTCCAGGCACGGCAGTTGAAGCAATGCTGTTAACACCCCCCCCTCACCACCCATCCACCACCTCTGCCCACCCAGCAGCAGTATGAGTACACCATAGTAAAACGATCTACTGGTCACGTGTGGTGGGGTAAAGGGTGGGTAATCCCATATCTTCCAAGACGTCGAGCCAGCGCGGAAGAGCAGGCATAGCATCCTCTCGAGGGGCTCTCTGGAGTTCCCTCTATTTGGATGCCCTTTCACCTGCATCGGTGTTGAGCCAGCAATTGCACTCTTGTACTTTTACCTTTACTTTGTTTTTTACCTTCAGCAAATCTGTGTTGGCACAAGTAACACGTTGTCGTTGGGCAGCGTGTACTGGGCTCGTTTCCACGCTTCGATGCGATAATCATGCACCGAATGTGTCAACGGTGTCTTCAGTTTTTTTTATCCAACGGAATCTTCATTCCTCTGATTTGCCTGCAGTTCGACCACGATAGCCAAAAGCAAACAGTCGCCACCGGTATCATATTCTGCTAGTAGGAGTAAAAGTAAAGGATGACTTCACTTTGACTCCGTGCTTTCTTTTCTCAAGCCGAGCCAAGCGTTTATGGTCCATTTAAGTCGGGTTTGTGACCCTTGTGATGGAGCTCCCCAGCCGTCTAAAGACGTAAAACAAATATCATTAACTCATGATTGACCCTTGTAAGGGCAGCCTCATGGGATCCCATTGTGTCACATGCTCCGCTGATATTTCTGTTGAATTTAATTGGCCGGCATGAGCTAATAGATTCTCTCTGGGCGTATTAGTGGTGATAACACGGTTTATTTGGGTTAATGTTTTTCTACTTTCCAAAGGGTTCCGGGCGGTGTTAATGAATGAAATTACGCAGGCTGACTTGATGTCTATGTGACCCTGAGCCAGTGGCATTTTTGCTACTTTTGCGTAACAACTGACAGTTATGAATGTTCTGGAAAAACACCGTACTGTGTTACACTTGCGTATGTGTGTATATATATTTCAATGTATGTATATTATTGTATTGTCAGAAAAGTATTTGTTTTATATTTGTTATTATTTTAACGTCACCGTGCAGAGCTGTTGCCTTGGTATTTCCCTTTCTTGGCTTCTAAGGTCTCGTCTTACAAAGAAACTCAACTCGTTTGGCTCTCACCTGGTTTAAATAGAACTACCGAATGGGATGACAGGTTGAATTGCGTACATTATTGACTGACAATGTGTTGGCCTTGATCGCGGTCACCCAGCCCCAGGTGTTGCGGTGGTCGGACCGTGCACCCCACAGTGGGCAGATTGAGAGCACACGACAACTGGTTTTGGATTGCATCATCCCTTCGTGTCTCAGGGGTCGATAAAACGTGTACTAAATTGTGTCAATCCAACCTCGTTTCCACGATGAACTGGATTTGATAAGAAACTGGATATTTACTGATAACCGCGGTACACAATTTGAAATATTTTCATCGTTGTGCGACCTCTTCTAGTCTGTGCATGTTCTATATTGACTTGATCTCTTTCCTCTTTGTTAAGTGTATTGATTTTATGCTGATTGTAAGTAGTTATTACTGACATCTTACACGTCATGTTGTTATGATTAAAGATACCTTGCACTTCATTGTGGCGTTACGCAGTTGCTCTGCGTTCTTGTGTTTGCCTTTGTAACCCTGGTTTGAAAGAGAGACTTGCAGTCTCAGTGTTCTCTCGCCTGGTGCAAAACTTAAGCATCTGGTTGGGCGACAACAGGAATGAAGAATTTCCACGCAGGCTCGGAGTGCAAAGTGACACACATAAGCCTCACGAATAAAACCGATTGTGTTCATCGCTCGATTTGTACAGCGAGTCGTCGGTTTTGCTCACCCGCTGTCGCGTGCGCTTGTGTTGGTCGCAGGGTGCGCGTGACACGTTTGAAAACTATTACCGGAATCAGAGGAGGCAGCAGGCCAGATTGGTGTTACAAGCACAGTCCAACATGGTAGGTGTTCCCTTGCTCCTGTCATACATCACACGTCGCACGGGTGTAAACAATTGTCCTGATTCAGGGCTGCGTTTGATGAAAAATTCTGTCCTTTTTTCAACGGTTTTACTTAACTTGACTCCTGTGTTTGTCGTGGTCAAATCTTGTAATAAAAATTTCAGTCGACTTCCTGTTGTCCAATCAATTAAAAATTGTGCACACGTACTCATATCCGGTGACAATGCATGCCTTTTTTTTAAAGAACGGCATCAATTAATCAATTTATTCGTGAACGAGTTACGGGCACCCTCACTCCACACAAACAAAAGTTGAAGATTCATTTATAAAGTAATCAATTAAAGTAAGCGTTGATGTGGGAGCAGGCGCTGCATCATTGACGTATTTCTCGACCGTGAGTTAAACTAAGTTGTTAATAAAACCGTTGTTTTAAAAAACTTTTTTAAGGAGTTTTTTTTGTCTTGTTTTTACCATCACCCCCCTAGTAATGGCTAGCCATGTCACGGAGCTCTAGAAATTGTCATTTTTATTCTTATCTTGCTTGGATTGTTTCTCTTTTTTATCTCTTATTTCATTAAGTTTTGTTCTCATTAATCTGAATCGAAGATTTATCCCATTTTGTTCGTATTTTGCATAACTCTAAACACATTGATTATCCTGAGCCAAGGTGGCTGGGTAGGGTGCGCAGGTCACACTACCCACTGAATTATATAATCCTCCGGCCTAAATAGGCACTCACTAACACCACTAACCCCGGAAGTCTATTTGCATATAAATGGGGGACCTTTGTAGAGCAGTTTCACGAGAAGAGTCGCCAAATGAGAAATATCCAGACAAGGCAAACGATGTGGATTGGGCGCATTCACAGAGGTGACAGCTGGGTGAAAGAGGTTCTGGAAGGAGGAGGGAAGTTGTGGAAGTGGCCAACAGACAGGAGAAAAAGAGACCGCTTGACGACGTGAAGGAAGGAAGCCCGTATAGAGTAACGAAGTGGGTAGCTCCGAATAGGACAGTTTGGAGTGAGTTTGAGGTAAAGGCCTGCCATTGGGCAGATGACTAAAGGGAGGGACACTACGTGTACAGAAATACCCTGATTTATGTCTCCCCCTTTTGCGTCGTTCCGCAGATACGTGGTCACTTTATGAATACCGCTACTCGATCTGCGTCGCCTTAACCCCACACTTACGTCACCGACAGCATCATCCATCCTTTCTCGTATCCGTCGCCTCGGCCTTCCCCTCTACCTACCCTGTAAATTGCTTTAATTTACGGCGTTTTTATATTCGTCGTGGCACCTTTCAGGAACGCATCCCCAACGTAAACCGGGGTAATTGCTGTAATTACATATCATTGGTAGGTCTGTTTGTCTGTTCACTCATCTCACAGGTGCCCTCGTGTGGCCAGACGTGGTACACAATGGTAACTCACAATGCCACCTACGCACTCCGTGCGGCAAAGGGTCAATGTTTGTCCGCATGATGGATTGCTCTGGTGTTCATGGTCTTCTCCCGGGATTGAACACTAATTTTCCCAGTGACATTTTAAAATAAAAAAAAAATGCTTGAGAATGTCGACTGCAGAGACCACCCTGCCCACCACCCCCTCCTCGACTATTGCCGCTGACTAACGTCGCGCGGATTGGGCCCAGGTTGTGGGGAGGAGAGAGAGAGACGCTGGAGGAGACGCGTTAGGCAGAGTGGCCGCGCGAGAGAGAGGGGCAGAGTGAGTGGGACCGTGAGAGGGGAGGAGCAGACGGGAGAGAGAGAGTGGAGAGTGCGACAGCGAGAGAGCGGAGAGTGTGGGTGCAGGCTGGGTCTGAGGGGATAACGTCGGGAGGTGGGGGGGAGGGAGGGGGGGGGGGGGGGGGGGGGGGGGGAGAGTGGAAAGCAAGCTTAATTTTCTCATGGCCATTAGCTGAAACGTTTTTATGAGGCCGTGGCATTATTTACCTCAATCACTGCACAGGGAATAAAGGAAAGCCAACATTGATCTCATTAAAACGTTCTCAAGACTTTTTTTCAGTCATGTTTTTGGCTTTGGCTGCAAAAAAACTACAAAGTATAGTTTTTACTTATTTTTCATGTCACATTTCAAAACAGTTCAACAAGGCAGCAATGTCACTTCAACAACCATCATCATCTTCAGCCATGATCAATCCACTGCTGGATGAAGGCCTCCCCAGGCCGCCGCCGTTTTTCACGGTTCGGCACTGTAACTATTCACCTCGTTACCTGCGTACGAGCTGATGTCCACCGCTCAGTCTCTACGGTGGAGTTGCTCTTGGGCTTATTCCCTTCTTTGGTGATGACTCGGAGGGCCTTCGTCCAGCAGTGGATTGATCGCGGCTTATGATCATCCGCTCCTTCCACCTCCGTGCAGCGGACGTCCTCTCAGGCGCTTCAACAGGGAGTCTTATTCCGCCGTGTGTGGTCATTTTTCCGTCGCCGAGTGGCCTCCAAAAACAACTTCACCGGAGCGTTTTATTTTTTTCCACTCGGCAGCACTGATGAGCTTGAGAAGTTGCCGGCTTTTCTTGAAGGGGGTAACTCGAAACAGGAGGGCCCTGTCTCCGTGGAATGCCAGCTGATGCCCTCGCGCAGACACGCACGGTTCCATGCATTGTCTCACTGTCTCCGTCGCATGAGCTGATCGCCCCTCTCCCCTTTTGTCTTTGAAACGCAGCACGAAACCCTAGAAGGCTACAAGAAATATTTCAACCAGATTGTCGGGTGAGTCGACTGCATTAGGAAAAAACAACCACTTGAACCGCCACGCAAACAAACAAACAAACAGCTTCCGCAGCTAAAGCCCTTGTAATTCAAAACCTCTGCTCATTGATCTGATTTGCACAAAAAAAAGCCAGCTACTGGAAGTTCCTCCAAATGCGACGCTTAAGTGCCTTTTTCTGCTTTCCACTAGAGGGTGTTGTCATCCACGCCACCCTTTGTTTTGACGCTCGAGCACGTGTGGATAATTGCATGGAGCTAAACGCAAAAAAAAAGGATTCGTGAATGTACTTGCAATGTTATCAACGAGCCGAAACGTGCTTCGTCTTTCAAAAGCGTTATCTCTTCGTTCGTGCCATCTGCCTTTTCACAGATGCCTGTGGTTTTCGTTTAATGCAGTTCTCCCTCTCTATGCTTTTGGCCCACTCATTGTCGTTTTATTGAAAAGAATTCCTTCAATGTAATTACATTTTGTTGTTGTTATTGCCGCTATTGAATCCAGACCTTGCCGGCGGTGGGTATTTGTCCTGCCTGTGTCTGCCCGCCTGCCTTCCCATGTCCCCCCCTCCCCTCCCCCGCCCGTGGGTTTCACCGGCAGGTTTTTTGTGGTTGAAGACCACATTTTGCACACGACGCAAGGGCTGGTAAACCGGGCGTACATGGATGAGCTCTGGGACATGGCCCTCTCCAGGATCATCGCAGTCTTGCGCACGCACTCTGTGAGACTTTTGGGAGAAGCATTCGCAACATTGCAACGATTGTCTGCGTGTAGTGTAAATGTGGTTAATTTTTTTAAGTGTATCAGCCGATCCGTCCAAAGACCTATTAATAGGAAGCGGTGTATTAGAGCGGTGGCACAGCGATTAGCGCACTGTGATATGAACCCAGCGACCTGCGTTCGATTCTCGGCCACAACTAACATTGGTGGCGAGCGATATCTGAACCGGTCCAGGTGATTTCCCCCCCCACCCTTCGCCAACCCGCACTGACCAGCATGGGGAATTACGGTCAAACAACTCCCATGACCGACATGGGGAGGCATTCATGCAGCAGTGGACTGACAACGGGCTGTGAAGAGCTCATGGATATTTTCAAAGGGGAATCTAGGCATCTGTCATTACATGAAGAGAGTTTGTGCTTTGACGTATTCGTGAGTATTTTTCTTATTTTGGTTTATTCTCCGGCATTGGAATACATTCATTTACTAGCGAATGATACCGCAGGCTTTCTCATTTTAAAATGTTTTGCTGCCAACACACTTTGGTATTTCATTGCAAATAAGGCAAGCTGTTTGTGGGAATTGAGTCTTTTGCCTTCGGGCAGACTTCAATAAGCGGTCCTCGCACTCCGTGCCACAAAACATAAATCATGAAAAAATAGTTCTTGCCAGTGTTGAGATCATTGCGTTTTGAACTGCACTTTAGTGACCAGGTAAGCGATATGAAAATCAACTCGCTGCATGTTTTTAAAAATACCGACATGATGCTGGATAGACACGTGCGTTTGAGGTCTGTCTGAGAATGTAGGGAGAGTAGTGCATCCGTACGATGCCAAGGACTCCCGCACATCGAGGGCTGTAACTCGTAAACCACGAGTGCATTCAACCACAGTTTACGGACGCCGTGTTACCTCCGGTGGGGTCGACTTGAGCGCCTCGGTCGGATGTTAGCTTACCGCTCATTTCCACCGGCCCATCACAGGGGCCCTTTGAGAGTATCTTGGGTCACATTCTAAGTCTACAGGGTTGTCACAAATCCCACCAGCTCTTAATGAAAATGAGAAATTGCGCACCTGCGTCTCTGCTGCGATAATCAACCCTGATGGTTCGTCCTGTGACCCACAAGATCTGTGACCCACCGCATACCACCCCAAGCAGTTCACGAATCATTCACAAACCTGTAAACCAAGGTCAGCATCTGGATTCAACAATGACGTTGTCCTTGTCGTTTAACTCGTGCAATTTTTGTGCCCTTTCTGCGTGTATGTGTGTGCGCGTGTGTGTTCTAGTCCTACTGCACAAACCCTAACCTGGTTCTTGACTTGAAGCATCTCATTGTTCTGTTTGCAGACACTGTGCAGGTGAGGGCAATGCACTCGTCTCTGTGTTCTGCACAAACTTGCACTGCTAATAATGCCTGACAGCAGCCGCGCGAGTCGTGTTGGCCCACGCTGCACGTGCGATTCCGTGTGATGTGCAACTCTGGAGAAATGATGAGATAATTGACGCTCAACAAAAGCAGCTGCCAGCAGAATTCTGGTTTATTTGTCAGGTTTTATTTTTTACAACGCCGGGAGCTCCCTCGCCCGCGATCGCGCTGGACTTGCCCGCGATCGCTCGTTCATGACAGAGGGGAGTCGCAGGCATCGCGTGGCAGCTGCCTTAAGATGCTAGAAATTAATGAGATGTGCTCTTGAATTAATGTTGGAGTAACAAGCAAGATGTTTAGGATTACGCTTTTAAGTGTATATCTTCTAAAACCTCATTGAGGGAGGATTGTGTTAGTGCACGGGGACAAAATTTAATCTCTTCACAGAAAAATTTAATAACACTCTTCGACCCGCCGGTTCCCTGCACCTTGTGGACCTCTGTTTTCCAGCAGAGTTTTATTAAACAAGCAAAAATATGTTCCATGTTACCGCCGTTATACGAACACAATGCTTAAAAAAACCAATACGTGCAATGTTACCATCCAAAAGTATGGCGATCCCTTAGCAACGCTGGGGAAACCGCGTGCAACAGTGGTCTACAGTCTTTATTGGAAGCTTTCGTGACTGCAGGAATCCATACTCTTTGGTTCTTTCGGTAAAGTCACGTAGATAGAAAATTAATAGATCACGACGTTTCGATCGCAACACAAGCGAACCGTCATCAGATGAAACAAACACAGCAGGAGAACTGCTGACGTCAACCAAAGAGTATTGTGGTCTACAGGTTGTCGCAATCAAATGTGTGAGCTGATTTTTTCGTTCCACAGGGTTATGGTTTTTCCATGAACCAACTGTTTGACCTGCTGTTGGAGATCCGGGACCAGTATTGTGAGATTCTGCTGAAGAAGTGGGCTGCCGAATTCCGGTGAGGTTCCGTACCGCTTGCCGGCACAGCGGGATGGGTTTGCGGCATTGGCAAAACAGCAGCGAGATTACTCGGGGCAGTGGCGATGCATTGATTGATGTCGGTTCTTAAGCTCGCGATTCTCACGCACGCCAATCGATGGTTTTAGATTCGTATACGTTAAATTAAATTGAGTTCATTGGATCCATGCAACCTTCTCGAGGTGTTATCATTGAATGCATTTTTTTAATAAAATAAAAATTTGACATCGAATCGGGAAAATATATTGATTCTGAGGGAAAAGAGGGTTTAACTGTTACATCCTCTCAAAATTACTTGAAAGTAAAGTGTTTACTTTAGTTCTTTACATTGTTACTGCAGTGATAAAATACATGTTTTGAGTAGGGTAATGTATGTTATGTTCATTTGTTTAAAAAAAAATAAGTACATTTTTTTGTTTGAATATTGTTAATAATCATGAATTCCTTTTCTTTCCAGGGCAATATTTGAGAGAGATAACTTTAGCCCAATTCCAGTGAACAATGACGAGGAATATCGGAAGATAGTTAGCCAGTTCCCCCTGATGGATGCAGAATTGGAGAAGGTATGTTCTGTCTTTGACAATTACTTTTTATTGGTAACCCTTTCTCTCGAAATCCTGCTAGATTTGCGACTATACCGCCAAATATAGCCAACGACAAAATTGCCTGAATTGCACCCAATGGCTTCAAATGTCAACAGCTGAGCAGGCTGAGCCTATGCCTCCTATATCAGGAATGAAACCGTTAGACTTCTCCACAAATCTGGCTGTCGGATTGTAAATGTTGTGGCTTGGCTCTCCAACACACCGGTCTGCTGTACTAGTGACGAATTGGCCACGTTCTGTTTACGTGACGACCCTTACTAGTTGACTGTGTCCGGTGGTGGCGGGTTTTAACGACATATCTATATATTTACCTGATCTAACCCAAACTGTTGACTACCAGAGCTTGCACGGTAGTGTAGGAATAGGACTGGGGCCTGGCCAAGAGATGGCATCGCCGACTATCACACCTTTATTAATTTCACCGATACTGGCGTATCCTCCCGTATAGCAAACACTTGTTAATTATATTGTCCAACCATCTCAAATCTAGCAGGACCCTTTACGAAATAGTCTTTTTAGGCTCATTGATGCCTTCCTTGGAAAATAAATAAATAGCGGTATTATGAGATCGTTTACAAGCGCAGAAATAGAGGGGTGAAAAGGGTATGGCATTTACGCAAATATCATGACACAGTGGCTATGAAATCACTCGCACGTGGATTAGGCCAGGACACACGAATATTAACCTCCAGATGGGTTCTGGTGAATTGCACTAATTAAAGCTGACATTAGAGCTGCGCAAGTCACGGAGGCATTAACGCAGCCGTCGCGTGGCTTTGCGCGGGGGTCGTCTGCGAGGTCTTGCTCACAAGCGCGGAGGTTTGATGCGGCGATGGCTCTCAGAGCTGACAGGTCCCGCGTCTCCCGGGGACCCGATTGCACCTAAATAAAGCTGGGGACATCTGTGGTCACCACATGGCAGGAGGGCAAGCAGCGGGTCGAGGTTAAGTGCATCTGACAGGCGCTCTGGGCGCCGAAATGCCACCGCAGTCTCAAGGCGGGGGGCCACCTTGTCTGCCGGGGCCGCCTTTGACTCTTCCTCTGCCCGGTGCATCTGCTCGGTCGTGGCATCTTGGGCTTTTCGATTTAATTGGAAAGAAGCCACGGGAGATTAGGTCACACGGCACCCCAGCAACTGAGCTGATTAGTATTTTTTTTATAAGAAGCCAAAAGGCAAAGCTTTTTTATTCATCTTATACCCAATACGACGTTGAAGAATGTACGTTTCATATTTTACTGCCCAATTTGTCAAATGTTCTTTTAATATAGTCGTCGCAATTGCTTTAAGTTAAGTTTTTAAACAGGCTAATTAAGTCAAATGTTTGGCTTTTGCTTTCTGACAGTTTCTGTGTCTATGTATAAGGGTCTTCTATATTTCGAACCACTGACCACATAGAATGGCACTGCCTGGCATGGCACTGTCCAGCATGGCACTGCCTGTTGTGATCATTCACCGGCAGCATTTAGGGCATCCACCACGCTAACTGAAGCCATCCACTAGCTCGCCAACCTCGAAATATGGCCGAACGTCCTTCTAGCGGCGAAATTGGGTCATCCACAAACTCGTTTCGCCACCATAATGGCTCATCAGCATGCCGCACCCGGCCAGCTCGCCGCTTTCGCGAGAAGCTCCGCTTTTTTTGTTTGCGCGTCGGCGCCGCCGGTCGGTTATTCACCGACGATTTCATCTCCGACTTTCAATAACGCAGTTGCCATGGCTGCCGCTGCGGCTTAGGCGCGGAGGTCCTGGGAGGTTGCTCGGGATTAACCCCGAGCGCTGACCTCCGGGGCGCTGCTTGCATAGAGCCCCCGTACGGGATGGGCCACCGCTGCACGCCTACAGAAGCCCCCCCCAACCCCCCCCCCCTTGGCTTTGCGGGGATTATCCTGGCCGGCCCTTTGGGGGGGGGGGCACCCAGGCACCAAGGGCTCGCTTAGCTTTCAGCCGCCGAGCGTGCGGACCTCGGCGACTTCCAAAGAAATCTTCCCGGCGCAGATAGATTAGCCCGTGCGTTGACCCCTGCTCGGTTGGCCGCGAGTGCAACACCGGTCCAGATGGACTCATTGTGACTGCAACTATGCAAATAAAGTAAAGTATACTTATATACACAAAGACAAAGATCTGCCCCCCCACCGCCTCCTATGTAGACTTTACCAGACCGTTGGGGCAAGTTCTGTTAGCGAGCATCTATTAAGGCTGGCACCTCGCATAATGACGTTGTGGTGTGGTCGGCAACACGCTTTACTGCTTTTGCCTCTCCCAGTACTGATGTTTACACATCGCACCAGGTACTCATTTGAGGCTGAGTTGACTTAGGGCAGGCCCAGGACCGGTTGCCGAGTTGGTAGCTCAGTGCGCTAAGCAATGCGCCACCGCTCTGTTTATATATAAAGATCCCCCGTGTAGCCTTAACAGACTGTAGGGGCAAGTGCTGTTAGCGAGCACCTATGAAGGCCGGAACGGTACACGAGGGGGTGGGTGGCCAGCACCACGCCCGACCGCCTTTGTCTCCCCAGTGGCGATGTTTACACATCGCACCAGGTACTCATTTAAGGCTGAGTCGACCTAGGGGAGGCCCAGGACCGGTTCAGATAATCGTCACTGGTGTTAGCCGTGAGCGGGAATCGAACCCGGGTCGCCAGGTTCATAGCGCAGCGCGCTAACCGCTACACTACCGCTCCCCATATATATACACACACACACATGCAGTCATAAGTTTGCATACGCAGTCACATACATAAATATATCACCATGGTCATTAGCTCTTTTTATTAATTGATTTATGGATGAATGCCAAAGCCCACGTTCTATGCAGCTGCACCTTAGCTCACAGTCTCATTTCATCACTTCTTCTCTTTGGGTAACCGTTCATGCGTGAGTCCACTCTCATGGCCACCCTTCCTTTGCTTAGCTCATGCTATTCTCATCCCCATCCTGCTCGACGTCTTTCTCTGGTCTGTTTATTTTTTATTAATTGTGATGGCGGCGTCTTGGATTCGTGCACTTTTTTAATACGTGCGGTTATTTTATTGTGTCTTAGACTTATTCTAAATGTTGAATCTGTCCGTGCGCACGTGGTGTGGTTTTTCAGGTCTTGTACAATTTTTTTTTGTTGCAAGCGTGTTTACATTCCATACATCACGGTTATCATTATGCACTCATTGAAGGCCTCATTCTTAAAACACAATGGGCTTTTTTTTTGCTCTTCGTGACAGAATTTTGCTACGTGCTGTATATAAACATTTTGTGTGGTCTTTGCACCGTTGCAACGTGATGTTATCGTCTGTCCGGATTTAATGCGTCGACCGACATATGAACGAAATAACACGCGACTTGAATGAGACAAAAGACGTGTTGATTATACTTGTCACTCAGCACGGCTATTTGTGCCTTTCATACAACTCCCCACTGTTGAGTACAAACGGTGGGTACGTTTCGTAGACCCAACCTGAAGTTAATACCCAACACCGGACCTTGCATTATTACGCGCCGTTCTTCTTGCGCGTCTCACAATGCTTTGAGAAACCTCTTCGTTTATAATGCCGTGATCGGGGCTGCCCGTTGAAAGGATGTCGTCATTTTTTGTTTTTACATCTCGTGTTTTATTTGACGTGTTTTTTTTGGCTCTTTTGTTTCCAGCAAACCTTCCCAAAGAAAATCCCGTTTTCGCAGTTCGTGCCCAGCATTTACACGCAGGTGAAGGAATTCATCTACGCCTGCCTTAAGTTCTCCGAAGATCTCCATCTCAGGTGAGGCTAAGCGCTGACAGCCGCACGCGGACATCGCAGCGTCCCATTGGATGCGACGAGGGCGCTCGTGAGGATGAGGGGGGAGCGTGCGTTTAGCTTTAATGCCGAGATTTCAAGAGTCTGTCTTACGCCGTCCCAGCGCAGCAGCAGCAGCAGCAGCGTTGCCGCAGTGATCCGCGTACTGCACAACGAGCCATTGCTCCGAGTTCGAATCCGGGCCTCGGCTGACATCACAGTGGCGAGTCATGTCTGAACCAATCCTGGGCCCCATCCTTCTCCAACGCACATTGACCAATGTGGTGAAGTGTGGTCAACTAACCCCCGTGGCCGACATGGCGTGGGCATGTCCTCATCCAAGCAGTATATGGACAAATGGCTGTAGCGGGCAAAGCTGTGGATGTTTCATCCCAGTAGCAGGGTTTAATTATTGGAACCTGTCAGCGTGTTTGTCTTGCAATTGAAATGTTATAGCCCTGTGGTAGTCACCTGAGTAAATTAATGTTTGGTGGATTCCTATGGGGAACAATATATATGTATTTAAAATTCAGTCTCCAATTGAAGCATATATATACGTACACACAAAACATTTTCTGGTATTATTGCTCAAGACATTGTATAACTAATTCCAAATGTATTATAAAATATATATTGCTTGTTACGTATAATTTAATACACGTACACTGATGGATACACCGAGGAAGAGGAGCACATGCAAGCGTTCGCATACACAAGTTCAGAGACGTGTAATATTGACTTTTTTGAAAAGTCAATGCATCTGGGCAGAACACGTCGCTAGAAGGGAGGGGACGATGACCAGTGGTCGAGACTAACGACGGGGTGGCAGCCAAAGGGAGGGAACTCGCCCAAGGGGAGACGTCAATCTTGGAGGAAGTGCGAGGAAATTGGCTCGTGTGTCAGATGGCGGTGATTTTGGATGATGTCGATGATGGCACTGCTCTATAGGAAGGAGCCTTGCGTTCGCACAGCACGTAGAGCGTCTATGTTTTGGATAAAAAAAAGTGATGAAAGAGGAAATTATTTGAAATCCCCAATCTCCATATCAATAAATTTTCGCCCCCTTTTAATAAGCCACTTCACACGCCCTGCACGCTAAGCGCCTGGCGTTGCCGTACGTGGTGCTTCGGCGTGTAAGCGTGCGGTGCGATAAACCAGGGGTTGGGAATACGACCAATGACTTCATGTCATACGGCCTACATTCGCATGATGTCTGCCACGAAGAAACGTGCCTCAAATGCCATTAATCCCTCAGAAAATATCTGCAAGGGCCTCTTCGCAGGGACAGAAGTGAACGAGAGGCGTGCGTTAATGTGTGGCCCCGCCAAAAGTATTTTAAAGTTCCATTTGGCCCTCAAGTCAGGGCAAGGTTGCCCACCCCTGTGATAAACCCTAACCCCCCCCCCCCGCCTCCCCCGCCTCACCCGCCTCACTTGACGTTAGAGAGGCCGGCATAAGAGAGGAGAGCTCCTAATGCAAGTCCTGGCCGTGGTCGCAGACTGCTTGTCTGCACAGGGAACAATGCGGACTGTGTGATGACGGATGACGGGAATAGACGTAAAGGCGACAGGGGAAACAGTGATGCCGGGTTTATTTACAGGAGAGTAGTGACCCCATTGGCGCAGCGCCATTGGCACGGTGGAGGCTGCACTACAACCAAGGATACCTTGCTTGGAAATGGAAAATGCCGCAAGACAATAATTGCTCCGTTGTATCACGTTTCGTCACCAAAGAGGTTGCCCTTTCAGTTCCCTAGCTCTGCTTTTTGGAAAGTCTTCAATTTGATAAAAGAACAAAAAACTTTTAAAATCTCATTACATGTTCTTAAATCTTTCTTTCATAATGAGTGGGTGTCTTGTTGTAATGAATTCAGAATGTTCAGCGAGAAAACTGGCAGATATTTTCTCATGCAAGAACACTTAGAGCAAATTTCAGGAAAGCTTGTATTACCATCCTCAATTAAAGCAAATCAACTTTCAAGCTGCTTTGATTTTAATTGGTGAATAATGTAATCCACTAATTTAACGTTATGCAATTCTAATGACGAAGCTCAATTTTAATGAAGCAAGAAATCTTTATTTCTAGTGTGTCGCATGTGCATGTGCGTACGCACCAAGGTACACGTTCATCAGACTTGGCTTGCGTGGGAGCGGCGCTGTGCGTTTGCGCGCGCGCGCGCGTGTGTGTGCATGCGCTTTACGCGTGCGCGCGCACACTCTTACGAGCTTGTGTGCGAGTGCCCCTGACATCTCTTGTCGCTGCCAGATGAAATGGGAATCCACACGTGTGGGGGCGGGGGCTGGGGACGACGACGCAGTTTTTGTGGTGGGCAGGGTGAAGACAGTAATGAGAAGTAGAAAATATCTCATTGTCACCGGTCTCCCCACTCGCCGCTCCGTTTCAGCCTTTGTGCCCCCGACGTCTCAGAGGTTTGGCGATATGGGTAATTGCCGGCTCATGTTCTGCCCTCTATGTAACACGGTACAGTGAGTCCATGGCAGAGTATCGAGATAGCAGTGCCACGAAGAAAGGGACCTTTTGTGGCGTCGAGCGCACACACCTATCGGACGAGCCTCCCCCTCCCCACCCTATTGTGAGCCGCCATGTGGCAGGGTTAAGGCCTTGAAAGCGTCGTTACGTGAACCGCGTTTGTCCCGGGCTGTCACTGTGCTCTGGCCCCGCATGCTTTTCTGCCTGCATTCGTCGGCAGTCTGTGCCATTGATTCCAGCGGAGCCAAGAAAGATCCCGCGCTTTTGTGCTTGCTCATGCCCTAAAGCAATAGGCACGTTCTTGTTGAAGCCAAAGCTATATTTTTTTAAAGAAAGTGGGGGGGTACCCTTTTTGATCTGCTTCTGGTAGCCACTTTAGTTACATTATCACTCGTTACAAAACTCCACTCTTTGTCAAGCTACTACGGCTCTGCGTCGTAGTTCGAGAGGTGACACGGAGTATGGGAATTGCGGTGTAACTGTTATAAAGTGATGTCGAAGAATAACACCACGTCGGATCTTGTGATGGGAGTTGTATGAAAATAAGTTGCATGCTTGTGGACGGCAATCCAGTGCAATAAAATATCTTCAAGTCCTCATCTGGGTTGAATGTTTTTCAGAATTTCATGGAGTTTCTCATCCACGTCACGGTGTATTCTGTGGCAGTCACATCACGTCTGAAATGTTAAGCTGGATGAGCCTTTTACATAATCCAGTCTAACGTTTCAGAAATCTGACTGCATTTCCATCATTTGAGTATAATTTTCCTGAGTCAGGCCTGTTATAACAGTTCACAGTATTAATCAGAGAGCTTAAACATATACACGATGTTGAAATTTAGATGATTATTTCAGCAGCTTATATGTGTTGTCAAAATTCAAAGTTTTGATTTAAAGCTTTCGTGACTGCAGGGATTCATCTTCTTGGTTCTTTCGGTAAAGTCACGTAGAAGGGAAGTAATAAAATAATAATTTTATTATGTTTTATTTTTATTATTTTATTACTTCCCTTCTACGTGACTTTACCGAAAGAACCAAGAAGAAAAATTCCAAGTGTAACGCTTCCTACTTGACCGATTGGGCAGTGCTCATCTTCGTTTGCGCCTCTGTTCCATCGGTATAGATTACCCGTTCCCATGCTCGGGGCCAATCGCTCCATAGGACGATTGCTTAAAATAAAAACAACTCGGTGTCATTTCAATTGCCTACGACTATCACCTGGAATAGTTCGGATCGTGTCAGATCTCTGGAAGCTAAACAGCTTGAGCCTGGATCTTGTTCCGATGAATGAGCACTGACATGGGGCTTCTGAGGATTTTGTGGTGGTTACAGCATAATTTCTTGTACCCTACTTCTATGTTCTCTTCACCAACCCGTGCTGACCAGCGTGGTAAAGTTTAGTCACATAACCCCTAACCTTGCCATGACTCTTATAATGTTGGGAAGCCATCATCCAGCGGTGGATTGACACTAACGCTATACAATGTACATGGGATTGTAAACTACCAAAATGCCGAGTTGGTCAAACATTCTAACTGCGGTGTACATTGCTGACAATCAGCGAGGATGGCTTGTATGTATGTTGAACTTAAATTTCGATTTAAAGCTTTCGTGACTGCAGGGATTAATCTTCTTGGTTCTTTCGGTAAAGTCATGTAGAATGGAAATAATAAAATAATAAAAATAAAACATAATAAAATAATTCTCACGACGTTTCGGCCACAACGCAAGCAGCCGTCCTCGGGTGAAGAACAGGTCTGTCGATAAGACAGTCTTATGTTGAACTTCTTTCGCACCATACATAGCCAACCGTGCTAATCGGAGGTGCTTGGAATTCTTAACTGTTCACGGGACGAACTTCGCGAACGAGTTCACATTTCTGATGCCGTTTGCGTTCACACAGCTCCATCGGGGTCAGTCGCTCCTGCTCAAAGATAAACCGCACCGCAGCTGCTCGCAGGCACTTTACCGCGGGTATCAGGAGGGGCAGTATTCATTGGGCCGCACTTCAAACCAGATTGCTTCTGTACACGTCAACGCTGGTCAGAGACGCACATTTGACCTGCAGAGCCACCCACCCGCACTGAGCCACCTTGACAAAAAAGCACTTGTAAAGCAGTGAACGCGTTGCAGAGTAATGGTCTCGTGAGTGAGTCGATGGCTTTTGTGTGTTTGGAGTGACAAAGAGAACCTCGCCTTTCGCCCTCAGTCGATTGCCACAAACTGTATTTATATTTATTTAAAGGGCGTCATTTGTATTCCCTGTCCCAGATGGGCTCATGAGAGTTTGTCGGTATCTGCGGATGAATAAATAAGCGTGATTAATTTGTGTAATTTGTGTTACTATGAAATACAGAGCTAAACAGCGCGTGTGTTGCTAGCCCGAGTAAAGCCGCCAGAGTTCTGTTTGGGTTGACTTTTACATTCCAGCAGTAAGGTATGACAGCTTAAACTGGGGGTTGTCACTGGTGGTTTATAGCACGAAAAAAAATATATATATATTTTAGTGGTAATTTCCCCATAGGTCCCCACATTTGGAAGTCGTAGTTGACAAGCCGTGGACGCCTTTGGGTAATACGTCATAAAAAATTCAACAACTTCCCTCAAGGTCTCAATATGCATATTCCATTACGTGTCATATTCCATTTATACGCTGCTCTCATTCGGGAACCAGCTCATTATTCTCGTACGTCTGAGTGTGTGTATTCATGTGCTGTAAGTGCATAGGGTTATGTTTACTTTTCGAAGGACTTTTTAGCTTGAACAACAAATTAAATTTTTCTCGCACAGTACTTGGCGCAGTCTCTACCGCTAAAAGCCAATTGTGACGCAGCAAATTCTTTGTTTCTTTCTGAGTTGGACCTTGAAGGGTATTTATAAGGAAACTTTATATGTTCTAAATTAGCAGCACTTAGCTGTGTGGAGGTTTGCGTTTAATATGCCACCTTTATTTGAAACAACTTGAGATTTGCGTTTATCGTTCAGTTTCTTGTCTTCGTTCGAGGCTATATTTTGAGTTTGTAAAGTGTATTAAGTAGCAGGTGTTCAATTATCATTGCTGGCTTTTTTTACAGTTATGCATTCATTAAGCGCATTGCTTTCAAAATGTGAGAATACTGTAGCACATCTAGCAATCACACACTCGTGACTGTGTACACTATTCTAGATTTAAAGTTTTCGTGACTGCAAGGATCCATACTCTTTGGTTCTTTCGGTAAAGTCATGTTGGTGAAAATAAAATAAAAACCAAATAAAAAAATAACTAAATCACGACGTTTTTGGGAGGCAACACAAGCTTCCGTCATCAGGTGGGACAACCACAGCAAAAAATAAATAAATCTGTGGTTGTCCAACCTGATGACGGGAATCTTGTGTTGCCTTCGAAACGTCGTGATTTAGTTATTTATTTTATTTTATTTTCACCTACGTGACTTTACCGAAAGAACCAAAGAGTATGTACACTATGGTAGAATCTGTAACAAATATGTGCCTCACTGTCATCTAAGCAACGAGTATCGTATTTTTTTTGTCATATCAATATTAATATATTCACGGAACTGCATTAAAGCAAATTCTAATAATACATTGAGAATTGGTGCCCACAGGTTGAATTCAAAATGTAATGTAATTGGTAACGAGTCTTTGACGAATGTGTACACTTTTGATGGTGTGTGTGTGTATGCTTATTGGACAGTGGTGGCTTCGTGGTTCAAATCCGGTGACCTGAGTTCGATGCCTAGCCGCAGCTAACAACAGCGACGTCATTGGCGCGTGATGTATAGAATTGGTGGGCTCAGCTTTAAGTGAGTTAATCGAGTGCCTTGTGCTGTGTGTAAACATTTGCACTGGCGAGACGTGGCGCTGGCCACACCACCCCATTGAGCGTTGTGCCCTCCTTAATAGGTGTTCGTTAACACAACCTGAACCAAATAGTCCGTGAAAGGTTACTTGTTGAGGTCCTTGCTTTTGTTTGCACCGGCTCGTTGCGTCAGAGGCAGCGGAGAGCTTCATATTTGTGGCAGAGTTCACGGGCGCGCCGGACGGGGGGGGGGGGGTCGTCGCAGTCGCACCGTAGACGTCCCTCTTACGACGGTCGCTCCGGCCGGGAGGAATCCGAAGCGCTTGTGGTTTTGTTCCATCGCCATCGCCAAGCAACAATGCGCCAAATTGGACGGTTAAAAAAGAGAAAATTGTTACCGAGTGATGAATTTCACACTTTAACAAACAAAGAAATGCGGTCGTAAAGTGTGTGCCAGAAGGGGAATTAGGAGCTGTGACATTTAAAGATTATGTCAATCTCTTGCACCTCCCTGTTCACCTTTATTGCACGGCTTGCTTTTTCTTGGCACGTATTGTGACGGCCCATTGTAGTGCGCCAGGTTTATGGCATTCCTCCAAGTGCAAGCCACGGGGTAAAGGTAAAAAGTTTACCTGCAGTGGTGGAAGCGGCAGCAGCAGGGAGTGGCGACCTTTATCATATTGTTTCATTCCACCCACCCCTCTCCGCACCCGCATGTGACAACGCAGTGACGGCAGCAATGAACGTGACTTCATCGTCGTGCACCCCATGTGTTTCCCACACACACGCACACAATGATTTCGCGTACGTGCCGAGAGGCATTCTGCCGCATCTGGGATTGCGTAATGCAATGCGCGGTTACATTTTTTTGTTGTCGCATTTATCGCGAGACAAAAAAATTGCATGTCGTCGTGTTGTGCGCAGGTTTAAATAACTATTGCTTGCAGCGTGCATTGCACTGTGACCATAAAGCATGCGTAACCTGATAAGCTCGAATTCTTGACTGCAGTTTTACGGTTGACCCAAAGGTCAGTGTATTGGTATGAATATTTACTGCTTACAGAAGTGCCCATGTATGGTGCTTGGTATTGCTTTAAATGGGTTATACTGTATCTACACGCGGAGTATTCATAACAATTTACAGCCGTTCTTTCAGTAATGTCCACACCGTGCCGGTCATGGGTTTTACCGTATCTAACCACCACCGCCACTGGTCAATGCGGGTTGATGAAGTGGGGTGGCCCGTGACCGGTTTAGGTATCACTCTTGCCACTGATGTTAGCCATGGCTGGGAATTGAACCTCGGTCACTGAGTTCAGAGCGCAGGGCACTAACCACACCACTGCAACCCCCCCCCCCACAATGCTGCAGATTCTTGGTTGTGAATTGTATTTGTTGAGAATCATGGTTTTTTATACAAAGAGCATCGAATTGTCTACGATGATTCTTAGTAAAAGCTATTTGATTCTTAAAATAATCGAATATTTACAACAAAATATCTCCACATCATGTCCCTCGCACATGTAACGTGGTCATACCTACTTAAAGATGACATTTTGGTCATGGTTGTGGTAATAGTTCAAATCTGAAATTCCTTTGCAGACAAAAAAAAGGTGCTAGTATTTTTCTTTGTCTTTTAAGATGTGTCTTGCCATGAAGTCATGACCATCGCTGCCTCAAATCTCACGATGCTTACCTCATCCGAGGTGTTCAGACGGTGCTCTCTTAAAATTCCGTCGTGCTTTTGAAGTGTCGGCCTCCGCAAATAAAACACGGCACAAAACAAAACAAATATGAACTTTTTTTCTACAAAAGACCGACATTTTAAATGGAATTCCTGTGTTTTTTCTCTTTGTTTTTCATTCTCTCCCCCCCCCCCAACCTCTGTCTCCCCTTGTTGCGTGGCAGCTCCACTGAGATCGATGATATGATCCGGAAATCGGCAAACCTTCTGCTAAGCAGAGTCCTCAGCAGTTCTCTGCAAAACCTCATCCGGAAACCCAACATTGGTCTGACCGAGGTAAAACACACACACACACACAGACACACACGCACGCGCGTGTGTATGTATATATATATAAATTAAATTTTGACTGCACAGACCACAAGCGTCCGGATGGCCACCCCACGGTGACCCGCTCCTAGCGGGGGCCTCCTCGAGCACGCGCGTGTGCTCTCTTGCTCCTAATAGCGGAGAGCATCAAAGGGTTCCGGTGTCGCATTTCGTGGGCGCGAGTGTTTTGCGGGATGTGTTTTGGGAACTGTGGCGATCCTGTGGCGTGTAACTCAAGCGGCTCTGTAATACATCACGGCTACCACGCGGCAGCGGCGGTGGTGGCAACGGCGGCGGCGGCGGCAGCGGCTGCAGTGGCAGCAGCATCGGGACGTGCGGCGTGTGTGCATGTGAGAGTACGTGAATGTACGTGGGTAGAAGAGTGGTCGCGTTGTGGGGAGCGGTAGTGCAGTGGTTTGCGCATTGCTCTACGAACCCGCGACCCAAGTTTGATTTCCGCTCACGGCCAACACCAGTGACGAATATCTAAACCGGTCCTGGGCCTCCCCTACGTCAACTCAGCCTAAAATTAGTACCTGGTGTGGTTTGTGAACATTGGCACTAGGGAGACGAAGGCGTCTGGGTGTGGTGCTGGCCACCCCCCCCACCCCCTTGTGTACTGTGCTGGCCTTGATCGGTGCTTGTTGAACAGCATTTGCCTCAAAAAGTCTGCTCAAGGTTATACGGGGGATCTTTGTCTTTGTGTCAGTGTGTTGGAGTGTGTGTGCGTGTGTGTTTTTTTTGGCAGCGGTATCATTGTGGTTATCGCGCACTGTGCTCTGAACTCCTCAACCTGAGTTCAATTGACGCTCACGGCCGACATCGGTGCCAAATATTTGAATTGGTCCTCGGCCTGTTTTGGTGTGTGAAGTATTAGCACCGGGGAGACAAAGGGTGGTTTAGCGTGGTTCAGGCCACTCCTTCCCTTCAAATGCTCCTGCCGGCCATCATAGATGACCACTAACAGCATGGAGCCCAACAGCCTTTGGAAGGCTTTGTGTTTACAATAATTAAATTGTTTAATCAGGAGTGTAAAGGCTCGTGTTCAAGAGGACCCTGTTCGAGCATGTTTGGTTTAACCGGACGGTGAGGATAAAAGGCACTCGTACAAAGCAAAGGCTACCAAACTTGACACAGATTGGTCAGGGACCTATTTGCCATGCTATCTTCCACAAGCAAGCTTTGTCTTGACATTATTCAACAAACCCTTCTTCATAATCGGAGGATTACAGTTTGCGCTGCCTTCCAACTTGCCCGATTGTAAGCGAGTGCATAATTAAAACGCATTCACGCCGCTGATACATCGTCCTTACTCGTGCACCATTCGTCAAAGAACGAGGGATGCATTTCGTTCATAATTGGAAGCATGCAATATTAAACAGAAATCATCGATGGGATTGCTGACCAAAAAGGTTCTCAACTTGTGCCCGACGTCAATTAGGTCATACAAGTCTGGTGAGACACGTACGCTTTTCGGGGTAAAAAAATGCGCCCCCCCGCGCCCCCCCCCCCCCCAACTTATAACCTAAAGTGCACGAGGAAAAAAGTGCATCTTCTAAATCGGAGAATACGTCATTGCTTGAAATCTGAGATTTTTTGGTAAGCGTATGTGTGTGTTGACGTGCTTGGCAGTAGACGATCTTCCAGACTTGGGCTGTGGTACAGGCTGCGTGTTTAGCCAGTCCCTTATTTCTTTGTTGTTGTTGAAAATACCACATGCATTCACACATAACAGTGCCGTGCGCTCATTATTAAAGAAAAATAAATAAATAAATACTCCATTCCTTTCCAAACCCATTTAGTTGACATTTTACCGTGGTTTTGGTCAAATGCGGTTCGGACATCTGCGATCGCTCATGTCCTGCTGAAGCCGGGCAGAAAAACGAGAGAGAGAGAGGAAGAAAAAAAACCGAGTTTGTTACCTTGGCCAAGTCAAATTAGCCGAGAAACAGGTGACCTCTGCGTGCCGAGCGCTAAGCAGTGGCTGCCTCTTGGCTGAACCGCTGTGACTGACAGTGTGAGAAAACATGGGGCTTATCCGGCACATTAGAGCGTTTGGCCCGGCCTTTCATGTTACAGCTGCGATTCAGTATGTCAGAGGTCCTTTTTTATATTTGTGTGTATACTCCTGGATATGTTGGTATCTGCAGTTGACTGGCATAACCTGTCCGCCCATATGTCTCTGTTTATAAGGGGGTGTTTGCATGTATAAATAAAGGTGATGCTTGAAAGCTGCCCGTTGACCCGGTAGTTAATACAAAACCAGGTCTTCAGGATCAGAATATTTATTTATCCTGGAGGAATCCGATGAGATGTAAAGCTATTTTTCACAGATGTCTAGTAGGGGTATATCAGAACGTTGCAACAACAAATAATACAAAAACACGGGAGTGCAAAGTATAGGAAAGCAAAACGTGTAACTTAAAAACAGTCAATACAAATAAAACTAAACAGTTTTTTTTATCTTCTTCTTGGTTGTTTCGGTAAAGTCACATAGAAGGGAGATAATAAAATAATAAAAATAAAACATAATAAAATAATACAATTCTCACGACGTTTCGGCCACAACGCAAGCAGCCGTCCTCAGGTGAAGAACAGGTCTGTCAGAAAGACAGCGTTTTTTAATCTTACAAGGTATAACCTACTGAGCTATTAGTAGCGTTCATGCTATGAAATACATACTCGTAACGAGAGAGGTAAGTGGGCTTTGGCACGACACATCGATCGAATCCTGTTTAGAATCTTTATTTGTCCAGGAGAAATCCGATGAGCGGTGAAGCTCCCCTTTCACAGATGTCCCAATAGCAGGGATGATGGCTGCCGGTCAAGGATAACGATGGAATGCCAGCCAAGGGAAGGAACGCGCCAGAGAATGTGGCTGCTGCGGAGATGGAGCGATGGAATTAGCACGTTTTGCAGGTGCTAGGTGGATGGTTATATCACAGGACCTTCAGAGACGGAGACCGCTTGGGGAAGCTTTCATCCAGCAGTGGATTGATTGTGTTTTTTTTTCCAAACTTCATGTTCTAACGTCAACGTTTAGAGGTGGTACCACACCACGTATGATGGACGGAGCCTCACAGCTGTTTTCAACTAAGAACGTCGAAATTAGAATCCAATAAAAAGTTGCATTACGTTGCTCATATACATTTATCAGCCTATGAACAAATCATCAGTAATGCTACCAATAGGGTTTTTCCCCTTTTTTCTGGCAACAAAACTGACACCTTTTGCAAGGAATCATGTCTACATTAACCGCAATACTTGCAGTCAAATGCAAACAAAAACACAATACTCTGGTAATTTATGCATTGTCTTTGAAACTGATTGGTCCACACCAGAGACAGCTTTCTTAGGAGCCTCGTATCATATGGTGTTCGACCAGATGACGCCAAAAGGCGCACAGTTCAAGACAACGCACTACCAGAGTAATAAGGGCTCGGGGTAAGCAGCTACATCATGGGACCTCCTTTGCCAGTACCAAACTGGCAAAGGAGGTCCCATGATGCACCAGTAATGCTCTCAAGCTCAGCAGTGTTGATCCCAAATAGTCTTTAGATGAGCGACCACCCGGATGTTTAATAACAGGTATTATAGACTCCTGCGGGGCACCGCCGTTGGCTGCAACGGCATGGTAAAGGTCTTGCCCATCCGTGGGTTGACAAATGGGCTGTACACATCCAACTTGTCTGTCTGTGTGTGCTTAGCAATCAACAGACATGGAAATCATTGTAATTGGCGAACTTGCTAATAACGGCACACACCGCCACGCGGCGGTTTGGACGTTTTACATTTACTTTAAAAACAGACGGTATCTATGAATAAGGCAATAAAGAGAAGGTTATTACAGGATTTTAATTAGCTGTCATAATAAAAGTTAAGGTGACATTCATGGCTAGTTGTCACGATTTAATACACGTCTGTCATGAAACTTATAAGACTTGGTTGCTTAAACATCTGCCAGCCATTTTTTTCAAATTAATTCAATCCTGCTAACACGATTTCCCTACTGCATTCAAAGTATACCATTTATCTCATGATTAATAGTTGAAAAGTCTCGGATAGCCATGACAAAATTTAATTAGGCGATATATGAGTGCACTTGCTCAACCTAGATAAGGCAAAAGTATGTGACGGTACACATAAATTCTAGATTTGAAGCTTTCGTGACTGCAAGGATTCATATTCTTAGGTTTTTTCGGTAAAGTCACGTAGGTAAAAAATTCAAAATAATAAAAGTAAAATAAAATAAAAATAAAAATGGATTGAATTCTGATGTACCTGCGCTGGTTAGGCATTGCCTCACCAACACCTATTTTACCTGGAATGGCACCTTCTACAAACAGAACGAGGGTACCACTATGGGCTCCCCCTTGTCACCAGTTATAGCCAACATGTTCATGGAAAAGTTTGAATCCGTACTCGGCTCCTTCCCCTCTCCAACCATTATATACACGGAGTGGTAGCTCTTGTAATCTCTCATTTACTTGATACAGCTGTCTTGGCTGTGACGGTTCCACCTGAAGACGGAAGCTTGTGTTGCCTCCGAAACGTCGTGATTTTTATTTTATTTTACTTTTATTATTTTGAATTTTTTACCTACGTGACTTTACCGGTACACATAAAGACAAAGATCCCCCATATAGCCTTTAACAGGCTGTTAGAGTAAGTGCTGTCGGCGAGCAGCTATGGCGGACGGCATGGCACCCGATGGGGTGGATTGCCATCACCCCACCTGACCACCTTTGTCTCCCCACTGGCAATGTTTATACACTGGACCAGGTACTTATTAGAGGCTGAGGAGACCCAGGACCGGTTCTGATTATCATCTCCTGTGTTGGCCATAAGCGGGAATCGAACTCTGGTGGCTGTGTTCGTAGCGCAGCGCGCTAACCGCTGAAATAGCGCTCCCCGTACACACACACACAAAGGTTTGAATTGTCGTGTATTAGGGCGTATTAGTGCGCACACTTTGTTTGCCTTGCGCTGGCATTGGCCCCGCTGCTAAGGATGTGGGTTTAGGCAGAGGCTAAGATGTGTTTCGAGGCACCTAATCTGTTTGGACTGGGTTCACTGTAATGCGCAATGGGACCCCTCTGACTCTTGCGGGGTCCTGGGACGCCACAATTTAGGGCTTGTCAGGGATTATCCTAAGCCGGTCCCTGCCGGCCAGCTGTGGATTTACCTGGGAACACGCCGGGAAGGGAAACGAGCAAGGATTGTGAGCAGCTGACCAGAACCAATCCTCGGGTCATCTGAGCGTGCCAATTCGTTCCGTGTGGCCTCTCGAACAAAGTAAAACCATCCCCTTTGTAACTGTAGTTTTAAAACATTAAAATACATATATTTTATAATGTTTGTTCATACGTATAATGACTTGTTTATTTTCTGCTGCGTCTATAATAGCTATTGATTGTTTGTTAACATTTGGTTTAAATAGAAACTATATTAAAGCAAAAATGGTAATGAGATGAAAACGAATTATTTTAACTTGTCTTTCAAAAGGCTATGGGATTGTTTTAAAATGTGCAAAGCTCACACTTAATTTACCCAGTGTCCAAACTTTTTTCCCTTTTTACATACGGCTTAATTTACAGACATCTGTCAATCGACTGCTGAATAAAGGCCTTCCCTGCGCCATATCGGTCGTCAGCAATTGTTTGACCATACTTTACCACTCTGAGCAATGTGGGTTGCTGAAGAAGGTGGCTGGAGGCCAGGACCGGTTCAGATATCACTCGCCACTGACGTCGGCTGGGGCCAAGGAACAAACTTAAATCTCCCGCATTAATAGCGCAGTTTAACAAACAGGCTTTCGCGACCAATATCATCCATTATGGATTAATAGCGCAGTTTGCTAACCGACGCACCCACTGCTGCACCACTAGAACCACATTTAAGAATTATAATTAGACACACACTTTGTTTATACTTACTTCGCACCGTACGTAGCCAACCGTGCAAATTGGAGGTGCGGGTGAAGGACAACAAACTAAACACAGAAAGCAGTTATAAAAAAAAAATTCTAGATTTTAAAGTGCACAGCTCCAGTAGCTTCCTAATATCGGAAGGAAGAGCATTCCAGACGGCCGCAGAAGAGCATCTGAAAGCGTGCGATGCAGTGACCGTCTTTGTTCGATGGCTAGCCAAAAGCGGCTGCTGTGAGGATGACCGGAGTTTGCGTGATGGTTTATGCTCCTTGACGAGATCAGCTAGGTATTGTGGTTCATTTGTGGCAAGCACTTTGAAGTGTGTGACTATCTCATCGTATGAGTCTCCTCCTTCTCTGAGCATGCACGTGTCAACCACCAGGATGTTGGCAACACATGGTCACATCAAGCTTTGAGAGAGAGGGAGTCCCCCAGGTGTTTGCCACCATCTCAGCTCTGATGATTTCTCGAATGGCTCTCTTAAGTGCTGTTGAAGATCACTCCTTAACCGGTTTCCACTGCAGTAAATTACAATATCATGCGACGTATTTAAGCAGTGTACATTTAGCGGCTATGACATACAGATAAAAAAAACACATGGACATTGATGAAGAAAATTCAACAAAAGCTGTTGAGTGCTTAGAGAAGCCTGGGAGAGGTGTGTCCTTGTAATTGTGCTGCGAGACAGAAAGTGCAACACATGGGTTAGAGAACATACACAAGTTGAAGAAATCGATTTGACTGCGAAGGAAAGCGAAGTGGGCTTGGGCAGGGCGCTTTTCGGGATGGGATTGCGGTTGACAGTCAAAACTTAATGACAGAGGAGCAGCCAAAGGAGGAAATTCGCCTGAGAGAGCACATCGATCGTGGGACGTAGCGACGAGATGAGCTCCGTGTGTAGGAGCTAGATGGATCGTTGCATCCCATGACGGCGAAAAGATGAAGATGGATTGGGCAGGCTTTTCATCCAGCAGCGAATTGATCGTTGCTGACGATGGTGACGATGATTTAAGCTTGGCGCACGTAACGATAACGTGACGGCGCGCTTTCGTGCGAGGTTACGTGACCCGGTTCGGGACAAAGCGCGAGCTCCCGATGCAGCGTCTCCTTGTGTGTGGCCACTCAAATAGACCCAGTGACTTTTCCAATGCCTCACACTGTGACCTTATATTCTCAGCCACGCGCACACATACACACACACAGACTCCTGCATGCATTTCCTTTTGGTGCAAGGCATTATCAGGAACATTTCATTGTCACGCTATATCTGTATTCTTCGCCCACGGCGAAATTGCGCTGGACTCAAGGTTAGCGGTTCAGCGTACTCTCTCTCTCTCCGCATTGTTTGCTATATTTTTCACATTAGCACAAGTGAATGACTGCACGTGCACTGTGCCTTTGTATGTGAGCTTTGTACGTGTGAGATCCTTGTTTTTGCTGGAACTTATCACCAAATCACCTGGAATGCACCCGATCTCATCAGATCTCAGAACCCAAGCAGGTTTGAGCCTGGATCGCAATTGGATGGGCGGGATGGCACTTGTATGGGCGACCACCACGCAGTAGATTTGTTTGGGCTGTGTTGGTAGCTACATTGTTGACAGTGGAGGACAATGCAGAACAATTCATTGTTGTGCTCTACTTTCTATGCTCCTTTCACCAACAGTCACCGACCAGCGTCATGAAGTCTGGTTTAATAACCGCCGTGACCCACAGATTATGAGAAGTCTTTCATCCAGCAGTAGATTGACAAGGGGCTGTACTTGTGCTCTTCCATGAGAACACTGGTCCCGGGGTGGGAATGTGGAATTTCCACAAACTTGCCCGTGAGGGATGAGTACCGCCCCTTTGCTAGTGCGAGAAGGACGGTGCTTTTGCGTTGATTTTGAAATTGGACTTGATTTTAGAAAGTGCGTATGATAAAGTAGCTGTCACGGTTTGGCCGTTGTCGTTTTGGAGGAGGGACTTCTACCGTTAGACATGTTCATCACATTCCACTGAACGAATATCCACTTCGGTTTTCTATCGTTTCAATGAGAGGTAATTTGGGAAGAAGCGGCATGCAATTATTTTTGTGGTTTCTTTGGTGTATAGGTTGTCTGTATCTCAAAACGCATGGACATTGATTAGAAGGTTATAAGTGCCTGCAGAAGCGTGGATATTGTATGGACAAAAACAAAGATCCCCCTATAGCCTTAATAGACTGTTGGGGCAAGTGCTTTTAGTGTGCACCTATGAAGGCCGGCACGGCACACGAGGGGGTGGGTGGCCAGCACTACGCCCGACTGCCATTGTTTCCCCAGTGACGATGTTTACCCACCGCACTGGGCACTCATTTGAGGCTGAGTCGACCTAGGGGAAGTAGCCCAGGACCGATTCAGATAATCGTCACTGGTGTTGGCCGTAAGTGCGAATCGAACTCGGGTCGCCGGGTTCGTAGCGCGCAGCGTGCCAACTGCTACACTTGCGCTACCCACATATCGTATGGAACACACACACACACAAGTTAAAGACATCATGTTGACTGGGCTTGGGTGGGACGCGTTGCTAGAAGGGATGGTCGCCAGTCAACGGCAGAGTGGCAGCCAGACGAGGGAACACGCCCGAGAGGATGGCCACCACGCAGATGGAGAGATGATGAGACGGGCTGACGTGCAGGAGCTGGACGGATTGCTGCATCGCGAGGCCGCGTGAGATTTCGCGACGGCTTGGCGGTTGGGGGGGGGGGGTAGGGAGGCCTCTTCATCCAGCAGTGGATAGATCACGGCTGCTGCTGCTGCTGATGATGATGATGTATGTGCATTGTGCACGCATATAATGGTATGTGCACACCTGCACATGTTCGTATGGGATATTTCACCAAACGCTGCCGTGACAGCTGAGTGGCTTTCCCTGTTACAGCCCGGGGCTGCATCGTGAAACCAAACACTTTCACATTTTGCTCAGCCTTGACCCGACAAACTGACTTTAGCCCTGCACATTTTCTAATTTGTTTTGAGTCCCTTTTTTTTCTCTCTTTTCTTCCCATAGTTCTTTTTTCGTGAAATAATTTTCCCATGCAGGTTGGGTACATACCTTAACCTCTTATTTGAAAAAAATGAAACCACAAAGGACACATCTGTGTTTTGTAAGATGTTAGAATGCGTTGCGTTTCCTACGTGCAAATGTTTTTGCATCGATTATATCAGCAGATGCTATGCACGTCTTGAAACTTAAACAACACAGATACAACAAACATCAGCTTTATTCTTTGGTAACTTATATCCATAAATCACCGCTTTCAGCTGTCTCACTGTGAACTAACCTGCATCATCAATCTTTGTATTTTGAGCGATTAACAGTAATGAATATACATTATTTTTTTTCTTTTCCCCCTTTTCTTTCAATACTGAGCAATCTTTTTGTAGCATTGCTCATAGACAGCGTAACACTGATGGCAGAAGGCTGGGTCACAGCCAGCCCTTTTATTTAATGAGTAAGAAGATTGGACTACAGCAGGGAGATTATCGCCATAGTCAGTCTGACATTTCCCCACCATCGAGACTGGATTGGGTGGACCGGGGTACAGAGAAGTGTGACTAGCTCATGCAGCAACTTAACCTACAAAGATAAAGATCCCTTGTAATGTCTTAACAGACTGTAGGAGCAAGTGCTGTTTCCGAGCACCTATGGAGGCCGGCACAGCACACGAGGGAGTGGGTGGCCAGCACCACGCCCAAACCGCCTTTCTCTCCCCAATGGCGATGTTTACACACCGCACCAGGTACTCATTTGAGGCTCAGTCGACCTCGGGGAGGAAGCCCAGGACCAGGTCAGATAATCGTCACCGATGTTGGTCGTGAGCGAGATTCGAACTTGGGTCGCCGAGTTCGTAGCGCAGCGCGCTAACCCCGACACTACCACTCGCCATAATGTAACCCACACATACCGGTTCACAGAACGCGTGTGTCGATTTGCAGATTAGGCTGTATACATGACTGATTATATCATCGGAGCCCATATAAGACGCTTCATATGAGAGCACAGTCACAGCAGACACCATCCTTGCTCTTTTTGGCGTTAATTGATACAACATGACTGTAGACATGTCATGTTGAACTTATTTCACACTGCTCGTATCCAACCGTGCTAATCGGAGGTGTGGATATAAAACATGTTGCTAAGCAATCACCATGATGGAGATGTGAGGTTCCGTGGATGCGGAAGGCTGACACGATTTTCTGATTGGGTTGAAGGATTTGTTTAGTTTATTTCAAGTGAAAAGAACGCGAGAGAGAGAAAGAGAGAGCACTTGGCAGTACACGTGGATGTCCAAGGTATCCCAAGGGCATGGTGCACCAATTTTCCATATAAAACACTAGTAGGTAGATATCTTTAGAATTGCGAGTAAACAAATGCACCAATGTTTGCGCGCTACGTTGATTGGCGGGACAGCGTAGTGGATAGTGTCTATAAACTTCCTCGTGTTGACAAGCACGTCTCAAATTTCCTGCGCATGATTTCTATGAAGCTCGTCCACGTGGTCGTTAGCGCGCGAGTAGAATTCCGTTTGAAGTTTTGAAAGTTTTATGCTTTTCTTTTCCCCGATAGATTTTTCTCGCTTCGCGTGAATTCCAGTTCACTTTAAGTCTGGATTTGAGATGTTTTACTCTGTTTGTGAGCAAGTGTAACAACGTGTTGCAGTCGCTGAGCTCCCATCTAGACATCTGTGAAAAAGAGCTTTATAGCTCATCGGATTCCTCCAGTATGAATAAAGATTCTGATCCTGGTCTCTGTTTGTCCCAGGTGGCTATTCCTGACCGTGGAATGTCACTGAAACATCGCCTCGGCATCTGAGGCACATTTCTGTTAATATTTTGACACATTCAAAACGTGTAGCTTCGCGTTACGAAAAGCAGCGTACCTGCTAATCGATGTCCCTTCGTCCCGTGTCGTTCCCTTACTGATTACGCTGAAGGATCCGCCGGTTGCTCCCTGGTGAAACCTGAATGCGACCTTTCCGCAGTCGTCATAGAATTCGGTCAGAGTTCAGCGTGCGCTCGCCTGGAAGGTGAACTTGGGGCCACGCGTCGTACGTCGCCAATTGTTTGCCCCGGATCACGCGCCCACGATCAGTGCAGCGGAGCGCGGAGGCGTGAGCTGGGCTCGGCACGCGTGGTGGTTTTTGGGGCACGGCGTGTGCAGGTGCTGGAATCTGAATGCGACGTGCGAGCGTAACGTGCCGGGGCACGCTCCGAGCGGCGTTACCATTTTTCGTTTCATTGTCACGGTGGTAGGGCGTTGTTGCTGATCGCAGCACTCGCTCGCTTATTGAACATCGCGAGGCCGGCAAACTGGAGCTGACGTTTTTTGCCGGCGCACGCCGAGTGGTCGCCAATTAAACCTGCCACTGGGATGGAAGGTTCACACCTGGCTGCGTGTATAGTAAAGTAACTATGCTAGTTTAACACGTAGGCCTTCGCGACCAATATTATTCATAATAAAGGTTTTTGGGTTAGATTGCCTTATTTATAAATGTGTCGTAACCCTCCACCACCCGACACGGCCAAACAGTAAAAAATGTCTCACGTTTACAAAAGACAAATAGTACACTACTTTAGCCCACCGGTGTGTTGAAGAGTGAATCAACATCATGTAAAATTTTGAGTACGACGTTACATCCAGCATCATCGGGCAATTTGCCAGAATGGTGAGGCTCTCCACTTGCTCCCGGTCTTAAATAGAGCAGCAGCACGGTGACGTCATCTAGGTGTAGCCCTTGGTCAGTCCACTCCCCGTGTCGTGTCGGCCATGGGAGTCGTTTGATTATACTTTCGCCAAGCTGGTCATTGCGGATTGGTGAAGATTTGGGCGATCCGGGACCGTTTTGGGTGCCACTCGCCAACGATGTTAGCCGTGGCCACGAATCGAAGGTGGCTGGGTTTCATATGGCGGTGGGCTAACCGCAGCGCCTCCGCTCCACCTCCGAAGTAGATATAACTGTGCATACTTTTTTTACACGCTTTCTATTAACTCACTGTATCTGTTGTTGTATCCTCAAATTTTGTAACTCAATTTTAACCCACTTCCCAATGTGGTATCGACTGCAAACTTGGTATGCTTATGTCATACTGATGACAATACCATATTCTATCATAAAAAAATATATACAAATATTTTTAAACGATCTTTTTTATATGTTATGTTTCGGCTTGGGTCTAATTGTCCATGCTCAACTGACGTTGGCTGTAAATCAGCACGGTCCCTTACGTTATGGAAAGCTGGAGTCGTGGAGTTCTTCCATTACTAGTAGGGTACATTTCATTAAAGCGTGTTTTGAAAAAAGTTTTTTTTTTAATATTACTTATTGTTGCTGCTCTGCGATCTACTTGGCTGACGCCCAAGCTGTGACCTGCCGGACAGGTTACACCGGCGGTGACTTTGTATAGATGGCAAACAGCCTGTACGTTGCGCTAGTAATCGTTATCGAGCTTTGGATATTTTTGGTATTTTATCAACCCGTCTCGTCACAATCCACGGCCAGTGAATTACTTTGCCTCACTGATGATGGAGATCCAATATCTGTTGCTGTTTAGGAGCTCAATCAATTTAGAGCTTCTAGCCGAATCTGCTCTATGTTTGTAACCCCCCCCCCCCGCCCACTCTGTGTCGATCGCTGGGGTTGTATGACTACTTCACCATGCTGGCCAGTGTGGTGTGAGTGAAGGCTGGGGGAGGGTTCAGAGCTCACTGTTGATGATATCAGCTATGGCTGGGAACCAAACTCTGGTTGCCGAGTTCATAGCGTAGTGCGCTAACCGCTGCGCAGAGGTCGCAACCGGGTACCCGATACCCGTACCCTACCCGATACCCATACCCTACCCGATACCCGGCTACCCGTACCCGGGCACGGGTACGGGTAGCCGTTTGCGACCCTGGTGCGGCCGGGTACGGGTAGGCCGTGAGTCACTGGTGAGTCACCGTTTGTCACTCATTTCGGGTAGGGTACGGGTACGTGTAGGGAACGGGTACCCGTACCCGGCCGGGTACGGGTAGCCGTTTGCGACCCTGGTGCGGCCGGGTACGGGTACCCATTTGCGACCCTGGTGCGGCCGGGTACGGGTACGGGTAAGGAATCAAAACCCGTTTGCGACCTCTGCCGCTGCGACATCGCTCCCCATGTTAGGACTACCCGAGGTCAGTGGGGCACCACGGTGGCGAGATGACGACGACCTCGCCTGGTATACAGGAGGTCGTGGGTTCGATCCCAACCCCCGACGCCTGTATATTTGGAGTTTGCATGTTCTCCCTGTGGTCCCTTGGATTTTTCTCGCGGTCCTCTGTTTTTTTTTTTCCACATTTAGAAACATTTCCATGCCATAAGCCACTTTGTTGAGCTATCATTTGTGGCCAGGTAGCTTCTGATAAAGAGCTATATAGTTCAGTGGGCCTTACCTGGTAAAATAAAACTAGTTTAATTTATTGAGTTCCATACAATACAATTTTTATTTGTATCGTATCTAAATGCATACGCATATCGAGACCCTGCCTAGAAACAATGGACTTATTTATTTTATAAAGACAATCAGTTGGAGGGCACGGAAAAATATAGGGCAGGTCTTGAGCCCTGCACTTGAGTGCGGGCATGGAGTTGACAGCACTGATGACTGGGGAAGGCATTACCAGACGAGCGGATGGCTGTCGGGAAGGGAGTTCCAAACGACGGGGGCGGTAGAGGAGACTTGGCGACATCCCATGGATCGACAGTCGGCTGGGGATTAAAGATAAATGTAGGTTAGTCGCACGAAGTTTGTTTTGTAAATATTAGTGTTTGGTTATGAGTCGGGAACTGCATTTTGCGTTTGCTACTGTGACGTTGGGTGCGGTCAAAGGAGCCCTGTCTGGTTGTCCGTCTCCCTGTCTCTGTGTGTCTCTCTGTGTGTCTCTCTGTCTCTGTGTGTGTCTCTCTATGTGTGTGTGTCTCTCTGTGTGTGTGTGTGTCTCTCTGTGTGTGTGTCTCTCTGTGTGCGTCTCTCTGTCTCTGTGTGTCTCTCTGTCTCTGTGTGTCTCTCTGTCTCTCTCTCCTTGTGCTCATCTTGTTTTATGGTCAAGTGGGCGATCAGAAAAATCCTCATTTAAATGAATCGGCTGCTACAAGCCACTGACGGACATCCCTCAGTGCTTTGACGGGTCCCATCCACTCATTCACAGGTGTCTGTTTGGGACAAGTACATGTACAACCCTTTTGTCAATCCGCTGTTGCATGAGGTAGACATATCCTACACGTGCTAACAGTACGTCATTGCCGCTGTTGTCTGGGCGGGACAATAACTTTGTGTACTGTGTGAATGTACAGCCCTTTTGTCAATCCACTGCTGGATGAGGGCCTCCCTACGCTATGTGGGGCTGTGGAGCTTATTGGACTTTGCTTCACCGGGCTGGTCATTGCGGGTTGAAGGCAGGAAGTATAGATGTGGGAGCATAGAAGTACAGTGTAACCATGCCTTTTTCTGCACTGCCCGCTCCTGTCCAGTACATAGCCCCACAGCAGCCCACAACAGCCTGCTGTGCACGACAATCACCCCCACACAGTGAGCACCTATTTGGAACGGAATGGCACATAGGTAGGGTGGTATGCCCAGGACCGCACACAGCTGACTTTTGTCTGGTGTCTGCACACCACATCAGGTGCACATTTACACGGCTGAGTCGACCTAAGGGAGGCTCGGAACCATTTTAGATTTTCGCCATTGATGTTGGGCATGAACAGGAATCAAACTCTGGTCACTGGGTTCATAGTGCAGTTCACTAGCCACTGCACCATTACTCGTGTGTCAGAAATCACTGCTTCCACTCCGAGTGGCTGCAGAATAAGGTGATTAGCGGTCAACCACAGAGCACAGCGTGTGTGTGTGTATAAGATTCCAAAGTACTGAAGTACATCATCCCGATCGTAATATTCTACCCACAAGTGCAAACAAATCAAGTTCGAAATAGCATGCCTGGTGGCTGTGTTTATCTGTTGACGTTGGGGAATCAAAGAAATGTATCGCGTTTTGAAACACTTGGGCTGTCACTTTTAACGGCTGTTCAAACCATTATGCAACCGTGCGAGTCACTGTTTTTTTTGTAAACCTGATTAAGGTTGATTGATGTATTATTCTGCGGCCCAATCAGCAGTGCTTTCGTAATTTTTTTTCCACGCTAAAGTATGCCACCCGATTGGAATTGCACCAATCCAGCAAAATAACAGCGCTGATTAAAGGGCTGACAGGTCGACGTCTTGAGCTTTCATCGGCTTCGTGGTTTCATTGCTCGTGCTTTGTCCGCCAGGCTGCTGAGTGCTCATGGGTTTCCTGCTGATACATCAGCAGGTATTACTCTCCGGTTCACCTTTGGGGTATCTGCAGGAAGGAATGCAATTCAGAGCCGTCCCAAGTGCGGAGTAATAATATTCCACGCTGATGTTTAAAACAGATGCGCTGAGTGCCAAGCACTTAAATAAGCAGCGCACGTATAAAATGGTTTTAAATTGTTGAAACAGTTTCGTATGTATGTGTGTGTGCGTGCGTGCATGTGTTTGTGTATGTGTGTGGAATTTCCCTTGAAAAAGTCTTTCCTTTAATACAGTCAGTCGGTCGCAATGTTGAAACTAATTTAAAGAAGAAGAAAACTAAGTCCTGTATATTTTTTGCTGTTACGCAAACGTGCCTTTTAATAACACTAATTAATGGTTTTTATGTGTCCGGAGCGAATGATGTCTGGCTAAAGTGGCAGACCCATTGATTGGTTATTTTAAGTTAAATAAATCTCATGTTTTGACTGAGCCAATAGACATTTCCTGGGAAGGATATTGTTATGCAAACCAACCGCCGTATCAAAAATGTTCATCTTGAGACAGAGCTTTATCTCGCTGCCGACATGCAAGCCTCAGAGCACGGAGGAGGGAGACGGGAGGGGGGCGGTTTTAGAAAAAGTGTGCGGACGCACGGTCCGATGCCTTCCCCGCGCGCGTGAGCACAACGTCGCCGATTGTCTCCGCGTCCGCCGTCCCTCCCCGCAGCTCGTGCAGATCATCATCAACACGACCCACCTGGAACAGTCCTGCAAATACCTGGAGGATTTCATCACCAACATCACCAACGTCTCCCCGGAGACCGTGCACACCACCAAGCTCTACGGCACCTCCACCTTCAAGGTGGGGGGGGTCACGGCGAGAAGAGAAGCGCCGTCACGTTGGTGAAATGTTGCCACCGTTCCTGGCCGTGCTGGGGCAAACCGGTCCAATGAATGAGCCTCCTGTTCGATTCGGTCAAATTCCTTCTCAAATCCGGTGTCACGAGGGCAAATGCCTCCGTACAAACATTGCCTGCGCGTGAACGTGCGAATGTTTTTTCGGATAAAATACGCGAGTTGAATAAGCGGGGGAGTTGACGTCACGCAAAGCGGTACTATTTTTTTTTATACACCTCGAAGTGATGATGAATCTTTCCCCAACCTGGGTTTGAATCTATAGGGAGTTAAGCAATCAAATCCACTGCATTGTGTGACAAAACAGATTTTCAGCAAACTCGATTTAATTATTTTACTTGCACATAATGCCTAAGACATTTGAGAATGAATAATTTAACACTTCACTGAATATTTATTGTATAATATTTTCACTTTGATAACACTTCAAAAACATCTGCTGCCCAGTGTAATCCGAGTCACCATCACCATGAAGCAGAGGTGGACGGCTGCGGTTTACTGGATGTGGAAGGCCAGAAGAGATATTGTGAAATATATATTGAAATATAAAAAATACAAAACCAGACTGAGATCAATGACTGCAGAGTCCAAGAGCTCAGGTTCACCAGCTATCACACAATTGCTCGCTTGCAATCACACAACGTCTCCGACTGCGCGAAGCTTAATTAGTGCGGCTAACAGTGTTCCTTTTGTGTGTGTGGGCATCTTTTGTGTGTGTGTGTGTGCATCTTCTGTGACTTACACCTAATTCAGGCTTTCAGAGATTTGACCGTATTTGTTTTATCCGATGCGGATGAGATGCACTGCCGGGGGTAGTTGCTGCGGTCTTGTCGGTCTTGTCCCCCCCCGTCTGCTCGTCGATAACTCGGGGAGGCCCGTGGCTTGTCGTGTCGCGCAGGACGCCCGGCACACGGCGGAGGAGGAGATCTACACGAAGCTGCACCAGAAAATCGACGAGTTCCTGCAGCTCGCCGACTACGACTGGATGCTGCCTGAGCCCAACGGGCACGCCAGCGACTACCTCATGGACCTCATCAACTTCCTGAGGAGCACCTTCGCCGTCTTCACCCACCTGCCTGTGAGTAGCACCCCCCCCCACTCCATCCAAAGTCTGTTTGTTCCTCTATTAGTTTCGTCTCGCGGGGAAATGCCTGGCACGTTCGTTCGGTCGCACGTACGTACGCGTGGAGTTCCGTCTGCCTTGGTTTTGCCGGTTGCGTGGGACTCCGCTCGTCAGTGATTGGTCGTTGCGATGACTCGCCACCCGAACAGCTTCTTTGATGGGCTCCACAACTCGACGGCTTGTTCAGGTGATCTGGAACGAAAGCTAGACGCCGCTTCTTGCCACTACCAACATTCCCGAGTAATAGCGCGTCATTTCATTTTAATTAATGTTCTGTCATTGCTACGATTTGCCGTACAAATGATCAATATTGATTCTTAAGCCTTTGATGACACTATGGAACACAATTTATGTTCCTGGGTAGTAAGTGTTATTTCTTAATTGCTTATGCCTAAAAAGCATAGAAAATGGTTATTCCCCACAAACTTTGCTTTTGTGACCAGGACAGTGATATATGTACCTATTTTCAATGAGAAAACGGGCGAATTTGTATCTTTTCGTTCACATAAAGTCAGTTAAAAACAACATATGAATCAAAATTTCAATGTATTTATACGAAAGTAATACAAAATGACTACAAAAGATTTAGAAGTGAGTAGTTTTTCGAGATTGTTCCTTTCCACAGAGCACTCGGTCCGCTGTGGCCAGTCCTGCCTTGGTGTCTAAATCTTTTGTAGTCATTTTTCTATTCCGCTAATGGAAGCGATTATTACTTGAGTGATATGGAACATTTTTGAGTATTCAAATGAGATGATAAAATCAAGACCAAATGAATTGATTCGTGAAATAGCTGGGTAATGAGAGGGCAATGGTGAATCGTAACCTGCCCCATGTTTATATCTCTACGGGTCATGAAACGAGTCTCAACATTCACTTGCATTGTTTATGCGAGGGAGGGACTATGGGGGTAGCAACATTTAGGGGTGGTACAAGACATCGCCACTGCCACCAGACATTACCTGCCGGTTCTCTGCCCGTGCGCTCATTAATATTGATGAGTGTGCCTGGTTATTCCATGTAAGCCCAGAGGTGCGTGCAATCCATCAAGAATATTAATGAGATTCCTGTGTGTGGCATATTCCACCGTATGAAGACTTCGGTTTTGTTGACAGAGGTTAGGGTCTATTGAGCGAACGAGCTTTTTTTTCAAAGGTGATAAATTCGACCAAGACTCGTACCGCATGTTCATCTCCACCAGTGATCATCCCATGGAGATTCTGGTCCCTGCCACAGGAATATGGAATTTCAACTACTAAGGGCTCCCTTGCACCCTTGGAATTTTTCGCGAAACGAAATTCATGGCAAATGTGGATTGAAAACAAATCCAGATTTGCGGGCAGAGTAAAGAAGAATATTTATTTGGAGGAGGAATCCAATGAGCTATGAAGCTCTTTTTCAGAGACGTCTAGTAGTGGCACGGGGTCAGCACGTTACAACAACAACAAAAAAACAAGAGTGGAAAATAGAGAGAAAGCTGCTAAAGACCATCCGGCATGGCGTGGGCTTGTTGTGGCCTTATGCTCCACAGGGAGCGAAGAAGAGTTAAGCTAAGTAAGCTAATAGAAAGGGTAACCAAGTAAATGTAAATAAATACATATAAATTAAGTAAAACGTACAAATTTACATAAGTACATCAGTGGGCTTGGGTAGGACACGTCGCTTGAAGGGATGGTGGCCGGGGGTCGAGGCTACTGATGGAGTGGCAGCCAAAGGACGGAACGCGCCCAACACGGTCGTCCACCACATAGATGTGGCGTTGAAATCAGCTGTTCCGTACGCGGGCGACGCGGGCGATGGATTTTTACTTCGCAAGACCGTGATTGATGTTGGCAACAGCTTGGGGAGAGGCATTTATCCGCTAAAGTTATTAAATCGTGCCTGGTGATGAATTCAAATATTCATGGCGTTTTTGTGCGATCATAATGTTCATGAGGTTTATCTTATTAGCACCTCCAATTAGCATGTGAAAGAAGTTCAACATACATACTCCATACTTCGTTAAAGGTATACGTGTGACTATGGATATATTTTAATGTAATTCATCTATTTGTGGAATCTGTATGGATGCAACGGTATGGGAATTTATTTTTAAATGTTTTGAATCTATCTTAAAATCTCAAAATGCATCGCTGCGTTTGTTTTTTTCTGATAGTACGCACATGTTACGATGTTCGAGGAGGCAAGTTCGAAGAAGTTGGTGTTGTTTTTTCACCTTTTGTGCACTCGAAAAGCATTCCCTAATGCATAGCTCAGCGGACACATTTGCATTTCACAGTTGAACTCGGCCCTTTCAGGACCAGGTGTCTTCGTTGTATAAATGTGCAGCACTGACAGGCACTTAAAGCTGTTGTGATACCATAACAATATGCTTAATACACTATATTGATAACACAGCCACCTGTGTGTGTGTATATATTTAATAACGAGACTGGTGATGGACATGCAGCAAAGACATAGAACACAAATGACTCACTCCCAAATTGGTAGATAATAATAATCTTATCAGGCTCGTGCATTACATCTGTACAGGACCTTAGGTAGTGGTGGCAGTTTGGAGAGGCCTTTCGTTCATCCCTGATTTTTTTTCTCCTCTTATTGGATAACGCCAAAGTGTCTGTGAATGAGGGTCCACCAAAGGTATTTGAAGAACTTATTTATCCAGGACTTGACTTCAGCCGAGTATGTGCTGATCCGTGACCTGGATGGATATTTCAGCACATGGCATTGCACATCCAGTATGCCTCTCGCTATGGCCGTAGCTCCTAAGCACGTGCCTATACTCCAGCATACCGGGAAGCTGAAAGACATTCGGTTAGAAGTTTACACGCTGGTTACTTGGCCCTCAATCAGAAAGAAGTTCTAAGGGTTATCTGCTCCAGGTATGCCCCGTTGCGAACGCGTTGGCACAATGAAGGCACCCGCGACGGCATGAGTTGCCCGTTGGCGACCCTGCAGTGCGCAAGCAAGGTAATGCTTAGAGGCCCCGTACCGTAATTACCTCTGAAAGGCTGTCACTCAGCGGCCGCCTTCCCCAGTGTGGGAAGTAAATTAGCCCTGGTTATCCTGCACGACCCGTGACCCGCAGAGCCTGCTGATTGACAGGCCGGGGGAGCCGACCTGTGGTCAGGAGCTGCCAACCTGCCAGAGACGGAAGCCTGGTCCTGGGGCCCGGTGTTAGTTGCTGAGGTCGTTTGACCTCTCAGTTTTTTTCTTTTCTCCCTCCTCACTTCGTCTCCTTCCTCCTCCTCGTCTTCGTCCTCCTCCTCCTCCCAACCTTTAGTTGTGTCCTACTGTGCATCGTTTTACCCGCAACGTGCTTTCGTTGGTACGTCGGTCGTTGGTCCGTGTTTGCGCAGCTGCCAGTTTAGCGGTCGCGTACGGTGCTGATTTGGTGTTTGACAGAGCGCCTGTTAGGCTGGCGGCATCTCGGATTGAAAATAGTCAATTAATCGCATTAAATGTGGGCGCATGGATGTGGTTGTTTGACCTTACCGCTCATGTTGTTTATGTTGAGACTCAAATGTGTAGTATAGGGTTTTGTAATTTTGTGCCTAAAATTCCCCCCCCCCCGCAAAAAAAAATACCCCTTTAAAATCAAAGTAATGAGGATGGGGTGGTACGGTGGCCGAGTGGTTTGAGAGCTGTCTTGAAGCCAGAGGCCTGATTTCAATTCCCAGCCATGCATATCATGAGTGGAAAGTGATATCGGAACCAGCCTTTTTCACCAACCCTCATTGACGTATGGTCAAGCACAACTTCCATACATGACATGAATGAGGCCTTCATTCAGCAGGGCAGTGGAAAAGGGCTGCATTTATTTAACATTTTATATAAAATAATAACTTTATCCCAATTTTACTGTAAAAATATGTGAATTACAAATTCCTTTTCTCTTCATCCACGTTTGTGCCCAAAATTTTACAGCGATCGTAAAAACAGCACACACACACATTTAGCAATGTTTTGTATCGTTGGAATGGTCTTTTTTTTTTTATAAATTGTCAATTTATTTAACAGCTATCATAAATTTGACAACAGGGTTCATATTGAACCCACATGTAACATACACTCACTAAGCTCTGTTGACTTACCCAGAGCCATGGCAGCTGTAGGGAAAGGGTGACACTGCCTCGAAGGCACATGTTCTGCTAAGCTCCGCAAAGCCTGTCGGATAATTAGAGCTTTCGTGAGTATTTGGCCAGGTCACACATTCAAAAGAGAAACAACACCAACAAGGTCCACAGCTTTAGCCAAAGGAGGGAAACGCACCTGAGAGGCACATCCACCGTGGAGATGGAGCAAATGAAAGCAGCTCCAGTACGCGAGCGAGATGGACTGAAGACTGTGAGAGGTGGTAATGGCACTTCGGGAGAGCCTCCGTTCACCAGTGGACAGTTCAAAGTTTATTTTGTTTAACCACGTGAACACCCAAGAGACCAGGATAGTCTCATCTGCAAGTGACCTGAGGCATCAGTGTGCCAATAGGGGGGATGTTTGCTGCTGTGTGTAATCCCATTTGAGCGCGCTAATTTTTTTAATGTTGCAAATTTGGTCCCTGATGCTGGAAAACAATGACCTGCTCACGCGAATGACATCAGGGGATCGTTAACGTCCGCTGTGACGTAGCCAGCGCTTGATATTATGGTTACTGTAGCCGCAGCCATCATCAGGGCGGCCGCTGGAGTCTAAACGTGAACCTCTGCAACAAGCGGCGAGTGTGTTCACCGCTGGCCCACGTTACCGCCATCAGCCATGGATAGGCCACGGGTGTTGACGAATGTTGCTTGCAGTGTCCTGGCATTGTCTTAAGGAGTGATGTATGATCACGATTAGAGCTGAATGAATCCTGCGGGAATTGTATTCGATTCCGATGATTGCACCCGGGGTAATTCCTGCAGGCATTGTAATTCTGCAAGGGATGATTCCCAGGGATATTCCTGCCGCGGAAGGCTTGATGTGTCCTGGCTGTGCCGTTGGCTTGAGTCGGTACCATGACTGGTCCATCCTCCCCGAGGGGGTGTAGGCCCCCCAGGCCCTACCGTCTTGCCTAAACAGAATCAGAATATTTATTCATTCTGGAGGAATCCGATTAGCTATGAAGCTATTTTTCACAGATGTCCAGTAGGGGCAGGTTAGAACGTTACAACAACAAACAGTACAACAACATGAGAGTGCAAGGCACAAGAACGGTAAACAAAACACCCAAACACATACAAATAAAACTAAACCATCCCCATCCTTTCAGGAAAAGCCCACTGAGGTATTAACTTTATTTTCAGAAGCGACCTGGCCACAAATGATTGCTGAACAAAGTGGCTTATCATTAGGACATTTGTAGCAGCATCCGGAGTCGGGATGGAATCGAGGCCAATTCTGCACACCAGGCATTGGCCAGGGGTTTCCAACGGCGATTGTGATTAACCGGCCGGCTGGTATTGACCCGAGTCGTCATTGAAAACATATTACTGAGTCATTGGCGGTATTGAACGAGGCAAATGAGGCCCCCATGGAGGCCCCCTCTAGCTTCTTACGCTTTGCCGGCCACGATTCCGTTAGGAACTTATATTCAAGTTCAAGTTTATTTTTGTTGAAACAGCTGGGAATTCAAGGGACGAGGATTTAGTCTAATTTGCAAAGGTGACCCGGGTCACCGAAACAAATGTAAGGCGGAAAGGCAGCAAACACAGAAATCAGAGAAAAAACACAGCACTCTCTGGAGAAATAAAAAAGGCTTCACAAACACGAATCAATGCCATTTTATATCAGATTCTAAGAAGTGAATCACCCAGTTCACGGCGTGATGCCTGTATACAATTGTGCTTCAACATTGTATTATTTCGTATTCATATTCCTTTATATATATGCACACACATATATAATTTACATATAGATGCATAGACCTACTATAAAATTCTATAAGCATCACAAATACAAATTGTTCTCGAGTCTTTACATCTCAGTTCATTGTACACCTGTTGGCTGGCTTGATTTGACTCACATCATACATTCATGCTCACACAAAGCTGTTGGTACAAAGGGGTTAAATGTAAATATAAGGACACGGCAAATATTTTGCCTTGGAATTCATTGACATTTACGAGCAAGAGATTGTTTGCAAGAAGACATCTGAACACACGTATGCATATATCTCACCCTATAGTCCAACGTGCAGCCTCTCAATCAAATGGAACATAAAAAAAAATTCCTGCAGCATAGCCAGACGTTAAATTGCCCTTGTGAACTATTCTTTATTTTTTCTCTACACTTATGTATATTTGTTTTAGGGTCTGAACTTCACACGCTCTAGAAAATGTGCAAGAATGAAGTGTAAATGTATAGGACTTAGAGATCCAAACTTAGCTACTCTATCGAGATAGTGACAAAGACGCGTGATGCAGTTCGCACAGCACGGTGCGTTAGGAACTAATGAAAACCATTGAATTGCCTTTGCGGGGGGTGGCCGCCGCCGGGCACGACCCCGTGGGGGGGGCATTGTTGATGTTTAAGTGAAAACCACGCATGCCTCTATTTTAAAATGTGCTCGGAGGAAGCTCAACCCTTTATTGAGTAGAATAATACATGGAAGGGTTGCTAATGAAAAAAAGTTGAACGTTTATACTTTGATAATGGTGCATCTGTCATCAGCAAGTCGACAGAATGTGGGATGTTGTGATGTCAACATCCGTCAGATATTTGCATAGAAATTTGGCAGAAAATCGGCATTCCAGCACAATTCAGGAATCAGCAGAATTCAGGAATGGGTTTATTTGTGAGATATCACTTGGTTACAAACGACCTCAATAATAACAAAACATATCGCGAAACTAAAAACTGAAGCTGTCAAACAAAGGTTCAGTATCTTAAATTCTGTGTCGTCTGCTCACTGCTTTGTAACCCAGCCACCTGGTGTGGACCATCAGTTTCAAAGGCAATGCCTTTATTAGCAGAGCATGTTTGTTTTCGTGGTTTACCACATGTTAATACCAACTCGATGCCTTGCAATAGGTGTCTATTTGGTGTTTGAACATCGTAACGCCCGTCGTGTTATTGCCAGTAAGTGCAAAGCCTCTTCTTCTTCTCATCGTGCAGTTGTATATAAGGACACTTTATCATCCCTAACCTTATTCCGTCGTATCAAACCGCTGCCGATTTAGACGGGCGGCATAGCGCCCTCGTCAGCTCCGCTATCCATGGTACCGCACCGCGGCCCGGCGTGATTAAACCGTTACGGCGCTCGTCCGTCACCCGACAAGAAAAACACCAGCCACCTCGGAGCGCCGGGGTCACTCACCCTGCACTGGGCCCAGCGGCACGTGAATGGAAACAACTGGCCTAAGGAGCACAAAGCGCTCCTCGTTAGCAGCTTATCGATAACCCAACGCCGGTTCTCGCGTCTGCGGGAAGCGCAAACGGAGTCCTCGCTGCTAACACGATGCTAACGGGCGCTCACAAAATGCTGACGAGCGCCAACAAAATCCAACGGTTTCACAGTGTCGCACGGTGCTTTCGCACTATTACACTGTCCATTTTCGTTTACCTTTGCACGTTAATTTTAGTCAAGGTATGTTGTGTGTTAAGTTATTGGGTGAATTAGGGGTGGAACGGTGCGTTGATTTATCGCTCTAAATATTGATTATGAAACTCGTGCTGTTTTATCGAATGGTGTGCGTGTACGAATGGATTTTTGTTTTATATAGTCGTGTTTGTCATACTAATTTGTTCACGTCACCCCTGCAGTCACTAGAGGCGGCACCGTTCACTGTTGTGTTGAAGCAAGTGTTGATTCCTGAATTGAATAGCAACTGTGAATTGTACTGTCATCACGGTAATGGGGGGAGGGGGGCGTGAATTGTCCCACACCTCGTGTGAATATTAATCCGTATGTTTTGGCAAGTGCAATGCCCATGTCTGATTTGGCTTCCATAATTAATGTGTTTAGCCATGTTGGTTGTTGAGGTTGTTGAGGCATATTTCCCCACGCTAGTCCAGTGCATGGTTGCTGAATCAGGGGTGGGGGGGGTGAGGTCTTGACCGGTTCAGATGTCACTTGCCACCGATATTAGCCTTGGCTGGGAATTGGTTACCAAGTGCAGAGCACAGGGCGTTAACCAGACCGCCGCAGTAGTTCTTGGTTGTAAATTTAGTTTGTTGTGAATCATGATTTTCATACAAATACCGTAGAATTGTCGACTGTGATACGCCCAGTAAAAGCTGTTTCTTAAAAGAATGTAATATTTCCAAGCGAATTCATCTATAGTCGAGTAGCCGAGTTTGCATGATAGCGCACGGACCACTGCACCCACCACTCCACTCTAGCACATTATCGCATTTCACAAAACATCAGCGGCACACATCTGTGCAGCAATTCTAACAGCATAGGCCACAAATACACAATGTGTTGTCACTGTTACATAGCTCGCTAATCGCACACAACACACAGCACAAAGCATTCAGCAGTGCATATCATTAGTCTTCAATTTGCAAACACTTTTCTTTGATGGAATGTCATGATTTTTTAAACGGCAATTATAAATCAGTGCCTCGCTTCATAATACATGCAGCTGCTTTTTGTTATTTATTGAAATTGTACACAATGCTGATGTTACATTTTGGGTGCTCATAATCTATAAGCAAGACAGGACAAAAAGGACATAATATAATAGAGGCGATTTAAAACGAGACCAAAAGGATTGGGTTCTTAATCCGTTGCACAGAATCCGTTACAATTTGATAAATCACACCGTAGAGTCATGAATTTAATGAATTCTTACATCCCTGGTATTTTGTATCAATACGGACATGTGTGTTGCTGCATAGGTGCTTTATTAGAGCTTGGGTAATTAGAAGAAATAATTAGTCATACTTTGTTTAATCTTCTATTACATTGAACGACTTTAAAATATAACCATTTATAATATTTAACCAAATATATAATGGTAATGTGTTCAAGTGTCTGATGCTGCCGACAAATGCACCATCACGACAATCATTCTGAAAATTGTCACCAGTGATAGGAATGGCGGAGCGTGAGGTCATTTGGTAATTTCTGTCTTGACCGCATCACGCACCACCTTTCTTTCGGGGGCACCGAGATTCTGGCCCCAAGGAATGTGTGTGTGTATGTGTCTGTCTGCTGCCCTTTGAACTCTCTTCTGACTGTTACTGAGCAGGTTTCCTTACTTTGCAAAGAGCACCTGTGGATGCTGTGCGCGTGATCTGTGCGCCTTGGACCGTGATTTATTCTGGCATGCTGTTGGAATTTTCTCTCTATGCCGCATTTCTGCTCGCGTTCCTTTTCTCGGTGTTTGTTTGCTTAGCGTAGCACCTCACAGGTTAAATGTCCCACCAGGTAAGTCGCCGTTTGGTGTCTTGTCACGGAAAAGTTTTACACCTTTGCTTGCAGTTTGCCCGTTCTTTAAAGAAGTGTGTAAATAAGTCCTGTGCTTTTCAAGCGAGCTTCTATTAATTAAGCAATTGCCGATGATGATTGTGACAAATGAGTTGGTCACGAAGCTTATTTTTATTTCTACCGCTAAACAGAATCCACATTTAAGGAGTTCATGGAAATGACACTGGCCTCTGTGGCATTTTATACGACATTGGCAAGTGTGAGACTTTAATGTGCCGTTAAACAGTGTTTATGGCACGGTCGCTTTGAATGCAGAAAGAAGGGAGTCTATGATGTCGGTACAAGCCATTACGTGAATGATAAAGTAATTTCTCAACATTAAAGAATAAAGCCGCTTTGCTCCGACAGCCGTGTCGGACTCGCTCAGCGCGGCCATTAAAAGCTCCCGTTTTCATGGTTAATTTGAGCCCGAGCTTTCAAGTTAAGAAACGTCTCGCGCACAATCGCTCCAAGTTGATAAATCGCCGTTGCCACCGAGGCGCGCCCATTCTTCTTTGTGGACACTCTGCGGGGGACAGTTTGAAACTGCGTTTGAAAAGTTCACAAATCATCGGGAGAAATCCTTTTTCTAGTGCCCACACATGGACCTGTCTGTTTCCCTCAAATACGTTTGTATTAATGTGTGGTGGCACGTTCTGTTTGGCTGAAGCACCCAGTCTTTTATTCAGGGGTTGGTTCGTCTCTCAGGATCCACAGTGACAATGTGGGTTTTTTTTATTTTGACGATTCCAGCCCTTTGTCAACCTACTTCTGGATGAAGGTCTCCCCACGTTGTGTCCGCCATGGGAGTTTGCTCATACTTGACCATGCTTGTCAGTGCTGGTTTGGGGAACGGGAAAGCCCAGGACTGGTTTAAATATCGCTCTCCATTTATGTAAAGCGTCGCAAGGAACGCAGGTCGCTGGGTTCATAGCACAGTGCGCTAATCTCTGCGCCACCGCTGCACCCTGGTGTAAAAGGCATTGTGGGTATCGCTCGTAATGTATTCACGCCGTCAACTTAGTGCTCTCACAATCTCATTAACTTGTATGCATGGATGTTGAACTTCTTTTGCACCGTACGTAGCCAACCGTGATAATCGGAGGTGCAGGGTAAGGACAACAAATTAAACACAAAAAGCAGTTAAAAAGAAATGAGTTTTCAATCGAGATTTGAAAGTGCATTACTGCAGTGGCTTCCTAATATCGGAAGGAAGGGCATTGCAGACGGCCGCAGAAGCGCATCTGAAATTGCGCCATGCAATGACCATCTTTGTTCGATGGTGATCCAAACTTGCATTGCAGAGCAAGAGTTACGACACATTCCCATGCTTAAAATACTTTTTCTTCTCATTATACGATTCTCCAAAGAGATTACTGCTGCTCCACGGTAGATGACACCTCAATATTTGTGCACTCGCGCTTTCATCTCTCGCGTCGTCAGCGCGCGAGCGCCTGGCGCGCGTTCGCGAGGGGTCCCCGTGCGATCGGCGCCCACGCCATTCTGATGAAGCGCACGTTCGGCTCGCCGAACCCCGCGTGCTGCGCAGAGGCGTTGGCGGCCACAGCGAGCCCCCCGGCGGGCACCGCTCGGCGTCCCCCGGTCCCGCTGTGGCGCCGCCGTCCTCCGGCGTGGGACGCGGAGCCGGACGGGTGCCACGGTTTCGCGTGTTCCATCTCGCCCGCGCTGCGTGAGATCGCGTGAACAGACAAATGAATAAGCAGCTCTCCGCATTCGGCAAAAATACCGTGGCCTTAAAAGGAACGATACATATATTCTTGGCAATGATTCAGGCCCTTCTTTGTTACACGCACATAAAATGAAATCACATGTACTGTGTGTGTTAATCTTTTTTTTTATTAGCTGGCTGAGCGTAAGCCCCAAGGCCCAAATCTCCTAGCGGCCAGCAATGAGCAGCACTATTAGATGTAAGAGATAAGAGCTCACACATTTCTTAATTCTTTAGACAGGTAGATAGATACATTCCAGCCATTCTTAGTCCACCATTGGATGAAGGCCTCTGCACGCAATGTCAGTCATGGCATTCTTTTTTTTTTACCAAACTTCACCACTTTGGCCAGTGTAGGTGAATGAAGGGGGGAGGAGGGGAGAACCGGTTTCGATCCCCCAATTGGTGGTGAAAATTCTAAACATCCCTGGACATTTTGGCAAAACGTTAGCGATTGCTCACCCATGTCTGGGCTTAAACTGAAAAAAATCTGCTCACTTACTGTATTCTCGATTGTATCATCTTCGTCTCTCGATGTAGCTGACTGCCTTCTACTCTCATGGGAGGGATACTTCCTGGCTCAAATAAAATGTACTAAATTGCGATTGTGGCCATTCAGTTGGTTAAGGATGATGACCATTACGATAATGTTGACAACTACAACTTCAGATAAATAAATAATCCTGACCAACAATCGGTTTCATTGGCTGGAACACACGCCTGAATCTGGTTACAGTTGGTGGCAGCGTCTATATAATATGACCTTTGGTCCTTCCTGTTATGGACATTCAAGGTCAAATTATTTAGCCCTAGCCCTGCCCCCCTCTGCTTACTCTCAGTGACTTCATGCTGGGTGCGGTTCCATGAGCCTCTGCGTGCACTTAAGTGGTAGCTTGCAAGGCCTGCGTGTTAATACCTAATTCTATTATACATTTTTATTTTACTAGGTAAGGCCCTATACGCTATATAGCTCTTTTTCACAAGCAACCTGGCCACATATAATTCAATGAAGTGGCTTATCATGTGGAAATCTGTAGCAGCCAAATACTCTAAACGCGTGTTTCTAAATGTGGAGGGAAAAACCTGTGAACCCAGATAAAAATTCACACGACCACGGGGAGACCATGCAAACTCCAAATATACAGGTCTGGATCAAACCCACAACCTCCGACATACCAGGAGAGAGGTAGTTAACATCTCGCCACGGCGGCACCCACCTCTTGCTGCCACAGTAATTCTCAATTATGCCAGAACTAATCACGTACAGAAATGTGCCAGTGTACGTAATGAAATTACCCTGTAATTAATGGACGTCGATTATAAATAAATGTTCTGTTTATTTAGATTACCGTTTTTTTGCATCATTAGTTGTCCTTCCTTTGAACTAAGCATTCTTTAGATTATTGTTTTGTTGCTTTGTAGATTTAAAAACAAAAGTAACTATGTTGATGATTCATATTTTTTGTTTGCATACATTGGATGGGAGCATTGGCACAGTGGTTAGCACGCTGCCCATCTAACCCGACCACCTTAGTTTGATACCCAGCCACAGCTGACATCAGTGTAAAGTGAAATCTGAGCTGGTCTTGGAACCCCAAATACCAACCCGGTCCGACCTGTCATGGTGATGTGTGGTCAAACCACTAATGACTGACCTGGCATGGTGAGGCCTTCACCCATAGGTCTCTAACGTATTGTTTGTATGTATGCATGTATGAGGTGATGCATTGTGCTTACCTTAAATTCAAATTTTATTCAAGACTCACGCCTTCCTCGTCGCTTTCCCTTAAGTGTATTTTATCTGATTTAATCTCTGAATTTGTTTGTAACTATAGTTTTATACCCCCCTTGAGTGGGGTGACAATGCATATGAAATAAACTTTTTAAGACCTTTAAATTGAAATGCACATCCAGGACTCGTGCAAGCAGCAGTGGTCCTCTGGAGATGCCTGCTCATTGCGGGTGTCTGCTGGGCGTTGCAATGAGCGAATCGCTCAAAGCGGATTACCCGCGGCGATTCGATCAATCATCACAATTCACCGTCAGGATTTGTTTCAAAAATCGATCATTTGTCGTCTTGTTTGTTACTGTATCGTTTGTGTGACCGTTTTAACTCCCTCCCCCTCACCTCGTATCAGTCATACAGATCCGTCAGCTGTTGTTATCCTTTTTGCACGTTATTTATGTAAATCGTTAACGATCGGTTCTCCCTCGCACACGTGCGCACGAACTAGATGACGCGTGTATCGCTAATGTCACAATGTTTATTACACGATGCGTCCGTTGTACGTGCGCGCCCCGTGTTTACACGACGCATGTGCGTGTATCTGGTCGCGTTTCTCCTCAGGGCAAGGTGGCTCAGACCGCCTGCATGTCGGCCAGCAAGCACCTGGCGTCGAGGCTCCTGCAGCAGATCCTGGACGTGGAGGTGAAGCAAGTGACCATGGGGGCGATCCAGCAGTTCAACCTCGACCTGGTCCAGTGCGAACGTGAGTGGGCGCCGGGCGACGCTCGGGGCATGGCGAGCGGTTGCGGTGATTACAGCGCTGGGTAACGTAGGATGATGTGGGGGAATGCTGGGTAATGCAGGGAAACGCGCGTTCACGTGGGGGAATTCTGGGTAATGTGGGGGAACACGGAGGTGGGGGGACAGCTACCCCTCGCCCGTCCACGGTGCAGGTTAAGTGTGAACGCAGAGGGAATGTGTGTGCCCTATACATGGCGTTGCTTAACTAATCGCATAAAAAATATTTGGTGATGCTGCATCCATCGGCAATGGTGCAGAAATTCGACACATTTTCGTTAACAACCCTGTGTCCTTTAAAAGGAGAAATATATATTGCAGGCTACGTTTCGGGCAATAGCCTTTCTTGGCCCTACTTTTATTTTGGGCCTTTTGCAAAGCACATGATGTGCTGTCTACGTAAGGGAGTCAGTGACATTATATTTATTGAGTTTAAAAAGAAAAGAGTAGAAATGAAACGTTACGTTTTAACTTCAGGCAGCATTATTGTCTGGTTTATTCATCAGTACAAAACCTGTTTGATTTTTGCAGCTATACTTTTTTAAAGTCTTCAATTTATGAACCAGCAACCGATGTATTTTCCACCACTTTATTAAGTTACATTTTGATGCGGAATGGAAAAGTTGGAATACTTTGAGGGTATCACGGATTTTTAAAAAAATCTGGTTAAAAAAAAGTCACTTTGCACATTCCCCTTATAGATCAAAGGCCAAAAAAGAGTGTAATCTGAACTAATTGAACCGCTACAAATGGAGCAGTGGTTAGCGCGCTACTCTACGAACCCAGTTACTCGAGTTCGATTCCCGCTCACGGCCACCATGAGCAGTGATGATTATCTGAACTGGGCCTGGGCCTCCCCTAGATCAACTCGGCCTCAAATGAGTACCTGGTACAGCGTGTAAACATTGCCACTGGGGATACAAAGGTGGTGGCTGGGCGTAGTGCTGGCTACCAAACTCCTCATGTGCCGTGCTGGCCTTCGTAGGTGCTCACGAACAGCACTTGCCCCAAAAGTCTTGTTCAGGCGTTACGAGCAGGTCTTTGTTGTGAACGTCGAAATAGACGTTAATGATTATTACAGTTAGAGAATGCATTGAGCTGCCCGGTTGCACGTGGTGCAAGCTGGCGGTGATTAGAGGAAACAAGACATGGCCAATGGAGACCAGCCTTTCACTCAGAATATCTGATTACGCTTTGCGGCGTGGGTCTGAAGGAATTTTTACAAAAATGGTTAAAAGAAGAAAAAAATGAGAGCGTTTGATGTGAAAGGGCCCCCCCTCTTTCCCTTTTCCGTTCTTCCGCTTGTGTAATAACGTGCAGCTCTTGTCACTCGCGAAAAGAGGGATGCGATTGTTCAGGATCAGTTTGTGTATCCGCCGGTTGCCACGGAAACTCCTTCAACACGGTGCGAGGAAACGTGCTACGCGAACATTCGTAGCGGCGTAAGACGCCGTCACTCGTCAGGCGTTTCGTGATCAATCCGCAGCTGGATGAATGGCCTCTCCGAAGCCGTCGCCATCTCTCGCGGTCCTGCGTTGCAACAATCCATCCGGCGGATGAGCTTGATTTAATCACTCCGTCTCCGTGACAGGCGTGCTGTCGGGTGTGTTTCCTCCTTTGGCTGCCACTACGTCGTTTTTTCCAACCGCCGGTCAGCATCCCTTTTTGCTGCGTGGGTCCTGCCTACCTGCCCCCAAGCCCATTTACTTTATTTAACCCTTTCTTGTTCTGACATGACTGCAAGTGACAGGGTGGATCCCCTTCACCGCTGAATCTCAGGACGCGCAAGTGGTTAGCGTTCAATTTATTTCTAGAGGCATAGCGTCGTTTTTAAAGACATTCTGCTCACCGCAGAGAACTGTAGCGATACGACCACACTGATGATAGCTGGTCCCAAACTGTGCCACACGCCCTCCCGCATGGCCTTGTGGTAGCCTCGGTACCGATAAAGTTATTTTAGTTTTTCTTTCAATGACGTACACGTATACATTCGTGTATGTCATCGGAATGGAATCGGAAGTAAAACTGATGACGAACACGTACGTCATTATGAACGGGAAAGGGTTAAGAGTCAATATGGAATTACAGTTCTAAAGAAGAACACGTGGGTTAGAGGATGTCTGTAATTTATAAAGCATAATTTTGCCTGTTAAGATAAGCAAAAGGCATCGATGACTTTACAATAAACCACATGAGTAGCTATAAAAGTTGTAGTTTTGAATGCAACGCAACCTACATTGAAGTGTTTATAATCTGGCTCAATTTTTTTATGTGATGATAACGATCCAAGCAGGTTCATGTTGAGGAAGGGATGTGTGATTTCGCACAATCACATCCACCCACTGTTCTTGTTATTAGACAGTGCATTTATTTCATGGTGATATGAACGGGATGCTTTAAATAGTATTTGTTATGGTGTTTCTCACAGTAGGCAGTTATACATATACTTACTTTTGGCTCAATGCAACATTACAGGCATATTTATTTGTGCATGTACATTATGTGTATATGTACGCATGTTAATATTGATATATATAGCGTATGCTTTTTGTATATGCATTATACATTTTTAGACCATACACATGTATAATGACAATAATGTATAGCCCTATCTCAATCCACTGCTGGATGAAGGCTTACCGCATGCCTTATATATGCATTAAAACATAAGCAGTGTCATGCGATTATTTACATATCCATTGAGTCCCAATCATCCATTTGATAGAATCGATTTTGTTGAAATTGTCTCTTTTAAAACCATACTACTGGCAGCAGTGACGTGAGCAATAAACTGTAGGACTACACCACCACTGCCCTGAAAAAGTGTGTCCCCTTCAAAAGTCGGAAAAAATATTTACGCACGACTGTTGTTCGCTTTCAAATGCACACGTGATGCAAGTCGGAAACGTATTTCTTCCCCCACTTCAATAGTAATCGGAAACCCAGTGTATCTGGCCAACTGTGAAAGAGGGGCAAGGAACGGGGGGGAGGGAGGGGTGGGGGGGGCCCTGTCGTCACGCGAACCCCAAAAATCCCTCGCTCCCGCAGCCACGGCAAGAAAAGCTCTTGCTGACCGTGCGGAGCGCCCGGGCCTGCGCCGGACAAGTTTAGATTGATGGCTCGTACTACAAACGAGCCGCGAGCCTCGACAAGATCGACGCCCTTTGTGGCCGTTAGCAATGTAACCAGCAGGTTTGATCAGCAGCCCGTGGCCAGCCGCAATAGCCCCTTTTCAGTTCCACTGCTCGGCAGGTTAAGACACACGTGATTGATGGCCTTCACAACAGAATGCCGGGCGCCGCTGTGATTTGTTATTTTTTTTATACCCCCCTCCCCCCCCACCTTTTTTTAAATTTTCACTTTGTCGCGAGGTCGTCTTGTACGTTGGGACGTTTTGTCTGCCGCGGTGGTTGTGATGTTGCGTTTGCTGAGGCTTTTGTTGACCGTAGATTGGCGCTACTTTAAATGCGCTCTTGGTTGATTTTGTGAATGATGGCCGAGGAAAGCGGTAACTAGCGGTAACTTTATGAATGATTAAATCCGGCGGTATGTGTGCACGCTTTCGCACGTTCGGTTAAAGAAGGGGTTATTTTCGCGCAACGTTTCTGCAAAGTGAAATTACCGTAAAGGTAAATGTTCCTCATTGTCTTTCGGGAATAGAGCACCGGTTGTGGAGGATGGGTCTAGAACTACTTTAGTGCCTCTGTTTAATAGCAAAGAGGCTAAAGACCGTGGACCCTTATCTCTGGAATTGGCTGCGTGCAATTCTTATGTGATGCGAGTTTTCCGAGATTTTTTTCTAAAATTAATCAACCTGATCATTTGCTTCACCATAATATGATTTTTGCGGTGAGCATAACTTTGCAAATACCCTGATCATAATTCCAAAAAGTAAATTTGCATAATTGATCCTTTTGAAACCGGGTGCAAAATTTGCTTTTAATTACATAACATTGGCGATCCCATTACAGGTTTGTGATTTGACTTTTTTTTTTAGTACTGTGCATTTGATTTGATAAGTTATCGCTTGCTAAAAAAAACTGATCATCTCATTACCTCTATCCTCGTGCATTACAAACTTAGCAGTAGAAATATTCAACCATGTATTTGTTAATAGAATGCCCTTACATCAGAACTCTATGTGTATATATATGTAAAATAATGCACAGTTAAGGATTCGTTATCAGAATCAGAACCTTTATTTAGACTAATGTCCAGTTAGCCCTCATTGGAGAATTTAGAGAAAAGGAAGCACAGACGCTACAACAGCGCAACACTGTTCCCCATGTGGGCAGCGAGGCATTGATTGATAACGAAACGGAGTTAAATTGTAACGGGAAATCTGAGCATCTCCTCCGAAATGGCCTTAAAGGGTGGCAATTATTTATGCGTAGTTCACATTGAGGAAGTTTATCGATTTGATCGCTGGCCGAAAAACACATTTTCTTTGCTACAATTACATCGATATAAGCGGATGGTTCTGAAATCGAAGTGTAACCATCGACCCTTTCAGATTGATAGAAAGCCTTACGTGAAATAGCATAATTAGCTCAGCCAGGATGAGCCACTGAACTAACTACAGTTGTGACAAAAACTAAAACACGTTTTGAATTTAACGAAATTCCTGCCAGTATTTGTTCTTTTTTTTCTAAATTGGCTTTAAGCAAATAGATGTTGCGCAACACACTGTCAAGAGTTTTCACGATTGGGAGACGCCGTGCCCTCGTTTCACGCCCGTGTATTAACCCTTTCCCATTCCGATGACGTACGTACACGTCTCCCATCCTACGTCATTGGTTTTTCTTCCGGAACGGGAAAGAGTTAATATACGCAAGCTTCAGATCTCAAAACTCCTGCAATAAATAAAATTACTTTATTGGTATTGATTCTCCCACAAGGCCATGCGGGAGGGCGTGTGGTACAGTTGTGTGGCTACAGTTATTTACGGTGAGGACAATGTCTTTAAAACAATGGCGCTACGCCTCTCTAAATAAAATTAAAGACGAACCGCTTGCACGTTCCGAGATTCAGCGGTGAAACAAGATCCACCCTGCAACTTGCAGACGTCTTGGAATGGGAAACGGTTAATAAGCGACGACGTCGCACAGATTACTCTGTATCCACGGTCCAAATCTTCCTGGGCTCACAGGAGCAATGGGTGAGCCCACAGGGAACTAAAGAATAACTATGAATGATGAGTTCTATGCTCCGAGGACGTACTCATCCGCGACTCGCTGGCACAATAGCCGCGGCGGACTCCATGCTGCTAGACGGTGTACAGCTAAATCAGATTGATGGCGTGTACACACTCAGCTTCCTATTAGCATTAGGCCTGTCCAGATTGATGGATGGGCCAGCCAGCAGGGAGTCTCAAGTTTGGAGTCTCCGGTGCTGCCTGTGTGTGTGTGCGCCCAGAGAGTCTGCGGGCAGGGAGGTTGAACGGGCCGGGAAGGGTGGGTTGGGGTGGTGGGGGGGTTGGAGGGCGGTGGTCCCTGGGACGGTCAGGGGAAGAGGGGCAGCACCAGGCGAGGGGAAGTGAGAGCATTCGTTAGTCTGCCGTATTCTTAGAGCCGTGTCTCTCTCCCTGTGGCCACCGCCAGCGTAACTCAATCCGCGCTTACAAGCGGCGAGCGACTGTGCCTTCTGGCGCGCTCCGTACAGCAGGCCTGCGAAATCCATCAGAAAACAAGTAGCAGCACGTTGGGAATAAAAAAAACAATTCACCTGGCTTCTACCCCCCCCCCCGTTGGTGGGGGGTTTTTTTTTCTAGGAGTTTTGAGATCTCCGATGCACGATTTTATTCAAACGGCACGGTGCACTTATATCACCCTCTGTTTTTACGGAACGATTTTATAATCCCGAGAAAACCCCGTGGGGAATTTATTTGCCCGCCAAATTTCTTTTTTTCTGCTATAATTCACGGTTGAGCAATAGAAGTGTCAGACGTTTAAAGGAGTGGATGAGTTTGATGAAGTGATTGTAATTTATCTGCGTGTGTGCGGTGTATGTTACGCAAACTCCTATGAGGGGAAGTGGAGAGAAGTAACCGATTTAATTAATGTTTGACTCCCGGATGTCATTTTATACAGAGGTTAGTTTAAAACATATTCGAGATTCCACATTTTTGTTGTTAGGACCAGTCTATTCTTCCGAAAGCTATACATTTGATATCACTGTTGTGGTATCGGGGATAGTTTTCTTGGGAGAAGTAATATGGGATTTATTTTTAAATAAACCACAATCCAATATACATTTTGAAGTCTTCATCAGTACACCATATTTCAAACATTCAGTTGCATCTCACATCTTGTATACCTCGGTATATGACAAACAATCCATTGTGTTGTTAATCACGTGTAAAAAAAAATACACATTCACTCAAAGTTAGTTATGTTTATGAATAAATATGGGATGAGAAAATGTACCCAAAATATGGCAGGGTAACTGTCATTCTCAATCATTGTTGCTGACCCTTATATGAAGTATATGAATGTGTAGTCGGGGCATATCTTATCAGCGACGGCAACCTATTTTTCCACACTTCTGGCTGACATTCTTAAATGGTTTAAAACATTTAATAGCAATGTAATATACATATTAGTACTGGCATCACCGATCAAAATCAACCGTGATAACTCGCCATTAAACGCTGCCTCGTAACAGAAAAATGTACATATTTTACGGCTGATATTGTAAATGTTGGCTCTTCAGAGAGGTAGAGGGAGTGAAAGGGCAGAGGTTTCCTGACATGTCGTCTAAGATCACACTTTGATACTGTGGGGGGGAATGAGATGTTTGACAATTCAACAGCTTTGAATTGTCACAAGAAATGTTATGTTGGTTATCGTTAAGTATCGATTTAAAGCTTTCGTGACTGCAGGAATTCATCTTCT
>CM025659.2:7080276-7112480 GCA_014621495.2 Entosphenus tridentatus
CAGTTAACCCTGTGTTGTACACCTACCATACAGTTAACCCTCTGCTGTTCACCTACCACACAGTGCGTAGAACAGGGCGCTATCGGATGCTGTTTGGTATACGTTGTGAGCAGCAAAGCGCGGTGCGGCAGAATCAGTTGTACCGTACTTGTATGCTTCCACATCTCCATTCTTTTGTCTTCACCGAAATGCACTAACCATCCACGTGGTGAAACATGGTCAGGTAATCCCCGCGACTCACAAGGCATGAGTTGCCCTCGTGAATCCACCGGTGGGTTGACACAAGACGTGTGTAGAACGTTGCTCAGATTAACCCCGCGCAATAATAATCTGTGCAAAACATTCAGGAACCTATACACCTCATAGGGAGGCGAGTAGCGAATTCGACCCTCGCAGCAATGTCACGAATAGTCACGGTTCAGCGTCACGATTCTATTGAAGAATAGGCTCTCTTTCAGTTCCTTAGTGACATCTTAGAATTTGTAATTTCAATGATTTTTGTCTCGTTTAAGCAGTTTCACTTACAGATTTAGCCTAATTATAACGCTACCATTTAATTTGCATAAATTGTGATATTTTTGTTCGGTTCGATGCATGTACCATGAGCGTAACAACTGATTTTCGTTGATGAATTGTCGAATAATTGCATTACTAATTTAGCAGGGTTTTTAATGCATATGCAATACCTGTTTTTTTCCCATTTCCTCCTCCCCTTCTCTAAATTAATAAGACTCACAAAAACGATTGAAAGATTTTTCGAAAATCATTTGTATTAAGCGGGTGTTTAAAATTACAATATAATTGGTATCAGTGAATCAATGCAAGTCGTAGCAAATGCAATCATTTTGTAGAGTCACATGGTGCTCTTCAGCTTTACGCGTGATACACACATCAAATGGTGCGTGAATGAATGTCCGTCATTCACAAATGTTATATCGAATAGAGTCACATGACCCCTCCAGCCATGAGTGGCCACTTCATTCGCCGGAGGTCCAAAACAAATGTTCGCAGTTATAATGTTGAGCTTTTGGTAAGTGAAAGAAGTCAGAATCAGAATATGTATCTACACTGGAGGAATTCGATGAGCTATAAAAGTTCTTTTTCACAGATGTCCAGAAGGGGCAGGTCAGAAAGTACAACAGCAAACAATACAAAAATACGATAGAAGTGCAAAGTATAGGAAAGGTAAACAAAGCACTTAAAATAGTACGAATAAAATGTAACTTTTTTTTATCACTGTAGTATTAACTTATTTTTCAGAAGCGACCTGGCCACAAATGATAGCTCAACAAAGTGGCTTGTCACGTGAAAATTTATAGCATCAAAAATAATCCAAATGCTCCCAATGCATGAGCCAAATCGCACCCGTGAATTGTGGAGAGTCACAGAATCACGAGGGAGGTGAGGAGTTGTGCCCCTGACAATGAACTTCGGTGTGATTAATAAAAAAAACACTGAGGTGTCTTAACCCTTTCTACTTAACAATACATTCCATCGTGTTGATAATTTTGAACGATCCCGACAATGAATCGGCATACCCACTTAATGCAGACAAAGCTCATTTATTCACGCATACATTTTTCATAAATCTGACTTCACATTTGTTTGTTAAAGATTCGCATTATTTTAATAAAATACCCATTTAATGCAATTTACTTATTCATTGTTACGAAGCCTTCCTGAGCGTTATCACCTTAACACGACTTGAGCAGTAAGGTGCCGAGGAAGGAAAGAAGTAGGAAAAATAGACAACCATTTGTATGTTAACATGTGTCTCTAAATAGCTCTCTTCAGTAATTTTGCTGGAGCAGTCACACCTGGTGACGGATGCTTGTGTTGCTTCCGAAACGTTGTGATTAAATTTTTGAAATTTATTTTTTATTTATTTAGTTTTCACCTACGTGACTTTACCGAAAAAACCAAAGAGGATAACCATTTGTCAGTCCAAGTCAGGATGAAGGCATTCTCTCCACACCGCGATGGTTATGGGAGATCTTTTTACCATACTTCACCGTGCTGGTCGATGCAAATTGATTAATCGAGGTAGCAATCCCAGTTCAGATGTCACTTGCTCCTTGATGTTAACCATGACCAGGAATCAAAATCAGTTTCACCGGGTTCATGGTTCAGTGCTGTAACCACCACACCAACCCTTCCCCCATCTATTTATATCTAAGTAAAAAAAAACATTCTATACCTGTTCTCCTCGCTTTCGAATAAAGATGTCTTTTTTTTATGTAAAATACTCCGTAGTGTCGTGCTCAGATTTTAATCAGCTCCCACCTTGATGGTTTAGATGCTGTGCTCGCATTACAAAATAAGTTTCGCAACGTTGAGCAGTAAACCTTTGACTATTTACCAAAAGGAAAATCTTTCTGGCATTCACAAAGGGCTCGCGGCCATTATCGCAAACATGCGTTTTTTTCCCCGTAAAAAACAGATTTTTTTTCTCTTCTCTTTCGGCACGCATCTGCACCGAGGTCGGCTTTCTCGAAAATGCGCAGCTGGTTTTATTGGTGGCTGCCCCAGCGTCAATGCCAGTGACACTAAGCAGCTCCCACGGTGTATAATTTAAAACGTGCGCGTCTTTCTTCTTTCCAAATTCACTTATTTTTACCCCCGTCGTCGCCCCCCCAGCCACCACCACCTCGTGCCTGACCTCTGGAAGGTACCTCCGTTCCTATTTCCCCGCCGTCTGTTGTACGCACGTACTTTGTTGAAGAATTCCCTGATGTGACTTGGTTGGACAATCCACCCCCCCTGCTGCCTGGCTGGCTCGCTGTAGTTGTGTATCGCTTGCGAGTCATCGCAGTGCTGCTGCTGTGACCCCAGGCTGAACTTTGGTCTTGGGATTTTTGCTGTAATGGCCCCCCTTTGCCTGTTGAAATTGTTCAGGGGATTTCATTTTCTTAGTTCGGGAAAAAAACATAAAATGGATGATATCCTTCCCTTAATGTCAGCCACATGTTTGCTGGAAGTATTTTTTTCCCTTTTGCTGAGATAAATCGGCGCACACGTGTATAAAATGCTGACAATGTTTAGTTTTATTAGATGTGAAAGGCGTATTTATTTAGTCATTACGGAAACACTGAAAATGCATTACAATGTAATTCAAGTTATATCTTTCCAGCTAATTCAGGCATTAACCACGAAATATAATAATAGCAACTTTAATAACGAAGTATTTTGCCGTAATAACTTTTTTATTACGAATTACACGAAGAGATGTGTTTATTTAGCTTGCGGTTTGTCTCATTATTTATGTGTGGGGTTTGATTTATCGTTACCTTAAGGAAAGTGCTCATGTGCGACCCAGCAGTGTCGAGATAAGCTCTCCACATATGGGCTCCCAGAGGCATGGGGTGACATTGATTACTACTGCACTGATGACTTCTCACGAGGACAAAACCAGTATGCAGTTGTTTTTGTTTCACTTCTGCCTCTTGCGATGGCTAATTTTTTTCTACTCTTTTTAGTTGGTGGTCTAGACAAGGCTGAGAGCATTCTACATGTAACGTGGCGATCACGTGACGGGAGTTTCCACGCCTTCCCGCTCATTGTGAGCAGCCACACCGCTTGTGTGTTGTTGAGTATTTGGTTGCTTTCAATTTCCACGTGAGAAGCCAATTTGTTGAGCTATCATTTGTGGCAAGGTCGCTTCTGAAAAGAGCTATGTAGCTCAGTGGGCTTTACCTGATAAAATTTAAACAATTTTAGTTAAATTTATATCAGTGTGTTTCCAGCCTGCACCCATTTTCCCCTTATAGTGTGTTTTCTCACATACACAATGTACTCGTTTTGAGTTGTTCATACAGTGGCCATCGATCCTCTCCTCCTAATGTATACGAACGAGTTGCATTCCGTGCGCGCACCCCAAAAATCTTAACGCATTAATCTGTCTTACCATCGCCAAGTGAGCTGCTCTCATTTAGATCTTGCAGTCATCTTTGCGCAGGAGGGGAACGGCGTTCATCAATTTATTTTCCATCTCGCCTGGTTTACAGGAGGTTGTGGGTTCGATCCCGACTCTGACGCCTGTGCAGTGCTGTGTCTTGGATGGTCAACCGCCGTATGTGTGGCGTATACACAGCACATCGCTGGGGTGGATGGTGGTGCTGCTGCTGCTTTTGGCATTGGTACAAAGTAGACGACGTTTTGGGCAATGACCCTTCTTCTACAACGTACAAAGTACGCGCTGCGATGGCGAGATGTTAACAACCTCGCCTGGTATACAGGAGGTCGTGGATTAGATCCCGACCCTGACGATGCCTGTATATTTGGAGTTTGCACATTCTCCCCATGGTCGCGTGGATTTTCTCCGTGTGCTCCGGTTTTCCCCTCCACATTTAGAATCAACTTGCGTCTAATAATATTTGGATGCTATAAATTTCCACGTGATAACCCACTTCGTTGATGAAAACTATAGAATAGGCTCTGGCAATAAAACAGGTGCTAAGATGTTCGTTGAGCTATCACCTGGCGCCACGTCGCTTCTGAAAAAAGAGCTATGCAGCTCAGTGGGCAGTACCTGGTAACTTAAAAATATATATAATTTTAGTAATTAATTAACGGACCCGCTTTTCACCTCTGTCTGCCTGTAGCGTCGCTACAGCGAGCGTTTCGCTCGCTTCAATGCGGGCGCTCGCATTCCTGCCGCCCCGCCAGAACGAGCCGGACTTTCCAGAACGCCCGCGTCAAGTGCGGCGGGCGGATTGAATTTGCATCGCGAGGAATACAATCAATCATTGCACTTTAGGTTATATCCGATACGCCTGATGTGGCCGCTTTGTAAAAGCGAACAGCAGCTGTTCCTCGCTTGATGTAAGTGGGCAGCAAAGTGAACGTGCGCGGCGATAGACGTTTTTGACCACTGCGCGCGTATGTGTGTGTGTGCGCAGCCTCCCCAAGGTCGACTCAGCCTCAAATTAGTACCTGGTGCGATGTGTAAACATCGCCACTGGGGAGACAAATGCGGTCGGGCGTGGTATTGGCCACCCACCCCCTCGTCTGCCGTGCCAGCCTTCATAGGTGCTCGCTAACAGCACTTGCCCCAACAGTCTGTTGAGGCTATACGGGAGAAAGTTGTCTTTGCTTTGTGTGCACGTAGACAGCAGGTAGTGTAGCGGTTAGCGCGCTGCGCTGCAAACCCGGCGACCCGAGTTCAATTCCCGCTCATGGTCACCAACACCAGTGATGATTATCTGAACCGGTCCTGAGCCGCCCTTAGGTTGATTCAGCCTCAAATGAGTACCTTGTGCGGTGTGTATACATCACGAGGAGGTAGACAAAGGTCGACCGGGCATCGTGCTGGCCACCCACCTGCTCATGGGTGTTCTCGTTGGGCTGTTACCTAGTTATAAACAGAAATAACTCTTACCTGGTACAAAAAAAACGTAGTTTAGGAGTTTAGTTTTAGTTTAAAAAGATGTACATAAACTTGTATAGAACCCTTTAATCAAGGCCTCTCCGTGCCGTGTGGGTCATGGGGTTTATTTGATCATACTTCACCACGTTGGTCAGTGCCGGTTGCTGAAGATAGGGAGAACATCATACAGTGCAGCTCTATTTACACACACACACACACATATGTTATTTACACGCTGGTTATCAGGAGAGGTAATCAAATATTTAAACGAATGAAATGGCAATAAAAATGTAGAAAAAAATATCTGTAGTTTGACATGGTATGTAACAGTAATTATAGTCTTGTTCAGGAATACATGAATAATCATGCATGCGAGTTTAATACCACATTAATATTCCATTCTCAAAACTTTATGACGATTATTTGTATGTGTGCACGTGTGTGTATACGCGCGCTCAAGTGCGCACGCATAGACACGCGCACATCAGTAGTTTATCGTGCGTAATGCTCCTTCGCGCGACCCTCGCCCCGTCTGTCCCAAACCCTCCTGCCCGCTCGCCCTCCGCCATCTCCCCGTGGCCTAATCCCGGCCCATGTGACCCCCTTGACCTCCACCAACCCCTGCTCCGCACCTCCAATCCGCGTCTACATTCCAGTCGCACAAAGCCAGCACCTGTCCGGCTGCTGAGCCCTCCACGCTGAGCCCCTGGCTGGCGCGCGCTGGCATCCGCGCTCCATTTCAGCCGGGGTGTTGGGGCGGCGGCGGTGGTGGCAGCCGCCGCCGTGTGCTTGTCGCTGATCTCATTCTGCCTTAGAGGGCAACGGCACATGACCCAGCAGGGAGTGATCGTTTGGCAACGTTTCATTCGTATGGTGTGTAATTTGGCGTTCAAGTCTTGTCATTTAACAAAAATGCATGTGTGTATATACATGTGTGTGCTGGTGTATATGCGAGTAATACTCATATATGCAGATGACTGCTTTTATGTCATGAATATGTTTTGTGATATGTTATGATTTGGGGAGGCCTTCATCCTGCAGTGGAGTAGTTGACCATGGCTGACGATGATACATTATGATGTTGTATACTTTTGAGTCGCTTCTATTTATTTTTAACTCACCTTTGCATAATTAATTAAGTTAATGCATCGTTTCCCATAGTTAATTTACATTTAGTGGTTATAATTTAAAAAATCCGTGGTGTGTAATGTTTTTTCCATTTATATTTATATACGTGCTCGTATAACTGAATAGTCACAGTGCGAAGTGCATCTCTTTCGTTGACTTCGCTTCTAGCTTTAGTTTTTACTTTCTACATCGAATCTCAGTGGAGATGCTTCACCTTTGTAAATTGATATGATAACTTTTGCATATTTTTGAGAGCCTGGATTACTGCATGACTTTCCGCAGAATCAAAACCATTTTCATAGTCTGCAAAAGCCAGATGTATATACATCTAATATTTATTTGACTTTTCTGCAATGTTATTGCGCAAATAAAATAAGTTCCCAAAGTAAAATAAAATCATTTTTGGGGAGGCACATCTGAAAACCTCAACAAAATACAGTGGAGAGAATCGAAATAATGAAACTAAGAGGCAGTAAAAAGCAGGTCGCAGTGAGTTTGGCAAGTTACGTTTGTTTATTGGAAGCAACCTTTTGAGCCTCATTGAGGAAACATTCGAACTGGTACATGGATCGAATTGTCCGTGAACAAAATTACGTTGACTCGGGTTGAACTTGGGGATTGGAAGGAGCGGTGGCCCGGGCGGTCTTCAGGAGTGAACGCCGCCGCGAGGGTACGTCTGCTGCGGAGATGGAACGATGAGATCGGCTCATGTGTGGGAGTTGGATTCATTGTTTAATCTCGCGTCTTCACCGGGGACTGCTTGCCCCGAGGCCTTCACCCAGCTGTGGATAGGCAATGGCTGATGATGATGATGATGATCATCATCGTCATAATGATAAACCAAAAAATGAAAAGGGCAAAACCGATGTCATTCATATTCACCATTCACGCTGTCCTACAAGCATAAGCCTGCAATATATGCTTCGGTCGCAGTTAATATCTGGATCGTACTCTTTATTTAGACTGGAGGAATCTGAAGAGCTGTGAAGCTCTATTTCACAGGTGTCCAATAGGGGACGGATCAATGTGAATAATGAACTTGGCGAATTTTTATTTTGTTTATTTATAAACATATGTTTGTACTTTTACAGCCATGTCAACACAAGTCATTGATGTTTTCATTTTATTTCATCTTCAATATCCAATGTTCACTTACAAAGCGTGGGACTGCATTCGAGCGCGCAAGCGCAAGTTGCGCCCGCACACTCAAAAACCGTTGAACTTCAGCAGAGTGCAAAATGCCAAATAACAAACTTTTTTGCATCTCACTGCACATTTGATGGAAAATGTATGCACGCACACACACGTACGCGTTCATTGTACCGGTCCAATCGCACGAAGAAGAGGGAATTCGCAAGCGGCATTTGAACCAGTGGCCGGTCGTGGCGCTGAAGGTCGCCCATGCCGACCTTGCCGCCCGTGCCGCCCGTGTGGGTGTGTTGCTGCTGCTGCGGCGGTGTGTCTCACACGCAGGTTTGTCCCTGTGGTTCCCACAGTGTTTGCCAGCTCCGAGCCAGTGCCAGGCCTGCAGGGAGACACCCTCCAGCTGGCGTTCATCGACCTGAGACAAGTGAGTGTCACCCCGCCCCAAACCCCCCCCCCACCCTCCCCCCCTCTGCCTTGCGCTTCCTCTCGCTGGAGCAGTGTCTTAGCCTGCGACTGTGCTGTGGGTGGGTAGGTGCGCGAGTGTGAACTAAGCGTGTGATAGAGAAGAGGCACACTGAAGTGTTTTGGACTCCTAGCCTGGCGTGATGATGGCGAATACCCGGGCAGCATGCGTCACGGTTGGTAAAGCGTAAAGAAAGAGGAACAGAGGTAGACGGAGAGCAACATGGACGGATAGGGTTGTAAATGTAACCGCCAGTAGGATGTTATATATGATTGTAATCGCAGAGCTCAAAATAGCAGAGTGTGGAGTAGCTTCGGTCGTTCACTTCCCGAGTACTCGGCGGGGAGTTTCAAAGACCGAGGCAAGTAGTGGCGCACACGTTGTACTCGACGACACATTCGTTGAAAATTGCGCGTCGGAATCAGTCGTTTATAAATCAGCAAAACAATATCCAAGTCGTAGGCCGATGTGGAAATTAGGCGAATGGTGTGACCAAAGCTATGAAATGAGACATTAAAAGTAATGCTGAATTATACAAACGAGGCGGTAAAAATGTTACGTATACATTTTTGAATTGACTCTGAATTTTAACCATTCATCGAATTTCTTTGGGTGTGAAACATCACATCCTTATCCGCTGTGTTCTTTATTTAAATGCAAGCGAAGGCATCTTGACACGAAAGCAATACATTCGCCTAAGATAAAAAGGGTAAAAAATGTCATGCAGGATTGTAAATTTAAGCATTGCAGAGACATATTACATTAATACACAACATTAAGTAACAGAAGTAGATTTTTTTAATGAAAAATTTCAAAACATACATTGTAGCATTAGGTTTAGTTTATAATCCGTTAAATGTATATTGTCTGTACAATCCAATGGTACTTTAAATCATTCCACGTGATATTGCTTAATATTGAGTTTGATATTAATTGCATCCTGGGGTGAAATTGCAGCTCAGTAGTTAGCGCACTGCACCATGAACCCGGTGACTTGAGTTCAATTCCAGGCCAGCGCACTGACCAGAGTAGTGAAGTATGCTCAAAACAACCTCCATGACCAACATAGCATGGATTAACAATGTGCTCTAAATTATGATTCATCGTGTAGTTATCGTACCCTTTTATTTAGTTCCAGTGGTAATTATGGTTCATATCTTGAGGCTGTTTGTGGCCTAATTTTCTTTTTGGCCGGCTTGCACAGAGCCTGTGATTTTGATTGGCGTCAACACCCAGGGGACTGCCCGCAGGTAATTTCGCAAAAATATTCCGCCTTCTGAGAAGTGAATATCAGCGATAAACCCTGTGATGTCGCTCAGTCGCAAGAAGAGGCACAGATGCAGGTGCTGTGGGGGCCGCACGCTCTGAAATCGGAATATGGTAGAACAAACAAAATCTTTGCAAGCGCCAAAGAAATATATATATCTGTCATCGTCACGTGTCCACGCCGCGTGCGTTCTCCGAGTTTTTTTTCCTTGCGCGCGGCCAGCCGAGCCTGTGTCATCGATTGCGCAGGCGGCAGCAAAGAGCTGTCACTCGCTTGTTGTGACAGCAACGGGGTAGCTGGCTGCTGGGTGTTAGCCCTGTTGATTCAGGGAAGTGTCGTCGTTGTCGTCCCCCCAACCCCTCCATTCGATTTGAAAGGAGAAAAACAATTTCCAAATATTTGCACAAGGCCGCTCACAATGAAGTGGGGGGGGGGGAGACTGCATGCGAGGTCAGAAATGTTGTCCGTCAGAGCTCTGGCGAGCGTTGAGTTGTTTTCAAAGGAGGTGCATGAAGAATAAAGGTTGTCAGTGCGTGTGTGTGTGTTTATATTCACCCCCCCAATAACAAGGTACAGTGTTTTGTTTATATGAAATGTAACTGTTGCTTTGGATATATTTGCAAGTCATGACCCTTCTGTGTTATTCCATAAGTTTAAAGCACTGTCAATCTTGTGCATTAAATGTAACTTTTAATACCAAGGCATTGGAAATAAAGAGTAGTCGATATTTCAATAAATCATGCCTACTTTACAATGTAACATTTCATCGTAATCTCCAGATGATTAGACGCTCTAGAGAGTAATGTGCACACCAAACTTGTGCCTGGTGTCAATTAACCTCTACGCATCTGGCCACGCACGCACACGTACCAGATTATAACACTCACCCCTGACTTTTGCGTTAAATACAGGGGGCAGAAAAGTGCGTCTTTATACACCTTAAAATCGTGTACTTGAAACCATGAACTGCTAAAAACTGCCCTTGCTAAAGAGCAAAGGATTACGGTATTTATGTGTTTACTCTTTACAAAATACGCACACGTTTTGACGCAATGCGAATTAAAAATTAAGACACGCCGCATGAGTGGGGCGATGCCTTATTTTAACGGCGCCCAGCACCGTTTTCTATGCACGAGGTGAACTTGAAGAATTAGCGCTTTGAGTAATGGCTGCCCGAACGAGTCTCGATGGCCGAGCGGGGACCGATTAAAAATGGGCCGCACGCACGCCACATACATCTTCTCATCGACGGCCACCGTCAATCCGTGACTCGTACGCTCGCCGCCTTGTTCCGAGTTAATGGCTTGTAGTGAAAACACAATGCGCGTCGCTCCTGTCGCGGTTTTTCTGCGCGGCGCGCCCTTTCACTGGGCGCCTGACAGAGATGGATCGGCTCGGGGAGCCTTTGTCGGTTTGTTTTCTTGGCTCGCTCGAGTTTGGCAGGTGCCATGTGCTGAAAACGCCCCCCCCCCCTCCGTTCTTGGGCCTTTTCCGCGCCGTGATGGGACAGACAAATGGACTCGCCTCCACGTGCTGGGAAGACAGCTAGAGTGGCGTAGGAACTAGCGGAGAGATAATGCGGTAGAGTCCGGGGAAATCCATCTTCCAGCGCGGCCCCCGCGAAACGCAGCGTACGCGCTTTAAAACAAACAAAAAACGTAACAAGCGGTGGTTGTTGCGAGGTTTGATCGGCGGCCGTGTGCTCGTTACGAGGAATGTTGATGTGGATAAATCAGTTGATAAAGTATATGGTTGATTTTTTTCGTGCAATTTGCAGGCGTAGTATTTAAATACACAATGGAATTATTGAGATGTCATCGTGACCAAAGTCAAACTGATGCCACCACAATACTCATGATGATCATTGTTGTTCATAGGTTTAGTATAACATTGGAATAATTTAGATTCGCCAGGGACATGCAGCATTGTAGGTTGGCCATGGACGGGCTGCTAGGCGACACTGAACCTCAGTTGTCACCTTAGACAACTAAAAATAAAGAACTATTATGTGATTTCTTTTCATTTGATTAACATGTTTTGCACGTGTGTATACATATTGTGGGGAGCGATTAGCACGTTGCGCTACAAACCTGGCGACCCAAGTTCGATTGCCGCTCATGGCCAACACCAGTGACGATTATCTGAACCGGTCCTGGGCCTCTCCTAGGGAGACTCAGCCTCAAATGAGTACCTGGTGCTATGTATAAACTAAATAGAATATTTGGCTGCTATACATTTCCACGTGATAAGCCACTTTGTTGAGCTATCATTTGTGGCCAGTCGCTTCTGAAAACGAGCTATATAGCTCAGTGTGCCTTACTTGATAAAAACTAAATTTGTTTAAACAGTTTAAATGTGGTGCGGTGAGTAAATATCGCCACGAGGGAGACAAATGTGGCCAGGTCTGGTACTGGCCTTCATAGGTGCTCGCGAAAAGCACTTGGCCCAAAAGTCTGTTAAGGCTATACGGGGGATCTTGGTCTTGTATACATTTTATATAAAAATCATACATTTATGCACAAAGCAGGAACTTAATTTCTGACTGAATATTTTCCGTGTCACTGGTAGACTGGAGTAGTCACGTGACTGGTAGCTCCATCCATAGCAAGTGGGGTATACTAGATGTGGTATACTCGGTCTAGTAATATTTTCACGTTTCCAGAACCAGCCTAAATTGAACCCTTGCATGCAGCCTCATCTATTCGTTCCTTAAAGATGCGGTGGATGCAAGTGCTTTATCGAAGCAGTAATACACATAGCATTTCCCAAGACGAACCGCTGTTGATTGAAAGGCATCATTTCCGAACCATCCCAGGCCGGTCGGCATTTCATCTTCGGTCTGTCGCCCAACACAAACAAATACTCGTCCGTAGAGCGGAACGCCGTCGTGTCCATTCGACGCAGCACCCAACTGCAGCGGAAGGATTTTTTTTTTGTTTTCCACCCTCCCTCTGTCTCTGTGTCTGCCCGTTCTTCTTGGTCTTCTTCTTCTTCCTCCTCCTTTAGCCTGGCCAGCAGTGCGTGTCCCCCCCGCCCCCCCTGCTTACAAAAGGCACCGATGGGGAGATGCGCGCATGGGCACGCTACAGCGGGGTTTTTCCTGTGGGATATGAAGGACCCCTGACATGAGCTGTCAGCGTCGCCAGCACTCATTTAGAGCCGCCTGATGGATGAGCCAAGATCGAGGCTAGACAAGGCGACAGATTCCTCGGTCGTCATCCCCCCGCCCCCCCATTTCCTTTCATCCCATAGGCCGCCACCGCGGAAGAGGGGAGGGGCCAGCGCGGACGCGCGCGACAATAGCGCATGATTTCTTCATTAGTGGCGCGCGCGCCAGTCAAGCCGCGGCAGCTTCCTGTGCTGCCAACAATTTCGCATGCTTCGGTTCTGTTGACGGGTATTGTGGCGGAAAGCTCGGGGGGGGGGGGTGGTTTTGTTGTTTTTCTTGATTGTCGCAGGGCGAGCTTAGTTACGTGGCCGTGTGCTGTTTATCAACTTGTCTTTAATTATGACATGAGATGCCACAGTGCAATATGAATATTCGTTTGCTTAAGATTTAAGATGCCGCATTTGCAACGGTGTAAAAGCACCGCCGTTATTGCGCGGCCTTGTAAAATATTTTACGAAAAAAATCCATTTTAATTCAATGTTAATGATGATGCTGTCATATTGAATCTATTTGACAAAAGTATTATTTGGCAGTAATAAAGACACAGTGGTGTCCGTAGTTGGTATTTTGGTTAAACACGTTGGCTTTCCCGACCAATATCATCCGTAATAGAGGGTTTTTTTGGGGTTAGATCGCGTAAATATATAAATGTGTCGTTAAACCCGCCACCACCTGACACAGCCAACTAGTCAGGGTTGTCACATAAACAGAACATGCCGATTCGTCACTAGTACAGCGCGCCGGTGTGTTGGAGATGAAATCCACAACATTTACAATCAGAGTACGACGTTTCGCCAGTAATTACAACTCGCTTCATGGCTTGGCTCTCCAACAAACCGGTGTGCTGTACTAGTGACGAATTGGCATGTTCTGTTTACGTGACAAACCTTACTAGTTGGCTGTGTCAGCTAGTGGCGGGTTTTAACGACACATTCATATATTTACGCGATCTAACCCAAAAAAAAACTCTATTATAGTTGGTATTTTCTTACAACTTGCAAGAATTTAAATAGTTTAAAAGTATTTTGCACGTATTATTTAGCACAGTTGCAGAACATTACGTTGTGATGATGAAAAACATGTCTCATTTTGGGACTTGTAGTAAAAATCATTAAGTTATAATTTTAAAATATCCATTTGCACTAGTTTAGTTATTTAGAAAAATGACAATAGAGCAACCTTGTTTCATAACTACCTGGAAAAGCGACGTTCCAACGATTTATATTTGTTTTTGGGGTTAGGCCACGTGGTCATAGTTTTATTCCAACATTCTTGCTATTAACACTCTACCAGCCAAGAAAATTGCCTAGTTTTTAAAGATACGTATATTTTTTTATACGTGGCCAACGTATCGATCAAATTCTCACCAGTAAATCTCCAGCTTCACCGGTGGCTTCAGACTTGTCAAGACTGAGGTCAACATGATGTTCAATTCAGCGAAGGGTTAATGACAATCATTTTTGGCATAAACCCATGACCACATGGCCTAACATAAAATCATGTATGATCGTTGATTGCATTGACTACGAAAACCCAGGTAAGTTTAAAGTTATTTCCAATTCTAGATTTGAAGCTGTCGTGACTGCAAGGATTCATACTCTTAGGTTTTTTCGGTGAAGTCTTATTAACTTTTAATTTAATTTTTTACCTACGTGACTTTACCAAAAAAACCTAAGAGTTATTTCCAATGTTCATTTTCTAATTCACTGTTCATTAACAAGTGTAGTCTTGCAATAGCATTAGAGATATTTTTTGTTTGTTTTATTCTGATTGTTGTACACAATCAACGTGTATAATAGGAAGTGTAAAATAACATACGCAGCAGGTATCGTCAAAGGAAACTTAGTCAAACGTTAAATTGAAAGGGAAAATATGCAGTTTAAAAAGTTCATTTAAACTTTTACGTTTATTAACGAATTTACACAAGTGGAAAAAATACTAACACCATTGAAATGTTCACTTACTCGCTACATTGCCAAACGGTTCCAATAATTACACAAAGTCTGCTCAGATAACATCCCGGAATATTTGTTTTCATCAAACCATCGGCAATGTAGGGTCCTCATTCAATGATAATAAGAGTCCGAAAACCTATAAACAGTTTGTTTTGCAGAGTTTATATATAAAGGCTGTTTCATTCAGTTACAAGGGGAACCACTTTTATTTACATTTGCTTACTTATATTGATCTTCTTGGTTCTTTCGCTAAAGTCACGTAGAAGGGAAATAATAAAATAACAAAAATAAAACATAATAAAATACAATTCTCACGACGTTTCGGCCACAACGCAAGCAGCCGTCCTCAGGTGAAGAACAGGGCTTTTGGAAAGACAGCGTCCGAAATGGTTCTTTCTGTAAAGTCACGTAGAAGGGAAATAATAAAATAATAAAAATAAAACATAAAATACAATTCTCACGACGTCTCGGCCACAACGCAAGCAGCCGTCCTCAGGTGAAGAACAGGGCTTTTGGAAAGACAGCGTCCGAAATGGTTCTTTCCGTAAAGTCACGTAGAAGGGAAATAATAAAAATGAAACATTATAAAATACAATTCTCACGACGTCTCAGCCACAACGCAAGCAGCCGTCCTCAAGAGAAGAACAGGGCTGTCGGAGAGACAGCGTCCGAAATGGACGCTGTCTCAGTAAAACCTTGGATTGCGAGTAACTTGGTCTGCGAGTGTTTTGCAAGACGAGCAAAAATGTTAAATAATGATTAATTTGATAAACGAGCGAGGTCTTGCAACACGAGTAGTACGTGTATACGCTTTGTCTGCCGAGCGTCACGTGATCACAACTGATACACGAGTGCTTTGGATTACAAACACGTTTCCGGAACGAATAATGCTCGCAATCCAAGGTTTTACTGTATTAACAAAACAAAACATTCTAAAACCCGATGAACGTACGCGGCCATATAGAATTTGTCATTAAGTTACAAATTTAAGCAATAAATTAGGTCTTATTAGCTTCTTTCACCGATGGTTGTTGATAGTTTGAAGCAATGCCATCGACCGCTAATCCTTCGTTGGAGTACGGCAATTGCAGCCCAGCACTCGGCACAACTGATCAACGTGAAATGGGAAATGGTAAAGACCGCAGGTGCCTAGAGGCCTCAAAACAAAATAACAAAGTCGCTGAACTCTGGCTTCGGCTATCTTGACAAACGTCTTGTTAAATCATTAACGAGGTGATCTTTAGCTTCCGGACTTTCACGAACCCCCCTGACGACCAGTGTGGTGAAGTATGGTCAAATAATCCCCGCGAACTGCACAGCGAAGGGAGGTCCCTAACCCTGGAGTGGATCGACGAAAGGACTGTTAAGTCTACATTTTAGCTTTATGTGTCCACACAGTCTGAGCCATTGCCTCCGACTGCAAAGTCACCTTTAGCATATGGCGATGATTTGAGATTGAGGAAAGGGGGACCACAGGGCCCTCGGAAGCACGGTGACGGTGACCCTCGTGTGAGCGGCCGTCACTCACGCGAGGCCCCGTGAAAGCACGGGGGTTGCCGGGGTCCACACATCCACACCTGTCAGCCCTCCGGGTGCGATCCTGATCATCCCCTTCCTCCTACGCCCACTCTGGAGGCGGAGTGGTCGGGGTGGGGGGGGAAAGAGGTTGGCGGGGGGGGGTGTGCGGGGGCGGTGGGTGCTCGGCCGTCTGGGCGGGCTGGGCGTCAGGGGTCACGAGACGGACTGTAAAGAGGCACGCAGAGCGCGGCGGTGGGGACGCAGCGCGAGCCGCTGGCCTCCCAACCCCGCCGCTCGCTACAAAGGCCGGCACAAAGGGGCCGGAGTGGCGGCGTGATGGACCGGCCGTGGGAGTGCTGTCAGTTCTGCTGACCTGTTTCCTTTTTTTTGGAGCCGCGGTCGGGCGGTCTAATGAATGGAGTTGTCCAGCGAAGCGAGGGCTGCAGGAACTGCCCACTTGCGCCACAATGTTTCTGTCTCATTCCACTTGTCCCTCTGACAGCTCCTGCCTGGCATGACAAGCCGTCGCAGGCATTCTGTCGCAGATTCCTTGAACGGAATCCCATGATGCATTTGCGATGGGTTAAGGGTCCTAATTAAGAGTTGGAACGTCAACCAATGTGCTATTCCATCTCACGAGCGCATTTTGAACGTTGTAATTTATTGTGATGTTCCTTTTTTGGAATATGTTTGAAATCATTTTTACATTTAAATATCAGAATTAATTACACGTGCGCATTTACAAATAACAATAAACAATTTCAATGTATTAAATTATATTTGAATGTTTGTATTTGCGAGCCAGGGACTTGCCAAGTACATTAAATATATTGGCTGATTCGACATATATTATGTTCGTGAAATATATTTACATTTGTAGAATTGTTTTCTGACTTTTAAATTGTTTTCATTCTACATTCAAATTATTGCCCAATCTGTTTCTAGCAAACAACTTAATCAGCCTCATCGAAACCAATGATATTGCTGTTCGGGTTTATATTCGAGTGAATACAATTATGCAAATTGAGACAACACTGTCAAACATTTCGGTGCTGGCATTCAAATCCAAAATTTCAGAGAGCGATAATACAGTCCTCTGCGCTACTTTCTCATAAATAAAATATGTCCTGTGACTCCAAACCCCCAATGTGGGAATACATTGATTGAGACTTCACCAAGCATCCGTTCCCTGCCCCCTAACCCTCTCTTCTGACAAACAGTATGCCTGTGAAAGCATAAGTGAGGGTTATAATGAGCATATTTGCATTTCCAAGGCTTTTCACACTGCCAGAGGCTCGGAGTCAGTTTAAAAAGCGTTAATTAAGCGTGATGTGATGGTTTGACAGTTAGGTCCCTGATGCATCATATTCTGCATTGTTTTGTGTCCAAGGCTGTTGCCTATAATAGCCTCAGCCTGGGTTAGCTAGCCGGGAAATCTTATGGCTGATGCGAGTCATCTCTCAGAGGCGAGGGTCTCTCCTCGCTTGGTCTTTCATCTCGGATTGATGAGAGGTCCCCCCGGGCAAAGGAGGCCCAGGTGTGATTTCTTCCGTGTGGCACAGTCTCGCACGTTTGGCCACTTGCAGTCATAACATCGTTACGGCGCGTTACTCCGCTCTGGGCCTCGTCAGCGCCACCACGGTGAAAGCTGGCCGGCGAAAGTACGTCGCGCCGGAAGGAAACCGCCGGCCGTCGGCAGGAAGCTCGTCGACCGTGCGAATGACGTGTTTTTTTTTTAAGCGCGTTGTTGAACACAACAACGACGGCAATGACGACGATGACGACGACAACAACAGTGGCGCGAAACGGCTGACCGTGGATTAACTGAATCTCACTCGTGGGGGAAAACAGCAATGCGGGCGCTAGTTTTTGTAAAGGCAGCGTGTCCGTCGTGCAGCGCAAGTGCCGAATGTAAACGTTTGTAAGCTTTCCAGATTTTGGAAGCAGCGGCGACGACGAAGATTTTTTGTTGTTTGTGCAAATTAATGCGCTTATATCAGCGCTAAAACAACGTAAATATGTCCAGGAATATTTTAACATACGTCGAAAAATGCTCGTGAGAATCTGTTATTTTCAACCGGCATATGTTGTGTGTACAGTAAGTAGTTGACGTGACCCATGCAGCGACTGGAGGTATTGCCATTCACCACAGTGTTAAATAGCGTTTAATCTTGATTCGAATTTGCGCGTGGGTTTTTGTGACTCGTTAACAGCTTAATAAATTGCACTTCATAAAATCCTTCTTGCTGTAAAACTAAATGAGTAGATTGTTTTTAAAACCTTTATGATTGTCAATCAGTCGAAGCCAATTTACTAAACAACATTTAATGTTATCTCTGAATAGGGCGCAAGAGGTGATTGGTTGATGATTCAGAATGCTCGCTTGGTGCAGTTTTACGCTGGACTGCTGTCAGGCTTGCTCCTGTGTCACGTTGCTGTGGGCTTGCTGCTGTGTCACGTTACCGTGAGGTTCACCAAGCGTTCTTCTCCATTACCATCGCAAGTTGTGACTGCAACTGAACAAATGAATTGATTCGGAGATTAAATTCTGATCGCTGCCACCTTGGGTGTAAATCTTTTCCAGCGTAATCCGCGAATACGATTGAAATGCTTCCCCCTTTGCCCTGTGAGCCCTCTCGGGTTAGAAAACGATGGCGGTTAAATTAAATTGAACGTAATCTACGCGGGGTCGCGATCCAGCGCTACATTAAAACTTTCAGACCGCATAAAAGCACGTGACTTGTAATTTTTTTACTCCGACTACCCACGAATGATGCCGCGTGATCTTTGTATGTATTAAATATTTGTACGTGGTCACAAAGACAAATCTGGCAGGATTTGAACAAGGTATCGACGACAAATTAAAATGGCATTAATGTATGTATATACGTCGATTTAAGTTTTCGACGATAATTAATTTTATTTCAATTTTGCTATGAATCATTTTATTTTCGAAATTTGTAATCGAACAATCGGAGGTATTGAACGATGAAATGTAATGTACGTTAAAAAAACGAAAACAAGCAGATTGAGGGGATGATTCTGGTTTCCGTAGTAATTGGTCTTAGTGAGGCATTTAACGAATTTACCTCCCCCCCCCTGCTCCACACATCCCCTCTCACCCCCGGATTAATTAACACAAGAGCCCTAAGTCGATTCACAAATCGATCGTTTTATTGTCATCTTTCGACTGCCTCGTTTGTGTTGTTTCTCATCTTTTTGACTCAGTTTTTTGCGCCTTGGTTAGCCTTAACAACAAACCAAATTAACATTGGCGTATCATTTATACACATCGAGTTTATTTGATTCGTTACACAGAGGCTCCCGTTTAGCCAGTCGTCCGGATGTTTTGCAAAGAAGATCCGTGGTTGTGCGCGAGCACAAAAGCAGCAACAAAAACAAAAGACAAAAACGTAAACATTGCAGAGAATGTGTACAGCGGGGTACTTGATGACTATTGCAGAACCAGAATAGATGTTAATTGGTGAATTCTTGCTTCGTTGCAACATGCCTCGTGCTTCCGGTAATGCTCCTTTGATCGTCTTTTACATCGAAACCATTTGTGTATGTGCATATACATAGAAACGCACAGAGGTAAAAAAAAAATTACCATGTAAATGGATATTTTTTATATCCCAACGACGTATGCAAATGTTATCATATTCTGTTCCACTTTTCATGTTAATATTCACATATGTATATTTCGAAAAACGTTTAAATAGTGATGCCAAAGAGTGCACGTTTGCATTCACAGTGCTTGTGCATGGTACATTTACATAACATGTCCACTCATCCTAAATCAGGCTTCGGATTAGACTGTTTTGCTGTGTCAAGTAATTTCCTTCGATTTCTTCATTGAACACTTGAATTTAAGACGTCCGCTCTTTAAAAACATCGCTCGTTCAGACGCGTTCTGGGCTAATCGCGTTCTGGGCTAATGTGTATGAATGCACTTGTAGCCCGGGCGAATTTGCGCATGTTATGGCTTAGCAAGCGAGCTCGGCTTGCAGCGATATTCACTCAACTTTGGATGGAGCCCATTCACGATCTACCACACAGCCCTGGAAAACAAAACCCCGCTATGGGTAATGAGATTATTTTCAGGATTTTATCCTGGCCTTGTGTTCATAATGAGCTAAAGCTGTCTTAAGGATTACCTAACCCTTGGACTGTACCTCCTGCAGTGGGGCAGTGGGGTTGCCACCTTCAAACGTAATGACACTGTTACTTAAGCTATGGCGTTAAATGCATTTGCATTTCCAAAGAGTGTGAAGTAAATAATAGTGCTAGCTAGGAGAGCTGTGTGTCAGTCTTTTTGCCTCCATGCCGGCTGTGTTTTATATATATATGTGTGTGTATGTATATTCATGTCGATGTGTGTTTACATCCGGCTCTATGTCAGTCTGTAAAACATTTGTAAAAGTTCAGGAGGAACTTATTTTGCGCTACGCGAAGAAATTCCGCCATTATTTGGCGAGATGAACATTTGTCAAGGCCCCCTCGACAAACATTGACTTTCATTCCAGGTGATTGAAACGGTTTTACTTGTTACGTAATTTTTATTTATTAAATATACAACACGAGCTTTTTCACATTTTTTTGGCTAGACATGGATTTTATGATCGAGCACCGAGGATGATTTAAATAGCCAAGGCGCATGCTGTATTTACGTTTTAAGACTTTTGAGAAATTTTCGAAAGACCATTTTGACCAACGGAAGAGAGAGAAAAAAACCCACTGCTAAAAAAATCTTGAGCTGGAGCAGCTAATGAATCCAGAAAATCAGACTCGGATGGAAAATCCTGTCAAATGAAAGGTCATAAGGTTGTGTCAGAATGTTAACTGGAGCGCTGAGCCTTAGTTAAGTCTTTCGTGGTACCAGGCTGCTTGCCGTGTAATCGGCGCAATGGCTCAAAACAATTACATCAGTTCACTGAGCAGCACTCTTGGCTTCTCTCTTGTCCGATCCCATTAATAGCTCGCACATGAGACCACAATCTTGGCCAAATCTGGCACCAAAGGTGACAAAGAACTTGTTCAGATTCTCCGCAGGTCTCGACTGGCAACTTTACTTCGCTTAATGCCAGTTAACCTTACGTTTGTGTTATTATTATTATTTAAAATTATTACAATGCATGCGCCAGACATGGTTAGAGTTACGATTGTAACAACAGCGTCTTTCGTAAGGAAATTGCAGTGACGGTGGAATTGTAATTTTGCTTAAGAACGCCACTTTGGTTGCATGCACAGTATTGTTGAATATCCTTAATTATATTAATAACTTTAGATGCGCTTTGTACCTATTGCCACAAAGGTAATTTGTAAAATATATATATCCTATGCCCTGACATTTTTACCTCACGATTTTGTCTCTCCATGGGGTTTTTCTTTGCTGTTGTTGTTTTTTTCTCACTTGCTCGTTTGCCTAATGACGCACAATCAGCACCACGCAAATTTGTCACCTGATTCTCGGCTACGGCTAACAGCAGTGACGAGTGATATCCCAGCCGGTCCTCGGCACACCCGCTTCCCTTTCACCACACCATACTCAACAACCCCGGGGAAGTATGGTTAAACAAGTCACCGTGACGTTTATACCATCGAGGAGTAAGTAAGTTAGTCTGAAAACTTCACGCACTCTCACGAGACCAATCCGTCGGGAATGCCCACTGATCGTGCGCAGAGAGTAAGCTCTTTGGAACAACAATGCTGTTGTAAGTCTGTTGCGAAACTGGCACAGGCTCAAGGATGGATCCCAAAAGATCTGCCGATAACTGGTTCCAGGGCTTTGGACTGTAGACACCAGCACTGGGCTGCGGATCGTAGACGCCCTCGATTGGGGCGGGGGGGGAGTCCATTGAGGCAGGTTATTGCACATTGCTTTAGAGATGTTTTCATCCGTCAGTGAATTAACAAAGGGGGAAAAATAAAGGCGCATTAAGTAAACACAATCGTGGTGTTTTGATTTCTTTTTTCCGCAGTCACAATTACTATTTTTTTTTGCCTACAGAGAAATTTGACCTGCACCTGTGAGCACGTGCGAGCGTGCGTTTTTGGAGCAATGCAAACCCAGCCCTTGCTGTAAGCCGTCGTCTCTTGCTATTGGCCGCACGGCACCTGCAACATTATTTGTATTAAGGCGAAGGAGGTGACACAGGTGCGTGCCTTGCGGCGAGCTCATACCTCGCAGTCTGAACTTGAAATTGCTTGTAAACAAGGCTTGGTATAAAAATACCAACCCCCCCCTCTTCCACCGCACGGATATTTGCTGGGTTAAAGAAAGCCTGCTTGTGCCGTCATCGTCGAGCGTTAACGAACTCAGTGGGCAGAGTGCATTTATATTGATATGTGAACAACATTTTGGCAGCCAAATGATGGAAAGGTTCCGGGCGGGCTGCGCGATGAAACCGGTTCGTGTGTAGGTGCTGGGTGGATTTTTATGACATCGCTAGGAAGGTGATAGGTGGCAGTGATGGATTGGAGAGGTCTCCAACCAGCAGTGGATTGACCATGGATGCTGCTGCTGATGATGAAACAACATTTTTGCATCGTGATTTTTGTTGTTGTCTGAATGCTCAGCTAAGGGATAGACCACTTGTCGGAACGATTCGCATCTTGACGGAACGACCTGAAGTTCATCGCTCTTGGTAATGAAGGCGTCTCCAAACGTGTGGACGATCGTGCCCTGAAACCTGTCCGTGACAAAAAAAATGTCAGCGAATTGGAATGTGCGGAATGCGAGCGATGAAATTAACCGCATGGTTGAAAATAAATAACACGTTCTCCGCGAACGTGCAAATGCCAATCTTGTGGGCGAACGCCGGGGCGTTTTGAGAAAAGTTACATTTCTTTTGACGTCCCCATTGTTGTACGAGCTCACGTAAAGGTCACCATTGTTTATAACCCTTTCTCAACCCCGCCGCCCTCTTCCCCGTGCTTAAGCAGACCTGGGACCTTTGTCAAGACAGGTGCGTGCCATCACCCAGCCTGTGTTAGTTGTGTCTGGGCCAGTGATTTTAAGCCCAGCGGGGAATTTTAATTAGTTTATATATTTATTTATTTACCTTCACCCTTTCTTTTTTTCCCTCCTTTCAGTGGGGGGAGGGGGGGGGGCAAAAGTCGGCATCTTATGACCCTTGGTCGTATGAAGCGGGTCTCCCTGGAATGCTAACATGGGCGCAGAGGCCGTCGGACCCAGCAAGTAATGATTTTGCACGGGATGTGTTTTGGGAAATCCAATACCCAGTGTTTGCAAAGAAATGGGAAAATATTGTGGGCAATCTAGCGGGGCGTGATGGATCGCAAAGCACAACACACGTCGGATGGCACGTCAAACTCTTACGGAAGCGCACGTCCACGCCGTCGCTCTGCGGAGCGCCCGTGCAATTTGAATCCCCCCACCCCCCTCTCTCCGCTCCCCAAAAAAATATAGTGCCTTTTAAACAATGAAAGTGGAAAACGTAATGTCAACGAAGCACATTACAATGAGCATGCCTGCTGAAACGAATGGAAATATTTTCGTCGTCGGTGATAGCGGAGTGTCGTTTTCTGTTGCTTCAATCGGTGGAATTTGTCTCGACACGAAGGCAGTTTTAGTAGCTTTGCAGCGTCAATCACGGTACAGAAAGTATGTTGACGACTCGTCTGCAGAATGCGATTGTTATCCCCTCGTATTTTTACTCCAGAAACACGCCAAGTTTACCTCCACATGTGCAAATACTAAATCATGAATTGACCAAACGTCAGGCAGCAGGACCCAGCAGTGGCACGTTTGCCACTTATTGTGTCAAATCCGCCCTGATTAACACTGCGGTGTGTATAAACCGTCAAATTACGCACCAGGTCCTTCGCATTGAACGTGAAAGATCCCGTGACGCCATTTGCAAGTGTAGGCCATTGCGTGCCAGCATCCCATGGTCATATTTTCCACATTTTACCCTCGAATTAATGACCCTCAAATTAATCATTGGGAATACAAATATAGATCATCGCCACCTACTTGGATAATTACTGCCCCCTAAAATGTTGCAGCACCCTCCTGAAAAAAAGGCGCGAGACTCGGTGAGGCTTTCTTGGGTAAACTAAACTATAGAATTGTTTTTATTTTACCAAGTAAGGCCCACTGAGCCATATAGCTCTTTTTCAAAAACGACTTGGCAACAAATGACAGCTCAACGAAGTGGCCTATCATGTGGAAATGTATAATAGCAAAATACTCTCAACTCGTGTTTCTACATGTGGAGGAAAAAACTGGAAGACGTGGAGAATTATCTCTGTGACCACGGAGGAACATGCAAATATTCAACAGGCGTCAGGGTCGGGATCGAACCCACGACCTCCTGTATTCCAGGCGAGGTAGTTAACATCTTGTCACCGTGGCGCCCACAAAAACAAACATAATAATTATAGAATGTCTTGAAACTTGGTGGGACTTCACCAAGGAAATAAATAAATACATTGACAAACACCTCTCGCACTATTTATAGACAAAGGGTGCAAAAGCCTCAAATGGCATGACTTGAACCAATGCCAATCAATTATTTTTTTTCAAAACAAGAGAAAAGCCCCGAAAGAGAGTAACTGAGAGTAAGTAACCTGCAGAAAAACAAGGAACCTAAAAACAAAAGTACGAGCGAGCATCACTGCTGTCACCGTGTTTGTTTTAACAACAGCGCATAGTGTGCCGGCGGGCCCACCTCTGCTCGCTTGCTCGCTTGCTCAGACACGCACGAACACACACGCACGCACTGACGGGAGAGCGAGAGCGGGCGAGTGTTGGGGCCGACGAGCGAGCGAGCGCGGCCAGAGGATGACGCAGCAGCAGCAGCAGCGGGCGGCACGGCGAGCGAAGGAGCGGGCGATCGCACCGCCCAGAGCTCAGCTCATAAATCTCCGAGTGACCTCTCGACAGGCTTTACGACCTGATCCCTCCTAATTGCTGTGTCCGGTATGAATAACATTTGGTTTGGCGGGGGGGGGGTGAGTTGCTGAAGGGAGTGGGTGTTAGGGGTGCGCGCGCTGCGTGTGTGTGTGTGCGTGCGAGTGCGAGCACTGGCTGTGGGTTGAGAGGCTTTGCGGGATGGGGGGTTGGGTGTCCGCGCGTATTGTAGACGGCTTAGCTTCAGAGCTTTCCTCTTTCTCTCTCTCCCTTGGGTTGCCCATTGAGCCCAGTCCCATCGGCGGCTGTCCTGGAATACGTGCGCGTTTGGGTTGCATGAATAAGTCGTTTGCCAGGGCGAAGTTGATGTTGCTTGGCGGCACCTTCAAGTCAACGAGGTTGCGTTACGCAGAGGTTGGGGAGGGAGCGGTGGCGCAGTGCGTCGTGCGCTGCGCTATGAGCCCAGAAACTTGCGTTCAACTCCTGGCAAACATCAACCGACGATTATATTTTTATTGAGTAATAGATTGTCCTTAATAATTAATCATTGATATAATAATATTTTTTTTGTTTTACTTAATGTTGAACAGTAGCTTTTGCAAATAATGTTGGATTTTTTTTTTCATGGCTTGTATTACAAGTGCATGCTATTGTGGTATGTGTTAGTTGCCCACTTAATTGTATCGGCTCACTATCTTAAAAAAAAAACTTGTTTAGGCCTTTCTCAATCCACTGCTGGATGAAGCCCTTCCCACCCTCTTGTCATCTCATGGGGTTTGTTTGACCATGCTTCACCATGCTGGTCAGCATTGGTTGGTGAATGGGGTATCACTCGCCACTGGTGTTAGCCGTGGCTTGTGATTGAATTCAGGTTTGCCGAGTTCAGGGTGCAGTGCGCTAACCGCTGCACCACTGTTCCATCCGAGACTCCCTATTCTGGATGTAAACTTTATACACACACACATTTTTCCACTTTACAATATGTATTCAGTAGATTGCATTGTAAAACATTATGGTTAAATAAATGCACTCGCTCTGTGTCTTTTCACATTCAAACTCAAAGTACTTCTGTCACATTTTATTAAGTATATTGAGAAAAAAGATTAGTTGAATAACTACCTAATTATCCAATTAAGCGACTAATTCTTGGAGCAATAAACAACAGCGTGACACTGAGCACATGTGCTGCTTCTAGCCGCCCCACGCCGCTCGCCCGAGTTCTCGTGATGGGTCAGAGCGTGGCCCGGAGAATAATCGGAGCATCTGTGTGGTCTGCTGGGTGGGAAGAATCCCAAAGCAGATACAGCAGGAAAGGCATCCCGCTGTGATATCTCCCCAAGTTAAGTCTGCTGGATTTTGGATAATGGGAGAGGTTGGTTTTTTTATCCTCTTCTCGGCCGCCTGGGAAGTGAGATGGCCACAGGAAGCCAGGAGCGAGGGGGGGTGGGTCGGAGGAGGAGGCGCCGCTGATGCCTTCGGGGCGAGATTTCGGAGTCCAGTCTGGCCAGTGATGTGGAGGCGGTTCCGCTAACCGTACCTGCTCCCCCCCCACCCTCCCTCTCCCCCTCCCTCCCGGAGGAGACCAGGGTCCCAGGAGGCTTCGGCTTCCACAACCAACCGGGAGCTAATTACTGGGTCATTACACCGAGCAAGGAGCAGAGCTCCCACCTCTCCAAGCCATTGTTTGTGTGAATAAAGCCGTTAAAACCTGTCCCTGCCTTCGCTCCCCATCCGGCTCTGGTAATGGTGTTTTGGAGGGGATGGAGGGAGGAGGGAAAGAGAGAACCGGGGGGAGGTGGGGGGTGGGTGAGATTGGAGCTTTTCGGGATGGTGATGATGATGATGGTGGTGGTAGAAGAGATGGACTTGTGGGCTGTTGCGTGATTTTTTTTGTTGAGCGCGGGCGTCCGATTTCTCGGGCGGGGGCGGGGGCGGGGGGGTGGCGGGGGGGGATGCCTCTGCCTTGCCAATATTATCCCTGTGCCCATAATCCAGGGCAGCCCTCCACAAACACAGGGTGCATTGTGGAGCCCCGCTGCCCGTCGTACGTCTAAGCCCTTGATGCGAGGGATTGTTGGTGGTAAACGTAGCTCGCAAAGTTTGCCATGAACTGGGCAATCATCTGGATTGTGTCTAAATTAAACCTCTTTAGGGATGCGGCCACGATCCCCTTCCTTTGGAGCAGTGGAGCGGGGGGTGGGGGGCACGGTGGAGGGTTGGCCGGGGTGGGGGATTGGGGGGCACGTTAGCGAAAACTGAAAATTTGCAGAGCGTTTGAGCCCCCGGTCAGGTTATTTCCCAACGCTCCATGCATCCAGCCTGCAGGCAGTTGGCCGCGTTTTATTGCTGCCTGGGTGTGTGAATTGTGCCGGCTGAAGTTGCCGAATGCGTAGGCATATCCTTGCCAAGTAATGCAGGGCAGAGATCTGATAGGTGTCGGAGGCTTTGGAGAACTTTATTCAAATTATTTATTGGTGCTTAATTCCCTTGCGCAAAGGACATTCCGCGCGATTGGCTCCGAGCAATGCAATTTTAATCCTTGACAAGCACCGATGACATTTGCCTCGTGTTTTGTGTTGTTAATTAAAGGTGCTTCTGGGGATTCTTGAACACAGCACGCCCTGAGACGCAACGTTGCTTCAGCGTGAGCCAGTGTTCACGTCGCAACTCGGAACAACAATTCAACAGAACACACAAAGTAAAAACTTAGGGTATATAGCAATTGTTCATGTCAATTGATACAAAAAATATCCTGATGTGCATTGCACTGACTCAAAGACGCAAGCTGGTGTCAGCTCATAAATAATGGACCTAGCACACAAAGACTTGGACATTTTCTTTTTACGTCTCTGTGTGCCACACGTAAAATTATTGCCGTTTTGCTCGTGCCATTCATCTGGTCGCTGTTTGACAGACGCCACCTCCCATCGCCAGTGGGGAGCCCCGACCTTGCCGCTGTGTGCCGTGCGCGTGCTGTCCTCTTGACTGCCCGGCTCGCCTGCCCCCTGCCCCTAGTTTGTAAACAACAACAACAAAAATCAATTAAAAACAACCCACGATTGAGCTGTGCCCTGCCAAGGCAGAGTTTGCCCTTGAGCTTGAACTCTGCGTGAACCTGCGACACAATTCGCTGGGAGCCGGGGCGTATCAGAAGTTTTTTTCCCCCGCCCGCGCCCTCGCTCGTAGGTGCGGTAGTACCGCACGCACGCGACACTGCATGGGGAGAGAAGAAATCTGGCCTGACTGGTGTGAACCACCCAGCCCGGTCGAGGAAGAGACATGCACGCACACGCACCCACACGCGCGCACGCGCACGCGCACGCACACGCACACACACGCACACACAAAAAAAGTTCAAAATTTGGGTACTTAAAAAAAACTAGTCGTGTCACTTCAGGGTTACTGTATCAGAGCCCCAGAATGTGAAGAGACTGTCAGAAGGTACACTTTGGCATGATGCGGAGGCGTCAACTCGATAGCCGTACGTTTCTAAGCGAATCGTTCCACAGCACTCTCCTGCGCCTGCCTCCTCACTGCGCTGGTGCTGCTGTGTAACCGCTCCGGTGATGTCGTCGTCGTTAATTTATCTGTGCGGCTCGCGATCGGAAGCTTGCGAGTTGAAGTTGCCGTCAAGAGGGCGGCTCACTTCTTCTCTGTCCCTTCGTAGTTGATCACACGCGTCCTCCTGTGGGAAGTCGAACAACAGCAGTTGTCCGATGGAATACCTCAACCCTCCGTAGAAATGTGGAATTTCCAGCCGCTGGCTCCAGGCTGTTCACAGGAGTGGAACAGCAACCCACGCTCGTTTGGCTGGGGAAACCACTGACCTTTTTGTCACTTTGAATTTAGTTTCGTTTAATCGTATCTCAATCCGCTCTTCCTGGTGAGGGTCGAGGCGGCAGCGTTGTTGAGTAGGGCGGTCCGGGGCCTCCCTTTCCCCGGTGACAGACTCTAGCTCTTCCTGGGGAATTCCCAGGTGTTCCCAGGCCAGCCGAGCATGTCCTGGACCTGGTCCGGCCCCGGGGTCTTCACCCAGTGAAATTCAATTTGAAATCTAACCCGTCATTATTAATCGCGATCGCAACACTGCATGTGCCAACACGTTTTTTGCAAGCGGTTGTGTTAATACGGTCGACTTATTTTGCATTGTCACGAAAGTTAAACGGCTGGTTTGGTGCTTCTGCTTTGGCAGTGGTGCACAAGCGCTCCACCTCTTCGGGTCTCTCTCGGTGTGCTTGAAGAAGGGCCATTGCCCGAAACGTCTTTTTAAGGTGGCTGATTTCAACAGGAATGCCGTTTGTCATTCAACGCCGCACAAGTCCAACGCTACAATTGATATCATTCATCACAGCCACGGTTATTTTATAACAGACTGAATATCGTTTTACCACCCTTAAACTTAATTTAAATATAAGGGTGAAAACATCTTCACTAGGCTAAAGGTTGAAGAAATCGGCCTTTGGTCTTTTCAGGCAGAGTACTGAACTTTTATTTAAAAATAAATATCGTCCCGACCTTTCCTGCCCGCCACCGCCGCAGGCGCTGCCACGGGTGCCATCTCTTTACCTGTGTGAGCCGGGCGACACTCGACCTCGACTTGATTAATAGTTCGCGGCGCCCGAACACTTCTGCTAATATCACGAGGTGTGCCGTTTCTGTGTATTTTTCTGTTTCTCAGCGTCAGAAGGGATGTGTGGTTTGTGATCGCGGTGGTGGTGACGGTGGTGGTGGTGGTGGCGGTAGTGTTTCACAGACTCGCATTTTATGGCGGGACCTTGTTTGTCCATGCAGCACGGTGTAAATAACCACTGCCAACGCTGACAGCTCTCCGATAAACGCCCGGTGCCACTCGGCCATGTAAATAATGCCCCTTATATTTCATTCTGTGTGTCCCCTGGGCATTTTCTGATAGCATTGGTCATAAATCCCTTGGTTGTATTGTTTCTTCCTTTGAGCGATCGTTCCCTGTAAATGCATAGCCCTCTGTAATGCGTCTTGTGATAAATCCTTTAAAATACGGTGATCATTTTCCAAATTATTATTTAATGAAACATCGCGTTTTCATTATGCTTCTCTCCTGAGAGTATACACATACTTGGGTGTTAGTAGTTTACAATTTATATAGCGTACAAACACTCATCGGCTCAAGATTATTTACATGGAAATCCTATAAATACAACCGGCTCATTCAGACAAACTACAAAGTGAAAGGAAATTGAAACCGCACAAAATAACCAAAAAGAATCATTCTACTTCCTTTTGCCAGGATACCCATGGTCCTGTGCCGCGTCATTTAAATTGCATTGTATTCATGTGTAGCGCAGTAATCCACATTGTAGTGCAGTAATCCACATTGTAGTGCAGTAATCCACAATGTAGTGCGATATATAATACAATTTGGATTCATTTTCAGATTACTTGACAGCCATAAATGCCCAAATGATATAAGCCACTTTGATGAGCGATCATGTGTGGACAGGTCGCCTCTGAGAAAGAGCTCATGGCTCAGTGGGCTTTACCTGGTAAGTAGAATAGTTTTGTTTTTAGTTGGATTTAAATTAGTATTTACCTAGTAGCATCCAAATGTAACCACTTTTCAAGATGCAGCAAACTACATTTTCGTTAACGATGATAATAACAGACGTGTACATGTAAGCTAATAGACTGACGTCTTGGGCAATGTCTTGTCTTCAGAGCAGATGTCAGGCTGAGCAGTGGCGTGCATTTCAGTTATTTATATTATTTTACTGCTATAAATTTCCACGTAAAAAGCCACTTTGTTGAGCCAGCGTTTGTGGCCAGGTCGCTTATGAAAAATAAGCGAATAGCTAAGCGGGCTTTTATCTGGTAAGATAAAAAGTAGTTTCGTTTTCTTATATTTTGTGAAGTGTTTGTTTACCTTTCCTATACTTTGGCGCTCCTGTTGTGTTCTTTTTCTACATGTTGTTTTGTTGTGGATACGTTTTGACCCCGTGCCGCTACTGGACATCAGCGAAAAAGAGCTTTATAGCTCATCGGATTCCTCCCGCAGGACAAATTAAACGTTCTGATTCCGACAACTGCACGCAAGCCGCCTCGCCCACTCGTGTCGTTGTGTGTCCGCTTCGTGTAACCGTCATCGGTGTATTGTCTGTCGTCGTTCAGACATCGCTGGCTAAGCAGAGAAGTCCCTTGAAAATATAACAAAAAACTATACCCACAAGCTGCCTTGCGGTGGGAATATATATAATAAATATATATTATTTAAAAAAACTGCTCACAAAGGGATGGTAAAGCCATTGCCTGAAATCAGTCAGGAAAATCCAATTGGGACTTTATTATCTTCAAACATGCCTTCTCCCCTTCGTAAATAAATTTGTCCCCGTGCTTTCAAATGTTCTTTGACTTCATTTGTCTGCAATTCATCTCGCTGAGATTTCTACGAGATCCGTTGAGGCACCTAGGAAGCTTTCATCATCTTGACGGTCTCTGTTCTTTTATTAAAATACTTTTTATTTATTTTAAAGGAATACACGTTTAGTTTTGACATCTTTTAAGCATGCACATATGTGTGGTGTATATAAATGCTGCATGCATTGGTCTATTTCAAAGTGATTGTTCATTAATTGTCAATATAAGCCTCACGCTTCGTGCTGTATGCTTTTATTCCACTGCTTTCAAAGGGTTGTGTCCAGTTTCTTGATGACGCAAACCCTCTGGGAACCCGGCGACCTCGGTTCGATTCCTGGCCACGTCTCGCGTCGGTGGCGAGTGATATTTATTGGAGCCGATCTTGGGCATCCCTCCACCAAATTATGTTCGACCAACCCGCTTGACCAGCGCAGACAGCTTGGGGCGGAAGCCTCCATCCATCAGTGGTTTGACCAAAGGGCTTACATCATTGTTGGTATAATTTTACGTAAAAATCATCCACCTTACTCCCATAATTGTTTCAGTAGCACTTTTTTCACGCGGTGTGGCCCAGTGTTCTTTTAGTCAGCGACGGAGCATTTGCAGTTGCAAAGCTTCGATCGTGATGCCGAAACAAATCCACCTAAAACTTAATTTGGAGCTTTCGTGACTGCAGGAATTACTCCTTGGTTCTTTTGGTAAAGTCACGTATAAAGAGAAAATAATCAATTAAATACTAGCATTCTTGTATGCTAGTAACCAAAGAGCAAATCCACCTCCTTTTCCCCCACAGTCCTCCACCACCGCCGCCCCGTCTCACGTTGTGTGCCAACCCCACGACCAGCCTTGCCTCCCTCCAACCCCTTAAGAAGCTGCTCATCGATAGCGTGACCCTTGTACGTTTTGTCATGCCGTTGTCCCTGAC
>CM025659.2:7157480-7173870 GCA_014621495.2 Entosphenus tridentatus
CAGGTGGGACAACCACGGCAAGAAAAAAACTGCTGAAGTAGGCTCAAGGACCCGCGCGTTTTTTTCTTGCTGTGGTTGTTCCACCTGAAGACGGTTGCTTGTGTTGCGATCGAAACGTCGTGATCTATTATTGTTCTACCTACGTGACTTTACCGAGAGAACCAAAGAGTATACAAATAAATACATAGGTGGGACGCGTTGCTAGAATGGACGGTGGGCGTTAGTAGCTCCCGATCCCAAGTGGCACCCACAAGAGGGAACAGATGCCCAAGGGGACGTCCACCGTGGAGATGGAGGCGACAACGAGGTCGGCCCGGCCGTGTGTGTCTGTGTGCAACAGGAGCGAGGTGCAATGTTGGTACCATCGCACGAAAGTGCTGTGCGATGGAACGTCGGACATGTTCGGGAATTCTCCGTCGAGCATAATGTGCGGATCTCGGCGAAGGCCGCCGCTGCCGCCGATGACGATGATGAAATGAGATGATCTGTGAGCGCGGAGGAGCAGAGGTTAATGTTTCGCGTGGCTAGGTCCAGCTCAGAGTGCGTGCCCTTTCGCTAATGCCAAGCTGATTGGTCGCGCGCGCTGAAAGGGGGCCCAACAGCGCATTAGCGTGGTGGGCTGACGGCTCTTCTCATTTAAATCCGCAGGCGTCCCACTGACACCCGGCCCGGTCAAATCGTTAACATCCAATTAAGCGCTCAGTGGATGAATTACCCAATCTGATTGAAAACTTAATGAGATGGGGACCTCGGTCAAAAAAAAAAGAGGATTTACTCAGAAAAGCCGGATTCCTCACTAACACCCCCCACCCGACCACTGCAGTAGGCGCAAAGTGGCTTAGACTTACCAAGCTTGTCAAAAGTTCCAGCGTTGTCTTTGCAAACTTCTTAGCGCTCTATGCCCAATTATAATCGCTTATCTTGCCTTTCCATCACGCCCTATCACGGAACCAATTCTCTACCCTACCACCCCACCCAGCCCGCAACACGTGGGTGACCGACGGACTTGCGTGTATACCTGGTGCGATGTGTACACTAGGGAGACAAAGGCGGCCGGGCGTGGTGCTGGCCTCCCACCCCCTCGTGGGCCTTGTCGACCTTCAAAGGTGCTGCTCGCCAACAGCACTCGCCCCAACAGTCTGTTGAGGCCATACGGGGGATCTTTGTCTTTGCTGAGTGAGTGGTGAAGTGGATACTTCGATGTAAGTTCTGGCTCTCAAAAAACAATACGAGATGTGTGGGGGTGGGCGGGGGAACGGTGGCGCAGTGCTTAGCGCGCTGTGCTACGAACCCGGCGACCCGAGTTCGATTCCCGTTCACGACCAACATCCGTGACAATTATACGAAGCTCACCTAGATCGACTCAGCCTCAACGAGTAGCTTCTGCGGTGTGTAAACATCTCCCCTTGGGAGACAAAGGCGGTCGGGCGTGGTCCTGGCCACCCACACTCCCTTGTGTGATGTGCGTCCCGCTAACAGCACTTGCCCCCAAAGTCTGTCAAGGCTACACGGGGGATCTTTGTCTTGTGCTTCAGTTGCACTCGTTAGTTTCATTGTTGGCCGCATTCGTTACGTGCGACCGCGTGGAATAATTCGGTTCGACAGTGACATTGATTATAGCCACCACCATCATCATCATCATGATGATGATATAAACTTTACGCAGTCTTAATAGTCGTGTGCCGTACACGACTGCGACTGGCACGCACACATAAGAAGATATTGTACATTTTTTTTCTCTCTCTCTCAACATAACATGTACAATTTTGGAAAGAGGTTGCATTTAAATGAAAGGTCTGAGAAATCAAATAGAATTTCGCTCCAACGCTTGTCATGGAAATTGCCAATCCACCGTTGGGTGAAGGCCTTCCACACGCCGGTCAACGCCATGGGAGTTGTTTCGACCATACTTCACCGCGCTGGTGAGTGTCCGTCAGTGAGTCTGCGGGGACAACGGTCTCGTCTCTTGTCCTTGCCCCCTCCCCCCACCCACACCTCCAACAAGCACGGCTGGCTACGTACGGTACGAAAGAAATTGAACGTACAGAAAACACACACGCGGGAGTCGAGCTCGGCGCATCGCTCACTGCGCTAACCACTGCGCCACCGCTCGAGCACACACACACGCGCGCGCTCAACGTCTCCCTGAAGCGGTCGCAGTGTCTCCGACGTACGTCATCGACGTGGGAGTCTCCACCAATGCTGAGGTTTGGTGGCGCAGTGAGTGGATTCGCGTTTCGCGGTCCACGGGAAAGAGCCCCGGTAATGACGTTCCAAAAGTTTCTACGATGTGTGAGCAAACGTCTTCGTTTAAGTGAGATACGCGCACGCGCGCGCGCACGAAACACCCTCGTCGTGCATTTGTAGAGGCCTCGCGTCTCATCCGTATTGCCTCTACGACCCCTTTGCCATCTCCGTGAGCCGGAATCACCCGGAATGTGCCCGAGCGCGTCCCGCCAAGATCCAAGACTGCCAAGCGGGATTTTTTGACCTGTGTAGTGATTGTCCAGGCGCCCAGCATGCGTGTCAGTTTAAGTGAATTTTTTTTTGTTCCACGGATGATCCCGTTTAGCCAGTTGTTCGGCTACTTTACGAGAGAGTCACGTAACCACGTTTCGACGAGCAGGACTCGCTACGTACGGTGCGAAAGAAGGTCAACGTACACAGCGTCATCATCATCGCCGTCACGATCCATGCGGCAGATAGCCCGAAAATGTCCACTGCACATTTCGCAAATGTGTTTTCCACTTTCCCCTCTCTCTCTCTCTGGCTCTCTCGCTCTCTCGTGCCACTTCTTTAATGCTCAAGTGGTGCACACATCTCTCTGGCATCACAACACCACCACCATCGCGAGCAGTTCGATGATTCCTTCGGGAATATTGCCACCACCTCGGCTTTCGCGGGGGGCCCACGTGGTTGGCCAACATGCTGGACAATACCCGCAACATTCGTTGCTGTGCTGTTACTTGCAGCCTCCGGTGGTGTCCCGCCTTCACCTCCTCGGCGTGGTGAAGTATGGTCGAATAAGCGGCCGGGGAGGCCGTCAGCCAGCGGTGGATTGAGCCCAGGGGCTCTTCCCTGTCGTCTCCTCTTGACGCAACTGTCGACGATCGTCGGTGTGGATGTCCGTTCAACGTCACGACGAGCGGAGAGATTTGCCCGAGCGTGGTAATTGTTGACATTGCGGGAGGGTATACCAATAACAACACCTATTTTTTTAAATATAAAGCACCTTACGCATTGAAGTACTGTATCATAAAGCGCTGTACATTCCAAAAACAACATTCAACTAGACTCACGAGAATAGAGGCAGCTGATTGCCTCAACCAGCCGGTGTTACGTCAAGGCAATGAAACGTCGGGGGGTGTGGGGAGTCATTCCGTTATCCAGCAGTGGATAGATCATGGCTGATGATAACATGAAACTCGCTCTGCGTAATTTAGCTTAAGTGGGGGGGCTTGACATCTGTGGAAAAGAGCTCTACGACTCATCGGTTACCTCCGGTGTAAATACATCTTCTGACTCTGCACCGCGCGCGCATCCCCCGTTCTGGACGCGAGGGGGATGGACGCGCGCAGGGGAACGGGGCCCACGAAAAGAGTTGGCCCCGGTTCTCCATCCACCCCCCCTCCCCTCGCCGTCCCTGCCTCCCTCCCTCGCTCCCTCTCTCTCTCTCGCTCTCTCTCGCTCTGCGCACGCACCCGGCGCGACCCGATAGTGAACCGTAGCCCCGGCAGCTCTGTCCCCTGCCTGACCCCCGCGCTTAGAGCAGAGAGGACGAGCCAAGTCCCCCCGCGTTGCGCCGAGGCTGCGCCGCTGAGCGGAGTGTGGGGCGAGCAAGGCAAAGAGGGTGGGGAGTGGGGGGGAAGAGGGAGGGGTGGGATAGATTGTGGGGCTTGGTGGGGTGAGTGGGGAGCACACGGCGCGAGAGAGGAGGAGAGGGAGGGATGTTGAGGGGAGGATGAGGGCGGTGATGGGCTGGGAGGGGGGGGATATGGTAACACGATTTGTGAGAAGGGAGGGCCCAGCTGTAGTGGGGGGCGGGCGGGGGTGGTTCACAGAGGATGGAGTCGCTGGCGTCCATGACCTCATAGCAGCGCATCGAGTGAACAACTCCTTCTGTGTGTGTTGTGTGGAGCGGTGGCGCAGTGGTTAGGGGAGTGCGCGACGAACCCGGGTCACCCAAGTTCGAATCGCGGCCACGGGCTAACGTCGGTGGCGAGTGACATGAACCGGTCTCGAACCCACAACCTCGTGTATACCAGGCGAGGTAGTTAACATATCCTAGCCACTGTGATGATGAGAGAGAGAGAGACGCAAACTCCAAATACACAGCAGGCGTCAGGGTCGGTCTCGAACCCACGAACCTCCTGTATACCAGGGGAGGTAGTTAACATCCCGTCACCACTGCTCTGTCTTGGTGGCCTCACCTCTTCCTCGTCCGCAGTTCCGGCATTAAACGGTGCTCGCCAAGAGCACTTGCCCATCAGTCTGTTTAAAGGCTACACGGGAGATCTTTGCCTTGTGTGGCACTGCTATACGGTTGAGCGTTGCGTCAGTGGCCCCAGTAAGACTGCATTTCGTCTACTGACCATGTGGTTAATGAACTGCGTTTACTGATTTAACAATCTGAATACATTTCTGTTACGTAAGACATGTTGTTTTTTTGGGTTAGATCGCGCAAATATAAATGTGTCGTTAAACCCGTCACCACCCGACACAGCCAATTAGGAAGATTTGTTACGTAGGAGAAAACGTGCCAATTGTGTACTACTTCAGCACACCAATGTGTAGGAGAGTAAACATTTACATGTTGTTACATGTCCTTGTGCCTTACTGCTTACGTTCACTGATTTGCGTTAATATTATCCACTTAAAAGTTTTTAACCCATGTCATGTACAGCCCCCTTTTGCAATCTACTGCCGGACGAAGGCCTACCCACGCCCTATCGGTCTTGGGGGTTGCTTGGCCATACTTCACCATGTTGGCGAGTACCTCTTGGACTTGTGGGAATCCTCTGGGCCGGTTCAGCTGTCACTCGTCTCTTGATGCGAATCGAATTCAAGTCCGCCGGGTTTACAGGTCAGAGTGCTGACCACTGCACCACCACTCGTTCCCTTGTAACTGACATCACGTGCTAATATAAGGGTTTAATCGTGGCGTTTGACGTTTCTTTTCCGCTTCAATGTCTTCAACCGGTTTTTTTTTCTGTACACCTGCTTTTGTGTTTCCCAGGCCTTCCTTGAGAGCTGTATTTGTAGTGTCAGTTGACTCTCTCTGGGCTGTGGTGGCCATACGCGTGGCTGCCTGCGATCCATCACTGTGGAGGCTGCAGCGGAGGAGGGTTGGTGGATCACCGCACAGATGGGCTGTGAATCTCCCTCCTCGTGGGCGTGGAGGAGGTGCCGTACCCTGGCTCGCCAGGAGAAGACGGTGCAGCGAGTGGACTAATCTCCATCTGTTTACATCTGTACGGGATAGAGTGTTGGCCCCCTCTCACGCGTGGATTTTGTGTGACTTCCTGGAGAAATAAGTAAGTATATATCATATTATTGTAATAAAATACAACGCATACATTTTTAAAGCACGCTTGTCTGCATGTTTTACCACAAGCATGTGTGGTCAATGCAGACTCGATCCCTTGCGATGGGTGTCTATTTGGTGGTTAAACATCTTCACACCTCCTCTTTTATTGCCAGAAAGGCTAAAGCCGATTCCTTTTCCATCAATGCGTGACTTGCACGTGGTGCGAAACTGCAGTATCCGGTGAAACCCCACCACGTGTACGAAGGCAAAGCACACTGGCAGGTTCGTACCACGTGGATTCATGAAAAAGCAGTTCTGAACAAACGAATTTTCAATCGAGGCAGGTGACGGTGTTCGGCACACGTGGCTTCCACATGAACCCACGTGTATTCAGGATCCCACCACGTGTACCCACGTGGGTTCATGCGGAACCCACATGTGCCAAACCCTGTCACCTGCCTCGATTGAAAATTCGTTTCTTTAGAACTGCTTTGTTTTTTGCGTGTGTTCAGTTTGTTGTCCTTCCCCCCCCCAACACCTCCGACAAGCACGGTTGGCTGCGTACGGTGCGAAAGAAGCTCAACATACAAACATACCTTGCAGTCCACGGTGTCAAACAAGTTTGTGAGCGGTGTCGCTGTGGTTAATGCATCGCGCTTCAAACTCTGTGACCGTGAATTATGTTTTCGTTCAATTCTAACGTCATAGAAACCCGTCCTCCTCCCACCACTTCTTCCTCGTTTACCAATCTGCACAAACCAGCGTGGTGAAGTATGGTCAAACAAAACACTCAACTGACACGCTATGGGGGAGACCATCATCCAGTGATAGTTTGGCAAATGCACGGCTGTACGGTATTTTTTATTTTTGTATATCAGAATAAGAATTTGTATTTATGCTGGAGCAATCCGATGAGCTCTAAAGCTCTTTTTCACAGATGTCCAGTAGTTTTCACAGATCAGATGTCCAGTAGACAGTATATTTAGAGAGAGAGAGAGTATACCCTGTAAACGATTATTGAAACTGGAACAAGTGTGACGGGGTTGGGGAGGGACGATGTGAGGGTCATTGAACGCAAAGCGCCGGGACATTGCGGTCGTAGGGTCAAAGCCGTGGGTTGCATTGCACCTTTGAGCCAGTGCCGGATTATCCTCGTAGCAAAAGTAGCGACATATTTATTTCAGTTTATATGCTACGGGCCCCGCACTTTCAAGGGCCCCGCGCTAAATGCTTTCAAGCTATCAATTCCGTTTCGATTTAAAGCTTTCCTCGACAGACCTGTTCTCCACCTGAGGACGGCTGTTTGCGTTGTGGCTGAAACGTCGTGAGAATTATTGTAGAATGTTTTATTTTATTATTTTATTATTTCCATTCTACGTGACTTTACCTAAAGAACCAAGAAGACTATCAATTCCGGTTCAGTGATTCTGCACTTGCTCTATTACTAAAGTACTATACCGCCTTCAACGTTTATGAACGACTGGGGTGTTTAAGTTGAGCGATTTGTCGTATTATCTGGCTGTATAGCAAGTGAAAAAATACAATTACTTTACTATGCAAGTAAAAAATAATTGTGTTTTAATATTTACGTGTTTTTTTAATTCGGGCCCCTTTATAACTAACATATGCTACAGGCCCCGCACTCGCTTAATCGGGCACTGCTTTGAGGCCCCCCTTTTTGAGTTCCCTTCGTTGTGCGGCGGCGGTTGTCCACGTCGAGCACTGCCGCGTTGCGAGGGGCGAAGGCGGCTTCCAGCAGGACCGGGACGTGGCCAGTTTCATTGGTGCCTGCGTGGCAAATGTTTGTCCGGCTCGTGATGATGCCCGGGGAATATGACGGGGGCCGGCTCGGCGACATCGTCGCACGTGGTAGCAACCCATTCAATGTTTTGCCGGTTGCGTCGATTGCAAAGCACGAAGACTAAATAGTGTAGGTATGTGTGTGTGAATTACCCTCAAATGAGTACCTGGTGCGGTATGTAAACATCGCCACTGGGGTGACAAAGGCGGCCGGGCGTGGTGCTGGCCACCCACCCCCTCGTGTACCGTTCCGGCCTGCATAGGTGCTCGCTAACAGCACTTGCCCCAACAGTCGGTTAAGGCTATACGGGGGATTTTTGTATTTGTCTTTGTTCGTGTGTGAATTACGTAGCTAATCAGTGTGCGTGTTTATAGCCTGTGTTGTCAATCCACTGCTGGATGAGGGCTCTCACCAGGGATGTACGGCCATACTTCACCACGCTGGTTACTGCGGGTTAAGGTTGGGCGGAGAGTGACAGAACGATAATCGATGTGGCCCCCGTTGGCCGCAATGCCTACTGCTGCCGGCCACTCATGCGAGCACTCGCTTGCCAGGCTTAAAAACCTGCTTAGCTTCAGAGGTCTTGACGGGATTTCTCGTAGAGAGAGCATTCAATGTTGTGGTCAGTTACACGAGTAAAGGGAATCACAACGTGGGTCACAGACACTGATGATCACAACACGTACAATTGTAACCCCATTCATTATTTGGGATATCATAGCCCCGGCCTGTTCTTACGTGGTAGGTCTGTGCGATGTACCCTTTTATAAGAGCCCTTGAATCGGCATGTATTGTTCTTGTAATTCCACAACCGGGGTCTCTTGTAAATCCGTTACCGTGGGATATTGTAATTCCGTCAACGTGAAATGTCATAATTCCGGTACCGTGTGATATTGAAATTCCGTTACCGTGGAATCTTATACCCCCGTTGCCGTGGGATGTCGTAATTCCATTACGGTGGACTGTTTTAATTCCGTTACCGTGGGATATTTGAAATGCATTAGCGTGCAATCGTCTTTGTGCCAATTTACACAGGCGAAGATGGTGTCGCGCTCCGTGCGTGCCAACGGAGTGTATTCGAGCTGATTGACAGACGAGACGATAAATGAACGAGACGTACATTTTCTGTTGGAAAGTTGCGGTGAGTTGGAAAAAAAAATCAACAACACTCAATCCAGTACATGGGTCGAGTCGTAATTCCGAAACCAGTTTCCAATGTGTGTGGGTGTACGTGGCGTGGGGGGTAAGGACAAATTCTGGCCCTAGGTTAACTCAGCCTTAAATTAGTTCCTGTGGGTATGTATGCTGAACTTATTTCGCACCGTACACCCCTATTGATAATGATTGTGCAACGCCTCTCGAAGTGTGTGTGCAATCTTTATCAGTGGGGGGGAGGGGGGGCAAAGGCGCACGGGGATGGTGCTGGCCACACCATCTCAGCCTTAACAGGTGCTCGCTAACAGCACTTGCCCTAACGTTCTACTGAGACTATACGATGCTCTTTGTTTTGTGCGTGTGTTTATCTCTGTGGGCGCGTGCTGTGCGCGCGTGTGTGCGCTGTACCGCAAAGCACTTAGCACAACATCCTTAGCATAAGGGTTTAACCTCGGCCAAATATTTTTCCAAGTGTCAATTAAATCCTCGTTCCGTTCCTTGCGAGGTCTCGCACACCACATACAAAGAGGTCGATTAAAATGGAGGAGTTTGCTCGTGGCCAATGACTTTATTCATCGTCTTTTGCAATGTGTGCACTTTTACATCTCTGTATTTACTGTCGTTTTATTTACGGACATTGACATTCTTGTAAAAAAGAGTTTGTCGGTCGGTCACGAGTAAATGTACCACCTGCCTTGCTTGTCTGTCTGAGGATATCGCCTTCATAGCGTTTAGAAACGTGTTCGACACCATTCACTTCGTTCCGTACCACCGGGACCATCAGCCAACCTTCACGGCAGAGTCGTGGAAGCAGCAGCCAAGGAAATGTATCGCAATGAGCCAACAACAGCTGTGAAAAATAACTTAATAGCTCATTGGATACCTCCAGTATAAATCAAAATTCTGATTCTGTCAGTCGTGGGGGGGAGGGGGGGGGGGGGTTTAACCAAACTTCACTACTTTGGTCAGCGCGGCGCGAGGGGGTGGGGGCGGGGGGGTAGGGGAACGGGGGGGGGGGGGGGGGGAAAAACTCGAACTCAGGACACCGGGTTCAGGATGCAGTGCGCCAACCGCTCCGCCACTGCTCCCTTGTTGAAATGCAAATGAGAAGTAGGTAATATCAACAGTCGCTTAACACGTAGGCTTTCGCGACCAATAGTATTGATAGTAAAGGTGTGATGGTTAGGTAAATATAAATGCATCGTTAGTAGTAAGTAACTGGCACTTTTTTTTAAGTGACAAACATTACTAATTGGCTGTGCCGGTTGGTGGTGGGTTAACGACACATTTATATTTACGCGATTTAACCCGAAAAAACCTTTATTATGAATCAATAATCGTGCGAGATGGTCATCTAATGGCCAGTCTGCCTTGGATCCAAGTTACAAATGGAAAAAAAAATCAGCTCCAAGCGTCAAGGGCAAATTATCTCTGCAACCTGTTATTTATTTGGTAGGTAGTAAATACACAAATAAATCTCCGTTTTTTTTCCGTGTAAACAAATCGCTTTAGTCCACCGTCCTATAAAGTCCCACGACAAGATGACGGCCCTTCCATCTCCCACCGTACTTTGCCATTCCGGGCAAGTGCAGCATTGGTGTCGGTAAAGCGTCATTAAATAAAAAGCAATATAATGACGCAATCTTTGTTAACATCACTCTGGAAAGTTCATGGGAATGATGGCCTAATAATAATAACAACAACAACATATTTATACATACGGAGACACGAATACTGTAGAGATGTACGCAATTATTTGTTTCATTGCCCATTAGCAGATTAACTGCTCTCAGCAGGGGGTGACGGTGGGGTTGGTGGTGGGGGGGGGGAGATAGTGGGAGGGAGGGGGATGGTAGGGCTGGGTGGGTGGGGAGAGACTCACAATACACGCTGTTTTGTCATGTACAAATTTTCATCTGAATGCGAGCGCCCGTCGCTCACGTAGATTATAGCCCGCAGCAATTACGGGCACCCGTCATTATGTTTACGTGACCCACACTTGACCCCGGACTGTGCGGCCCGTTTGTCCTGTCGGGCGGCGCGCTAACAAGCGGGGAGGGGAAGGAGAGCGAGAGGGGAGCGAGAGGTTGAGAGAGGGGAGTGAGGGAGGGAGGGAAAAGTAGGGGGGGGGGGGGATAGAGGAAAGTTCAGAAAGGGGATGAGAAGGGAGGGGACACGGGGTAGTGCTCGAGACTTAAGTGAAACTTAATTAACTCTGGCTATCTTCTTGGTGTAGGGGGAGGAGCAGTGGTAGTCGTGGTGAGCGCGATGCTCTCTGCGCTACCGAAGCCGGCGACCCAAGTTTGATGCCTGGCCACGGCTAACATCAGTGGCGAGTGAAATCTCAAACTTTTCTGACCCCAACCCCCTCTCGTTCACCAGCCCGCATCGATCAGCGCAGTGAAGTATGGCAGAACAACAACAAAAACCCTACTTCGTGGCCTACACAGCGTGTGGAGGGCCCTCATCCAGCAGTGGATTAGCAGAGGGCTGTACGTTTGTAATTGCATATACTACATATACACACACACACGGTGTATGTAGATGGATATCACAAACGAGGCTGTGCGCCCCAATCGTGATGTCCTCTTAACATGCCCAAGCACGCTGGGGATTTTTCTTCCCATCGCATCTGCAAGTTGAAGGGCATTTGTTTGGAGCGAGGGCAATTCCTCAGCTGTGAAACCTTCTCGACTTAAAAAGGGTTTCGCGATCAACATTCACAGGCAGGCACGCGTACAAAAATATACAGAAGAGCATGAGATATACATGCACGGGTTCACTGGGGTGTGTGCGTTGAATTAAGACACCCACAAAGCTCAAAAGAGCCACAAATATTTTGACGTTAGCGTGCGCGCGCTACGATAACACCCCATCAATTTCCCGGGAAATTGCGAGAGGGTGAAAAAAAAGCCCGTGGGCTGTGCGTACATGGTGGATAAGAAGGTACAACGGTCCTTCAAACGTTTATGACATTATTATTGAATCGCAAACGCCCTGCACATTTCACAACCACGCAGTGAAGGATGTCGCCCACGCTGAATTGCTGTTGTTATTCGTGCTGACGTGGGCGTAAGGTTGTGAACGAAAAGAATTGTGCGCGGTTGTAACAATGCTCAGCACAGGGCCACGTCTCAGCTGACGATCCACACATCCGCCGGCACTTTCATCCGATCGCCCTGCGCGGCAGGTGAAGCAGCAACAGCAGCAGCAGCAGCAGGACACCCGAGATAACCCGACCAGCAGCGGGTTTCGTCCGTGTTAGGGATCACCAGAACAGTGCTTATAGCCATATTACTGCTACCCAAGGGCGTTTTGCAACTTTATACAACACGTTTGAACGCTCGAGTGTGCATGTCAGCACCAAGGTGTGCTGACATACGATGAAGTCTCGGCAAAGGTCAAGGATTCCCCGTGTGTATGATAATACACAGACGAAAGAACCAAAGAGTATGGATTTCTGCAGTCACGAAAGCTTCAAATCAAGAGGGAAAGTGCTTTTAACGAGCACCCATGAAAGCCGGCACGGCATATGCGGGGTTGGTGTGGTTAACACCACGCCTGGCCGCCTTTGTCTCCCCAGTTCTGACATTTACACAGTGCACGAGGTGCTCATTTGAGGCCGAATCGACCTAGAGATAGGCAGGGGACCGGTTCGGATGCTGGCCACCGATGTTCGTTATCCTTGGCCAATAATCAAAATCGGGGCGTGGCGTTCCGAACCCCGTGACCACACACACACACGCACACCTACTGAGTACAAATTGCAAACAAACCCATAATTGCACGTTGTTAAATATGGCCTGCGGTAAAGAATACTAATACTAATAATAGAGTGACAGTCAATGAATAAAACGCGTTCGATAGCACGCGTACCGAGATAGGTGGAGCGATTAAATCAATGTGCTCGGTGGATTACTACATTACAGAATCGGTGGCGGTGGTTGCTTATGAAGAGTCCATACAGCAGTGGATTGACCATGGCAAATCACCTCGCAATGCGACGATATATTTTACAGTGAGTTTCAAAAGCAACGCATGAATAGATTGCAATCAACCAGATACAATGAAGTTCATTCCTACCAAGTGAAATTTAATTAAAGTTATCTTCTAACAATGAAATCGATTGTAAGTCAGGTCTATGCATACATACTACACCAGATTAAACTATATATTTGTGATTTGAAGCTTTCGTGACTGCAAGGATTCATATTCTTAGTTCCTTCGGTAAAGTCACCTAGGTAAAAAATGAAATAAAAATTAATATTTTATTTTATTAATTTTGATTTAATTTTTTACCTACGTGACTTTACCGAAAGAACTAAGAATATATATTTGTTTTTTTATGTTACCACGTAAGGCTCACCGAGCTATCTACAGTAGCTCTTTTTCAGAAGCGACCTGGCCACAAATAATAGCTCAACCGAGTCGCTTATCATGTGAAAATGTCGAGCAGCCAACTCCTCTAAACGCACGTTGATACTAAATGTGGAGGGGAAAACTGGAGGAGCCGGTGAAAAATCCACGCGACCACGGAGAGAAAGATACACGCAAACTCCTAATATACAGGCGTCAGGGTCGGGAACGAACCCACGACCTCCTGTATACCGGGCGAGGTAGTAAACACCTCGCCACAACTATTGCATCCGCACCGCAATGACGTCGCTGGAGATCACACGAAAGTCACTTCGTGTCACACGAATAGAAGGCGAGGGTTGGTGGGTCACGCACGCACGGGTCTGGGAAACAACTTGGCAGACCCGCTTTCCTTCCCACGCGAAGCACCAACGCTCATTTTATTGGTACTCAACAAAACGATACATCACACACGCGTGGCAGTAGCCTCCTGGAAACGAGTGGTTGAGATTCAGGGAGGCCTAATTTGCCGAGTATATAAAAGCCATCGTGTCGGATATATCTGGGCACACGTGTATCACGAAAAAGTATCTACCATGTTCACCGGATTATAAGACGCACTTGTTTGTCTTGTGCATTAAAGCATACGTGTGTGGGGGGGGGTTATGCGTGCCAACATTTGATTAACTTTATTGAAATTGGACGCAAGTTTTGGAGTGCGTTTTGCTTTCCGAAGCGTCGTATAATACAGACAAGACGATATAATAAAAATAGATGTATATATGTGTAATAAGCATAATAATTGCGTAATCATTAATCAGTGCTCGCGAACGAGCGCTACGATACCACAAACCAAAGGTCCCTTTTCCAGTCAGCGCTGGTGGGAGCAAATCAAAACGCGGCCTTGCGCATCACGCCAATTCTCTCTCTCGCTCTCTCGCTCCCCTCCTGAACCTTTTCCCTGTGTGACCCGAAGTTGAACCTCGATGGTGAATGAAGCCACGACGGCAAGTTTTTTTTATATCTCAGGGAACTCCGATTCTTGGCTGGGTAGAGCGACGGACGGGGTGAGTGGAGGGCCAGTAAACGGAGCCACCTGTACAGGGCAGCCAAAGGACTCTCCATCACCACCCCCACCCCCACTTCCCCTCCCCTCCACCCCCCCATCCCACTATCTCCGTCTCTCGTTGATTATTGTTGAGTATTTTGCTCTCTGTAAACTGCGATGCCGAACGCACAACGGAGCAATATTAGGAAGCCAACTGGTGATACGCACATTTACATCACGTAGATTGAACACGAATTTCTGTGTGACTGCTTCTTTATGTGTTTAGTTCGCTGTCCCCCCCCACCTCCGATTAGCACGGTTAGCTATGTCCCGTACGACAGAGGTTCAACATACATACACATATCAGATTGAAACGTTCTAATAATGAGGATGGCTGGGGCGGCCTCTGTCAGAACCAGTTCGGCTCATGAACCCGGCGGGCTTAAGTTCGATTCCCAGCCACGGCTAACATCGGTTGGCGAGTGACATCTGGACGGGTCTTGGATCAACCCCCAACCCCGCTTAGGCGAACCGCACTGACCATCGCGGTGAAGTATGACCAACACCGCACTCCGACGAACGACACGGGGTTGGTGGGTGAGGCGGGGGGGGGGTGGCAGGTCTTCATTCATCCAGCAGTCTTCAGTAAAGTCACGGAGATAGATTCAAAGAAAATAACAAAAAAACTACGACGTTTCGATCGCGACACAAACGGTCGTTTTTGTTGGTTCCTGATGACGACCACTTGTGTTGCGATAGAAACGTCGTAGTTTTTTGTCATTTTCTTTGAACCTATCTACGTGACTTTACCAAAAGACCCAAAGAATATGAATTCCTGCAGTCACGAAAACTTTAAGTCGATACCGCACTGTTGGCGCAAGTGCTGTTAGCGAGCGCCTATGAAGGCCGGCACGGTACACGAGGCAGGTGAGTGGCCAGCACCACGCCCGACCGCCTTTGTCTCCCCAGTGGCGATGTTTACACACCGCACCAGGTACTCATTGGGGACTGAATCGAATTTCGGAAATCCGCCGGACCTGTTTTCCGAATATAATCGTCGCTGGCGTGAACGCGTGCGCTGACACGCAATGTCTCTTTACACCCAACTTTTAATTGCCCCCAATAAGGCAGTGAAAAACCTGTTTTGAAATCACCAATCAAACGTGTTCGGGCTTAATCAGGCTGCACGGCCAGGTTTAGCATAACACGTGCAGCCTAGCCCCTGACTCGCAAATGTGGGCTCCACGGTGTTGAGATGTTAACTACCTCGCCCGCCATACAGGAGGTCGTAGGTTCGATCCTGACCGCTGAGACGCCTGTGTATTTGAAGTCTGCGGTGTCTATCTCCCCCGTGGTTGCGTGGATTTTTTTTTCCGGGTCCTCCGGTTTTCTTTCCCCCCTTCACATTTATAATAATCAACGTGCGCGTTTAGAGCATTTGTGCCCGCTGTAAATTTCCACGCGACGATAAGACACTTTGTAGTAGACCAGTGGTTCTTAACCTTTTTGGAGGTACTGAACCCCACCAGTTTCATATGCGCATTCACCGAACCCTTCTTAATTGGAAAAATAAAATGATTTTTTCAAATTCAAAACATAGGTATATGTTTTACTGGTGCACAATCATATGAGTCGGGTGTGTGTCTTAACCTCCGCCGAACTCCTGAGACTGACTCATCGAACCCCTGGGGTTCGATCGAACTCAGGTTAAGAACCACTGTAGTAGACCTATCATTAGTGATAGCCAGGCAGGTCGCTTCTGAAAAAAAAGAGCTATAGAGTTCAGTTGATGGGCCTTACCTGGTTAAAAGAAAAACTAACTATTATTTAAAAATCCTTTCGCAAGTTTCAGCTTCACAACGCGCGCAGAGCAAATCGAAGTGTTGGTGCGGCGCATTTGAATAGCGGCTGCGAGGTTTGGCATTTGTTGTCGTGTCCGCCGCGGAGACAGCGGGAGCGGTGGCGTGGGTTGGGTTGGGTGAAGAGGGTGGCACTCAATTAGGCATGCGGACAATTGTCTCGGCAATCTGCATTACAGAGCCACGAGATACCCCGCGCCAACTCCCCGCTCTCCTCTCTCCGTGGGTCGCGACGCGCCCATCGGCCCCGCGACTCGACCACTGCTCGAGTTAAGTGCGGAGGCAACAAAAGGGCGCCATTTGATTCCTTGTCTCTTAACGTGTCGCCTAACCCACCCCTTCCCTCCCTCCTTCCTCCCTCCTCCTCCTCGCAACACAGACGTCGAGAGAACGTTTGTATTTAAAGGCCCCTCTCTCCGCGGCACAATGAGCGGGTGGGTGACCAACAGTCAGTTATATACAATTGACCGGGTAAACACAAACGTCTTAATTCCGTAATTGACGACGGCTAAGTGTTCTTGCGTACACAATGGAGGCTTGCGTCGCCCCTAATGTTAAAATGGATTAAGGCGTTTAACAAGCAAACGTGGGAGCGCACTACGGGCACACACGGAGAGAAGAGAGAAAGGCGTAGACACACGCAC
>CM025659.2:7206668-7223086 GCA_014621495.2 Entosphenus tridentatus
CACACACACACGCACGCACACACACGTGCACACAAAAACACACACACACGCACACACACACGCACACACACACGTACACGCACACACACACAAAACCAGGCACACACGCACGCACACGCACGTACACACAAAAACACACACGCACGCATACACTCGCACACACACACGTACACACAAAACCAGGCACACACGCACGCACACACACACGCACACCTACCCAATGAGAGGGGAAGCAAAGGGGCCACGGAAAGTCCAGCTGGGAGGGCTTCGCTCGACACGGCTACCGTTCTCCAGTGGAAAGTGTGGAGGGGCGGGGGCCCCGCTGTATAAATCACTCCTTCAACATGGGGGGGATGGGGGGGGGCTAAGCGGGCGGTGGCGGCTTTGCGGGGGCCCTTGGAGAGAGGCAGAAAATTGGTGTTTTTCAGCCAAACGGGTGTAGGCCATTGTCAGGTCACGCCACAGACTGCCATAAATACATCTGCCGGTGGCAGCAGCAGCAGCGGCGGCGGCGGTGGTGGTAGCAGCTGCTAGAGCCGTCTGCTTCTCCTCTCCGCAACAACAAAAAATTAAAAAACCTCCTTCCGCCCGTCTCCCCCTCTCCTCATCGACCGCGACTCATCGTCGGTAACCCTTGCCATGCCCGTCCCACAGGGTTCTCCAGAGATCCTGAACGTAAGGGGGAGGGGATGGGGGGGGGGTCAAAAGATTCCGCTGGGTCCGATGCATCTCGCACGTGTTCACGACTCTAAATGTGCAGGACATCTCGCCAAATTGCCAGGCTGATGTATTGCACGTGTGGCCCTATTGCTGCGATGGCAATGACCTGGAAATACAGAGCGGAATGCGGTGCATTGACGTTCGCGTTGAGAGGGGCAGAGAAGGATCATTGTGTTTTTTTTGTTTTTCGCACTACTATTTGTATCGCTCAAGTGATGTTTAGTGAATTGGGGCGTTGTGTTGAATTAATGGTTTAAAAGAGGTTCGTGTACAAAAATGCATACGTGGGTGAATTATAACGCAGGCATTTGCAAAGAGTAGTATTCATGAAAAATAATGCGACTGTAGGAAAATGAAATAACGGAACATTATTGGATGTATTAAATATTTACGTGAATTCAAAGCAATGTTAAACATGTTCCACCGCTACATTTATGGAGTTTTGAGTGATGTATAATGGTTGATGACATGATATAAAAACTATTTCGGACTTCAGATGTTTAAATTATGACCAATATGTATTCAAAACCGAACAACGTGGATGGAATCAATACAATCTAACAACATCTAAAAACACTGTTGAACTGATTGCGTTCACTCACAAGTAGAAACCATTGTCCCATTATTAGGCAAGTAAACGATACAGTAACACTTAATTATTCAAACACACAAGATACGCATGGAAGAATGACATTAATGTCAATCATGGAGTCACCGTTCCAAACGCGATTCGCTAGACATGTTAGGTGATTCCACCGAAAGTGTTGAATACTGCTGGTAAAAGCCACAAACGATGGAAAGGATACGTTTGTAGGTTTCCATACGACTAACAAGACATATCTTGTTCTGCAAAGAGGTTTCCACAGTTCAGACAGACATGGAACTGCAATTTAAAGGCAAACTTTATTCGGGTTATAACTGCGTGTGTGATATGCTCACCAATTGTATGAATGTTGAACTTCTTTCGCACCGTACGTAGCCAACCGTGCTCATCGGATGTGTGGGTGGGGGGGGGGGCAAGAAACTAAACACGAACAAAATTTCTGCTTAAGTCAGTCACCTTACAATCTGTCTCCCCCCCCCCTTCCAACCCAGCTTATATACATGCTCCAAGCACGTGTGCTGTTTCATTCAGACGCTGTCGCCTCGACAGACCTGGTTTCACCTGAGGACGGCTGCTTGCGTTGTGGCCGAAACGTCGTGAGAATTATTTTATTATGTTTTATTTTTATTATTTTATTACTTCCCTTCTACGTGACTTTACCGAAAGAACCAAGAAGATCAACATTTCCATTCCCGATTCGCTGCTCGCCGTTTGTGGTCCATGGAGATCCAGTGGCAAGGATGTGGGCGACTCAAGGAAACCAACTGGCCGCTCAGTCACACCCGAGCTAAGTTGGCCTGTCATTTATTTTCTCCAAACGTATTTTGTTGAACAAACGATTCAGGTAACACACAGAGGGCATGTATGGCAATTGACACCAGTCTAGACGCAACGTGAAGTACAATGATTATTACCAGAATATGTTGAACCTGTCCATGACATGTGTTTCAATAAACACCCATAACTTGGATAACCCTTTAGGGAATGGAAGAGAGGTGGGGGATATAAATAAAAGAGGGGGGGGGGGGGCGAAGAGGATGATCGTAAAAATTAATCCATAAAAACAAAGTTTTTCACTATAAATCCTTTATATGCGTGGCGGCTAGAGTCCTCTCGTCCTCTGGCTTGAGATGGCTGCCACCTATGGGTCAGATGATTGCGTGCCAGCATTAAGCAATTGGTAATTAAATATAATATTTTTGTCCTAACAAGTGTAAAATTTTGGAAAAAAATTTCACGAACATTAATTGTCACGCACAACGAGTCTGTGTGGAAAATGTCAGCTCGATTGGATCACGGGAAGTGGGTTAAAAAACGACTGAAAGATATGCACGGTCGTAAGCAAGCGAGCAAGCAAGCAAGCGCGCAAGTGAACTTAATATAAAGGATTTAAAAATCAATTCCACTGGAGGAGAAGCCGTGAAGGGGTTCCTAGCTGGGACGATATTTTCCCTCTCTGCACCTCAATTTTGCTGGTATACGTCCGAGAGCGGCTATTTGTGACAATGCATTGACTGGAATACGTATCGTCATCGAGGCTGTCGGGGGAAACTCGAATCTAAGTAAAGACACGGACTGATCCTTGCAACGCCGCACGCGCCACGACACAGCGGGGGCGTTTGCCACTTCGCCTGCCCGTGAAAGACGATGCCCTCATCAAGGACCACCGATGGTGGTGGCGAAACATTGTTCACAATGTTTTGTTGTTGTTATCCCTTCTGCCAGGAGGTCGGGGGGGGGGGAGGATATATATAATAAAAGCATAGCAGTGAAAAGGTCAGCGGCTGAGCAAAAGTTATGTGGCTGTGAGGCAGGATCATATTGCTGATTTTGCAGGAAAGGACAGACACGGTCTCCAGGCTGCGCTTAAGTTCCAGCCCTGCAGCGCGGCGAGCGGCAGTTTTGTTACAAGTGACGACTTGTTGTTGTGAGAACTGACGAGTGGAGGTACGGGACGCGCTGGTGCCAGGAGCGTAACGAGCGGGGGGCAGGGGGGGGGGTGCCTTGCCCCCCACGCCCCACCGGTGGCCACAGCTGCTACGAGTTGGGGCCCCCTAGACAGCCACCACAAGATATGCTTTCAACAGCGCTGTAAAAAGAACAGCAATTTATGTTAAAACGCGGTTTCGTTGGTTTATATTTTTTTTAAAAGAAAATTCTTCCATTTACGTTCCGCGTTTACATGTTTAATGAATTAGGGCTGTAACGTTAAGGCTTCCGCGAATTGCGCAAAATCAAACATCGGGGGCCCCACTTGACCGAAGCCGCCAGCCACCACCCTCGAGCTGATCGTGTCGTTAGCACGCCACTGGAGCGCTGGAGGAGCGGTCCATGCGCGGGGAGATGCCTCCGATAATCGTGCTGCTGCTGCTGCTGCGAGGGAGCAGCAGCTTTTGTCCGCGGTCAGAGGAAAGGGACGGCGACCCTCCGGCTAATGAGGCGTGCGGAATGATGCTTCAGATAATTGCTTCCTGCCATTGTCTGCGAATACAATGCACTTGAAAGAAGCGACTAACGGTCCGTGCAAAAAAAAAAGTTATTTTTTTAACAAGAGGTTAGTCAAAAATATAATGATCATCATCATCATCCTGTAACAATGAGTAGAGTGGTCGCGCAGTGTTTAGTGCACAGCACTATGAGTCTGGCGACATGAGTTCAATTTCCAGGCCACAGTGAACATCATCAGTGGTGAGTGAAATCTCATCCATTCCTGTGTTTAACCCCCCCCTTCACCAGCCCTCACGGTGGTGAAGTATGGTGAACGATCGCAATGACCAACACCATTACCAACATGGCATGGGAATGCGTCCATCCAGCAGTGGATTAAGCACACGTGGTATATTTTTTTACTGTAACGCTGTAATTTGTAAATGTAAAAAAAAAGCCTCACTGAGTCTCAAGATTATTTTTCCGGAGGATGTTGCACTGGGATGCTTGGGTCAATTCTTTGTTTATGATTGGTTTGCATGTGGGAAGAATCTTGAAAACTCACGAGTGTAATGGGTTAGAACGCTCTTCAGTTCGCACAGACGTGTTCACAAGCTCACTCTTAGCGACATTGGGAGCTTCTCAAATCCTCTGACAATATTGTAAACTCACGCAACAGAGAGAAGTCAATGTGAGTTCAGATTCCATATCGCTAATGGCAAACAGAAAGGGGAAATCGAGAGATGCGTTTTGAAGTTCCATTTTTTTTAAGTGTGAATGTGATACTATGTATGATTTATTATCCTCTGTGCGGTCATCTGTGGCACTTTTATCAACCAGACTGCATTATATCAGGGTGACAGTGAGCATACGCTCCTGCCATAAGAACATACACACACACGACGCTTCCACTCTTAACACACACACACAACGGCCGCTTCTACGCGATTAAAGTTAACATGACCCATTTTCCGGATTGTAAGACGCTCCAGAAAGTAAGACGCATGATCAAACGTGTACCGGTGTCAAATAAAGTTACGAAAATCTGGTATCAGAGGCAAAGACAAAGATACCCTGTATAGCATGGACATACTTTTGAGTTAAGTGCTCTTAGAGAGCACCTATGAAGGCCGGCACGGTACACGAGGGGGTGGAGGGGGGGCGGTCAGCACCACGCCCGGCCGCCTTTGTCTCCCTAGTGACGATACTTACACACCACACCAGGTACACATTTAATGCTGAGTCGACCTCACACACACGCACACGCATGCACCTACTGGACTGTAAAAGCAAATGCCGTATAAGCACAACTCAATTTTCGTTTCTCTACGCAGAAACACAAAAACGTGCTTAGCACATCGGCCTTTTATTGGTTTTCCAGATCGATATAGAGCAGCAAACCCCGAGATCTCGGCCTCTCGCGAACAGAGTCAGGCTTTGTTCTTACAAAATGCCGCTGCGTCACCCACAGATAGATGCCATTGGCAAGAGAACTCCGTTATACACTCTGGGACCCCCGTTAAATGAAGAGAGAGCGAGGAGCGAGAGAGAAAAAAAGCAATACCGTTCACGATGAGCCACGCACAACAGCGCAAGGAGTTTGTGTCCTGGATTGTAGGACGAGGGAGGGGTGTGTGGGGTAGGCAGGCGGGTCGGGAGAGAGACTATGTAGGGGAGACTGCATGATCTCATCACAAACTGCATGTTTCATTTTTTGATGGCAACTTTTGGCGTAATTTTTTTTTTAGTTTAACCGTGCCCGGGGTCAAGGCTTGGTTGAGGCCGTCACGCAGCCTCGCAACGCGTGGCAGCGCGCGCCGCCTGCTACGCTTGGACCCGCGAGTTGTTTTCCACGTGAACTCTTTTGAAGAGGACTTTGCAGTCAAACAAAACCCATCGGTGCAATAACAAACGCGGGTAGGGCTTTGAGTGGTGGTGGTGGTGGGGGCGGCTGGGGAGGATGGGGGCGGTGGGTGGTGGTGCTGTAGAGCATAACCTAAACAGAGGGTCATGACCGGGGCATGCAAGTTCATGCAGAAACAGGAACGAGTCTTTCCACACACACGCGCACGCGCGCGCGCGCGCACACACACCGGACAGACACCCGCGTTACGCATGCACACACGCAGACACTGACACGCGGACGCACACACACACACACGCGCGCGCACACGCAGATATCGACTTGAGTACAGACGCACCCATACACGCAGACACGCATAACGCACGCGCGCGCGCACACCACATCAACGTGGGCGCACACATCCACCCATGCAAAGACACGCGTGCACGCGCAAGACGAAATATCTCCCCCGTGTAGTCTTTAACCGACTGTTGGGGCTAAAGTGCCGTTCGCGAGCACCTTTGAAAGCCGGCACAGCACACGAGGGGGGGGGGGGGGGGGGGGGGGGGGATAAACAACACCACGGCCAGGTCGCCTTTGTCTCTCCAGCGCTGATATTTACACACCGCATTTGAGGCTGAGTCTAGACTAGGGGGTAGTCCCAGGACCGGTTCAGATACTCGTCACCGAGGTTGGCCGTGAGCGGTGAATCAAACTCGGATCGTGGGGTTCATAGCGCAGGTGGCGCTAACCACTGAAACTACCGCGCCCCCATACACACACACACACACACATGCAGGCACACACACGTGCACACGTACGGACTCACGTGCACACGCTAGACACAAAAAGACAAAGGTCCCCCGTATAGCCTGAACAGACTGTGCTGTAAGCGAGTAGCTATGCAGGTCGACGCAGCACACGGGGTGGCCAGCACCACGCCCGGCCACCCTTGTCTCCCCAGTGGCGATGTTTACACACCACACCAGGTACTCATTTGAGGCTGAGTCGTCCTCGGGGAGGCCCAGGACCGGTTCAGAAAATCGTCACTGATTTTGGCCGTCAACGGGAATCGAACTCGGGTCGCCGGGTTCTTAGCGGAGCGCGCTAACCGCTCCACCACCGCTCTTCTACAACCACCCCGACACACACGCACAGGTTTGCGCGCACACAGGGCCCCGTCACGGCGTATTTACTCCAGCAGCGCCCGGCCAAGTGGGTAGTCGCTTTCTCCAACGCTCAGTGGCGATGTTTACACATCGCACCAGCGGCAGGCACAGGACCGATTCAGATAACCGTCGCTGATGTTGGCGGCCGTGGCGCGTGAATCGAACTCTGGTCGCCGGGTTTCTTAGCGTCCGGCGCCGCTAACCGCTGCGCCACCGCTCCCCGTCGCGCGCGCGCGCGCGCGCACTCCGCACGCGCCGCAATCAAAGCGCACGCCAACGGAAGCGGCGAAGGGCGATCTGCATGCGCGGGGAATCGTTCGAGCGAAGAAACAAGCGCCGAAAAGGGGCATTTCGGAGCGAGCGAGGGCAGCGCGCAGGTCGACGAACGCTCCGAGGGGTCACGACGTCGCCGCTGCTGAGAAGAGGGAGGCAGAGAGAGAGCGAGAGTGAGAGAGAGACACCGAGCACACGGAGTCGGTGGCAGATGACGAGGAGCTCTGCATGCAGTTATGAGCTACCCGTCGGAGGCCGTTGGACTGCGAGAAGGGCTGCGTGCAGAGCGAGAGAGCGAGAGGGGGGGGGGTTACATAAAGCAAAAATAAAAAAACGAAATGATGAACGAAGCAAAGTGCCGACTACACCGAGCATCTTCTTGTTTTTCCACTGATCGTAAAAAAAGAGAGACACGTGGTCAACGATTGGATACCTGTTGAAGCGAGACGCTTATGAACGATTGATGATTGGAAGGGGTCGGCGGTGTGGGTGGTGGGAGTGGGGGAGCGGTGGCGCAGTGGTTAGCACACTGCATGGCTACTATTGATTCGTGGACACGACTCGCAAACATCAACGGCGAGTGATATCTGACCAATCCTGACCCCCCCCTCCATCTTCACCAAATTGCACTGACCAGCGTGGTGAAGTATGGTCAAACAACCCCCAATGACTGACATGGGACGGCCTTCATCCATCGGTGGATTGACAGAGAGCTGTAAATTATCCTCATCATTATTATTATTCTTTGAATGACGACCCCATGCGATTTAATTGGCGCGACAAACAGATGCGAAATGATGCAACGCTTTTCCATGCGCTCGGAAGTTTTTAATTTGCGGCACGGAAGCCGTCAGGTAGCTATCAGGGGGTGGTGGGGGAGCGAAAGTCGTTTGCATAAACGTAACTAGTCATGTTTGCTCGGGTTTGATTCTCCAAATGTTTGGCCAAGCGTTTGGGTTGAGCAACTTTGCGAGTTTTTTCAATCGGCTTAGGTGCCTTATAGCAGCACGGCTTCATAGTAACACAAATGTTACTGATGTTGGATGCTGTTTGACGAGAGTTAGAGTGGCTCTCCGGTTCACGCGAGTTGGAAGTGCGTCCCAGTGACGGAGTGAGCTCGCTCATGGGGGTGAACGCGCTCGTCCGTCGATGGGCAGCGTGAGTGAAGCACAGCGTGAAACAGACAGCGCAGGCGAGGCTGCTGCTGCATTAGCAGCGGTGCACAAGCACAAATAACAACACACACTCAACACACACACACTCAACACACACACACTCAACACACACACACGCAACACACACACACTCAACACACACACACGCAACACACACACACTCAACACACACACACACGCAACACATTCGTATACAACAGCTGCCTCACAAATAACACAAATATAGCAGGCGAACTTTCGGGCAAATGTCCCTGATGGAATACGGGTCATTCATTGTGTGAAACCTCGCCTGCTGTATTCGATGCAGAAGGGCCATTGTCCGAAACGTTCATTTCATTATATTTTGTTCGTCCCATTTTTTTGTAAGTCAGTGCCTATTGACGAACGTGTGTTTGTGTATGTGTATGGGCTTTTTTATTTTTACTGTTGTTGTTGGTGGTGGTGGTGGTGGTGAATTCTAAATACACTGCTCAAGAGGAGGTATTACGGATTAGACGAACAGCACGACCACGACGACGGCGATGATGATGATGATTATATCGATAACAATAAAGAGCACGGGGAATTCGGAGAACTTCCACTGTGGAAGGGCGAGGGAGGCAGGCAGGCAGGGAGGGGGGAGCGGAATTAAAGGCTTACGGCGCCACGATTTTAGCCGTTGAGCAACTTCGAGCCAACGGCGTTTGCAAAAAGCCCCGCAGCCGCGTGCCATCGGCGTTGTGCACTTTCACTGAACCCCGCAGCACGAGGGGTCAAACTAAATGTTTGCAGGCAAACTATTCATATCAATGAGTTGAGGGGCGGGCGGGTGGGTTGGGGTTAGCTGAGTGCGTGGGTACCGGGGCCACTGAGAGGGTAAGTAGTACACGCACAAGTGCCGGGGGGTGGGGGGGACTTCCCCCCCCCATCCCCCGACACTGTCTGTATCAACATTTACCCCTCACTTGCGCTCTATACACGTACGTGTGTGCGTGTGCGTGCGTGGGGGGCGGTAGTGTAGCGGTTAGCGCGCTGCGCTATGAACCTGGCAACCCGGGTTCGATTCCCGCTCACGGCCAACACCAGTGACCATTATCTGAACCGGTCCCGGGCCTCCCCTAGGTCGACTCAGCCTCAAATGTGTACCTGGTGCGATGTGTAAACATCGTCAAGGCCGTGCTGGCCCTTTATAGATGCTCGCTAGCAGCACTTGACCCTACAGTCTGTTAAGGCTAATTGGGGGATCTTTGATCTGTGTGTGTGTGTGCGCGCGCGTGTATTATTTGTTACGTGTGTGGGACAAAAAAAGGTGAAGAGCGCACGCAGGCGACGCGTTTGCTTCTGCTTACTCCCACCGCTGGCCGAAGGAGCCCCCCCCCCCATCCCCCAGCCCCCATCCACCAGAGGGCGACGCTATTCGAGGAGGGGAGTTGGTCTACTCTTTCACGCTCCGCCGGACTGCGTTGAAGAGGAGGTGTCCACACTTTACCCCATCGCACGCGGCCTATCCATCGACGAACTGCGGTCTCGATTATATTGCTGGGTGGACAGAGGCGGGAAGGCGGGGGGGTTAAGAAACTTGCCCATTGGTTCAGCTGCCGCACCGGGAAATTTAACCACCGACCTCTGCTTTGCAAGTCCAGTGCGCATTTTTTTATTTTTTTATTTTTACTCTTCTAAAACGTGCATCATAATTTTTTTTGTTGCTGATTAACCAAATTTACCACGGTGCACCGATGCATCTGCACTCGCCGGATCTCCGAGGCTGAGCGGGGTTGAGCCTGGTTAGTCGGTGGACTGGTGGTCAACTCGGTGCTGCAAGGTATGAGGAGCCTCCAAAGAGATTCAGTTTTGAGACTCCGTGAGCCTCTCCTTAGTCAATACGAGGCACTGCTACGACCACTCCCGGGTGCGCTCAACTGCAGTCTTGAATGCTCATTGTTTTATTGGATTTCAAGAAGAGCCCGGCACAGAGCACAAACGAAAGGGCGCCACGGTGGCGAGATGTTAACTACCTCGCATGGTATACAGGAGGGTCGCGGGTTCGACCCGACCCTGATATCTGTACACTTGGAGTTTCCGTGTTTCTCTCCCCGTGGTTGCGTGGATTTTTCTCCGGGTCCTCCACCCGGTTTTTCCCCTCCACATTTCGAATCAACATCACGTGACTATCATTTTTGGCCAAGTCGCTTATCTGTTATAATAAAATAATGTTTAGTTTGTATAATAACCGTGACACAGGACGGGGATACAGAAACTCTGCGAACGCTTTGCCCATAGATTTAATGTAGGGGAGTCTCAACTGCATTCTTACAAAACCGCAGCGGGGTTTTTCTTTGTGTGTGTACACCAATCTGTCAATTTTGCTTGATTAATGCGAACTCGGTGATATAAAAAAAATTGGAGGGACTTACCCGTTTTACTGTCGTAAATATGTCATGGCATGCAGCACCATAAAGAGTGGTCAAAAACGCAGAGGCGCGGCCCAGATAGCTTACGATGATAATTTACTCAATCGAAGTCCTGTTCACCACACGAGAATAAGAAAATAAATCTGGCATTGCAACATTGTAAGTACATTTGTAGACACGCAACTCGTATCACATGATCACCCACAAAGCTCCCACGTACGCTGTAGATCTCGGGAGCTAAGTAGGTTTGAGCCTGGACAGTGCATAACAGGTGCTATAGGTTGCCGCCCGGCCTGTGCTGTGGGGAATAAGAGCGCAGAGCAGCACAACCAATGTTGTACTGTACTTCTACGCTGCCGCGTCAGTGCACCCTGCACACTGACCGGCGTGGTGAAGTATGGCTAACTAACACGCATGGCCGACAACGGCATGCAAGAGGCCTTCATCCAGCAGTGCATTGGCGAAGGAGGCTGACGCACGTGCATGACTCGGTGGCGAAGTGACCCCGTTGATACACGACAGGTGTCATCATATTCTTAGGTTTTTTCGGTAAAGTCACGTAGGTGAAAATACGTCACTTTACCGAAAAACCCTAAGAATATGAATCCTTGCAGTCACGAAAGCTTCAAATTTAGGTGTCATTATGTGCAGTCGATATCTATGGAACCCTTTTTTGCCAGTATCATAATGATGATGAAAAATAAACGGGAATATGCTCTGCCGTTAAGAGCTGAACCCGAGGTATTCATGCTTTGATACTTACACTGCCTTTGTAGTGTTCGCCTTTTGGCGTTCTCTGGTCTAACACTGGTGAGGCAATGCCATAAAGAAGGCTGCCTCCGGTGTAGGCCAATCGGTTTCAAAGACAATGCAGACATCATCAGAGCGTATTTTTTGCATGTTTCGCCACGAGTAAGTGTGGTTAATGCGAACTTGACGCCTTCAAATTGGTCTCTATTTGGTGCGTCAACGTATTAACACCTAGAAGGGAAATAATAAAATAATAAAAATACAAAAATAAAATTCTCACCTGAGGACGGCTGCTTGTGTTGTGGCCGAAACGTCGTCAGAATTTTATTATGTTTTATTTTTATTATTTATTTTTTCCCTTCTACGTGACTTTACCGAAAGATCCAATAATATATTAACACCTCCCTGTTTCATTGCCCAAAAGGGTGAAGGCTATTCTTGTTTTATTTCATCGCGTGCAGCCAATTCTGCTTCTATTTGTGGCCGTATGGGTCGAAGATGGAGGCCTCGCACCCAGCACACGCGTGTGCATCGAGCGTGGGAAACACCCTGATAAACTTTAAGTGTACAATTAAATGAAAGTAGCATTTTTCTTTCGTATAAACCAATTCCCACCGCATCCGTAGATGACCTCCATAGCTCGCGTATTTTTACGTTTAATTTTGAAAGCTTATCGGCGTTTCTCATCGGTCGCTTTTAACAAAAACAAAACAAAAGTCAGAATTTCAAACAATGGCTCTTGGTGATGCTGAGTCGCCGTATCAAAGAGGTCATGGCAGTGGCTTCAAAAGACCACGAAACTGTCTGCAATGTGGAATCTAGAGGGGGCTTGGCGAGGAGGAGGGGGCTGGGGGAGATTCGCCCACTCTCATCCAAAAATTATCTCAAAGCCAGATTAGGTCACGGCAACAACGTGTAGCAACGCATAACAAACACAGACCTCGGAGCCGCTCGCTGGCTTAAAGAGCCAGCCAGTGTCTTCGGCCAGAGGTGCGACCAGATTGGGGAGGTGGGCGTGGAAAATCGTGGGGGAAAGGGGGCACTTAACCCCCCCCCCCACCATCCCCTTCGCGCGCCCCCCCCCCCGCTGCCCCCCAAACCGAGCCACCTACAAAATGTGCAAATGCTTGTTATCCACCAGAGTGAGTTGATGAGATTTTTCATCAACGTGAAAAGGTCACTCGATAATCACTGTCATTCAGTGTTGATGCGTCGATCACCGTCGCTGGGACCGACCGCCGCTTCCCTCTGCTTCATCAACCCGCCATGGCCACGCGGTGGAGCATGGTCAACAATCCGCCTCCGTGGCCGATGGGGGTTACGGAGAGGCGTTCACGACGCAGGCCGGCACATTGTCTATGTCGCTAAAGTGGTGTTTCGTTACCGCGGCGCTTGCTCGCTTGCTTGCTACTCGAAGTTTCATGGTAAAATGCAACATGTCTTTAAAAGTTTTCAGAGGACAACAATCCAAAGTGCGATCGCCTGTTCTAAGTTGGCCAATCGATCTCTCCTCCCCCCCCCCCTCTCTGTCTATCTCTCCATACTCTGCAGAAATGGCCAATTATCCAAGCCGTCAGCTTGTTATAGATCTCTCGGTTTTACGAAGGCAGTGGTATTGACAAATGTGATGAGATGTTTTGATGAGGTCATCACTAACTGGTTTACCACCCAATTGGGTACGGTGCTGGTGCTCATATTCCGCTTATGGTGGAAATTCCACATTCCTGTGGCAGGTGTGAGTCTATCCAGTGGAATAACCACTCTTGACCATTGTGGACTAACCCTGGAGGTATGTGAAGGGATCAGTCGACCTTTCAATCGTGTGCCAAGCACTTTATTACTGCACCAATCGACCTTATCCAGCAATGAATATTCATAAAAGTGAAAACATTATCTATTCTTGTTATTAATTTAAACTCAACTTCGCTTTAACCCAGCTCCTTGACACAAAGCCTAATCGTCTGAGCCAGGGGAAAACATTTCCGGGTCAACACTGCCCCAAGGAAAGACTTGGCAGAGACAATTACAATCATAAGATCACCATCATAAGAGCAGCATCTCAGGCCGAGATGCAAACTTGAAAATAATCACACTTTTCTTGTTCCGGGTTTATCTGAAAGTTTAGCGCCACGGGAAATAACTTAAGTTCTATTTTTTTCACTTCACAAAAGTCGTGCTGGGCATCGGCATGGAACAGTTTTGCGGGCACAATGACACTTTTAATTATTTAGGCAACGTAAAATGATCCGAAATAACATCCAAATTTTGTCTGTAAGAACCCCCAAATCAGATTTTTTTTTTCTAATTCAGAACGCATCCCGAGTACGCAATTAACGTATACAATAGCGTCAGCTTTTTATAACTATATTATTTTATTATGTTTTATTTTATTATTTTATAATTTCCCTTCTACGTGACTTTACCGAAAGAACGAAGAAGAGAAATAGCGTCAGCGTTGACCGAAGCCGTGCTGAACCCGTATATCGAGTGGTTACTGACTGTGAAACGATGATTCATTTGGGGTAAAACATCGCGTCTGCTGTGCCAGCAGAGATCGCATGCCCTCTGTGCTCTAACGGAGAAGACGCAATTTTTATTATTTTATTATTTCCCTTCAACGTGACTTTACCGAAAGAACCAAGAAGAAAAAAATGCAGCAGCATCTAAATATATAACGAACCTAAATCTTGACTTAAAGCTTTCGTGACTGCAGGAATTCATATTCTTTGGGTCTTTCCGTAAAGTCACGTAGATAGGTTCAAAGAAAATAACACAAAACTACGATGTTTCGATCCCAACACAAGCGATCGTCATCATTCCTCCTGATGACGATCGCTTGTGTTGCGATGGAAACTTCGTAGTTTTTTGTTATTTTCTTTGAGCCATCTACGTGACTTCACCGAAAGACCCAAAGAATAGGAGAAGACGCTATTAGGCAGAACGTGCGCGTGTGCGTGGGGTGAGCGGTGGTGTAGCGGTTAGCGCTACGCTGCGCTACGAACCCGGCGACGCGAATTAGATTCCCGCTCACGGCCAACACCAGTGACAATAACCTTAACCGGTCATGAGCCTCCCTTAGGTCGACCCAGCCTCAAATGAGTACCCGATGCGAAGTGTAAACATCGCTACTGGGGAGACGAAGGCGACCGGGGGTGGTGCTGGCCACCTACCCCCTCGTGTGCCGGCCTTCATAGGTGCTCATTAACAGCACTTGCCCCAACAGTCTGTTAAGGCTATAAGGGGCTCTTTGTTTTGTACGCGTGCGTACGCATTGCCGGGCACAGACTCCGGAGGGAACAATACGTGCTCATATACAGGAAGTTCACAAAGTCAGCGCGCCCTCTGAGTACCGGGCAGCACTTCCGATGGTTTTCCTACAGCGGTTGATTTACTACGAAATGAATTCAAACCAGGAAGTGGATTCACGTTTTGAACCTTCGCTGGTGACCCACATTTTTTTCTCCCCCTCCATTCAATTTGCACGCCCGGTCGCCGTCATTCAATCGCACCGGGGCTTACTTCAAGGAAATTTGAATACTCCTGACCCTAGGGGCTCGCTCGTGTATCTGTGTAAACGCATGGCGCGGTGTGACTGTCGGTGCTAAATTTGAGTCTGAGATGCTCCTGCGGGAATAACTTAAAACACGCCACATCCATCTCGCCCTGTTTTGTCTGAAATTTGTTCAGAGTTTTTTTTTTTTGGAATATCGGGGACAATGACACGTGATTATTTACGTATAGGCGGTGCCTTCTAATTTAGTGGGAGTGCCTTATGCCAATGAACTCTCCTTTCTCGCTCAGAAAATGTCGAGTGATACATTTGAGTCCCTGGGCTTCGAATTTAATTCATGATCATTGTGTAGATTTAACCGCTGGCCCAAGTCGGCTTTAAGGATGACTACAACCGTTAAAATAGGCGATGCCCACTCGCTCGCTCGTCTCTTGGCCGATGCACTCGTGGTTTATGTTGAGCAAGGAAGTTGCTTAAGAAATTGGTAATTTTTAGTAAAAAAAAAATAAAGCGGAAATTTTTTTGTCGATGCTAATGTCTTTAAACCCCCCCAAAAAATACACAAACTTGTTTGTTATCTTTGAGTTGAGTGTCACTGACCGTTTCGGCCGCTTATCGTTTGCAATAATTATTCTGGCTTCCTTTGCAGCGTGATCTAAAATAAGAATAAAAAAACAGTTTTAAAATGTCTATGTTGACCATTAAGACGGCTATTCCGGGGCCAATGCAAGTTTGTTCAAACAAATGAGTTCACGCCAAATTTTTCGCAGTCGGATGGAACATCTGGCCCCGGTTTGATATATCACGCACACCGCTCTCGCTCGCAGCGTTTGCCAAGCAAATACGGGCAACCGGTGAAAGGGGATGGCAAAATCGTAAACAATGAACAAAGTGCCTACCACGACTCCAGGCATCGTCACCATCATCATCATCACCATCATCTATCCACCGCTGGATGAGGGCCTCACTAATCCATCACCCATCCGTCACCGTCTCTCACGGTCTCGCGATCTGGCACCTGCAGGGAAAACGATTTCATTGCTCCATCTCCCAAGCGTGGCCCCCTCTTTGTCTCGCATACCCCCAGGACGAGTCGCCTACCAGGACATCACAAAGGAGGGTGTAATGGCAGTGCAGCTTCAGAAATGAGCACCGAATTTAGTAAAATAAAGACATAAAAAGTTTTTGGCTTCATAAAAAAAGGTTTCTTGGCAGTGTATTTACTGTGGAGTTGACCTGCCAGCACACGCACTGATACCCTCATCAATCATACCGTCATCAATGATACTCTAATCACACTGACACTCTCAGTACTGATTCTCTCATGACTCATACCCCCATCACACCGCACTCATACTCTCATCACGCCAGGGGCACAAGCCCTGCGCTCCCTCGTTTACAGCCATTAACTTTTCCGTTTGATCTAATGAGGCCTGACCTAGCCAGTGCCGCACTCCTGCGGGAGCCTCAGAGAACCTCTTCCCAAACCCCCCTCCTCCCTCTCTCTGGATCAAAGATTTGGCCTTGCCAAGCCCCCCGCCATCACCCCCCCCCCC
>CM025659.2:7239192-7271968 GCA_014621495.2 Entosphenus tridentatus
CCCCCCTCCACTCACCACAACCACCGCCACCGCCCTTCCCCTCTCGCAAATCTGTTGCAGGGTCAGACCCCGAGCGTGACCCCAGCACGTTCCTTTTCTCAGCGCCTTTTGTCGCGATTACGGAAACAACGTATTGTGCATGACGCCACGGCGGAGAGGAAAAGGCGGGGGGGCATTTATTTGTTTTATTTTTTTGTATTTTAAAGGGAGGTGGGTGGGTAAGTACATAAATAATTATACAAGCGTTTTTATTTGTTTTCGCCGGTCTCCCCCGTGCTGGTCCTCCAGTAACTGCAGGACAAACATTGGTTTTGGGGAAAGGAATTTCTCGGAGGTTTGGCAACCGCCAGTCTCCCGGTTGACATGCCAGTGACCTTCCTGCGCGCTTTGTCAAGGTAGTGCCTTGACCCTCTGTTTTATATTTGTCAGCGTGACAAAAAAAACTGGTGGTCGCAGAATTGTTCCCGTTTGTACTTTCTGCTCGTTATGAATTTATATATTAGTCTTGCAACACAACAACAGCAGCAGCAAAACTTTCCACATTTATTCAAGACAAAAATAAGTAAATAAATAATTAGAATTGTAGCCAGTTGGTACACAAGGACAAACTTCAAAACTTATTTAAAAAATTAACAATGCCTTGAGAACACAGTCGGCAAATTTTTGGGCATTAGTCCTTGATAGCCGTGGAGTCGCAGGCAGCGTTATTATATTTGTTAACAGTTTAGGAATTTTTCCACTCAATTTTATTTATTCCGATGGTTACGCAGTTTAATGAGAAAAAAAAAACATTCGGAAGGCTCGCAGAGCATTGCCCCCCCACCCCACGTGAGCAAACGGTCTGCAGAAGAAGATGCCGCAGAACTGCTTCTGAAATCTCAAGCGACCTTTTAACCGCACCTGGGGGGGGGGGGGGTGGCATTTTCCCACCCCCCTCTCCAGAAAATAAATATGAATCACATGGCAAAGCTCACATGGATTCAGAACAAGGGAAATCATTGGTGATCGGGCCTGAGGTCACCAATGCGAGGAACACGGTTTTCATTGTCGAGGTGGCCGTCCGGAATTGAACCCAGGGGTCTCAGCAGCGGTGCCAGCTCAGAGCTTTCATTTCCGAGTCATGCGGCTGGCCGCGCGTTATTGCCGAACGTACGGAATTACGGCGGGCTCCGTCGTGCTGCACACAGCTCATTTGCCACGTGGCCACATTCTGATCCAATGGGTGGGTGAGCTTCGGTGCAATTAAGCGATGCGTTACCTGAACGTAAATGAATTGAGCGCAGTCATTATACAATTTCAATTTGATCATGACGCAGGGCATTACTCGCTATGTGGCTGAACAACAGTTAACAAAGCTACTTTATGCAAACAACACGTTGACCTTACTTTTACCGTATGGGTTACCAAAAGCAACCTGCCACATGGACACGAACAAAAACAGTCCCTTGTCGAAGCATCACTGGATGAAGGTCTCCCCAATCGTGCTGGTCAGTGCGGGTTGGTGAAGGGCAGGGTGGGGGGGAGTGGGTGGTTGGTGGTATCATGGCCAGGAATTGAATGATTGAATTGGACCATCTTCTTGCTTCTTTCGGTAAAGTCACGTAGAAGGGAAATAATAAATAATAAAAATAAAACATTATAAAATTATGATGCTGTCTTCACCTGAGGATGGCTGCTTGCGTTGTGGCCGAAACGTCGTGAGAATATTTTTATTATGTTTTATTTTTATTATTTTATTATTTCCCTTCTACGTGAATTTACAGAAAGAACCAAGACGATGAATCCCTGCAGTCACGAAAGCTTTACATCGAAAAAAAAGATTGAATAGGAATCGCCAGGTTCATAATCCAGCGCACGCGGCCCACGAGGTTGGTGAGTGAATCCGTCTTCTTCTTGCGTATGGCTGATATGGACGCAGAGCGACAATGTCACATTGAGGTGGTCAAGCCAGATAACCGCGTCAGGAGGAACGGAGTTGTAACGCTGCAATGTCTCCATCGTATTTGTGGCTCACGGCATTGCGTTGTTTTATATTGTGTGGTCTGTTTAATACATCAGTAAGGGCCAGTAACGTGATATACAGAACCCTGCTTGGACAGGTAACCTGACCCATTTTGTCGTGTACAGATTTTAAGTGGGTTTCTTTTTTTAAACCGCGGGCGGGATTCGAACTAATCAGATCACTGGGTCCATTGCAACAACGTGATAATCACTGTCAGCCCTCGAGCACCACTGTCTGTCTGGTCGAGACTTTTAGTTTTACAGCTCAGCAAAGAGCTAAAATCGTCATCCAGCGGTAAGAGTCGCGGTGGCGAGATGTTAACTACATCGCCTGGTATACAGGAGGTCGTGGGGGTTCGATTCCGACCCCGACGACTGCATATGTGCAGTTTGCGTGTTCTCGCTCTCTCCCCGTGGTCACGTGGATTTTTCTCCGAGTCCTCCGGGTTTACACATTTATAAACACGTATTTCTTGCGCATTTGGCTGCTATAGACTACCAAACGATAGGTCACTTCATTGAGCTATCATCTGTGGCTAGATCGTTTCTAAAAAAAAGACATTTAGGCTGAGTGGGCCCACTGGCAGAGCATAGTTGCCTAATTTCGATCGGATCATAGGGGTGTATTAGTAATCAATCGGCATTTTGCGACCCCCACTGCCACTGTGTAGCATATTATTATGTGCCAGGGACTCTATGAGATGATAGGACAATAGCCTGAGTCCATAATCGGCAATAAGTAACGGCAACACAGTTAGAAGTGACTCAGAATTGTGCGCAGTTGCGTCTACAGCACACGACTTCCCTGAAGGCATCAACACCTTCAGCGAGCGCGATGCCGATCACACAACGCGGTCCGAATTCGACCCTCGATCGATGGCTGCGCCATCGCCGCATACGCGTCGAATACAAAGCAAGGGACAAGTCCTTACCTTCTAACAACTCCTCTATCATGTTTCATTGCTGAAGGGGTTGCCCCCCCCCCCCTAACCTGAAAATCCTGGCTCCGCCATTGAGTGGACCTTACCTGGTTAAAAAAATATGTTTGTATTGTCACGGTGAGTGTACTAAACAAAAAAAAACTTCCGAACTCAAAATGAGAAACCTCAAACTGATCCCAAAACCGCCAACTGCCAACTGTCTGCGTGTCGGGCGGTCGACGTCTCAAACAAAGAGCGGCAGAGCGTGGCAGACAGAACTCCGCGCGTGGCTTACAAGGTCACCGTGTGGATACAGGCGGCATATTGCCAAGGTGAATTTCAGTAGTAAAAAAAACACAAATACATTTTTTATTGCGTTTTCTTCGCAACACTGGCATATCCGAACAGTTCATGAAACAACATGTCCGTGAAGATCAATGGTAGGCCAGCTACTACTTTTATTTAATGCAATATAGAGATATATGTAACGGGAAAACACACACACAACTGAAACAATGAAAGCTCGCAAGCCATCGCTGCGACACACAAACCCATCATCCGGTGGTTGATAAACAGCTGGTACTCACTGGCACGTGACCAATCTGCTGATCTCGTCGGTTGCCACCATAGGTGGCGTCACTTTGATGATTTTAATTTCACGCTGGGGCCAATGACAATGAATCGTGAGATAGCCATTTAAAATAGGTGGGGTTATCTACGTAATTTCGTATTGGCCGTGTAAGTAAATCTGTCCGCGGGGAAAAACACGTTTTGCTCCGTGAGATGGTAATGATTTCTGCTCTGGAACCTGAACGACAACAGCACAGTGCGGGATTATTTTACGCATTTGTTTGAGTTACTCGAGTGCATTTAATGATTTCTTTTACCCAATCATACATTTCATTTGACAGGTATTTCCATCAGAAAGTCGCGACAGACGTGGTAACACACGCGCCCACGTCGCTGCGAGAACACGCTACAAATGGGGCGCACACGCACACGGGAGTGGCAACGGAGGCAATGTCGAGTCTCACCGCCGTCTCGGAGCCCCCCCTCCCCCTGCTCCCCGGGGCTTGTAAACAGAGGGCCCCCCACCACCACCACCACGGCCCGGGCTTAACATCATAAGGCTCGCATAGTTCACCTTACGCCGGGCTCTGCGGTGACCCCGCACGCTGCCGCATAATAAACGCAGGGATTTCCTCGGACACAGACACCCCACTGTTGTTGACGAGCGAACGCCTTCACCATCCTCGCATTGCCGCAGGCGACTTCGGTGCCTCTCGCGAGCGGCTGCTCAGACGCGGCGTCCGAATGCTGTCCACCCGGGGGGTAGGAGGAGGAGCGAAGGAGGTCGACTGATTGGAGGTGGACACCGTGATGGTTGACACACGGTAATGGATCACCCGTGCACGTGTACCCGAACGGGCAGTTTTGCTAAGCGCGTGGTGGCCTGGGCCACAGATCAATTGGTGGTGGGGTACGAAAACCACCGTTTCGCATACAAAGACAAATATCACCCGTATAGCCTTAATAGACTGTAGGGGCAAGTGCTGTTAGCAAGCACCTATAAAGGCCAGCACGGCACACGAAGCTGTGGGTGGCCAACACCGCGCCCAGCGGCGATGTTTACGCATCGCACCGGGTACTCATTTGAGGCCGAGTCGACCTAGGGGGAGCTCGGGACCGGTTCAGATAATCGTCACCGGTGTTGTGAGCGGGAATCGAACCCGGGTCGCCGGGTTCGTAGCGGAGCGTAGCGCTAACCACTACACTACCGCTCCCCACATAGGCCGGCTGCGTCACTGTCAAAAAAATAATTCCACGGCTTCCCACTAGACGGGCAGTAGGGGCACATGTCATTATAATTTATATTCTTTGGGTCTTTCGGTAAAGTCACGTAGATCGGTTCAAAGAAAATAACAAAAAACTATTAAAATAACAAAAAACAATAAAAAATAACAATACATTTTTTTTGTTTTTTTATTTTCTTTGAACTAATCTACGTGACTTTATTTGTTTTTTGCTATTTTTATTGTTTTTTGTTATTTTCTTTGAACGTGACTTTACCGAAAGACCCAAAGAATACGAATTCCTGCAGTCACGAAATCTTTAAGTCGAGAATGATAATTTCCTTGAAAAGGGGTGAAAATCCAGGAGAGATTTCGAGTGGGCAACCCGTCAAGAGGAGCAAGAGAAGCCTTGGAATTGAGGAAGCAAAACCAGCCGTGAATATTTCCAGACGGGAAAGGACCTCGCTGAAGACGCAGGGAGAGAATGCAACGAGGTGGAACCAAGGCAGGCGCTGATCGACGACTTGAAGAAGCGGTTGGGCCAAGCGATGCAATGAAGATGACGGCACAAGATCGAAGAGAACTCGAACCAAGAACGTGCCCCCCCCCCCCCCCGAGTGAGAGAACACGAATACAATACGGAATCGTGACTTTTACGGTAGACTCCTTGAGGGTATTTACCGTGCACGGATTAATTACCCGGCAGTCAAAATTGAGACAACGCAATGCACAACGGGATTGCCCCGATTGTGAACTCAATATATTCATTAACACTGCGTCGAAACGCTCGCACGTGCATTGGAGTTAAAACAAAAACCGTTCGCGAATTCAGCAATAAGGGAGCGCCACCTAGCGACTAGGAGTGCCACTGCAATGAAATTCAGCACTCGAATGTTGACAACAATGCTTTATTATTTCATCAAAAACACGCCCTGGTCATTTAAAAAATATTTTTCGTTAAATATTTTTTTTTTGGTCATGCATCTTACCACCGAATGAGCGCAACAGGCACGTATTTGTAACACCAAGGTCCCCAAACCAGACGGCCACAGACTGAAGATGCATTTAGTGCGTTAATCTTCGTCGTCAGAACGTCTCTTATTGTTATATGAACACACACAGACGCACCTGGGCCTCGTTGTCAGGCTAAAGGCGCCGTTTTTTTTAAAGAGCGAGGCCGACCTTCTGTTGGGTAACATTCGGTTCGCACTCGCGTATAAAACACGCCTTTCGCGCGAGTTGCCTCACCCTTTCGACGATACCACAAACACAGTGTGCACCTTGACTAAATGGACACGTAAAAAACCACACACACACACGATTACATTTTCATCTGCAGAGAAGTGTAACGCATGTTTTTGGCCATCCTCCAATATTTCAGAGAAAAACAACTTGTAAACTGCCAGTAATCCACCTCCATAATTCTGATAATACCATGTATATATGTCAGGGTTTTTTTGTTTCCTTTATAAATGCCACAAACATTTCAAGAAGTACACTTTTAAAAGTACAGTTGTGCAGTTTATAGGGGGGATTTGTTTTTTGGAGTGAGGGGCGGGGGGTATTTTATTTCAATCACAAATATTAAAATGTATCGGAGGCAATAAAACACACCACCCGTTGATTTTTGTTAGGAGCAAGAGGAGGAGGGGGGATATTTGAAGTGCCTACAATATTAATCCGCCCCAAAACGCTGAGCCGCATGCGTAACGTCCGTCAACGGACCGGTGCTTTAAAAGTGCTCGGGCAACTTCCCAATACATTTGCCAATGAAGAGATGCGATGTCGTCCATCGTGTGAACGCACAACATGAGTTTTCGATGGTGTACTACACAGTTCAAGGTTATTTGACTGCGCACTTGAAATTGACGGCGTTATTTTTTTTCCCAACGGCGGAGCAGGTATATGCTTTCGAATTAAAAGTTCATCTCATAATTTATCAAGCGATGAGCGAGCGACACGAACAAAGTCGCCCGTTAGAAGATGTACTTCTTTTAAAACCGGCTCTAAGCATTGCACCTTTTAAAGGGAAGTTTGTTCGGCTGTGATGGTAATTACATTCACGTACGTTTTAGTTTTTTTCCGTCACATAAACATGAACACACATCGATAGATGATTTTCATACACTGCCTTTGATGCGAACGTGTTTAAGTAAGAAACCTATGTTTGCAATCTTTAATGTATACATTTTTTTATTCATTACTAAATGCTGTCTGTGTGTACTTCAGCATCGAAAACATCACACACTATCCCACGTGAGACGACAAATAACCGCACTTTTTTTTTTACAAAGTGCAATGCTTCTAAGATGTAAAACTGGAAACGAGGGTGAGGGGGGGGTGACTTTTTTTTACGATAATCACTTTTATGTTTCCAGCAACTTGCACTTGTGACGGTCACGTGACACCGATTCACAACTAATATCAGTGTCAGATTCAACTGCTTTCAGCACCACTACTGGGAGAATACACGACGGTATGTGGAAGTGCTTGTGTGTGTGTGTGCATTCTAACCCTAAGCGGGAGTATATCTCAAACTTTATAATTGCTTGTTTTAAAAAGAAAAATTACATTCAAGACATTTTTCTGAAGGACCACACGAGTGCATCCAGCTATATATAGATATTTCTTTTTTTTTTACTCTGGAGTGGACATTCCTCCTGCTTGTAGAACGTTTCCAAATTCACGGCAACAAGAAACTCTAGATCAGTTTATCCCAGCACGATTTTCTGCGCAGTGTAGTTCTGAAAAGACAATCAAACAAATAACGTTCAAATATCTGATGGCCATCATACAAATAATTTGCACAAAGCTCCTGAATGTAATAAAGTACCTTCTATTTAGCGAATATCGAGCGATTCATTTGCATCAACTTTTAACACATTATCGTTACAGGAAGTTTAAAACAAGCCGGCATCAGCCTGGTCATATGAACGAGCCGACTTGTCAGATTGTTAGCTCTACTTGCGAGAGGTTTCCAATTTTCGGATTAAATACCAAAATCGAGGTTCTATACGAAACTTTGGACCGTCCCAATGTTTTTCGATCCGAAAAACATCGAGCAGACACGGCAAGCGATGTCACCACTTGTCGCGATTTCCGTGCTTCCACTGCCAATAGTGATGTCACGGCAGCATCGGCTAACGTCACCATCGCTCGCCGCAAAGACCTTTTAAAAATTCATGTGCCTTGTGGACTACGTGAAAAATACTCTTTGGGTTTTTTTTCCGGTAAAATCACGTGTAAGTAAACCAATCAATAAAATAAAATAAATGAAAACAACTCAATTAAATCACGACGTTTCGGAGGCAACACAAGCTTCCTTCATCAGGTGTAAAAAGGCATAGCAAAAGCTACAGTTATTTTTCTGTGCTGTTATTTTGCTGTGCTTTTTTTACACCTGATGAAGGAAGCTTGTGTTGCCTCTGAAACGTCGTGATTTTATTCAGTTGTTTTCATTTATTTTATTTTATTGATTGTTTTTACTTACGTGACTTTACCGAAAAAACCAAAGAGTATGACTCCTTGCAGTCACGAAAGCTTCAAATCTAGAACTACGTAAAAAATTATCTGTAAAGGATCCAAAACCGTCTTTAGATTTTTTTAAAATTGCATCTCAATGCGAGTCCGGAACAAAGCGCCGATTCACAGAATGAGTTCGGCGCAACAGGGCCCAATGAAGGGGAGACCAAAGCAGTCTTTAAAAAAGAATTACATTTTTTCAGTCGGGCGGGGAAGGGGGGTGGGACTCGTCCCTACAGTCTGCACAGAATGTAGAAAAAAAACTTACCGGCAGGGAATAGAAGAGGATGGCGAGGAATAGGACGACGAAGAGAAGGATGAGGAGCCCAATGAAAATCCACTTGTAGCGCCTCCAGATGATGTACTTGAAAGTTTTGAGAGGCGACGTGAACCACAGAAACGACGTCTCTGGGCGGCTGCGTTTCATCACAAAGCAGAAAGACACCAGCAATCAAAATAAGGCCAGTGATAATCACCACCACCACCACCACTGGATAATGACCTCCACAAATTGTCGCCATCTCTCTGTCATGGTCTTAACGATGCAATAGTCCAGCCTTGACCCTGCACCGCGAGCCTATTTTAAATAATCGCTTCAACTTCACGGCAGACGTCCTCCTCAGGCCCTCCCCTCCTTTGGCTGCCACTCTGTTGTTAGTCTCGACTGCCAGACGCCATCCTCTCGTGATGTTCTCCTGCCACTTTATTTTCTTACCGGTTACATTTTTTGCGTCTCTTCTGGTCTCATCTCAAACATGTGCCTCTCTATGCTTCTTTGCGCACTCTTTACCTATGACACACCATTGCATTTCTAGGGGAAAGCATCACCGACAACTGCCACGCTTTTATGAAATGTACTAGTAATGGCAGAACTCCACGACTCCAGGAAGTGGCCCCGAAGCTTGCCATAACGTAAGGGACCGTGGCCAATTACAGCCAACGTCAGTTTACCGTGGACAATTAGACCCAAGCCAAAACATAACATATAAAAAATATTTTATTTAAATAATATTTTCTTTTTTATATGCTAGAATATAGTATTGTTATTGGTATGACATAAGTATACCAAGTTTGCAGTCGAAACCACATTGGGAAGTGGGTTAAAGTGAGTTACAAGATTTGAGGATACAACAACGGCAACAACGACAACAACAACGACAACAACAACAACAACAGACAGGGTGAGTTAAATGAAAGCGTGTGAAAAAAGTCTCCGTTTCAAATCTTGATATATCTGCTCGCTGCTCCCCCTAGTTGGGTAACTGGGATAGCAACTTCCAATCAGATCACAGAGGTCACATGGTCTGCCCAAGGTTGTGTGCTCTGTAGACAAATCAATGTCATTGGCGAAATCGAACCTTATCCCCTCAATGCCATTGCTGTACCAAGCAACTATGGCAGCTCACGTTGAATGTACTGCCAGGAAAAACTCTCCAGTGGCAATTGCCCAAAGACCGGCGATTCTTTAGGTGCCACAGCTGGTTGTGCGATTTGCCTAAATCACAGAGGACAATTTTAGATGCCTCATGTATGAGGTGGACAGGTAGCTTAAAGGTCAGAGCATTGAGTTGGCCACTGGTGAAATCCTGCATTGAATAAAGGAAGCTGCTGCCTGTGATGGTGTCAAGCCCAGTCACCAATGACTGCACCACATTATATTTGATTTTGCACTTAATTTGGGCGATTTCCAGCTCAGCGGATTAAAATGATGAAGTTGACGTTCTTGCGACAAACATTACTTCGTAGCATAGTGAGTGGGAAAGTGCTGCTGTATGCTGTGTAAGTAGAACTTCTTTCGCACCGTGTGTAGCAAACCGTGCTCATCGGAGGTGCGGTATGCGGACCATAGGTCAACTCAGAGGATCTCAGAGGTAGTGCTGTCATATCTGCTTTTGTGGGCCACTCGAACGCAAAGGGGGTTACAACTGCTCTGCAAGTGTTCCGGATGGATTCTCCCTCTCATGACGCGACACCGATAGCACAATTGGAATTAAAATTGTGGATGAAAACACACGAAAAACAAAGCCACGTCGATCATCTCAGCACGTTTGCTCACCACCCCCCGGCATTATAAATGGCCGAACATATTTCAAGGACCCTTACTTTGGTGGGTCCAGCTTTGGGTTCATGTTGGGTTCCTCACGGCCCAGGCCTGCGGGTCTCTCCTCCGCCTCCTTGTCAGCCAGGATCTCCAGCGTCATCTCCACCTTGCCCTGCAATCAACAACATGGACAAGAGGCCCCCCCCCCCCCCCAATTTAGTTTTTGCTCTTGGGGCGAGCATTGTAAGCGTCGATGTAAACTAGTGTTCTTCACTCATATTCAGAGGGGGGCTCACTTTTGCCGATAAGACGTCAGTGTGAAGGCCGTCACACATCTGAAACCACTGGGGTTTGACAGCAGCACGATGGTTTTGTTTTCACATTTGTGTACTGGTCGGGGGTCACACATCAGGGGCCGCGCTTAAGGTTGCCAGTGGCCGCCAGAGGCCGCCAGTGGCCCGCGGGCCTTGCATTGAAGAACACTGGTGTTGACGATTCTCAACATGCTCGCCAAAGAATGCACACAACAAATCATCATTCAGACTCTTCACTTACATTAAATACATTTTTCCAGCTCTGAAAAAGAAGCAATAGATCAGCTCGATTGCCATTAAATTAACACCTCTCAAAAGACATGCAGGAAAGGGCAGTTCCCCACATGTGGATACGTAGTGATCTCCATAGTAGTTTTGTGATATCACCTTCTGTGGACCACTCTCAAACTTGGGGCGATGCATTGCCCTGCCAGAGTTCTAAAAGGGACATTTATTCACGTGGCAACATGGCTCCGATAGCAACCAGAATTACAAGTGGAAAGAGACGACTACTTTCTTCATTAAAAAAAATATATAAAATATATTTTCAGTCCTTTGCCAATCAATCCGCTGTTGGACAAAGGCCTCCCTCTCCCCACACCATGTCAGTCACGGAGGTTGTTTGACCATACTTCACCAAACCGGCGAGTGGGGGGGAAAGACGACCCCAGGGACGGTTCGGACATCGCTCCCCACCACTGATGTTAGCCGTGGCCAGCAATCCAACTCTGGTTGCCAGGTTCATAGCGCAGTGCGCATTCCCACTAAAGCACCTGCAGGGGTGGTTCAGGGAGCCGAGCCACCCCCCGATTAAAGAATCAGCCGCCCCCACCCCTTCTTTTAATAATGTAAGCTTAAACTAGATTTGAAGCTTTCGTGACTGCAGGAATTACTCCATGGCTCTTTTCGGTAAATCCACGTAGAAAGAAAATAAATTAAATGATAATAATAGAATATACGACATGTCGATTGCAACAAGCAACCGTCATCAGGTAAGAATGAATGAGAAAACAAACTTAGAAATATAATGCAATACAACACAGAGTCGGCTAACACAACAGTCAACACCCTACTTAGTTGATTACGTTCTTCCAAAGATTGCTAAATTTGAGAGAGAGACAAAACACAGACACGGAGCCACACAATCAGACACACAAGCAGAGATAGACATACACACAAGCAGAGAGAGACACACACATAGACACACAAGCAGAGAGAAACACACAGAGACGCACAGAGAGAGAGGCACACACACACATAGCCACACAAAGGTGTGTCTATGTGTGTGTTAGCCAACTCTCTGTGTTCTCTTGCATTATATTTCTAAGTTTGTTTTCTCATTCATTCTTACCTAATGACGGTTGCTTGTGTTGCAATCGAAACGTCATATTCTATTATTATGTAATGTATTTTCTTTCTACGTGACTTTACCGAAAGAACCATAGAGTAATGTATGCTTAATTTAATCTTTGGACGCCACTGAACAAAATGCAAAAACCGAGTACAATTCAGCGATGGGCGTCTCTGACGCCTTTCCTCATCGTGCACACGGAGTGGGGGGGGGAGCCAGAGCAGGGTGCAGAGAGACAACAGTCGATCGCATTGTTACTCGCTGAATTTAGCAATTCACACGTTTAAAGTAAGTTCATTTAACATTTAAACAAGGTTACCACAACAGGGAAGCTGGCAACGTGCGCTAACCATTCGCTGCTGCGCCGCTGCTCTGGCTATAAGTAAAAAAAAGTTTTAAAAAGTAGAGAAACACATCAATAAAAAATCATCACTCACGGCGATGATCTTCTTGCCGTCCTGTTCGGCGATGCACGGCCACCAGCCCTTGACGTTCTTCTGCTCGAACAGCGACGTGGTCTTGTGCTTCTTCTTGCCGGTCGGGGTCTCCACCATCTCCAGCGAGCATTTCTCCGCCGACTTTGCCGGCACGGGCATGTGGGACAGGTTCAGGTCCAGGTAGCCTGGTCACGGGCACAGAGAGCCGGTTGTACGAGGGAGGACATAACACAAATAATGCCGTTGTATAGCAATTCAACAACATCATCATCATCATCATCCCAGACTCACATTCCATTAAACGTCTGCGTATGATCTGCTATGAAGTGTACAGATCAGAAACATGGCTCATTGATAGGGTCCACTGCCCTCTGCAGCCCAAAATGTAGCCTTGCAGCAGGTCGTGTAAGAAACGGGGGTCTTCTGGTGTTTCTCAACCTTCTGGGTATGGCGGGCAGGTAGGTGGTGCACGTACCCAGGTAGTCATCTGGAGAAAACTTGTCATTGTCCCAGATCTGGATGGTGAACTTTGGAGGAAGGCGCAGCTCGGTTTTGTCCAAACTCCAGAAGTGTTCCTGAAGGGCACGGGCACACAACCGCAGCAGCAGCGGCAGCAGCAGTCAAGCGGCAGCGCCCTACCGACAGACATCGCCACGACGCCTGACAGCAGATCTGCTGCTCTGTCAGCCGTTCTCAAACGAAACTTCCTTACATCTCATGAAATCATATCAACACCGCAATGGGAATTTTTTTTTTTTAAAACAAAATCAAAGAATAAGCAAGGATGGGGCAACAACCTTCCTCATAGTGAACGCACCTTCCTGGAGACCACACAGATGTTCTCAGCTGGCACGTACTCGAAGGGGAAGATGTAGCGCCAGTTAAAGTTGCCTTCCCCACCCAAGGACCGGTAGTGCACGTCCGTCTTCTGCTTGACATCGTCACGCCCGTCTATCCACCTGTGGAGACAGCCATCATAATCATCATCCATCCATCCACCATCATAATGCCCCATCATAATCCTCCATAATAATTCTCCATCCATCATCATCATCATCAATCCATCATCCTCCATCCATCACCCATCCATCATTATAATCATCCATCATCATCCTCCATCCATCATCATGGCTTTCATAGCTCAGAGATATAAGCTCTGAATGTAGGAGTCGGCTACTATGGCAACAATGTTAACCACTAAGCTACTTATTTCACAAATCCACCAAAAAATTCCCATAACGTACACAATCTGCGCTTTAATCATGGCAATGTTTGCATCAACGTCCAAGTAATATATACATATCTCCGGATTTTACCCAAATAGTTTTTTTTGCCCTTTGACCTTAGCCGTACCCAATGACCTTTCATTGCTAAGATTAGGTGACCAACGAATAACCAGCATCATAAAACACGCATGCCTACATATATATACACTTTTAATTACATCTCTAGCTACCCCTCCTCCCTGTTGTGTAGGCCACAGGTCACTTGAAGGAATTTCAAAGGCAACTCTGCGATACCCAATTATGTGGACCATTCTCTAAACACAAAGTGGAGATCCCGATACATTATTCATCTCGTGGCGTAACAGGCGACAAGAACCACGCGTCCACTCGGCGTACCCCTTCACGTAGATGTCACTCATCTTCTCTCCGGTGATGCTCGTCTCATCAAGAATCACATCCTTGGTATTCCAGATGATGCACCGCAGCTGGTACCTTCGAATAGAAACAATTGTTAAGAGAGAGGGTGGGGGGGGGGCAAAAAAAGTGGTTTCCCCACCTCTTTGAACGTGAGTTGTTTCTCGTATATCCTGCTCACAGCACTCAGGCAGTGGTGGAATTTCCACGTTCCTATGGTAGGGGGAGAGTCTATTCAGGGACAAGCACTTTTGACTTCCCACAAAGTGGAACTCATTATACAGGCCCCTGGAAAGATCCTTAACCATAAATTGAACTTGCAAACCTTTCACCTTTGAACCTTACCCTTCCTCCCTCTGCTTCATGGTCACGGCAAGGGACTCGGATTACACCGCAATAATGTTTGAAGTGTTATTTGATTATGAATAACACTTTGATAGTTATTCGTTATTCATTCCGAGTCCATGCATTGCCATTTACGTTCAAGCGTTATGTTTCATTTGCACGTTAAGCCACATTTCAATGTAGTCGCGTATTAAGAGTTTCATTAATTGCTGTATGTCAGAGAAACCCCCCCCCCCCAGCATCAGGAGAGGCTATTCCCTACCAATTATTCTGTTCCAGAGAGGCTAACCGGACGACGTCACTGCGGAGGAATTTTGGCCGTTGTGCACAGCTCTCAAAATTCGTCTTCCGGTTGCACCGCGCGATATTAGGCTCCATTCAATTTACAAAAAAAAAGCACGTGGGGCGTGCAAAACTGGACATCTGTGAGAAAACGTGCTTCACAGCTCATCGGATTCCTCCAGTATAAAGAAATACTCTGAAACATCGCCCATCTCGCCGAACAAAACGCGGCCCAACCCGGCAGCGCACAACCTCGGAGAGGTTCTTTGAGTTGTGGTCGTTGCGCTGAATCCATAGAAATCGTCGTCGAGATGTAAACGTGCGGAATTGCCGAGGAAAGAAAAATACGTTCAAAGCAATCTCCACCACACGAAATAACAAAACCGACAAAGGAATCCCGCCACCTCGGCCAGAACCCACATCTCCAGTGCCGTACGCCCTCTTGTGGCAAGGTGAATAAATTACCGTGCTTCAATTGGAAGGGGGGCAAAGGACGAACGAGGGAAAAAGATGGACCGATGCAGTGGAGGAGGAGTTTGAGGAGGAGGCACTTTCACGGACAGGAATGATGGGTAAACATCGGCAGCGTATGGGATAGGACGATAATGATGATCGCCAAGAGTGGAGTGCTGCTGCTGCCAGAAGTTCTTGGACCCAGCCGTCTTCGTAAAAGGGTCCGACGGGAGGAAGGTTGCCCCCCCCACTTGGACACTGGATGGCATGAACATCTCCCCCACGTCTGCTAATGCATCCAACGTAGCCAACGTCCAATTACGTTGCCCACCAATGTTTTTGGAGAGCACCGTGGCGGAGCCAGGCGGTGAACTTGACGACGCGTGTGTGCGCGTGTGTGTGCGCACAAACCGGAGCAGCCACTCACTTCTTGGCTTTGCGTGGCGTGATGTCGAACGGAGGACCGGGAGGTCCCATGTTCTTGGGGAAGACGTCAACCCACATCATCAGCTTGCCCTGCAAAATGACAAAGATTGCCCCGTACAGCCGCGCCTCCGATTAGCACGTTTGGCTACGTACGGTGCGAAAAAAGATCCACCACACACACATAGCCTAATCAGACTTTTGGTGCAAGTGCTGCTAGGGGACACGTACGAAGGCTGTAACTGTACACGAGGGGGTGGGCGACCAGCACCAAGCCCGGCCACAATTGTATCACCAGTGCCAATCTTTACACACACTGCACCTGGTACTCATTTGAGGCCGAGTCGATCTAGAGGAAGCCGAGAATCGGTTCAGAAAATTGTCGCTGGTGCAGGCCGTGAGCAGGGATCCAACTCGGGTCGCCGGGCCCGTAGCGCAGCGCTTTAAGCACCACTTCTAACTACCGCTGCCCAGCTTACCCTGCTAACTCACACAGGCAATATACACAGTAAATGTATAAATTATTTACTAAAAACCCGGCTAATTTAGGTGGCAAGTGATATCTGAATCGGTCCTGGGTCCCGCTTAGTCCTGGGAGCTGTTTGACCATACTTCCCCAAGCAGGTCTATGCGAGTTGATGGTGTGGGGAAGCCTTCATCCGGCAGTGGCTCGTATTGTTATTGTTGTAACGGTTTCACCCGCTACTGCTGGACACCTGTGAAAAAGAGCTTCACAGGCTCATCCGGATTGCTCCAGTATAAATAAATATTCTAAATTTTGGATTGCCAAAGGCCAGCAATTTATTTATTTAATATTTTAACAGGATCTGTCCCTATAGTCCAAGTCTATAAAATATAAAGTGGGGATCTCTGTATATTTGTGCTGCGAATGGCGACTGAGCTATAGGCTCAGTCGCCATTCACAGCACAGATTAACCAAATGAGCAAAGTTAAGAGAGTGAGATGAGAGGGCAGAGGTAGGAGAGTACATGGGGGGGGGGGGGTAGAAAAGATGAGAGGTAGAGGAGTGCGTGGAGGGGAGTAGTGTGAGATAAGAGGAGAGGAGGCAGGGATGAGTCCATGAAAGATCTTCAAGACAGAAAGTGCAATCTCTCATTTGATCCAGCATTGGATTGCGAGCCAGTGGAGGGATCGGGACACTGCAGTCATGTGATCTTTCGTGTGCGTGCGCGTACTTCGTCTGGCAGCAGCATGGTGCGTGTAAGTGTAACGCAGACCGCTTTAACAACTGCTACTTACTCATACTGCCACTACAGCCACAACTGCTGCTGGCGCGAGCAATACTACTACTACTACTGCTAGTACTACTACTACTGCTAGTACTACTAGTACTACTAGCACTACTGCTAGCACTACTACTACTGCTAGCACTACTACTACAGCTGGAGATAGCAATACCACTTCTACCACTAGCACTGATACTACTACTACTAGCACTCCTACGACTACTAGCACTCCTACTACTACTAGCAAGACTACTGCTAGCAGCACTGCTACATCTGCTGTTGCCACTGCAACAGGCACTGCTGCCGCTGTGCGCGCACCTGCTCGAGGCCCGGCTGGATCGAGTGCTCCAGCGTGCGCGTCTCCACGTGCTCGGGGATGAGGCCCATGCTGCGCAGGAGGTGCAGGGCCAGGCGCTCCTTCACGGGGCCCAGGTGAGGATTCGTCGGGGCCTTCGCCTCTGCAGAACATGAAGGGGGATTCCTCAATGAGCGCCCCCTCCCCCCGTGGTTACATTGCAGAGGCACGCGTCAGCCCCTTTCCTTTCCGGAAGAAGCGCCGAATTCTCCGCCAACGCGCGGAGAATCATCGAGGAGGAACGCGGTTTGGGATCGATGGCGGTTGGCGCTAGACTGCTCCGCCAAACTGTACAGAAACCAACAAGGGGGGTATAATAACACACGCACGGCCGTCACGCGCAATTGTCTCACCAAAGTCGGACATCAAATAGTCGCGCCCTTTCAGGGTTAGGCGGTCCCCTTCGTAGATGGGCAGCGGCCAGCTCTTGGCCCTCGCCACGCCTTCCAGGATCATGCTGGGAGTCATCTGGTCTCTCCACTGGTTCGGGCCCGAGCTGAGAACACCGCAAAGCAAGACGAACAGCCGGCTCCCGGTTATAAAACAACGGCGGTTCTTACGGGACCACGTTCGCGGTAGCCACTCGAGCGATTTCAACGCTTTGTGATAACACCCACGACAGTTTTACTCGAATTTATTTAGTTCTGTTCACCCTGGGCAGGGCCCATCGAGTTAAAAACGCTGTCCATCTCAAGGGTTGAACCAGCGGGGGGGGGGGGGGGCCGGGGGGATGAAGGAAATTAAGGTCGAGAAAATGGAACAACATTGATAATTGTAAATCTCACAGCCAAATTAATTTGAGAAGGAAAATCCACAACAGCAGCAGCAGCACCTTAAAAACAGGCACGGCCATGACGTGGGGAGGGGCTTTCATCCAACAGTGGATTGACGAAGGCCTGTACGAAATTTTAATTGTGCTTACGATTATTATTTACGACATCCAGATTCTGTTTCTGCTCTTCCTGTACACTGCAAAAATATGGGCCGTGACGGTGGCCAACCGCATTGTACGCTCTCGCGAAAAGAGCAAGTAGACACGTAATAACGAGAGGAAGCACTTGCGCTCATTGCAAGGAGGAGAATGTGGCCAGGACACATAGAGGGGACGGATAACGACCGAAGAAGCCAAACAAAATTATGGTACCGAGACAAAAATAAAATGAGGATGAACACGGCATAGGAAGATGCGGAGAGCTTCAAACACACGGACTCCACGTGGGGAGAGGAGGAGGCAACTTAGCAAAGCGCTGCAGGGGAGCGGCGATGCTGGACAGCTCTGCGTGTGCGGGCACGCGCGCGGCAGACTAAGTAATCTGCGTGTCGCGTCGTGTTTCTGCAGCGCAGCCGCTCACACGCAGTAGGACTGGGAGAGGCCGCAGCGAGCCCCGAAGCGCGACAGGTAGCGGTTCTCCAGGTCGATGAACGTCTCGCCGATCTTCTCGTCGCGGCCCACCATGTCGTAGTCGAACACGCTGATCTTAAGGTCCTTCTCCAGAGGCAGGGTGCAGGTCATCTCGAACATCCTGCGAGCACAGCGGAGGAGGAAGAGGAAGACGGTGCAGACGCCAGGCGGGAACGTTCATGGAGCGCCGAGCGGTTGAGGGACCGGCGGCGTCGCGGCTACGATGGTCGACAGACTGAAGCGTCGTGGCTACGATGGTGGCCGGTGCCCGAAACCAACGACGGAGAGGCAGCCGAAGGGAGGGAACGCGCCCAAGGGGACGTCCTCCGCGGACATGGAACAACGAAATCGGATCGTGTGCAGGTGCCAAGTGGATTTATGGGACCGCAGGACCATGATAGTGCACGACGGCTTGGAGGAATGTCCTTCAGAATCAGAATATTTATACAGGAGGAATCCAATGAGCTATAAAGCTCTTTATCACAGATGTCCAGTAGGGGGGGTGGGGTAAGAACGTTACATCCAGCAGTGGATTGATCCAGGCTTTTGACGAATGCTGTGCAAACACGTGTGGTTGATGCAATGTTCCAACGAGATCTGCACCGCACGATAACAACGAGACGCCGCTTACCTTCCGAAGACGGGGTTGAGCGTGTTGGGCATGTACTTGTCGTGGTCATCGATGGTGGTTTTGCCCAGATTGATCTTGATGTAGGGGTCGCACTGGGGGGACACGGAGACACGCGCACAGCCAGGTTAAGGCTGCGCGTGCAGCCAAATCGAGGGGCATGACACGGCGCTTGGCAAACGGGCGGCGCTCCCAAGCCCCACGCAGCTTTGGCTGCCCCCCACCTTGTGGGCAGCAGTAAAACAAAACAAACAAAAAAATATTAAAACGCAATTTTACGTAAAGACTATTTAATAAATATGGCAGGGAATGGGTCACCATGGGATGTCTTGGCGACAACAAAATGCACACAGTCGAGCTGCATTGATAAAAAAAAGGGAGGAAAAAAAATAAACAAGCGCGCAGTTTATTCCATCACCTATTTCGTTAATTTAAGTACGAATTTGTTTGTCACGTGCCGTATACCTGCTGCGTCTGTGTTTGTGTACGAGTAGCTCTGCGTGCGAGGCGGCTCTCGAACTATTTTGGTCAAAGACAAAAAACTAAAAAAATGTCTCTTCTTCTTCTTTGAAAGGTTGCCGACCCCCTGGGGCGGAGGTGAAGAAATCGATAGTCCTCCACGGAATTCGGCTTTGTTCAGAAAGACGGCTTTTGTTGTCGAAAGTAGGCCGATTAAGTGCATGCAAAAAGCAAATTTGTTTTTTTTTTTAAACTGTGTGAACATCTGCGGAGAGATGCTCATTAAAAAAAATCCATTGGAAGTGGAAAGTAAAGTGTTCCGATGAAGCCGGCAATGGGTTTATCATTAAAATGCGAGTCATGAGCGGAGAATCGGCGTATCTTGGTACGCATTCATCTTTGTCTGGAGCTCTCCTCCAAGACCGTTTCACCAATTGCATATTGAGGAACCATATAACAAACATTCTTTGACTCTTTCGGTAAAGTCACGTAGCTAGGTTCAAAGAAAATAACAAACAATAGCAACTACGACGTTTCGATCGCAACACAAGCGGTCGTCATCCTGATGACGCCGTAGTTTTTTGTTATTTTCTTTGAACCTATCTACGTGACTTTACCGCAAGACCCAAAGAATATAAATTCCTGCAGTCACGAAAGCTTTAAGTCAAGATTTAACCAAAAACAACCGTATGATATCGTTGCTTACCGGAAACAAGGTCGAAATCTTTTTCTTTTACCAATGACCTGATCATTTGGCTCATCGGCCACCGACGTTGACAATACATGCTACCATTTACAATCGACCCGCGCATGGTGTGAGCCCCATCTCGAAATCACACAACGGACAGGCGGCGAGTGCTATTGGGGGAGGCGAGTGTGCAGGTGACGGGATGCATCTTCTTACGATGCCGTATAAACTGGTGAGCGGTGATGCTCAGGGAAGTGGTGAGTTTCTGATCAGGGTTACAGAGCGATGTGCTGTCACCCTGACTATAGGACGGGCTCTGTCCACCAGTGTGTATAAATACATAGAACAAAGACAGGTCTCGCATGTACAACAGCCTTGAATTGACCGTGGGGGAAAGTGCTGTTTGCGAGCACTTATGAAGGCTGGCACGGTACACGGGGGGGAGGGTGGCCAGCACCACACCCGGCCACCTTTGTTTCCCCGGTGGGGATGTTTACACACCGCACCGGGTGCTCATTTAAGGCCGAGTCGGCGCGCAGACAGACACACGCACGCACACACGCGTGGGTTATCGAGATTTTCAAGGACACCACGTGGTTATGCCATGAAGACGGGCGAGGAGGGGGTGTCATTACCAGGCCATTGGTGTCCTTGGGCTGGAGCGCCATAGCCTGCACGATGTAGACCCTCACGATGCATTCCTGGAGCCCGATATCCGGCAGCAGCTGGTACTGTGCCGGCGGGCTGGGCTGCGCCGGGTCGTCCGGCAGTGGGTAGATCTTGAAGGAGCCCTGCAGAGAGAGAGCGATATCATTTGCCGCTAAATGTCGCTAACTTAAATCTTGACCGAAGTCTTTCGGGACTGCAGGAATTAATATTCTTGGGGTCTTTCGGTAAAGTCACGTACATAGGTTAAAATAGGTAAAAAAGATATTTATTCTGAAAATTAATAAATATAAATTTTAACCTATCTATGTGACTTTACCGAAAGACCCAAAGAGACTATGTCGTTAACTTGTTTCAAATTGATGCGGCTCTCTTGCCCACGATGGAGTCGCCCGGAATGCGCCCGATTGTCAGACGTCAGGAGCCAAGCAGGTAAAAAGAAAACACAGGAGCAAACCAGACGTGAGAATCTCGAGATGGATGGCGGGGACCAAGAGACTGGGCTTGGATCGGCCCAGAAACGAAGAGAGACGAGGAAGGAGGCGAGGAGAGTGGCCGTGCCCATCTCAGGCAAGGTGGGGGGGAAAAACATGCGACTGGGATGGGTGGGCACGTGTCTCGACAACAAGAGAGAGAGGAAAGCCACGTGGGATTATCACGACGAAGGTGGAAGCGCCACAGGGCGGAGAGCGAGAGGCCTAGGGAGAATGTGTGGTGAGAATGTGTGGGATTGGAAGCGCTGTGGAGTAGACGTGGAGATGGACTAGAAGAAGGATGAGTGGAGAACGGGGACCAAGGAGGGAGACGCCTCACGCGAGTGGGAACAACGCCGGAAGGAAGTAGAGAGCTCAACGGGAAATGAACGTGATGAGATCGGCCTGCTGGCGCTTGCTAACATCGACATGGGTGACCGAGCTACACACAGCGCGCCAATGGTCACGTTCACGGCCAGAAGCGCGTCCGTACTGTGCATGCGCAACAAGTTAAGGGTTTCTCCGCCTTGCCTTGAACTCTCCCACGACCGACGGGTCGTCCGAATCGTCGTCCGCTTTGCCGCGGTACAACTTGAACGTTCGGCAGAAATCGTTCAAGTACTGGAACTCGGGAACTTCCTCCAGCATCGTGTCGTAAATCTGTAACGGAGGGTTTGGAAATGAGACTCAGGTGAAACTCACGTTGTCCGCTTCTGCCATTCTCACGAGTAAAAATGTATGAACGTCACCTGAATGAACGTGAGCCGATCATTATTTTCGGTGCTTGAAGGAGCCCCCCCCCCCCCGTCCATTTACAATAAAATCATTATGGGTTTCTGTGAAACATTGGTCATACAATAAATAGACCTTCATTTGTATCAACCAATTACCTTTTCAGACCAGCATCATCCATCAGTAACAACGTAAACAAAGGGTCAAGAATATGGATCTCAGAAGTCAACTGTTTCAGTTGCCAGGGTCACTTTCTGACGTGACGACGCTTGGCTGTGGGAATTCTTGGTGAGCTGTACGTCTTTTGGTGTCCTCTGGTCTAGCACCAATTGAGACGAGGCTCAAAAGAAAGCTTTCTCCGGTGTGGACCAATCAGTTTCAAGGACAATGCATATATTATCAGAGTATGTTTTTTGTTTGCATTTTGACCACAAGGAATTGTGATTAATGCAGACATGATTCCTTGTAAAAAAAGGTTCAGTTTTGTTGCCAGAAAAAAGGGGAAAAACCCTATTATTATATTTTGGTACTGGCAAAGGAGGTCTAATGATGCAACACCACAATCTCATGACACAATTCGGACAAAATCGTCAGCAAAGCAACAAAAACAACACAACCGATGCCGGACCGTGGAGGAGGGGTCCCTCACCTTCAGGGTGTCGTGGCCCTCCTCCAGGTACGAGCCGCACTTCTCCACCTCGCCCAGGGAGGCGTAGAACTTGCTCCACCAGTCGACGGTGTCCTTCTCGTCGATCTAAAAGCGAGCGACGTGCCGACGGCACAGCAGCGTGACGACGCGGTCACTCCGAGCGCGCCGGCGCGGCGCAAAGTGCAAAGGGGGGCGTGGAACGATTCGTAACTCCGTCTCCAAGCGATTTGATTCGTTGCCGTGATTCGGGGTGGAGATGGGGGGAGGGGGGGGTTCACGATTTGATTCAAATTTTTATTTATTTCATTGTGAAGTTTTAAATGGACTCGTTTGTATCGTTTCACATTTGGTCTCATTTGTAGTTTTTGTTGTTGCTTGCTTAAATATTAGGATATGACTTGCATACAATTTGCATAAATTAATTCTCCATCAATCGTTGCAGAAATGCTTCAGATGCTTGTGTTCCGGAGTGTAAGAATCTATTTTAAAATCAACGACGCGGCGGATCATTGCATGCACAACACACGGGCATTCCCCCTTCATTCAGAACCATGCAAAGGCTTTTCACGTTTTTGTTTTGCAGCCAAGAACTTTCATAAAACACCACAGTTCAAACAGAATTCCCTCTCTGAATTAGAACAAGACCGTTGAGTAAAAAAATAACAACAACCAAACAGTGGAGAGTACCCTCTCATGCAACACCAACTACACCGCCCCCCCCCCCCTCATGCTGGGGAGATGTACAGAGCCGAGAGATCGCACAGAGCGAGTAACGAGAAATCCCTGGGAGACAGCAATGACCGACCCCGCTCTCCGTGTGGCACAATCGAGCGCTCCCCTCCGCCACCGACATCCCCAGGAAGTTGTGCGCCTCCAACGGAGCGAGATCGATCATCGTCGGCGACGCCAGCGTTGTCGCGCAGCGGCCCCCTGATTGTTTCCAGGCTGCGTCGTGCGCTTTTGCGTTTTAAAACGGACGTTGTCACAATCCACTGGAATTTTTGTTTTTTCTCTCGAATTCCGACGGATAATATGAGATTTCGTACTAAGTCTGCCCTCACCTCAATTGGTTGCTCAAACCGTGGGCAATGAACAACACACAAAAGTATAAAAACTGCAGGGCGTCCTGGAAAAAAACCGTGACACAACCCACACATTAAATATGTCCCATGCTAGCTTCATTGCAATTGTTTGCAATGCATGTTTGATAGTTTTATCGTATAAAAACGTGACTTAAAATGAATGCATCCACTTAGTCCGAGTCTGCTGTGAAACAAAAGCCCACTTTCTGAACAATTTACGGTTGTGGATTATAAAGTTTAGTTCCAGGACTCCTCTCGATCCATGCTACTTGTTTCGTGGCCTATGAAGCCAAAGTCAGCTTCACCTACAAAATGGGACATATGCCATGGAACCCACTTGGCTCCTGGTATCAAACGACCCAATTAGTGTCAAGTGTTTACTGGCAATTAGGCAGGCCAAGAGTATTCCGAAATAATAATTGACAAAACCAACACACCAAAACCTCAAAGACAAAGAACACCCATATAGACTACACAGACCGTTAGGGCAAGTGCTGTTAGCGAGCACCAACACATCACACACACACGTGCGCGCACGCGCGCTACTGGTTAGTACAAAGCCAAGCGAAGCAAGAGTAAGCCAAATGCGCAACACAGCCCCTTCAACCGAGAAGGAAGCAGTGTCAAAGCTTTCTACGAAGTGACGAGTGATACATACAGGGCTGACTGGCGTTGCTCTGGAGAAAGGACTTGGAGCGGAACTCAAATTTCCAAAGAACTGCAAATCGAATGGGGTGCGCAACACATGGAGTCGTTTGACGGGTGCACACGGGAAAGGTGACGGCAAGGCAGATTGGCGGCATGGCGCCGGTCTGTACGTTCAGGTCCCCCTGTCTGTGTGCGATTTCGCTTGACGTTGTTTTTTTTTCCTCCCCCCTCATGCGACGTGCTACTGCCTTTCCATCGCCACCTGGGACGTAAATTATAATTGCCGCAACAATAACATTATTTTATCGCATTGCATTTTTTTTTATCCTCGGCTCTCCTCCGATTAGCACGGTTGGCTACGTACGTACGGTATGGGCAGTGGGAAAGAAGTCCGACATCGACACGTAAGATTATTTTCTAAACAGCTACTTGGGCATAGTAATGTTGTATCGTTGGTCTTCTTGGTTCTTTCGGTAAAGTCACGTAGAAGGAAAATAATAAAATAATAAAAATAAAACATAATAAAATAATTCTCACGACGTTTTGGCCACAACACAAGCAGCCGTCTTCAGGTGAAGAACAGGTCTGTCAAGGAGACAGAGTCTGAAGGCTGCTTACGTTGTGGCCGAAACGTCGTGAGAATAATTTTATTATGTTTTATTTGTATTATTTTATTATTTTCCTTCTACGTGACTTTACCGAAAGAACCAAGAAGATGAATCCCTGCAGTCACGAAAGCTTTAAATCGAAATTGTATCGTTGGGTTGAGTACATTTAAAACCAAAGAGACCCGACTTGAATTCTCTGCCACGGCTAACGTGAGCAGCGAGTGATAATCGAATTGGTCCCTGGGTGCTGACCCCTCACATCACCAACACCGCACTGACCGGCATGGTGAAGTATGGACAAACAGCTCCCCAAATCTCAACAGTGGATTCACAAATTTGTGTTGCGTTGTATCCCTGCCGATGCATTCCTATTCGTCGGAACGCGCTGCTGAGTGCAGGAAATTTTCAGGCGAGGACAGACATTTAAAACAGAAACAAATCTCCCAGCACGCACATCCGCTGGATGGACGAGTTACTGTTACGACACGAAAGCAAAACACGGACGCGTGCCAACTGTTTCTGCCGCAGCTGTTAATGAGATTTGCCACAACGCCATCGTTTTCAAACCCAATTTCAGCGCGATGCCATCAAATTGTCGGAAAAACAATGGTCGGGCCGTTTAATAATTGCAGCACCTTCATAATAATCCACACAGATATATAATATATTAAAAGCAAGGCTATGGCGATATGATTGCACAAGCGTTAATAAAAACCGCCCTAAGCTGATTCAATATGTATCTTAGAATAACAACACCAAAGCATTGCAAGCCACGTGATCAATAATCAATGGATGGCGGCACGTTGGCTCAGCGGCAGAGTGAGCAGCTCGCAATCAGAGGGTTGCGAGTTCACATCCTTGTGTTGGCGTCTACTCGGCTCATCATCTCTCTGGGGCCGGTAAAATAGCTACCACATTGTGGGTAAGTCAACAGTGGGTTTTTGTCCAAATGATACTCTCCCCCAACACATCAATGTGGAATTTTGACCACCGGCTCAGGGCTGTAAACAAGAGATAAGAGCACCGCTAAAATTCGAAATCTCTGGCGGAAAATCACCGACATCACCTATTCTTTATTGTACAGATTCTGGCCCTGGGGGTCTCAGAAACATGAAAAGCTACCAGCTGCCAAGTTCAAAGTTGTAATTGTAATCTTAACTACACAAGTAAGTTAGTCATGTACCTAAATGATACAAGGCACGGTAATTGTTCAACTGTAACGACGTTTCTGCGGTAAGTTGAATGTACTTTGCGCTCATCTCCGTGGCACCAACGACATCCACAAGTGCAGCACACCCACCTGGGAGGTGAGCAAGGGTTTGCTGTCATCCGAAGCGATGTTGAGCATCACGTCGCTGGACGCGCGAGCCCGGCCGGCCCCTGCGAGCGAACGTGACAAGCCTCATCGCGACGCAATTCATTCCCCACGATGACGTTCTCGCTATCGGCCTCGTTATCAATAATCTGCCAGACTAAGGAGTCTCCCACACCCCCCCCGCCCACCATTACCATTTCTCACGGTACAACAGTCCATCAGCTCTCCTTCACACAATCCATCAGCTCCTTCACACGATCCATCAGCTCTCCTTCACAGAAGCTCTTGAGGCGTGTTCCCATCCTCTGGCTGTCACTCTGTACATCAAGTTTCAAACACCTCCTATCATCCCCATCCAGCGATAAATCCTGCCCAAAACCACTTTCATTAAAATTCAACGGTCAATATGATGTCTAACTTGCCGTTAATACTTTCGGAACCGCTGCGACCCCACCGGCGCCACCTAGGCATCCGCGTGAGCCGCACCTGTTGAGCGCCGCCGGCTTACCTCCCACGGTGGGCGGGAGCTGACCGTCCACCGCATCCGGGTCGCAGCGGAAGTCCTCCAGCTCCTTGACGGTGAGCTGCGCCACCACCGGCTTGCGGCCAAACTGCCGGTTGTCGATGACCTTGATAATGATGGGCGGGGTGTAGATTTCCTCCTTGGGGAGACGCTGCGTCGGACGGAGAGGGAGGTGGAGGTGGAGTTATAGAATCATGCTGCTGGCAGGCGCAACAAGACAATGGCGCTCGTTTTCCTTACGATAACAAAAATTATAATTAACTGCGTGGGCATAGGTTCGTAAGCGAATAAATATTTGAACAAAAACTCACTGCGGGTTGTTATTAGCACTGCCTGAGAGCGGGGGCTACTTTGTCAGCTTGGGAAAGTGCAGACAGGGCTGGACATGGCCATAGCTAAAAATTAGAAACAGAGGGTCGACAATTGGGGCAGTGACTGTCCGTCAGAGCAGATGGGGGACACGTGGGGAGAATGACCGACGTCATTGTTGGGGATCACACCACTTTTCACTGCGAGCTGTTGTGAAAAATTGGAAAATTTGAAGGACGTTTGTCAAATGAACAGTATTGAATCGAACAATTTCTGCTGATAATTTTTTTTTAATCAAAACTCTTGATTTTTCAACTTCCTTAACATTTCCCAGTTATTCCCACGGCACCGCACCATTAAGTTCCATCTCCAAAAATCACATCAGTCAACCGGGCTCCCTCACTCTCTCTGCACATTCTCTAAAGAGGAGTAGCGTGGTTGTGTGAAGGAATGAAATGGGACCTCTCCCCTCTCCACCTTACCCTCCTCCCCCTCTACGTCACACGATGCTCGAGTCCCTCTAAATCAGTGGTGGGGAACCTTTTTTCTGCCAAGGGTCATTTGGATATTTATAACATCATTCGCGGGCCATACAAAATTATCAACTTAAAAATTAGCCCGTTATATGTAATTAACTCACCCCTAATGTGATGGCTGGTACTGCTTCTCTTTGGTGAGACGTGTGATGTTAGCTGGTATTGATGATGTTGCTACTAGATTTATTGAATTTCGAGTCCCGCCTGCGGTTGCCTTGGCAGGGCCACACCAAATTATTTTGCGGGCTGTATAACCGGACGTTCACCACCCCTGCTCTAAACCATGGGCGATTGCAGGCCCATTTCAAAGCGATGGGCCCTCATGTGGTCCTGGACAGTGTGAAATGAAGCAAGGGGGCCAAAGGTGATGATGAGGGTCTCTCCACGATGAAGATGTCATCATGACCTAAGCCAGAATGACATCTTGATTGAAAACTAAATTCTTTAGAACTGCTTTTATGTGTTTAGTTTGCGGTCCTTCCCCCGCACCTCCGATTAGCATGGTTGACTACGTATGGTGCAAAAGAAGGTCTACATACAGACATACAAGCCGCCGCTGCCACCACACCTCGCCAACCAACGCTTTCCACCCTTCTCAGCGAAAGACACACGTGGACCTCCATCATCTTCCCCAAACATCTCTCGCACCATCTATCTTAGGCGTTTTTCCCCTTGGTCGTCGGCCTCTCAGAGGCCACTCCGATGAGTGTCCCCAGAGCGAGGAGGAGAGTGAGAGCGCGAGTATGCGACGTTACCACTTCCATGTTGAGGACGGGGCTGCTGAAGTTTGGGTTCTTCTTCACGTTCTTGATGACGGGCGACTGCACGTTGACTCCGCCGCACTCGATCACCAGACTGGGCGATGTCACCCCGAGCAGCTGGTAGCTTTTCAGGTTTCTCAGACCCCAGGCAAGGATCTGCACAATAACAACCATCATCATCATCACCGCAACCATAATCGTGCAGAAAAAAGTCAAAATGATTTATTACACAAAGTGGTGCTAATTGTATCGACCCCAGAGAGAGGATGGGCTGAGATAACTCCCCAAACAGGATTGAACTTGAAACCCACTCTCCCGCTGAGTCCACCTGGCCAGCGGCTACAAGAATAACAACGGAGAAAATATGCCATTTATTCTCGATGGAGGCGAATGTCGTCCATTTTCACAGCGATACGCAGTATGAAACACATGTGTTGTGAACACCGCATGGACTCTAGGTGTGGACATGTGGTCTCTGTGTGTATTGTGACCTGACGAATCGGGGTTGAGGGGGGGGGGGAGGTGGACGGGGGCGGTCGGCACTGGGACTAGCCGTGTTGACAGGGGAGGGACCGCAAAACCAAAACTGTTGAGAACCACCGCCGTTAGGCGCTCGTGTCGTTTGCGCGGCTCACCTCGATTTTGGTGCGCTGCAGCACAGGTTTGATTCCCTGTGGGACCATGAACACGGTGGCATTCCGCTTCGGCGGAGGGAACGGCAGGTCCGATCCATCGGCCTGCAGTGACACCGGGAGGACAACTGTCAGCAGGATGTCGCTCGCAGTTTCACCGAGACGCGAGCTTCGTCATCTCAGTTCACCGAGACGCGAGCGTCGTAGTCTCGCGCCCGTGTGCAGATGTGCAGCCTTCCTCTCGTCAATCCAGCGACGGGTGAGGAACTCCCCCACGCCGTGCGGGTCGTGGGGAGTTTATTTGACCGTGCTTCACCATGCTGATAATTAAATAATAAATTTCCTTAAATAAATAACCTATTAAACACAAAAAATGAATTGGTTAGAATAAACATAAATATTAAAGTATTAAACAATAATTTCTAAATGAACTTACCCTAACGCATCACTCGATCTTATCCATTAATCTCATCACATGATCTCATCACTTTCTCTCGGTCTCGATGCAGTCGTGCACAGTTTCAGACGCGATTCGCGGGCAGCCAACATCACGAACAGCGCGTTCGCGAGGGAATACCTCAACCTGTTATTTTACGAGTACACCGCACCAGCGGGCCAGATCATTTACGCCGACCCAAAACGAATCGGCGAACGGAACGGCGTACCTTCTCTTTCTTGATGAGCTCGAAGGCGGCGAGAATCTCCCCGCGATCCTTGCTGCCCTGCTGCAGGGGGTACCACGCCAACTTAGGCGTCAGGTCATCGGACGCCGACAGCTTGACCAGCGGCGAGCATTTGGCGCGTCCCATGAACTCGTCCTTCCCCTGCAGCACCACGCGGTAGAGAGTGTCAAAAAAGTATACGTACGTACTTTTATTTCGACAGGTAAGGGCCCACTGAGCTATGTAGCTCTTTTATGAGAGGCGACTGCCACAAATGATAGCTCAACGTAGTGGCTTATCACGTGGAAATGTATAGCAGCCAAATACTCTACATGCACGTTGAGTCGAAAATGTGGGAGGGAAAAATCGGAGGACCCCGAGAAAATCCCATGCGACCACGGTGGAGAGAGAACATGCATACTCCAAAATACATCATGAAAAAATAAGAATAAGTTTTACCCTTTCGGGGAATAAAACAAGCGTTAGGATGCTCAAACATCAAGTAAAAACCTTTTGCAAGGAATCATTCCTACATTAACCAAACATACCAGTGGTGACCATGCAAACAAAAACATGCTCGGATAATAATATATGGCATGGTACTCTTTGGTTTTTTCGGTAAAGTCACGTAGGTAATAAATAAATGAATAAACAACTAAATTTTATCACGACGTTTCGTCTTCAGGTACATGAAGACGGAAGCGTGTTTTGCCTCCGAAACGTCGTGATTTAGTTTAGTTGCTTTTTCATTTATTTTTTACCTACGTGACTTTACTGAAAAAACCAAACAGTATGACTCCTTGCAGTCACGAAAACTTCAAATCTAGAAATATGGCATGGTCTTTGAAACCAATTGGTATACACTTTTCGCCTTTTGACGTTCTCTGGTCTGACACTGGTGAGACTAGGCCCTAAAAAGGCCGTCTCTGGTGTAGACCAATCAATCTTGATTTGAAGCCTTCATGGACTGCAGGTATCCATCCTCTTTGGTTCTTTCGGTAAAGTCATGGAGGTAGAAAAATAAAATAGAACATAAAACAATATATCGATTTAAAGCTTTCGTGACTGCAGGGATTCATCTTCTAAAATAATAAAAATATGTTTATTATTTTATTATTTCCATTCTACGTACGGGTAAGGAATCAAAACTCGTTTGCGACCTCTGACTACCGATAGCTTTTCTACGAGAGGCAGCTGCCAGCATTCAAACTCTCAGGATCTTATCGATGCCAAGCTCGGTGATCTGACCCTTTGAGCTACCTGGCCCCACCTTGTCAAACTTGATTTGATTGCTCCTGTGTGCGATCCCAATTGAGTAAATTGCAGAAGATTTTTCGCCATCGGGATCTTTTGGTGAATACTAGTCGCAATGTTTAGGTATTGTTTTTGTTTTAGCTTTTGGAGGAAACCCATGCAGAACACGGCGGAGAATCAACAAACTCCATGCGGAGAGGCAAGCGCGAGTCGGGAATCGAACCTAGGCTGTTCTGACTGCAAGGTATGACTGTTAAACCATCGAGCCGCCCCGGGCACACGAGAGCTTTAAAACGTCGTAGAACGCTGGTCTTCATTGCAAGGCCCGCGGGGCCACTGGCGGCCCCAGGGGCCCTTCAGTCCGGCTCCTGACGTGCCGCCCCCGACAATAGGCAACATGTGAAAACACCCACCCCATCATCATACTATCAAACCCCAATGGTTTAAAATGTGTGGTGGCCCTCACATTTGATAATGTCTTATCGGCAAAAATGCCCCCCCCCTCTCAAATTTGGTGAAGAACGCTGGTGTAGAGCGTTGAAAGAGGCACTCACAAAAGTGTCAAAATCGAAGACCTCCACGACCACGCTGGGCGAGTAGAGCACAGTGGAGGATGGGTCGCCGTAGATTTCGATGTCGTGGAAGATGAGCGTCTGGTCCCAGATGGGGTTCAGCGTCGTCTTGATCGTCTCCGTCTTCTGCGACTGTGTCAGGAACGAGACGACGGCGTACGGATCTGGAAAAGAACAGCGGCGAATCGATGACGTGCACGCACAGCCCCTCCCCCCCGTTGACAATCCACTTGCCGGACGAGGGCCCCCCCCCTCACACCGGGCGAGTCTGCGCGGTTTCGTTTGAGCGTGCGGCGAGTCCTCGCGTAATGCTCATGCGATGAGGTTAGTTTTGTGCAACCCACTTCCCGCACCGCCGATTAGCACGGTTGGCTGCGTACGGTGCGAAAGAAGTTCAACGCACAGTACGTTTGTTGGGCTCCACTAAGACCATCACAACTCGCTACACGCGGCAACACGGTTTAATTCACACAAAGCTGAAAGCCAGATTTGAACACCTATGATCTCAGCGACAACCGGTTCAATATCGCGGACATCTGATCCAGCTCAGCCACCTCACGATGCACTCTTGGGGAGAGAAATAACCCAAGAAGTTGGTAATCTGCTTCTCCTAAAACCCACATTTCAAGCATTCACCAGTGTTGACAATGTAGCCACGTTTCCCTTCAGAGCTCGCGTGAGCTTTAATTACCGGAGAAGCTCTCTTTGTCCAGCGCTACCAGGTCCCTGGCTTGGTAGATGTAGCAGCGAAGATGGTATTTGTGTGGTTCTGCAAAAACATGAGAAATTCAGTCGGGCAGTAAAATAACAACGATAACAGACCGCGCATCTTCTTCATAAACATCTTACAACAAAATACAAATGGAGGACTGCACCAACGTGGCGTGGAATAATTCACTGCCTCCCGGCCCTTGCAACTCAACAGAATTGTCACGATTAGAGGTCCCAATTCATCGGGGATCGATTCTCTTTGGCTGCTGCAAATATAGCAGCTGCATAGATTGCATCGCTGCCGCACCCCGCCAACTCCGCCAGGAATCATGCCCAGGCCGG
>CM025659.2:7274827-7330357 GCA_014621495.2 Entosphenus tridentatus
AGGACGAGCCCGTACTCCCAGCCTGCAACAGAGCTCACGGTTCAGGCGAGGGGACGAGCCCGTACTGACTAGAATTTGAATTCACCACGTTCAGTGAATTTACTCAAATGGTACTTTAATTAGTTGTTAAAATCCAAAATGTGGATAACCACGCTTTTCGGTTCCACTTACCGATTTTACATTCATTCATTATCCTCTGAAAATGGTGCTATAAAATTTACGGAATAATTGGCAAGAAAGCGACACTCCGTCCACTGATAATAAAGGAATATTGGCAGCCAATACTGCAGTAAATGGTCCAATAAAAGTGAAGATGAACAAGAGCAAGATTTGTTCAAACCGTCTTCATCCACAGCTCGATTCTGATCCACATTCCAGTCCTCCATCAAGATCCACCCAGCTGGGACCTCCAGCTCCGTCTTCGGCAGGGTCTTTTCTCCGTTCTGAGCAACGAATCACAAGACCAAGACGGGAAAAACCAGACGATCACAGTGGAATTTACGGCGATTCAGCCTCTTCCTTCCAAACAAACAGCGCCAATTTTAAGATGAACTTTAAAAAAATATATGTTTTACCATTTTTTGCCAACTTTCTGGAAAAAAACCCCACCGGTTTACAATTATCAAAATACACCATGTACAGGTACACACATTTTTGTCAATCCACTGCTGGATGAGGGATTGCCCATGCCGTGCAGGTTGGGGGGGGGGGGTTGTTTGACTTTACTTGACCACGTCGGTCACTGATGTTTGCCACGACCAGGAATCGAACTCAGGTTGTCCTGGTTCATAGATCAATGCACAAACAAATACGCCACCGCAGTAGTGAACGCATGTTTGGCAAGCATGGAAAACTGCTCATTGTCAATTTCAATCTGGTAACATAAGCTGCGTTCAAATATTCCAGGATTTTCAAAGTACCACGTTGTAAAGTGCAGTCCTTCTCTGAAGAGGGACTGCTGCCTAAAAAACCCTGGCCCACGTGAAGTTTGTTTTAACATTTTCAAGAAAATAAGAAGAGCCACAAACAGACGTAGTCAATTCTAGAACCAAAGGACACGTACCACATCTGTGTAGGGGTCAGAGGCAAGCTGCCAATCTCTTCCAGGAATCCGATTCTCGTTCTCAAAGACTTCATCAGCGAAAATGGAGTGTCCAGCATCCGCATCCATCAGCAAACTGTGCGGGACACACGCACATACACGCACGCACACACGCACACACGCACGCACACAGCGTGGTACGTAAGCAATGCACGAGCAACGCACGCTACGCAGACCTGGGGTCAAATATCACTGCTACTACAAGCAACAATTGTCAGCTGAAATGACAATTGCAATTGTTTACAAATTAAATGACCACAATTGTAATTTATCCCAGGTCTGATTCTATGCTTTAGGTTCTAAAGACACTCCTGGAAATCTCGCAATTAAAAATGGTCGCGCTTTTCCCCGCAGAACGGCAACAACTCTCTCGGTGTCAGAACGGCCCACAAAAGTGGATGTTACAGAGCTACTTACAAGTAACCTTTTGTCAACACAGTAGGGAGCAGCACTTTCCCACCCACCCTGCTAGAGAAGGCAATGTTTGTAGCACAGTAAAATATATATTTGTAATTCGCTAGGCTGTGAATTAACTAAATTTGTTGTAAAACAAAAAAATGTTGGTGTCATCGGTCACTTGGCTGAGATCATCAACTCACTAAAGTTGAGAAGCCAGTTTAATTACAAGAAAATCATAGACTGGTGCCCGTTTGCGATTCAATCTTCACATTATAATTATACTTTAAAATTTTAAACATGTACTGTATTAGTTCAGAAAGCACCTCTGTTCATTTATTTAGAAAATCCTTTTACACGTGACTGTCATACAGTAAGAGCGCAAGATGTGCAAGAAAAATAAGTTTGTCAATGTTATGTGCGAGTGGACGTCAGCCCACACACGTAGCACCTCCGTCGCAAACAAATGACGAATAATAATAATAATAATAATAAAGCAGGGAGGTGGGCATGGTGGCTCAGAGGTCAAAGGGATGAGCCGGCACGACTGGAGATCATGGGTTCGAATCCGAGCAGGTGACCGTGTGGTAAAACTGGCTTCTCGTTCCCGCTCGCAGTCCCTGTGTAAGTGCGGCACAGCGAGCTCATTGATTTCCCCCTTTCACTCCGACTCATGAGCTCTGTGTTCTGGCTTTCGCCAGCGGAATTTCTGTGCCTGCCGCCTTCCCTTGTTAATTGCTCGCGTTGTCCAGGGCTCTTGTCGAATTAATAAAACATAATAAAAAAAACTGGGTTCTTAACTGCAGCGAGTTAATGGTCTCAGCCTGTTCACCAATAAAATTCACCCAACACCCCACCCGCACCCCTCCCAACACATTCACATGTTGGTTCTCACTTAATTTGGATACAATCTAGCACCAGGAATTTGAAAAACATTGCTTTGACAGTCACGTAAAAAGCAGTGTCAAAAGAACTAAAAAGGCTACTTGAAGGGTTTTTCAGAAGTAACGCAAGCATCTCTCACACGGCTCTTCCCAAATAGGCAGGATTGCAATCACAGCCCCTGCGAGGTTTCCAAATGATATTTCGTTGAATTGTGACACGGCACAGATGCAACACATCGTGAAAGCGGCAGAGTGAGAGAGTGACGTGCAGGTACATAAACAGAAACCCATGCCACCACCGCTCGGTATCGGACGACACCTCACCTGCGCTCTGGATCAATGTACCAGTCGCCATCCCATTTCCAGCCGACAGGAGGCAGGAAGGTCTCTTTCTTCAGTTTGATTTTCCCGGTGACGTCCGTCCACTTGTGGCGCGTCAGGCCTTTCGTGCCCCAGTTGCCAAACAGCTTGCACTGGTTCTCGTACTGAACACATTCACACCCACACGGCGCTCATTCAGGTGGTTGGTTACGTTTTTGGGAAAAGTTCATCATCGTCTTCGTCATCATCGTCGGCCATGATCATTCCACTGCTGGATGAAAGCCTCCCCCAAAGCCGCAACAGTCTCTCAGTTGAACAACGTAACAATTTCAGCTCGTACCTGAGCGTAAAAGACAAGCGTAAAACAAGCAGTGGACAGCAGCGGGTAGTGCAGAAAAAACTATTTGTCGTTCTGCACTTTCCTCACCAACCCGCACCAACCAGCGTGGCGAAACATGGTCAAGATATTCCTCATTGCCTACAAAGGCATGGGGTGATGGGAGAGGCAATCGCACATCCAGCAGTTGCACGAAAAGCGGGCTCTTGTGCACAATCCAATATTCAATTACTTTAACATTTAAATGTATGTTCAACCCTTACAACTGCGAGTTTCACTTTGTCTTGAGGTCAATGAATAAATTAACCAACATGCCTTGGCCCCACTTGCGATTTACAGTGCGGCACACAGGGCAAGGCAAGCAGGCGGTAGGTCGCGTAAATTTAGCTCTGCCCTGCAGCCATGGGGCGCGCAGGCACAAACGAAAACCGTCCGTGAAATTACATCAAGCGCCCATTCTTGTCACAGCGCGGACAACGTCGCGCGAAGCAGGGCGAAGCCGTGAGACCGGAAAGTCAAGGGAGGAACACCAACTGAGCCCGTCCCACTTGGGAACTTAAAAAAATAAATATCGTACTCCCTTCGGCTCTTTCGGCAAAGTCACGTAGGTATAAAATAAATGAAATTAAATCACGACGTTTAGATTGCAACACAAGCAATCATCATCAGGTGGGAAAACCACAGCAAGACATTTTTGTTGCTGAAGTGGGAACTTCAAATCTAGATTAAAATAAATATCGTTTGACAAAATGGCTGCATACGTTTGCACAAAGTAAGCAAGCTGCAGGCTGGAAATGACCGATTTCCTGTTCAGCTTTGAATCGTGAAAGGTGGCGTTTGGCAATATTAAAGGTGGGTGTTATGAGCAAACGGCGAGTGAATTCACGGGACTAACTCTCACCGCTAGAAACGTGAATTCACAGGATCGTAACTCTCACCCGCTAGAGATGTGAATTCACTGGGGCCACGTTCTCTCTTACCGTCTCGGCGAACACGGTGAGTTTGCCCTCGGAGGATTCGTTCAGTTTCTTCTCGTCGGCTGCCATGCCGAGCCACATGCGGATGCGGAGCTGCACCGGTATCTTGTTGTTCGTCGTCTTGTCCTCCGGGTACTGCGCAGAGTTTTAAACGCACATTGCGCATTGCGAGCGGCGAATTGAGACCATGGCAGAAACGCGGGCGACAATAACAGGGCTTCATCCGGAAATGGATGAACAAGGTGGGTAAAAATTATTACCGCGTGCCTTACCATCACGTAACCCATTCGCTTGGGCCATGAGGAGGCGCACAATGTTACCCATCGTGCATGTGTATTCAACGATCGACACCGTCTGATTGGCTGCTTCTAAAAGTTGTCAAGCTGCTGCTGTAGTAATGGAATTTCATTTTCAATTGTTTTTATTTTTCTGTTTCCTCCCCATGCCCCCGGTGGTGGGGGGGGGGGGGGTCCACCCTTGAGAAAAAAAATAAATTCAGGCGAAATAATAATGAACGGGCACACCCGCAGTTGGGTCGGAAGGTTGTTTGGTGGGGGTAAAAGCGTGGGTACTCCCTCACCATCTTCAGACGTTTGCCCAGTGTGGAAGAGTAGGCCAACATCCCCTCCAGAGGGGCTCTCGAGAGCTCCCTCTAAGTGGAGGTCTGCTAGCGGTGGCGTGGCCAAGCTATTGCAGGGCTGCACCTTTACCTTTTTACTGCCAACTGTTAGATGTACAACACTTACCCATAAGGGTTTTTGGGGTGAGAGCGCATAAACATAAATGTGTCGTGAACACACCCACCACCCGACACAGCCAATTAGTAAGGGTTATATTGGTGGGTTAATGCCGCATTTATATTCACGTAATCTAATACCAAAAAAAACTTCATTATTAATAATATTGGTCGTGAATGCCTACGTGTTAAACTAACATTTTGCCCTCGTGCGAATGTTGTTGAATACACACACACACGTGGCAACACCCACAGCTTGCCGCCTTTCACTCGTCTAATCCAGCACATGATGGCAAGATGTTTACATAACGTTTACCGCATTGTGTGCTTACTGCATTGCGCACTTTCAGGGTGCGCTTCCGCGGCCATCTGGAATGCCCTTCCCCCTTCCGATGTCGGGAAGCCACTGAAGCTACGCGCACATTGAAATCTAGACTAATAACGAATTTCTTCAGAACTAATTTTTGTGTTTACTGCGCTGTATTTCCCCGCACTTACGATTAGCACGTTTGGCTACACACGGTGCAAAAGAAGTTCAACATGCACACATCAGAGGTCGCAACCGGGTACCCGATACCCGTACCCTACCCGATACCCGGCTACCCGTACCCGACTGGGTACGGGTACGGGTACCTGTTTGCGACCCTGGTGCGGCCGGGTACGGGTACGGGTAGGCCGTGAGTCACTGGTGAGTAACCGTTTGTCACTCATTTCGGGTAGGGTACGGGTACGGGTAGGGAACGGGTACCCGTACCCGGCCGAGTACGGGTACGGGTACGGGTACTCATTTGTGACCCTGGTGCGGCCGGGTACGGGTAAGGAATCAAAACCCGTTTGCGACCTCTGGCATACATCCATACATGTTCAATGGGCTGATATCCTCCGGGTGCACAGAACATATGCAAACTGCGCTGAACCGAACGGTGGGCCGCAGTGGGCAGGAAGAATCGGCACACACACACACCTTGAGGAAGATGGTGCGGGTCCTGCCACAGTACTTCCCGCACGTCTTCATGCCCTTGCTTGAGTAGAGAACCTCGTGCGCGGGGATGCGAGCGTAGGCCACGCGCTTCTCCCCGCACACCATCCACACCACCACGTCCGGGAGGCTGTTCTGAGGCTGTGGGCCAAGCAGGGAGAAAGCGGTTACACAGCGCACGGTGAGAGAGAGGTCATGCATGGAGTTTGCGATAAATCGAAGTAAAGACCCCCCCCCCCATCCTCCCTGGCCTTTCCTTAGCATGCTCGTTCTTTCTTGACTTAAAGCTTTCGTGACTGCAGGAGTTCATATTCTTTGAGTCTTTCGGTAAAGTCACGTAGATAAGTTCAAAGAAAATCAAAAAAAATATAACAACAAAAAACGACGTTTCCATCACAACACAAGCAATCGTCATCATGCGGTTCAGTCGCAACGGAATGGATGACTGTGAATTTTTTTTGTTGTGCCCTGTTACCGGAACTTTTTGCCATGGTATGCAGGGACTCGCGTTTTGCGGTAACAAAACAAATAAACACACAAAAGGTGCAATCCCTGCAAATTGCTTGCTCAAGTCACTGCTGGCGGGAGGAGACAGTATTAGCGTGAGCTCCATGGAGCTTGAAGTGGCATGGGGCGAAATTAAATATCTGCACTGAAGCTGTGTCAAGTGCCATCGCTTGCAAGAAACATCACCTCTTTGTGAACTTCTACCGGGAATATAAACACAGTGGGCCGTGTGACGATTTACTCCACTTGTAATTCAATGAAATAGTTTGACAAAACAAAATAAGAGTTAAAATTTGGCTTTGCACTTAATTTGAGCGTTAAATCAAATCCGAGTTTTAATGCAACGCGACAAAACATTTCCCTGCAGAAGGGCGCAGGGGGAAGTGATCCTGGCTCCTGTGTGGATCAGGGAGGATCTCAGAGGCAGTTCTATGACATCAACTTCCACAGGGCCGCTCTCCAACACACAGGGGGGGGGGGGTGCACTGCTCTGCGAGTTCCGAATGGGCACCTCTCATCTCATGACGTGAGTCATGGCACAATTTTAATAATATTGTGGGGGCCGGGGGGGAGAGGAGGAAAGATAATTTTATAAAACTCCAAAAACCCATGGGTAAAACAATCCTCGCACATGTCACACAACACCAGCGAGCCACCACGGCTCAGCTGCTCTCAAAGCACAGCAGGCTCCACTCCACGCGCAGAAACCGAACGGAGAGAGCGGCGGTCGCGCACCTCCTCGGCCACGGTGCGGAGGATGTCGAGCCAATCCTCGATCTCGGGAATCGTCTTGTCCACCTCGGTCGCCTCGTTGCGCAGGCGCCGGGCCCCCTCCACGATCTGGTTCAGGTGCAGCATGCGCAGCTTGCGCCTCTGCACGTCCAGGGGGGTCACGTTGGCGCAGCCGTCTAACGGCGGCATCGGGATGCTGTGGCGGTGGAGGCAGCGGTGGTGGCAAAGTGGGTTGGAGTGTAAACGACAATTAATGCCAATTCACCCGTTGTTCAAGGCAATGCACGAACATGACAGACACGACATGGTAGCAGTGGTAGTCATAGTGGTGGTCGTAGTGGTGGTCATAGTGGTGGTGGTAGTGGCAAAGCAGAAAAACAATTAACACGCCAAATCGCTCATCATTCAAGGCAATGAACAACACGACAGACAAGACCGATTGCGAGCAAATAAACACGCATGCCATTGTGCGACTAACAATAATTGTACGCTGAAAATAATAACCTGATTCCCATTAACGACAACGAGTGGGAAGCCAGTTGAGATTCGCTGTTAATTTAGTTTGAGGGCTCATGGGCATCTCTGCACCTGGTCTCTGCGCACAACCATTCCGGACAGATCCCTCACTAAAATGGCACGCACCAATTAATTGTATCGTTTTCAAATGGGGCTCGCATCACACGCCGTGCTACCCGGGCACGAACAAACGTTCCGTCATGAAGACAAGAAAGTGGTCTGAAATTAACGTTCGCAGAATCTCTTAAAATCGACCGTACCTGCAGTCTTCCAGCACCTGGTCGATGAGACTGAGCCACACCGACGCCAGCTGCTGTTGTGGCAGCTTGGCATCCAGAGCCATTTTCAGTTTGCCGTACATGAGATCCTGCAAATGCACGGCACATTCAAAGCAAAGCGGTTACAACGCTTTGCTTTTGAGGCAGCCGCCCCCCGTACGCCGGGGCATCGCAGCTCATCTCAAACATATCAAACAGCAACCCCCCCTCCCCTCCCCACCACCAGTGGTAGCTGTCCCTCTCGGCAAAAGGTGACACAGCATGTATGTTGAACTTCTTTCTCACCGTACATAGCCAACTGTGCTAATAGAAGGTGCGGGGTCGGGATGGAACCCACGACCTCCTGCATACCGGGCGAGGTAGTTAAACATCTCGCAACTGTGGCGCCCGCTGGCTACTCCAGGATTGCATTATGTTGCGGATATTGGAGAGATTTTTTTTCCATCTCTACAGGAGTACGATCAGAACCCCCTGATCATCAGATCTCAGAAGGTAAGCAGGGCTGAACCTAGCTAGTGCTTGGCTAGGCAACCCCCATTAATAAAGCGGGTGTATCTGGCTGCTGCAGAAGTGTCTGCAGAGGGCAGCAAACCCCGCTGTTGTATGCTACATCTATACTCCCCTCCCTACCTTCACTCACGTTCCCCAACCAAATCATGACCGTCTGGTCAAACATCTCGCACGACACACACGATGCGGCAAGGGGGGCTCTCATCCAGCAGTGGATTGACAAAAGGCCGCTGCATATGCGAACACAGACGTTTGCGTCGATAAAAAAATAAAAATGGGGACGGTCCTCACCAGGCGCTCGTAGGTGTAGAGGAGGATGTTGAGCGCCTGCAGTCGGTGGTTGATGTCCTCCCAGTAGGAGGTGAGCGTCACCACGGGCTTGGTGTTCGCCCACGGCAGGAAGTAGTACTGGCAGCCTGCAGGGGGGAGTGCCGTGATTAGAGGCGGCTACTCTGTGGATAGTGCACCGCGCGCTATAAACCCGCCGCCACAATTTCGATTCCCCGGTCATGGCTACCGTAAGCGGCGAGTGATATCGGAACCAGGTCCCGGGGGTGCTCTTCAACAACCTGCGTGGACCAGCATAGTGAAGTATGGTAAAACTACTCCCCATGACCAGGGGTCGACAACCAAAATAAGAGGCATTTTTTCTCCAAATTCGGTAAAAAAAAATGTAAATCTATATTTCAAGAGCTGCAATGCATGCGAGTAACGAGACCGTCCTTAATAAGTAATGCCACGAAGCAACCATTAAAGAGCCGTATGCGGCTCTTTCAGGGCTGGATGCGGGAAGGGAAGAAGGAAGACGACTTGCCGTCGAAGACGCTGCGGCTGTACTGCGTGGTGGAGGCGAGCGGCATGCAGGTGCTGTCGAACTTGTTGCCGTAGTTGCCGATGCTGACCTCAAACTGCACCGCGTCGTCCACCGGCTGCATCATGCTGGCCGTGTAGAACGCCGCGTACAGGTTGAACTTGCGGCGCCGCATGTACTTCTGTACGACGAGCCGGCGAGGGGTGGGGGAAGGAAGGAGACAACAAGAGGACAACCAGGACGTGACTTGCACGATCCATTCGACAGCGAGACAGACACTGGGATCCGATAGATGAGATATTAGAACGGCACTCGTCGGACGTGACCCACACAACATCTGTTAAGACGAGACAAGAAGCCACCAGCAACACATCACTCACACAAGCAACAAGATAGATATTAGCACACTCACTCGCACGATCCATTCGGCAAGACAGCAGCACATCATGAACGCACAGGGCTGCCCAGAGGTTCCTGGAGGCACCGGACCTCAGTAATCAGGACAAAAAGCCACGTGGGGGCTCCCTTAATCATTGGCGATAAAAAAAAACGGGCTATTGCGTGAACTCGAGGGAAATGTAACCCTTTAGCTCTCCCCCCCCCCCTCAACTCTTCCCACCTCTGGTCAGCCCCTCGTTCACGCAATCTTCAAGACAGCAATTCAAAGTGACGCCGGTGTATTGTTGCCCACGAGGGTGCGCGGTGCGCGAGCGCGGGGGGGGGGGGGCGATCAGAGACGTCGTAGAGCAACAGTGGTGAAGAAGGCACCTCAGCCCGGAGCAGGTCGTCGTTGGAGATGGGCTCCACCTTGAAGTCGACCTTGGCGTCGAGTTGGGTGATGAGCTCGATGAGAACGCGGCCTCGGTACGACATTCCCTCACCCTGGCCGAGAGAGAGCGTGCGGTGCCACGCAAGCCAACAAAAGCCATCAGCGACATCTCCGCGGGCAACGATTCTTATAATCTCGTCTTATTTTGAAATGTACACAGCGCCTTAACAAAGGCGGCCGGACAAAGAATGTAATATTTGAGCAACGGAAAAGTGCGATGAGGTGAGTTGACGAGCAGCTTGGCAGTACGTAAACAATGACAATACGATGAAAGCACAGCCTGTGGTTGATAACGAGCGAGCGCGGTTGATGGTAACGAGCGAGCGCGGTTGATGGTAACGAGCGAGCGCGGTTGATGGTAACGAGCGAGCGCGGTTGATGGTAACTAGCGAGCGCGGTTGATGGTAACGAGCGAGCGCGGTTGATGGTAACGAGCGAGCGCGGTTGATGGTAACCAGCGAGCGCGGTTGATGGTAACCAGCGAGCGCGGTTGATGGTAACCAGCGAGCGCGGTTGATGGTAACCAGCGAGCGCGGTTGATGGTAACCAGCGAGCGCGGTTGATGGTAACCAGCGAGCGCGGTTGATGGTAACCAGCGAGCGCGGTTGATGGTAACGAGCGAGCGCGGTTGATGGTAACGAGCGAGCGCGGTTGATGGTAACGAGCGAGCGTTGTTGATGATAACGAGCGAGCGTGGTTGATGGTGACGAGCGAGCGTGGTTGATGGTGACGAGCGAGCGTGGTTGATGTTGACGAGCGAGCGTGGCTGATGCTAACGAGCGTGGCTGATGCTAACGAGCGTGGTTGATGCTAACGAGCATGGCTGATGCTAACGAGCGTGGCTGATGCTAACGAGCGTGGCTGATGCTAACGAGCGAGCGTGGTTGATGCTAACGAGCGAGCGTGGTTGATGCTAACGAGCGATTTTGATCAATGGGCAGGGGAGTTGGAAAGAGAGATGAAGTTAGTGATGGGGGAAAAGGGAGGGGGGGGGAAAGAGAGTTTGGATAAGAGAGGGAAAATAAATTAATGTTTTAAAAGGAAGAAGAAAAAATAGAGTGCGAGGCCGATAATTTGGCACATAGTGGCAGCTTGTTCCTGTGTCAGGAGGCCAGCGGCGAGAAGGAACCGAATCGTGATGGGGCACAAACGGCGGAGTTTTGTCAAGAGGCCGTCTCATTCAGCCTCTCTGGAGCGACACAGATCAGCATTGCAGGCTAGTTTTGTATGGAAGTAGGAGTAAACAAACAGGAAATAGTTACAATGATCTTCTGCCACGATCTAAACACGACTGAACGACGGACTTTGCAGGGCGACGACATCCCTCACGTGCCTGCGATGCGTCAATCCATTGTCTAATAGCTGCGCAAGAGCCAGCTCCATCGCTCCATCTCCGCGTTGGATGTGCTTCTCAGCCGCTGCCCCCCCTTTGGTTGCCAATGCATCATTAGGCGTTCCATCGGACACCATAAATTAGACTTTATTTGCGTACAGAAATGGATGCAGTGGCTCAATTTTCATCCCCAGACACGGCTAAGATCAGTGGCGAGTGACACCTGAACCATCCCCGAGCCGCAGCCCCCCTACCGCACCTTCAAACAACCGACTCTGACATGAGAATAACCTCCTGAGTCACACAGCTCCTGATATACACCTCTCTTCTCAACGCCATAATTACAAAGACTTTGTTTTACTGAAGACAGCTGTGTAGTCTCTAGCGAGCAGTGCTGCAGCGGCAACGCGAGCTACAGACGCCACGGCTCGTCCAACCTAATACGATTACGCAACACGATTTTTAATTGTGCGCATATACAGCCCTTTTGAGATCCACTACACCGAGTTGTGGGGGATATATAACCACACTTCACAACGCCCATGGGTGTGGGTTGGTGACAAGCGGCCAGCGTGGACGCAAGAGCACAGAAGCACGGCAAGGATTTTGCTGCACCGCCAACCACTTAGCCACATAAACCGTACGCGGGAAGCGTCAGCATTTATTTGACCGCCAAATGTCAGCGATTTCCTGCTCAAGTGAGTGCCGAGGCGGCGATCACTCATCTCCCCGTTTACAAGCCCTGAGCCAGTGGCGGAAATTCCACATTCCTGTGGCGGGTGCGCGAATATCCACAGGACAACCACTGCCGGCTTCCCCAACACAGCCGTGCTCGTGGATTTTATAGAGGGGGAGGGGGCACATGGGGCGGCGGGCAATCAGTCCAAGGCAGATGGGAAAAAGGGAAGGTGGTCAGAGCCTGGACTTGACATTTGGGACAAGGCATTGACAGCACGGATGGCTGACGATAAGGGGGGTGGGGGGGACACAAGCAATGGTCGCCAAGTTCAATTTGTTATCAACGAAACAAAGGAGTGCCATGCGTCCGGGAGGGGGACGGCAGCTGAGGATACAAAAAAAAGGCCCCAAGCCGCTTTCCTGCCCCACACCCCACTTGCACAGGGACACCCTGATGAGATAACCACCAACCCAAGGCCCATTGGCCCAGGCAGCAACTCAGGATCCACACGTGGTTTAGTATGTGTGCAAAATTTGGCATTTGCACATTGCGTACGGGGGGGGGCGGAGGCGAGTGCGGTTGGGTTTCTTTATTAGCGTCGTCGGTGAGAGTGCCTTATAAATACCGGCGCTCTTTTGAAATGAAACTCACATTTCAAAATCACACTAACACCGAAGGACAAAGATACCCACACAAAGCCTACGCAATCTGTTGGGGCAAGTGCTGTTAAGCAAGCACCTATTGGTGACCGCACAGCGCATGAGGGTGTGGTGCGGCAAACACCACGCCTGGCTGATTTTGACTCCCCCCATATCTGATGGTTACATGTTGTGCCAGGATAGCGGCTTGGGGCTTTTATTTACGCGATCTAACCAAAAAACCTCTATTATGGATATTGGTTGCGAAAGCCTACGTGTTAAACCGATGTTGTACCAGTTACTCATTTAAGGCGGATTCACCCAGATGGTGGGAGGAAATCCATTGACAGTTCAAATATTCGCCATTCAAGTTAGCCATGAACAGGGTTCTAACTAGGAAAACAGTTTCCTTTCTCCCTCCTTGCACCCTTCAACTGGAAACAACTTCCCCTGTACATTTAGCATCGTCTCTCTCCTCAACTTCCTTTCGTTCCTCTCTTAAAAGCCTCAATTCTCCATTGCCCATTCCTTCCCTCTTCCTCCTCCCTCGCTCCACTCCTTCTGCCTCTTTGTGACTCCATGTGCCCTCTCTTAGTCACTCATTCTTCGGCCCTTGCATGCCCCCTTGCCATTCCAATTCACTATTTTTGTTATTACTTGTAAAAACTATGTAAAGCACCTTGAGCGATGGCACTCTATAAATGTATAAAGATAAGAAAGCGCAGTGTGCTAACCACTGTACCCACCGCTCACCATAGCTCTCACGAGTGCACATTCATATTCAGCGTATTATCCTGGAAACAAGACCCAGTCACGTGTTTTGACTTTCTGCTGTCAATGGCATGGCGTGTGTGCATGCGTGCGTGCCTTTCTTCAACAAGCCAAACACCACATCCAAGAACCCTCCCCCCAGCTGGAAGAGGCAAGGCCAACAACAGCCGGGGGGAGATGTCCCCCCCCCCTTTTTTAAACTGAACAGTAAGCGGTGCATCATCTGGTGCGAGAGAACGGCACCAAAAAAAATGCTCCGGAACTATTTTCTGAATAGGTCTCGATATCCGCATTCGAAGCCTAACTCCACACAACATTTCTCATCGCCGGCAGCTAGGGGAAGGGAAAACAGCCTAATGCCAGCAACCACCAGGGAGATGGAGCGACGAAATCGGTTCATGTGCTCGGTGGACCGTTACACCGTTAGGACCGCGAGATGTGGCGATGGGCTTGGGGATGTAAGCGCCTTCGTCCGGCAGTTGGATCTGCCGTGGCTGCAGCCGATGAGCGAGCGAGCGAGCGAGCGGCTGCGCGTCGACGATGAAGCTACCTTGCCGAGGTTGAGGTCTTCGTATTTGTCGGCGAAGCTGCTGAACTCGCGGAGGCTGCCGTACAAGTTGACGTAGCACGGACCGAACGTGGGCAAGAACCCAGTGGTGTCGTCCACTGGGGGCAAAAAGAACGACGGCGACCGGGGAACAGCGGTCAAGCGTCGACGTGGGAGCGGGAGCGTTCGAACACCGCGCGCGGTTCACCAGCATCGCGGCAATTCGTCAAACCTCAGAATCATCGTCATCATCATCACCGTCGTCATCATTATCAGCAGTCACTGCAATCAATTTGAAATATTAAAAACATCAGCAACAGCCCACCGCTTTTAAAACTGCTGTGGCACAACGAAACCTGTGTGAAAATTGGCCACGGTGCAATACGTTTGGTCACACGGAGGGGGAGGGAGGGGGGCATGTTTTGTTGGGCCTGCCCGGGTTGGTACGGAGACGGAAGCTGCTGCTGCTACTGCACCCACTCAAATGGGACTCGGTGAGCATTCCTGTGGGAGGGCGTGTGTGCCTGTGCCGAGCCCAGCCCAGCATGTCCATGACTGCGCACGCGTTTCGGAATGCCAAATTGAGTTGTGAAACGCAACCCTCGTGCACTGTATGGTAACGATACAAGGCATATATGCGGATTGCCAAAGGCAAGTGCTTAATGCACGAATGCATTACGTAGATTTATATTGTAACAGGTAAAGGCACATCCCCTTCACCGTATGTATATTTTAGCTATTGTATATTTTAGATTTTATTTTATTAAATTTTTACATACTTTAGCTCCTTAGTATTAATTAGACTTGTACCTTTAGTATAGTTAGACTTGTAAACCACTTATTTAAGATTCCTAAATGTTGAATGTATGCACCTTCCGGCCAAAGTAAATTCCTTTTCTGTGCGAACTTTCATGGCGAATAAAACCCTTTCTTTCTGATATATTCCTTTACCAAAGGAGCAAAGAAAAATACATATGGAATCAAATGCATATTTAACCACAAATGTGCCATTCACTTCAACTAAAGTCTCAACTTTGCAGACAAACTCCATGTGGTGAGACTTGCCACGCAGATCGCTTTTGCACGTCGCCGTTGATCAACGTTTTAAAAGTAAAACAAATCAATTCTCGCCCCCACCCCAGTCTTCTTCCTACTCCCCTTCCTCCTCCTCGTAATTACCCGAATGCGTACCAACAATGTGCACGCAAAATGAGGGGAGTGGGGGGGGTGGCCAGTGCGCAGGAAATGAGTGGCCCCTGTAAAAAAGCAAAAGGCCTTCAAGCTAAATCCAATCGTGCTCACCCTCCCACCCTCCTCACAGCGTCACGCCGGAGTGCTCCGCGGGATTGCCTCCTACGCAGCGAGAGAGAGAGCTCGCTCGCGTCTAGGCTGAAAGAGTCCGCACTTGAACAAGACTCACTTCGAGCTGCCTGTCGGAGGCAGTACGGCAAATAGCCTGCGCGAAAATTAGCTATCAGCTCATTCGTAATCAACGTTTTTGGGTTTAGATCGCGTTATTTATAAATGTGTCGTAACCCTCCACCACCCGACACGGCCAATCAGTAAAAAAGTGTCACGTTGACAAAAGACAAATAGTTCACTGCTTTAGCCCACCGGTGTGTTGAAGCGTGAAACCACAACATTTACATTTTTTTGTAAACACCGGTGGGCAAAAGCAGTGAACTATTTGTCTTGTCAACGTGACACTTTTTTACTAATTGGCCGTGTCGTATGGTGGAGGGTTATGACACATTTATAAATAACGAGATCTAAACCGAAAAAGGTTGATTATGAATATTGGTCGCGAAAGCCTACGTGTTAAACTATCAGCTCATGTCAGTGCTGGAGATTCTCAACGTTGTGAGCTTGTTCCCTTCCACACGCAGCTCATTTCTTTGCTGAAGACGCTAAAAAAATAGTGGAGGGGGCGGCGATGCGGAATGTGACCTTTCACACAGGTTTCATTGTCAACCAAGAGCATTCAAACATTTACACAAATATTTAAATCCGGTTAGTCCATTAATCCAGGGGCTTTACAGCATTTAGAAAAGTGAAGTCAAGGATGGTAATTAGAGCACGTTTCATCACTGCTTCAACCGATGGAAAGGATAAAATAATGACCGTGTTAGACATTTGAAAGCCCCTGGATTAAACGAACTACGTCTATAAAGATGCCTGTACAGTCAACTCTCAGCCATTGGTGATGTGTGGGGGCCCAGCCTGGATAAAAGTAAAACAGGAATTAAAAACGTATTTAAATATTAATTTAACACTAGGCCATGTAGAATGTTCAGTTTGTATTACATATTTCTTTAAGTAAATTGGATTATAGTGACCCACCATTAGCGAGGAGCGGCTAATTCGTAAACTATTCATGGATGAGAAAAGATATTCAACATTTTTTTTGCACCAGCGTGGTTAATCCACAACCCAAATAATCGAGAGTTGACCATACTGTCGGCTAAACACAGACGGTCAGTGTTGATTACGTGAACACACATGCACACACACGTTAATATCAAATGCACACACGGGATTAGGAAGGTGGTATGGATTTTTGCACTCATGAGCTTCCAGCAGCACTCATCTGCTTACGAGCCCTGAACCAGCAAGTGGAAATTCCACATTACTATGGTTGGAGGGGGGGGCACAGTTTATAAAACAACCACAGCTGACTTCCAAAAAAATTCCATTTTTTTGTTGTCAACCACCGTCGACTGAATGAACCATTTGCTGTTTAGGGTCACGACAATTCCACTGGAGCGGCTATTTTAGTGATAAGATGAGAACACGCATTGACTGGCAGTGCCTCTGGCGAATGGCAGAGAGTCAGATGAGTCCATTGTAAGCGACACAGGAGGCGAACTGAAGATCTAGATTCTTACACTCAATATATGAAATTGTTTCATAGATGTATCTGCTGCATACATATTCATCAACCAATTTCAAAACAGGACGGATCGGTGTCCTCTTATTGAAATAAAAGTAGCAATGCACCGAGTTGTATTTAACAAATACTGATTACCGTGGTCGGTGTCATTTGGAAAACATCCACTGATAGTAACAACGCAACGCGATGGCAAACGAGTCTCGAGTTTGAAAGCGTGGTTCTTGAATACTGTAGGAATCGACGCTATTCTGCTTGCAAATATAGTCATAAGACGATAAGTTAAAAGCATGCTATGCATTGTGACATCACACAGGGATACACACGTGTGTGTATATGCAAAAAAGTGTAACTTCAGCGACACTTCTCCGGTTCAATTCCAAGCCCTCGATTCACCGAGGATCTGCTAAACGAGGGGATTAATTTGTGATCGATTGCACAGTTTAAATCGCTGTCATCGCAGCACGTTGGCCAATGATGATGATGATGTCAAGGTCTTCTGTAAGCATCTGCTGTATATTGAAAAAATTCAAACTGCAATGACCTACAAGGAAGTGGTCATTGAGTTTGTAGAAATGGGAACACGTTAGTAAAATTACTTAACGAATGTTTTAAAACCCATAATGAGTACATCATGGTATTCGATGAATAATGATAAAGTCAATTAACTGTTGAGGCCGCATTTCGATTGACAAAATGCACATTAGCGTAAAATTTTCAAACATTATATACTGTGCACATGCTCTCCATGTAGTATTGACACTTTGGAGATTTATTCTCTGCAGATAAATGTGCAATTGCACATTGCTCAGAATGGGACAGATGAAGTGTCTGCATAGATGTCAGCTGGCCGGGGAACACGAACGCCTGAGCCTCGCGTATAACAAGCGTGATGCTGCTTTCGGCTACAGCGAGAACATTGCTGCCATCAGTCCACGATGAACTTCAGTAGGCACAATGACCCACCAAGGGGAGGAGAGAGTGGTGAAAGGGTAGATTAGCTTTGTGTACAGATTATTGCCAAATCCAATGATCCATAAACATTAAAAAAATTCACGTTCGTAAATAACACCGATTTGAAGGGAAAAAAGATGCGACAGGCAACACTGCAGTCAGTGGCCCTTTTTCATCGTTATATATTTGTCCTTTTAAGGCCAGTGTTATTGACAAATGCGTTGATTTTTTGTTTGTTATTTGTGGCTGTGCACCACTGCCACTTAGCAGCATTACCAACATAATTTGTAAAAAAAATTACGGCAATCCAGACACCTGTACACTTAGTTTCCCACCACTCACACGCACTTCCCTCCCCAAAGTTGGTTCTATGCCTACTTGTTCGTCCTGTTTTGATGAGAACATTGCAGCAACCGACTGATGGCGAAATCGTGATGGGCAGCAAGAAGGCAGTGGAGCAAATCTCACTGTTTTGCACGGGATGTGCGCCCATGCCGAACGCTACCCCAGTTTCGCCAACTGGTCGTATTAAGCGGTGTCAAGTGCGGTCAAGTAACCACCACGGCACGGGTGGCATGGGGAGGAGGCCCGAATCCGGCAGTGAATAGACCAAATGACTGCAAACGGACGCGATTAATGCAATGTCTTTGCAGTCATTGAAACATCCTCGCTCGTTACACGAAAGGCCAGCCGTTGCCCAGCTTGCCTTGTTGAGTAAATTAATAGTTTGCTTCATGCACAAACGATTAAGATAGGCAAAGCCACACAGCAAAGCTGCCAGTGATGTATCTAACGAGCAGCGGAGGATCACCCCCCCCTCCCCCAGCCCCTTTATCATAAATGGTGAATTCCACTGTTACAATTCAGTCTTCCATCGCCAACACACAAAGTGAGGAATGCACCATTTTAATAAGAGTTGGGAGGGGGGTGATTTCACCACCGTTGCTCCAAATACATCGCCAACAATTACCACTACAGCAGGAAGCCCCCTGGGAAATGGAAGCGTCATCTGGGTTGCACAAGAAATGTACACACAAATGGAGATAAAATAAATGTTACCGACCGTACATTCATTTTACTCTTACGCAAACGTTTCACAGTGAGCGCACGGGGTCGTGTAGAGGCATGCAATATTCCACGAGAGCGAAAAACCTGGACATCTTTACAGAAACTGAGGAAGAATTCATTTAACGCGTGCAGAAATACTCTCGTTTCTGAACGAGTCCAGCAAATTACCGGGTTTCCAATTCATTATTTTTAGTCAAAAACAGCTGTAGTTCATCTGAAAGTTTAGAAACAATTGATGGGACAGATCAGATGTACGCATCATTCCAAACAAAAAAAAAGTACCTGATAAAGATGTTTATCATGCTTCAATTTTTTTTCTTCTAAACAAAACGCATTGAGGATGAAGTGAATATGTTTAAAGTTGAACTAAGTAACGTGACGGAGGCCATCAAATTGCAGTTATAATTTTGGATGCTATGCTAAGATGAATACGTTAATACGATTCTAATCATCACAGTGCATCATAAGCCAAGTGATCACGAGCTTACATATTGTGGAAATGTTAAGTTACTATCCCGCTAAACGTTTTCTTAATCAACTTTGCTTAGTCCGATTAAGTAGCCATTTCTTCTCCTGATTATTGGAAACCGAGTGAACTTGTGCTCAAATGCCATGACCCAGTATACACCCACAGCTGGAAATGACACGAATTAAAAACATGCATGCATTTAAATTCTCCAGTGAGCGAACGACGAGAGGAATTGGCGCTGTAAATCTGTACCTTCCAAAGTGCCGCCTGCGAAAGAGATCTTGGACATGGAGAGGAAAGCGGTTCCGATGGTGTCGTTGTGACTCAAACGATCCCTATAAATAAAATACATTTTATATACGTAAAACAATCCCGGTAAATTACATTTAAAACCGGGATGGGACGAGGAACGTTTTCCTTACTGGAAGATCAAATATGGCTTTCGAGTACCTTTTGCCGGCCCACACATTAACCGTGCACCCCTGGCATCGTCCGATTATCACGCAAAATAGACCGCAAGATGTGCGTGTCCACCGAGCGGAAGAGAGAGGGACGCGTCCAGTGACAGCGGTGAACGGGTGCGTTGAAAGTAGAAACAGCGTTGTGCAGTTAAAAATATTATCACCACCGCCTAGTACACGATGAGTGGGATCGATAAAGTATAGTTTGTGGGGCTGTTATCAGTGATGGGCTTCATGTTGTCACGGGGCTTAGATTCCCTGACCTCGTGTTAAATAAAATATTTAAAATACTTTTTTTTTAAAACACGCTTTAATGAAATGTATCCGGTCCGAGCTGCCCCTCCCCCTGCCCCCATCGCCCCTCCCCTCCTTGCACATCCCCCGCCCCTGGGCGTGGCTCCCCGAGGCTTGCCGTGACGTAAGGGACCGTGGTGATTTACAGCCAACGTGAGTTGTTTCAAAATTTTTTGTTATGTTTAATGATAGAATATAGTATTGTCATCAGTATGACATACCTATACGAAGTTTGCAGTCGATACGACATTGGGAAGACGGTTGAAATTGAATGACAAAATTTGAGGATACGACAACAGACGGAGTGAGTTAAATAAAAGCGTGTAAAAAAGACAAAATTATACAACATTGAGGACTTAAAGAGTATAAATTCTACAGAATCTCAAGATGCTGTACAAAAGAGTGGAAGGTGTAAATCAACCAGAAACTAAATGTGCGTATTATAATTTTAACACCCAACAATTATAAAGAGACAATGATAACATAAAAATTAACTGCACCGCATCATTACCGGTGCAATATAAAAACTAAAAGTTAAGTGTTTAACCAGTTGTTACAATTTACAAGGCAATTAACATGCATGTGCAAAGTCAGAACTTGCCAGTCAAGTAGAGTTAACTTCATTCTTTCACACATGGAAGGAAACTGCAGATAAAGAATCACTATTATAAATTTTGACATTACTTGATTTTTTTGCGTGCAAACATGCAAGCCCAAAAAGTCTAAACTCTAAACTAAAGATGTGCATTCATTTGTTACAAGTACGGTATTTGTAAATGTAATGATAGAAAATTAAAACTAAACCTTCAAAAAGAAATAATATTTAAACTCTTTGTGTGCTGTAATGCTAGGATCATGGAAAATGAAAATATTATACATTATTTTTTCATTATATCCCCTCATTTGTAGTGGATTCTCTAGGTACACACACATGTTTCCTCCCACACAAAGCCAGACACTCAATAAAGGTCAAACATCCCAAGGCAGGATCCTCTTGTAAAAGAGAGTCTGGGCACTCCACGTTTTCCTGGCTAAACAATTCCTGTATAATAATGTCAATCGGTTTTCTAGTTTTCTATTCCTGTGCTGAATGTACCCTGCAAGTTTGTGGAATTATCTTTGCTATAACATCGGGAACGTAGCAGAAGTTGTTTTGAATTGAACCGACTGCTGATGAGACACTGAAGGTAAAAAAAAGACCCAGAATGATTTGCAGCTTAAATAAATGCTGCAGGAATACATGTGTTTGGAAGGCCATAGGCTGATGTAAACATTTTTATTTAGTTGGCTAAATTGACTTCCTATCCATTCATTATGTATTCAAAACGGACATTCTTGTCTGCCCATTATACATGTTATCCTTTTAAAACAGTACACACAATTACCTTGTACCAAAATAATACTTTGATACTCATTTTCAAAATTGCTGTTGTTTAATAAATACACAAATAGGTATTTCAAGACGACACTATTCTCCAAGGCTCCCCTTACTCAAAGCTGTGAGATTTTATCTTAAACGAAGCGGGCTTCAGAATAGAACAGAACATATTGTACAATAAAGTTCAATCTCACCCTGACGGGCAGATTCAAAGCCTCATTCCACTCTGGGTTTGCATTCTTCTGGATGATCCGCGTGCATTCCTGTTATTTTGGGAGACGGGCAGAATGAAAAATGCGGCATAGAGCCGGTGAACATCTCATCATATGCACGACGGTAAAAACAAAGTTTGGATTTACACAGCATCGAAAGACAACTGTCTCAAAACAGTGGGCAATTTGGTCTTGTAGAGTGCGGGCGGTCAGTCATAGCCGGAGGTGGGGGGAAAACAATGGAATGTCTTGACGCTTAAACTAGAAGAGGGGAGCAAGGGAGTCGACAGCTCAGATGGCTGGGAGGAGGAGACCCAGACTGGGGGTGGCAGCAGGTGAAAATGAGACACTTCCCATTGCCACAATGTGCTCTTGATGGATCTTGTGATGCATAAACATTCCCTCGATTATGACGCTCAAGGAAGGCAATCAGAAAAACTAGCGGCGGCGTTTCACGAGTAATCAACGGTTACCTTTTTCCCAGCGAATGTGACCTCCAGGAAGGGGTCGACCAGATTCTTCTTGTTGCCCTCCATGCCGAAGACCTCCTTGACTCCCTGCAGGATGGCGTCGTCCACTGCCAGGGTGACGGGCAAAGCGGAGGGGGAGGTTAGAGTTGGGAAAACAAATCGGCCCCAAACTAAGCAGAACCGTTTGCTGTTATCAAACAATAGAGGCATTTCCCGTTATCATAGTAAACTGTCCGTTATCACAATAAACGGTAGCTGTAATGGAAGAATTAGGCTGATGGCCAGAGCAACCCATTGTGTTTTAACGAACCATGATTGAAGAACTAGGCTGATGGCCAGAGCAACGCATTATTTTTTTAATGAACCAATGGTCAGGAGCAGAGATAATTTTGTTGACCTCTTCTCCCAATTGTGCTACGTCACAAGACGAAGAATCCATCTGAATCTCACGCACAGCGGCAAGCCTCCTCGTGTAACAGGGCGGACCCACAGAAGGCACCATCGCACGCAGTCCCTTTCCAGTGCCCTCTTTGCCCACACAGTAGGAAGCAGCACTCTCTCATACGCTCTGCCACCGAGGGTGATGTTTGTCACACGGCAGTCAAACGGACGTGTTCTTACTCTTTGTTTTTTTCGGTAAAGTCACGTAGGTAAAAAAATAAAATAAAAGTAAATTAAATCACGACGTTTCCGGAGGCAACACAAGCTTCCGTCTTCAGGTGGCACTGTCACAGCAAAATTACTGTATCACTTGACGGTGCTGTGACAGTGCCATTTGAAGACAGAAGCTTGTGTTGCCTCCGAAACGTCGTGATTTAATTTACATTTATTAATTTTTTTCCTACGTGACTTTACCGAAAAAAACCAAAGAGTATGGACCCTTGCAGTCACGAAAACTTCAAATCTAGAATTAAAGGACACGTTCTTGTATTATTCGCAGGGGATGGAAGTTAGCCACGTTAAGTATAGAACCAATTACTTTTTTGGTGCAGCCATTGGTGAGGAGCCTGAGACCATCAACTCACTACATTTGAAAATATTTTCTTAATTACAGTTTGCTGCCTGGATTCAAACCCAGGTTTCTCAGCGCACTTACTTCAGTCACCTGGCCACCTCCTTAAAATACCTGTTTAATAATTTAGTACGTAACGTGGCTACGAAATTACACCTTAAAATTTGATCAAATATTTGTTTCTTTTTTGCTGTGTAAGTGGCATAAGAACGGTGTTCATTGCTAGTAATGCCTGCCTCCTATTACATGCGATAATGCATTTGCATGGGGAAGCAGTGGCATGTATAGCTCCTACACGATGTGACACTTCATTTGCATCTGGGATGGAAACATGCGAGTAAAACGTCTGCCCGCCCGCCCGCTTGCTGGTTCGATCGCTTGCCCACTCGCCCACTCGCTCACTCTGTGGCACGTCCTCAGCTCGGTAGACGCGCAGAGAGAACACGGCCCCTCGCAGGTTCACCCCGGCCGGCCGAAGGAGATTATTTTCAATGTCTTCCTCATCCTCAGTCTTCACTTTCTTTTCCACCTGGTAGTGGAAAATAATAATAAAAGCTGAAGGTGGGGGGGGAGTAAAGAAGTATGGAGAGATGCATGCTTGGATTTATGTTGAGAGACCGGAAGATAAGCGTATGGGATTCGTGAATACATGCCGGTAACTGACAATTCAAACTCAAGAAAAATTAGTGGGCTTTGGGCAGGACAAATTTCTAGAAGGGATGATGGCTGATGTTCAAGAATGATGACAGTGGCAGCCGCTGGTGTGTAGGAGCTTAATGGATTTTTACATTGCAAGATCACGGGAAATGGCAGCAGCTTTGGGAGGACTTCATCCAACAGTGGATTGAGAATGTCTGGAGACGATCATGAGAGGAAATGGATCAAGAAGCAGATTATTGAGGCTTTTCTCAACAGCCATTTGTTTATTTGTGTCTGCATTTATTTGATTGCAAAACAATTTCCAGGGCTGTGATAACATACGTTCTTGGCCAAGCCTGAAATACACACCAAATACAATTAATACATTTCAGTGAAATACTTGTATTCTTGTCTACATGGGTGGGCGGCTATCAAAGGATTCAATTATTCACAAAAAACAATCTGTGAAAATTACTCCTCTTGGTGAGAGAGATATTTTTAAGGCTTTTAAAGAAATCAATTATGACATCTTGAGTTTCCATGTGAAAAAATCATTGCAGTTTCAATTCTGATACAGAGAGGAAGGAACAATGCCCATGTGCACTTTGTGAAACACAAAACAAAAATTACTCCTCTTGGTGAGAGAAACGTCGTGAGAATTATTTTATTATGTTTTATTATTTTTATTATTTTATTACTTCCCTTCTACGTGACTTTACCGAAAGAACCAAGAAGATGAATTCCTGCAGTCACGAAAGCTTTAAATCGAAACAAAACAAAAACTCAGAGATAAACAACCTCCCCAGAAACTAACACGCAGAGAAATTCTCCCTTTGTCACACGTGCCAATGCATGTGACGTTGAGTGCAGCCAATGGGTCTCCACCACTCAGTGCAGCATAACAAACGTCAATAATGGTGTTTGAAAAATCAAACAGGGCATGGGCTAAAGTTTTCTTCAAACAGGATCAGCCACGCACTGGTCAAACCCTCCGTGTTAAGCCAAAGAGGGCTTCTCTAAATATTGTTGGAATTTACACACACACAACACAAGATCGAGCCTTAAAAAGTCTGGCAAGGCACGGGCTGTTGGCAAGCACCTATGAAAGCCATCACGGCACACGAGGGAGGGATGTTAGCCATTTCCACGCCTGGCCAACTGCCTCCCCCCAGTGCCGACTGTATACACACCACAACAGATATAAATTTGTTTGAGTTGACCTCGACGAGGTCAAACGGGTGCTCGCCACTAAATGGCTGCTGTGGCCAGGAATCAAACTCAAGTAACCAGGTTCACAGTGCAGTGAGCTAACCACCGTGCCACCCTTCTTCGTATAAACACACACGCACCACGACAAGTGTGTCAATGGAAACTTTGCATATGAGCACAAAACTCAACTGGCCAAATTTTGCACAAATTTCTTGTCGTAGACAAATTCTTAGGATTAAGAGAATATTTCCATTGACATGGGGAAATTATATCTACAAGCCACATTTAAAAAGTGTTACAGACGATATGAAATATCATGTTGAAAATTCCAAATACTTTCGTGACCGTTTCCTTGTGGATTTTTAATTTTGTGCGAATTGTTATACATTTAAATGAGACCCGTATAATTTTTTCTTATTTTAAGAATTGTACTAACTTTTGATTTTTTTTACTCATGAATAATAATAATAATGATCTACAGCGGTCATAATTTGTCTGCTATGGAATGGTTCCTAGTGGTCTGCCCCCCATCTTCGTCACACATTTGAATAGTCCCACCGTAAAATTATAACCAATTTCATTACAATCATGCAACACAGGTGAGGGAGCCTCGTGTCCTTGCACTGCTGTGCATTTTACAAATGCGTCATCAGTATAATTGGCAGTTACGTCACCTTGTTGAAGGCAGAGAAAAAAAATTATTTAAAAAACTACGAGGATTTTTGGTGGCACACAAACTTTTTTTTGGGGGGGGTGGGTGTGGGAGGGCAGGCTTCCACAACACCCACGGTAGCGATGGCAGCCCCCAGCGTGGCGCTGCACAGAAACACTTACCGGGGCCTCGTCCCCAGTGGCCAGCACAAAGAGGCTGACTTTGAGGTAGCCACGTGCCCCAGCCGCCAAGTCCTCGGGGTCGGACAGGAGCAGCCACTTACGCAGGAACGCGTGGTCTGAACACACAGAAAGGCCAAGGGTTCAGTCGAGAAAAGCCTTTAAAAAAAATAAAACAGTGATGGGCAACCTCAACGAGTTAGTGGTGCCACATGAGCGACCCTCCTTCAGCTCAGTGGACCACAATCTTGAAATTGTGATTGTGTACGAATGACAACACCACACACCACCCCGGGCCGCAGGTTGCCCACCACTCCTTTAAAGCCACCGGTGGAGCAGCTTTCTATTGGCCAGGATTTGATCAATACATTGGCATAAGATCTTTGCAAAAATGACAATGTTGTCGGGTGGTGGAGGGTTAATGACACCAATTTTGGCATAAAACTACCACGTGGCCCAACCCCAAAGAGAAATGCGGATCATCATTATATTGGCTACCAACACCGACGTTTTGAGGGTTTAACCACATCCACCAGGGCCTCACAAGATAGCCTTTACAGTAACTGTATATTACCAGCAGGAGAATGTCCCCATTAATTATATGAATTGTCGCAGATCAATGCGCAACACACCAACCACTGCCACCACCAATTACCAATGTGTTGGGGGGGGGGATTATCATTAATCATAGTATCCACATTGTCAAAAACAACGCCAATACGAACTATAGCCCTGTGCTCTGTGTGTCGTATTTGAGAGGTTTGGGTGTAGCCCCAGACTTGGCAAAGTTAGGCTTTCCTGCACAGACAAGTTTCAGCCAGACTCAGAGTGGGTGTGGAAAACTCTCTCCTCTTCGTAGCTCCGACTCTCACTGTACTCCACCAGAGCATGCGGTAAAGCAAGGTTCGACGGCATGACAAGTCATGTCTGACCCTGTTCCGAGACTCCTGCGCTTAACATTCCTTCAGAGACGGATTTTTAAATTACACTGAACCATAGCAGGGGAGGGTGTAGGGTAAAGTTGTACCACACCTGTAAACACTTACCACGGGCGCAAATAACCGGCGCAACAATTACAAAGAAAATTACCACCATTTAACAATCCGTATGAACTCAAATCTATTCCATGGAATTGTCCCAGTCGTTTCCTTTGCATTTCAGTTATGTTTTTGTTTAAATTCTTGTCAATTACTTTTTCTTGAAAATATGATTCTATATTTAACAACACAAGTTGACTAAAAATTCTACTTGATCATAAACAATCCAGTCTGAATGCAGTCAAATGACACCGCTACATGAAAATTGGGTGCATTAGCCGAGGAAGAGACTTCAGTGAAACTAAGGGAAATCTGTTGACCACACGCTTCACACAATTTACTTCTTGTTGATTGGACGAATCCATGCCACTGGTATGTGTAAAATTAATGACATTATATATCTCTCATATTTGTCAAAAGTCCTTGTGTTTAATGGCATTATTGTACGATAAAAAATACTTAGGAGGAACATTCTTCAGATTGTTTATAGGGCCTTGTTTGTAAGAGGCGAGTTCGTTCTAAGTACAAGGCCGGAACTAATGAAAGGGTGATGCAATAAACAGAGGGGCCTAAAGTGCAACGTGTTCGGAGGCGTTTTGGGTTTACAAATATACACACACATATATATAAATCTCTGTTCAAGTTCTTACTTTGTTCATCGTAGACTGTGCCAATGTCAATCTGCAAATACAACAATGAACCTTTGGACATTAAGCACTTTACCATCAATAGCATGAATAAAAAAAAAATATATAAACACTATATACATTTTATTACACATGTTGAGAAATGTAAATGTTGTGAAAAGTGTGAACCTTTGATATAAAAACAAGACGTAAAATAAGGAAAAGAACTAATAAAAGGGTGAGGCAAATAAAATGACTACATTAATTCGTGTCCGGACATGTGGATTTAAGATTTTCAAAACATCTAAAGGCTCCATTGAGTAAAAGCCATTGTATTTAAAATGTTTTACTGATGGACAAGCTATTCTCCGAGAAATGATACAAAGTCGATCGATCAAAGACGATGAAACTAAACCTATACCACACAGACAGACCAAGCTCGTGTTTATCCCAGGAAGCGGTAAGATGAGCAGCTATTCGCTTGGTCATGTTGGTTTAGCTATGCTGAGTGTGCGTGAGTGTTCTGTGACGCATTACCTTGAAGCCTCCAATTTCAGAGTCCGCTCTGATGGTTGTGGCATTGAATGCCTGGTGAGAGTAGTCACACACACACAACCACAGCACAGTGTCGTCCAGTCAAGACCCCGACGTGTGTGGGTTTAATGCCAGGGTGGGGAACCTTGTTATTACCGATGGCCAGATACGGCTTGCATACCTTTGGGTAGCCACAAATTAACACACAACTGAGGTCACGTCTGCCACTGGAAGAGGCCCATGCAGTGTCAGAAGTGACTGAACGGCCCAGAATTATAAACACGGTTGCAGCCCGAGCGAAAATCGTCTCTTTTAGTACCCGATTAGTGCAGCCAAGATGCTTGCAGTCAGGGATAATTATCCCTTGTGGGCTATTTAGAAGAGGCAGGCCCTCCACTGGCTGTGGGTCGTATGAAAAGGAACTGCAGGCCCTGTGGTATGAAGTTGCGAGCTGTATGTTCTCCACCCCCGGTTTAAAGCGTCGCCCTTAAATAATGTCAAACCGGCTGTGTATATTGCCACTGGTGTGATTTTTCCGACAACGTGCGATGGGACCACAATGGACTCTCTTGTCCGGCAATCTTACCCGAATGTTAATAACTTCGTCAAACAGCTCTCTTGGGGATTCGTGAAAGTTTAAGAAAAAGGTCTGTTGGGAAAAGTGAAAAACACATAATTGATTACCACACGTCAAAAGCAATTTACAATTATCACTTGCACAAATGTCATACATCCACAAAATTTAAGACATGTCAAGTGCCGAGCTTGGTTACTAATTATATTGGGAGACTGCCTGGGAATAATAGCAGGTGTTGAAAGGCTTGAGCTGTGAGGTAGCCAAGACGTTGACGGAACAGCAATGGAGCGATTCAAACGGTGTGGGGGAGTTTTGAGCGTTATCCCTCGTATGTGTAGGTTTCCCCCCATATGAACCCAAACAGTAATGAATGGAATTGACCAAAAAAACATAAGTGCATGGCCCTTTTTGAAAAAGCCTTGAGACTCGGTGAGGCATTCTTGGATAAAGGACATCACGATCAATAATATTATTATTCTTCCACATTTATTTTCACACTGCGGTCCCCCAGTACGCTAAACAAAAATCACTATTTTAAAAAGTGTAGTGAAGAGGTCACCTCATCGAAGTAAGGGTTGTTCCCTTTCTTGATGCGCGTCCGCTTGTTCTGCCCGGCGACAGACACCCTCACCACGGGCTTGATGTTATTGCCGGCCAGCTGTCTCCCCTCGATGATGCGCACACGCACCTGCACACCGCACAGCCCTCGCTCTTTTAACGACAATCGCTACTCCAGACTCGGATTTAAAAAATAAAACAATAGGACCGTGAGAAATGGTGTGCCCAGCTTGACGTTGGGGGCGGCGGGGAATATTTTGTCCAGCGGCTGAGTGATTGTGGCTGACAAAGAGGATTATCATGGCGACCCTCGACTCACAGAAGCATGACAGATGTTCGGCGTGCTGCATGTCGCTCACGCTGGCGTAACATATATCGTTTTGTAATTCCGTGTGAATTGGCAAAATACAGTCAAGCTCAAGGAATGGGGTCGGAGCTTTGAGCCAGTGGTGGAGATTCCCACATTTTCATAACAAGGACTCTATTAATCTTTATTTGAAGCTTTCGTGACTGCAGGAATCTATACTCTTTGGTTCTTTTGGTAAAGTCACTTTGCCGAAAGAACCAAAGAGTAAGGACTCTATTACTATGACAATAATAGCTTTTTTACGGCCTCTTTACAATTATAATCAGCGATGTTCCTCTCTGTTTAACTTACATGGGTGTTTGTAATATTAAATAAATTACAGCCCTCTGGAAATTCCCTGCTAGATGAAAGCATGCCCGTGCTGGGGGGTAGGGGCGATGGGGTGTTTTGTGGTTTGAACCCAGGAACCAGAGCGTGATCCCCAGCCAGGACTCACGTCAGTAGAGTCATCGGCATGTTTCAGTATGCTACAACCCCCATGACCGACGTGGTATTGGCAGGTCTACATCCAACAGTGGATTGCCAAAGGATTTGAGGATTATTTTAATATTACGACTACGTACTGACATCTGCTTTGTTATTATTAAAGCATTGTTTTCATCATAGCCTGCAGATTAAAAAAAAAACTGAAATTGGGTGCAATCCATCACTGGTGTCTTATTTCAATTAAAAACTCGCAATGCATCATAAATCGATCAACTTGACAAAATAAAAAAATGTAAACCGATTTACAAATAGCATTAGTGTTTTGGAATGACTCAGAATTATGTTTTGCTTCCTCCAATTCATTTCCCAAACGATTTTGAAATCGGGTCAGTCACTTATAAAAAAACACATGTAAACTGGGAAAACCCAGTCATTAATTGCTGGCATTGCCTGAAAGTCCTGCGCCTTGTTGGACAGCACTCGCTTCGACTTCTTCTTGCGGATGTTGCCCCTGGGCGGTTTCCCGGCCACGCCGCCATCCCCAATGTCACCGCCTCCCTGCACGATGCCGCTGTCCGCGTCCCCATCGTCCCCATCTTCCTCCTCTCCGTCTCCCGTGTCTATCCCGCATGCCAGACACCCAACAGCCAGGGATTAATTTCCCACCGAATATTTTTGCAGTCGCTGGTTGTTTGAGTAGGCACATGCTTACTATCCACAGTAATTGCGGGATGTATACAATATCATCGTGAAGTCGCACACGCCGTTAGGCAGCATTAAAGAGAGATACAGTATGTATGATGATCTTATTTCACACCATACATAACCAACCGTGCTAACACTGGATTTGGGGTGCTAGGTATATTTTCGAAAGGTTGCCGACCTGGATAGAACCATGAAATTAAGCTTTGCATACGTACATATAACCCTTGCTTCCAAAACCTCAATTACAAACGCAGCCGATTTGTCGAATCCATAACACTGCAAACACCAGGTATGATGCAGATAAGAAAAAAAATGCACGTCGAATAAATGATAGGAAATAATGTTTGACTGGACACAATTGGAAAAGCATAAACATTAGTGAACTTATGAAAATTGGAGGTCAAATCCAAAAATTCCTGTGAATGCTGAGAAAAACATCACAACAGGAAAATGCATCTGGGCTGGAAACAAAGATTATATTAACACCGCCCAAGGGTGCACTGCTCACAAACAATTGGAAGGCACAACGTCCCGTCATGCCTTTGTTACGTGACACGACCTTGCATGGCTAAGACAAGGATGGGAGCAAAGTAAATGCGATGTGGTAGTCACATGACATGAATTTAAGGCATTATGGGAGTCGTGCATTCCTGCTGATTGTAAGCAGCCTGCACCTTAATGTGTTGCCAACCAATTTTCGGAGGCAGATTGGGATCAAAATTATGAAATTAGAAAATAAATATATAACAGGATAGAGTGATTTTGGAAAACTGAATTTGATAGCGAAAATAAACTTGGAAATGTATCTTAACAAGAAAAAAATTAACCCGTAAAAACAAAGTTTTTCACTATAAATCCTTTATATGCGTGGCGGCTAGAGTCCTCTCGTCCTCTGGCTTGAGATGGCTGCCACCTATGGGTCAGATGATTGCATGCCAGCATTAAGCAATTGGTAATTAAATATAATATTTTTGTCCTAAAAAGTGTAAAATTTAGAAAAAGAAATTCACGAACATAATTGTCACGCACAACGAGTCTGTGTGGAAAATGTCAGCTCGATTGGATCACGGGAAGTGGGTTAAAAAACGACCGAAAGATTTGCACGGTCGTAAGCGTGCAAGCAAGCAAGCACGCAAGTGAACTTAATATAAAGGATTTAAAAAGATGAACCTTCAGACTTCACACACACACACATCACCATTGTTTTGTGTGGAAGGGTTTGATAGAGCAAGTCCTCTAGGGCACAAGTCGTGGATGCGGTTGTAAGGACAATGTACACACACGCCCTTTAAATACCAGTTTCATACTTCCATTTTACTACCAAGAGAAGCGAATGCCTTCAGTCGCCCAACATCTACATTTAGTACCGTCCATTTAAAATGGTTTCTAGACGAGTCGAGGCCAAGGACATTACTTTTAACAAAATGTAATTTATTGTACATTTCCTCCATAGTTTGCATATAAACGACAAACATTTTTCCAGTAAATGAATGACAAATCGCCAATGTCCAAATGCGTTGTTTCAATACAATGGACATAATGTAAACACTGGTGGTGCTGCATTGGCAGTGGTGCACAAGCACAGTCAACAACAACACTCATTTGTCCCCAACACTGCCTTAAAAGAAAAAACATCTATAACGGCAGTGTTATTGACGCGAGAGAGTGCATTTTTGTCGTCGTTAACATCATTCGAGCACAACCATCAACTTTCCATTTTTCTAAACTAAAGGGCCCATGACGAAACTTGCTACAATGCTCGAATGGACATTCCCCTAAGTGTAGCAACAACACTCTGACCTACCCATTAAAGAATACGCTCTACAAGTTTACTAGGTTTGTTTTCTCAAACTTCCAACTTCTCTCCGCCTCTCGCTCTCATTGACTTGCTTATTTCTCTGCCCAAACCCCTCACAATTTCTATATAAATACCTCGTCATAGAGGCGTTGTTTCTCTGTGTTTGTCTGTGTGTGTTTGTTTCTCTGTCTCTCTCCGAGCTTGAATTCCCACCTGATGACGGTTGCTTGTGTTGCAATCGAAACGTCGTATTCTATTATTTCTTTTCTTTTATGTCTACGTGACTTTACCGAAAGAATCAACGAGAAAGACGAGGAAATGTTTCATAGTCAGCCCTAACGCCATCAAGGACGGTGCACACCCTGAAAATGGGGGTTCGCTTCGGGGTGGGCGATGAAGGAGTCTTTTCCTTTCACTTAAAGCAGCATACCAATGCGCTTATTGAACGGTTGTAACCAGTGAATATATGCAGATACAATTTCCTGCTATGACATGGATCGATTCTTGCTACGATATACGCAACACTGACTTTTTTTTAAACAAAAGCTGAAGATTCTAAAACGTGGTTGATGGTAGCAAAGCCTTTGGGAAATCGTGCCTTCTCATATCATTGAATGGCCTTAAAAAGTGTCATTCTGTTCACTATCTTGGTGAATGGTTCATACTTGTGTTAAAGGCCAATAGCGCTAAGGTTGTTCAATATTTAATCACCTTTCAAAAAATCGAAGCCCGATTGATGCATCGAAGTTTTGCGGCGCTAATCGTTAAAAGTTCGAATCGATTATTGGACCAGATTCCATTTATTTACCGATTAAGCTGTGTGGAATCGAGCGTAACTCGCAGTAATTTGAACGATGTAGAAAGAAAGAACAATGCGCGTGTTGTATGTTACATCGAGGTTACTGGGAGAATAAAATTAATCAAGAATATTGAACATTTTTAAAACCGGAAAAGCCGAATCGATAAAGAATCGATTCCAGAATCGGTGAATCGTGACGAGGGGCGGCGGTGCAAGTTACGACATGCGTGTGAAATATCAGCGTCACCTGGGTAAGTTGGACGAGTATTACGAGAATATTCAGACGTTCGTCGTTTTAAACGGCTGCGTGTGATGTTGTATTACGACGATTTTAATGTTTGCAAATAAGAGTGAGTTGCGACAATGAAATCCGATTAAGTGCGTCTGCTACAACAACACTCAGCCGTCGGCATCATCACGGGCCATGATCTACCCACTGCTGGATTACGGCGATTCCATTTAGAATTAAGCTAAACTAAGTTGTATTGTTTTAACAAGATAAGGGCACCGCTGCCGCTGGGCTAAGTAACTCTTTCTAGATTTGAAGCTTTCGTGACTGAAAGGGTTCATACTCTTAGTTTTTTTTCGGTAAAGTAACGTAGGTAAAATTTTAAATAAATACTAAAAATAACGTGATTTATTATAATTTTTCTATATTTTTATTCTTGTTTTATTTATTTCTATTTTTACCGACGTGACTTTAACGAAAAAAACTAAGAGTATAAGCAACTCGTATTTGTACTTTTATTAATTTTTATTTTTTACCTACGTGACTTTACCGAAAAAACCTAAGAATATGAATCCTTGCAGTCACGAAAGCTTCAAATCTAGAATATAAGTAACTCGTTTTCAGAAGCGACCTGGCAAATCACGAATGTCACGGCTCAACGTTTATTAGCAGCAGAGGCCAAACAAACACTCGAAAATGTGGAGAAAACAAAAATCTACGCGACCACCGATGAGAGAGAAAGACAGAGACAGCTGTGAGAGTGTGGGGATGGAACCCACGACCTCCTGTACACCTGGCGAGGTGGTTAACATCTTGAAGTTTTAACATCTTCCTTGCCACCCGTGGCCCTAATCCCACTTAAGGCGCATGAACCCGTCAAGGACGCAGACCGACCACATTTCTCCACAATGCACGTGTCCTAAAGAGAAACCAAAATCACCGTGTACGTTCCGATTAACAGAAAGAGTGACACGTTTTTTTTCCTATGAACAGCAAATTATATAATTCTCACCATACACGTGTCGCATCTGCTCGGCTTAAGAAGATGCGCTTCCTGCTCTTGAGCCGACAAACCTTCACCCGCGTGATGTCGCCTTTAACAGTTGATGTAATTTTGTGGTTCCTGCATCAATGTTTTTTTATTCTAAAAAAACCAACAACAACTTAAGATGTTGTTCTCAGTGTTGAGTGTCAACGCACAGGCACGCAACTTGCAATCGGGACATCAAATATAAACGCATCTCACAAGAGTCGTGCGCTCGAGATTTAGGGCTTACACTAAACAAAAATCGAGATTTAAATGACGATACAGCCTTGTAAACATGCCAGGGATGGGCCAATGTTGGCTGGCATGTTTGCTTGGAACCGTTTGAACCAACGTCACCCCAACCAACGTTCAGAGTTTTCTAGGGCTGAATGGATAACACTGGTCAACAACAAAAAACATTGTTTTCTGGCCTGGACTTTTGCAGTTGTTTTAGACTAATTTCAGGGTGCTGATTCCAAATCTGATCTCAGATTTGCTCTATCACATCTCATTTTTATGCTATCGGCATACCCCATTTTCATTGATTTTACCAGAAATTAACTCTGTCACTTATGATTGCAAGTTGTTGCGAGTCAGTGACTGATCTTCTTGGTTCTTTCGGTAAAGTCACGTAGAAGGGAAATAATAAAATAATAAAAATAAAACATAATAAAATCATTCTCACGACGTTTCGGCTACAACGCAAGCAGCCGTCCTCAGGTGAAGACTGCTTTAGTGTTAAAATATGGTGCTGTATTTTTAGGATAGTGTGTTTATAATATAATTTTATGTAGATATCCACATTTATTTAATATTTTTCTTCTGCAGTTTATTGAAAATGCAATATTTGATATCTAAAAAACCTGATGTAATAGACAAAAACTGATGCCAGATTTGGAATCAGCACCCCAAAATTACCTTGAAACCGTTGGAATACCTTATGCCATAAAAAGTGTTGACCAGTGTAATGTACTGCATTCGTTTTCTGCACATGTTTTTACCCTGATCTCCAAAGCAGTTTACTTCGCGAAGGGATATATCTATATTAGCAGCCATCGCCACACGGTTTTAACAACAGAGAATTGCGATTACAATACAGTACTTGTGCCAATGCACAGTCAAACGTGAAATGTTTATTCTAGATTTGAAGCTTTCGTGACTGCAAGGATTCATACTCTTAGGTTTTTTCGGTAAAGTCACGTAGGTAAAAATAAATAATAAAAGATAAATAATGCAAATAATAGAAGAAATAATAGAAATAAAATAATAGAAAATTATAATAATAAAAATAATAGAAAAGTTATTTATTTATATTATTTATTCTATTATTTTTATTATGTATCTTTTATTATTTACTTTTACCTACGTGACTTTCCCGAGAAAACCTAAGAGTATGAAATGTTTACAAGTGTAATGTTCATTTGTTTACACTGCGGGGGTTAACCGATATGGAATTAAGACGAACGTTTCAATTTCGGCAATGCCTTCTTCCGTGTCGTCTCATCTACAACACGGGAACGAAACGCAAAGTTGCGCCCACTTTTCTTTTGTTGCGATGTATTTGCACGTTTGCTTGCTGGGGTGGGTGGCAGTGCCCAAGCCCCATATGGTAGCGGTGGCTGGAGGGGCCTTAACTCCCCCACCTCCTGCTGAAGGTTCGGCCCCCCACCAGAGGTCGCAAACGGGTTTTGATTCCTTACCCGTACCCGGCCGCACCAGGGTCGCAAACGGGTACCCGTACCCGGCCGTACCCGTACCCTACCCGTACCCGACCGGGTACGGGTAGGGTATGGGTATCGGGTACCCGATTGCGACCTCTGGGATGAAGCCATGTTGCAAGCGCGGGTGGGTTGATCCATGGAACTTGAATTGTGAGAAGAGACAAGACTTTGGGAAATGAGTGACAGACAGTTACTCACCAGTGACTCACGGTCTACCCGTACCTGTACCCGGCCGCACCAGGGTCGCAAACGGGTACCCGTACCCGGCTGGGTACGGGTAGCTGGGTTTCGGGTAGGGTACGGGTATCGGGTACCCGGTTGCGACCTCTACCCCCACCCTCTTCCAACGTTGAAAGTTTGTTTAAAGTTTGTTTAACGATGAGAGAGAGAGAGAGTGTGTGTGCCGTGCCCCCGGCTGAGTCAGTTTGCATATGCTGCCCCTATAAACAATGTCACGCTACAGGCTTGGCCTCGCCCAACTGTTCAGATGGACATTTTTGACACTTTCAAGGCGTGGGAGAGAGAATTAAAAGACCTGAAATACCACGCGCGCCGGACGGACTCGAGACTCGGCAATTCGTTTTGCCGTCGTCTTGCGACCAAGATCACCTTTTGCATGTGCTCGATCTCATCAAAACTAATGAAGCCAAGCAGGTTGGTGCCGGGATAGCGGCTTGGTTGGGTGACCATCACATTAAAAAAACAGGCGGTACGGTATCATCGTTACCCAGTGAGCATACAACGTTGAGCCGACGTTGGAACGTGGTTGGAACTGATGGACCAACGTTGGCCCAGCGTTCCATGTTTACTGGGTAGCTGGCAGCACTAACCCCACACTTATAACCATGGTGGTGAAGTATGGTAAAAAAAAACCCAGAACCTCCACAGTATAAAGGGGGCCCACATCCAGCCAGCTGATTGATGAAAGGACTGTACGTAACACCATCGACTTGTTCCTTGAATAAGCTATACATTCCAAAACATTTTTTTACATAATCATGTACCTTTAAAACGACACCCCGTATGTATTCGTGTATGAGGATTTTTAGGATTTGACTGAGGTTTTCTAATTTGTGGAACTCCGCAAATGATCGTTGACGAGACGGGCGTGGTTCGGAATGTCTGCTTGGGAGAATGTCAACGTGTCTGAGCCTATAGCTACACGCCCATTCTCTCCAAACGCACAAATATATGCACATAAAATATATATAAAATAAAGACCCGAAGATAACCATCTCTTTCATGGTTATGCATGAACCAACTTGTACGGTTATACAACGGATTAAAGCTCTGGGCGATTGTGTGTTCAACAAGTAACTGAGAAAATGTTATGCTATCACTCGATATGTAGTGATAAATGCATCAATTCAAATACTTTCTTCACCTCGCCATACATGCATACATTCGTTTGTGTGAATATCAACTACATACAATGAATGAAAGAACGTTATATGCAGCGACACTGTTAAATACAGTTGAACGGGAGTGATCAAAACTGTACGAGACAGATAAGAACAAGATATAATATCAACAAGACAGTAAAAAATTTGACTATAACGCCTTTCATGAATCAAATTTTTTTTTAAATCAACTTAGCAAATCATGGTAGAGGTCGTATTCTACGTAACTTTACCGAAAGAACCAAGAATATGAATCCCTGCAGTCACAAAAGCTTTAAATCGAAAAATGGTAGGGGTCGGTTACATAATTTAACAATTATTACTCACCGTCAATTTTCATATACGTAAAATGTGTGAACGCCTCCTTGTTCCTGCTTAGGATGGAGGTGTGTTTACGAGCTAACCACCATTGTGCCAAGGTATGCTAGCCACGATAGGGCTTCAGGAGAGAGTTTGTGTAGTTTTGCTAATCCTCCGTCGAAGGAGGGCCAACTAGAGTGGTTTATGAAATGGACCGTCGTTTGGATTTCATTGCCACAATCACGCTGGCTTATCATCTTGGGGTGCGCATCGGCCTGTTGACGTTCTCATGCGGTTAATGGTTCCACCGGTGTCTTTAAGGAATATGTCAAAGAGAATAGGGGCAATGTTTGGGTCTCGAATGAGGGGTTTAGTTAGTTCATTAAGTATAATAATGCTAAAGTTGGTCTTACATTCTGGTATTGATGATGCATTGACATGCAAAATCAACCACTGCAAAGCTATGAAACTGTTCAGCAGACACTTTCAGAGAAGTGCAATTCTTTTTAACGCAAACACTTGCTTTATTTTAATCACCAGAGTTTCCACACCGAATCCAATTAAATTGAATTACATTTCCAATTAAATTCACGTCAGGGCATTTCCAAATCTCAGGAATGGAAAGATTCGTGGGAAGTCTTGTGACTTCGCAAAAACACCAGTTAGAAAAATGTTGAATGGTCTACACCCACCTGTCGATTCAATGAATCATCAAAGATTACTTTTTCAAACATTGGTTCTTATTTTAACGCTCCGGTGAATGCTTACAACATCTTTTGGCTGCATGGGTCAACCAACCAACGACATACACATATCGAGACGAGACCTCGACCCTTAACACGTGCGATTCAGTGCATGTTCGGTCACGAGTGTCGAAATCGATATACAAATGGATTACATTGAAGCGTCGTTCCACCCCCTGAGATAACGCAAAGCCTCCTCTGTGCTCCATACCTGTGGCATCTTGTTTTTCCACGGGATCTCCGGGGCCACGCTGGCTTGGCGGGGGACCGGTCCCCGGTGGAGGTACGTAGCCCACTTGCAGGGAGAGCGTGGCCTAACAAGGGGTGTGGGCACACAGGGCAGGACAAATACAGCCCAGCATGCAGTGCAACACAAAGATAATGACAACCGCCCCCCGCTATTTATCCTTATATACCACAAATACCCAATAAACCCTTACCGCCCCGCATCCCCCCCCCCCCCCAATTAATCAATAGGGTCGACTGCTGGATGTCATTTTCTCCATGCACGTTCTATACTGTGGCCGTTCTGTAATCATGAATTAGGTGTGTGAGAGGAGAGGGGGGATGATATATCAACAGCTTTGGTGTGCAGCGTAGTGCGAGATGAAGTCGAAAAGCTGCTGTGGACGGAAGAGATGAAAAGACAAAATACGTTTGATATGTCCAGCTACAGGAGAACCGAAAGCTGTTGAGACAATTATTATTTAGAATTAAGAGGTGTCCAATGAGAATGCAAGCAGCAATTACTGATAAATATGATGAAAAGGAAGGTGGTGTTGGTACATAACGCCCCCCCTTCCCTCTTCCCTTCCATTTCACAAGCATGGAAAATGTGAAGGGGAAAAGTGGACCAAGATAAAAAGGGATCAGTTGGTTGGACAGTGAACAGTTGGGCGAGGCTCTCCATGAGAGATGTAGATCGCTAAAAGTCAGAGAGCATCGGTCATGGACATCGGCCTTCAGCTACGGGGATAGCCCCAGAGAGCCGGGGTGTGTGTGTGTGCGCGCACTCACCCCCGTTGACTGCTGCTTTTCGCTCACAAGGGTCAAGACATAACTGTTGGTGTTTCCCGGTTTCGTCAGCAGTTCGTGCAGCTGGATCTGTGCCGATCCCAGCAAACTGCACCAGCGGCACAAGAGTAAACGCGTTAAATAAACAGTTGCATTGTTTTAATTCACAGCGCCAAATTAATCTGCAAACACTCCGATCATGTACTGTTTTTTTTTAAGGGCAAGAGGATAGCACAGAGAATTCATTATATCACTTCGCATCTACCCTTGGGGAAGAAGCATGCCTAAAATACATTGTTGGGTGATGCGGCTGCTTGGCAGTGGTGCACAAGCAGAGTGAACAAAAACTCATTAATGTATTCATAATCCTGCCTTAAAAGAAATAATATATAGGGAACATTTTTGGAAGACCCTTCTTCACAGCACATTAAAGGTTGCCAGAGGTGGTAAAGTTTTCGTGATTAAAGGGAATTGCGCGGAACTGAGCAGTCAATTCAGCGGCTGAATTACTTCAAGTATCTGCACCATATCGCAGATAATTTAACCCAAGAGTGGCGATGAATTCATCCAAGTTTTCTTATTTGTCCATGGGTGACTGGATAAGGGGGAGTGGCTCAAAGCGAACAATAAGATCCATCAGTGGTGCCCCCACATCAACTCGCACGGGGAATTTCTCCGCAATATTTATGATCTGGCTTTTTAGGTCGCCTTGACTCGCAGTTGCATTTCATCAACTTTCTCAGCCATGAATCTATCCACTGTCAGATGAAGGCCTACCCATGCTGTCATCATCAATCATTGTCACGTGATGCAACACATGACAATGGTTGAGTACTCATTCTACGATTCAAAATTCATTATAGATTTTAGAACTGCTTTGTGTTTAGTTTGTCATCCTTCCCCACACCTCCGATAAGCACGGTTGGCTACGTACTGTGCGAAAGAAATTCAACATTCATAGAACAACCTAAGCTGCCACACACGAGTCGATTTCATCACTCCATCTCCGGAGGATGGCCCCATTGGGCGTATGCCCTACTTTGGCTGCAAATGCCATTTACGTTTGTCCACTGGTCATCATCCCTTCTCAGACGGTCCTGCCAAAGCCCACTTAAATTTCTAAATGGTCAAGATGTCATCTCGAATTTGTGCACATTTTGTAATCCATGTTTTCCTCTTCCGGTCTCAATGCAATTACAAGCATGCTGCTTTGTAATTGTCAAATATTTCATCTGCATGTCGTAGCAGGTAATATGCATCAATTAAAAACTCTTATTTTAGGCACAATTGAATGTTGCGTTTCATTAAGTTAAATTTCCACAAGGACTCCGACCCGCTTGCATTCACCAACCAACTTGGAAATGATCAAGTTGCCCTAATTAAGTGACACTCTCAACCATCTGACACAGACAAGATACTGTACTCAATAGCACATCCCTGTGCTTTTTTGCACATAAACAACTTTTAAAGGAAACCCAAAGTGTACCCTTGCAGGGGGCCCGTACGGGACAACGCGTGCCATTTTAAGCCAAGGCTGTTTTGTAAACAGAACAGTGTTTAACATACGAACACATAGCAGCGAGTCACTCATTCAGTTGTCGGTGTTTGATTACGTGTTAGCCAAACGCTGGACAATATTTTGGTTCCCCAACTGTATGTAGGTCCTTGTCGGCCATTGTTGACTTAGACTTACCATACCACTACTACTATTTTAATTTTACCAGGTAAGGCCCACTGAACTATATAGCTCTTTTTCGGAAGCGATAGCTCAACTTAGTGGCTTATCATGTGGAAATTATAGCAGCCAAATACTCTAAACGCATGTTTCTAAATGTAGAGGCAAAAACTGAAGGACCAGGAGATAAATCCACGCAACCACGGGGAGAACATGGAAACTCACGACCTCCTGCATACCATGCGAGGAAGTTAACATTTTGCAAGGTGAAGGCAATGAAATTTGTATTTTTAAGTAATGGTGTTGATTTGGGGAGGGGGTGGGAGGGCGCTATTTGTGAATCTTATCTACAAAAACTGCGCTTGTCCGATCAGTCGTGCACAAAAACAGGTTGTCATAGGATGCGGGACTATGTGGTGAGCAGGAAAGGGGAATGCATCAAAATTCATTGTCCGATTGCACTTCATATGCCCGAAAAGCGTGGTGGCTGTGCTGCACGTGGCCTGTAACCCAGCACTGTAGGGGCAGCGAGGGTTGGTGGATCGGGAAAATCATAAATGTTGTGAGACTCCCTTCCCGTGGATGTAAAGGTGCTATACCCCTTGCCTGCATAACGCAATACAGCAAAGTGTGGACGAATGGAATCAGTCCCTTCTGTGTGGGATAGAGTGTTGCCCCCTCGCATGGGTGGGGTTTCGCCGGATGTACTGGTTTTCTCCCACGTGTATAAACACTCACCGATTGGCTGAAAACAGCTTAATATAATTGTTGGTACGGCTCATCGCCTGGCAGCCTTCCAGCTTTGGTACCTCAGCGATTGCGAGATGAAATTTGCATGAACAAAGCTATATAAAGTGAATTGTTTTTTTGTTCTAGATTTGAAGCTTTCGTGACTGCAAGGATTCATACTCTTAGTTCTTTCGGTAAAGTCACTTGATGCAGCAAATCTGGCTGTGACGGTCCCACCTGATGACGGAGACTTGTGTTGCCTCCGAAACGTCATGATTTTATTATTTTATTTTTATTAATTTTAATTTCATTTTTTACCTACGTGACTTTACCGAAAGAACTAAGAGTATGATTTTTTGTTAAAACCCCACAATGACGAATATTTTCAAGTCTCGTCAAGTAACCCTGCACCACCGGCATGACCAAAGGGCTGCTTTGAAAAATCAGCCGAGCCACTTTGAAGGGGCCGATATTGCCAATGCATTTTCACTTCTCACAATTCCACAATTTACTGCGCATTTCAAGCACGGTGAAATACTGCATTTATTTACAATTGTCAACAAAAGTTTCGTTACCTGCAGGGCTATACATATATTAACCAGTTTAATGTTAAACATGAGTCTTCGACCAACTAATGAAAGCTTCGAGAACTTAAACGCCACTTGGCAGGCACTTCCGTAGCCCTGACCCTGAAATCCAATCTTTGTAGTTAATATAATTCCTTCCAGATTGAGGCCTCTTTAAGTTGGTAATGCTGGTTTCAAACTGCAAGAGCCTCTCTTAAATTGCATCAGGCACTTCTGACAAGACACCCTGGTTTTCGGAAGTTCTGCTGCGCGATACTTTATCGTTTGCAAGCACTCCTCTTGGAAAGCGTATTTCCACGAAAAATGGGTCATCATTATCTTTTTTGTATTTCTATTGGGCAGGCCGTTGCCCGTGTCGGTTGTGTAAATGCCAAAACAGCACCAATGTTCAATAAGACTGCTCATACGCAAAGATTATTTGCCAAATGTGGCATTGTGCTCCGGCAACAAAAGGCACGTCAACCAAAGTGCCGGTTAACGGGAAGTAAAAAAAAATCCTCAGTCGGTTGGCAGTAAATAACTGACCGTTAAAAGAGAGCCGGTGAAGCTTCAATTTGCTTTGCAGCGTTTGTAAGTTTTCTTTTGTCTGCCTATTGTTACCCTTTACTTTCCAGGAGCCCCTCAATTTAGACGAGGGTAGTGCAACCTCTGGCCCACAGTGCGACGTTGACCGGCATCGCGACCAACTCGGCGGGTGATTTGCCGCGAAATCAGCTACCTACAACGCCCAACCCTGTTCGTGACGCCACAATGGGTCACACGTTCGCGAATTGGTAAGTTGCATTTTGCAAACGCCATGTGAAGTTCGCAGAGTTTCCACGCGACCCTCTCAGCCCACGCAATATCTATGTGCATTCAGTAAAAAGGTATATACGAAGGACTACAAAGCTGATATCACGTCATAAAAATATTTCGTTCAAAAGGAGTTGTCGTGTCGCAAGTGTACAGTCAAAGGAAGCCAACGCTGATCGAGTTTGCACTGAAAGCAGAAGGAAAAACACGGTATTTGCTTTTCAGCAAATACTTGTTATGCACACGACCACTCGCGTTTCCATTGAGGACAAGCGCCGCGCGCAAGGCAAGAAGGGGGAGACCGTACCGACTTTTCCCGATCTTCTCGTAGTCCTTCACCTCCACCACGAGCACCGAGGAAGCTTCCAGAGGAAACCCCTTCAAGTCGAACTCCAGAGCCTGGTGTCAGCCAAACACACACACACAGAGGGGTGTGTATCAGTCATAGAAAACGAACTACTTGTGCACAAAATAACAAATCATAATCAGGATCGTTTGCTCACGATTAATGCAATGTTTCAGGCAATGGACCTTCATAGCTCATGCCAGATAGTATATCATTGTTTTATTTTGAGGTAGTGATAGACAAATGTGTTGAGTTTTTTTGCTTATTTATGCACCAATATCAATGCAATGGCATGAATTTATTTGCTTCATTTAAAGGCTCACTGTGATTATTTTCAGCCAGTGTGGTATATAGTGCTCCATGTGTATTCTGCATTTTCAGTGGAAAACAAATTGAATGAAAATCGTCTTATGGACAAATATTTGTAAGTAACAATACACATTGTTATTTGCATACTCTTGTCACAGCAGTGAGCCAGGAAGTGCAACTCGTTGAGTAAAGAAAAATACAAATGCTTTGACACACGACCCCACGTTTAAATCTAATTTAGAGGTTCAAGCGACGCATAGAATGAGTCAAGAGCACACGGCTTGCGTGCATTTTCTGTGCGTTGTTTGAAATTTATGGTTTTACCGGGCGGCACTATTCTTTTATGATGGGGTTTCGTCGTCATTTTACAGATTTAATTAAAAATAATTGAAGGGCGACTCAAAAGGTCTGGCCAAAGGCTGACCTAACACACACAAAGTATCTCCTTATGCACTCACAAAGACAACACGCAAACCTTTCAAGTGGGCAATTATACATACATTGCCATTGTTTTAAAACCCCTAAACATCATTGGGATATTAAGTTGAGTATAATGTATTTTTGTATTACAATAATTAAACTACATACTTCACAACCCTTTGTCAATCATCTGCTGAAAGAAGACCTCCACACGTCATGTCGGCCATTGTGGTAGTTTGACCATACTTCACCACACCGGTCGGTGTGGGTTGCGGTGACGGGAATAGACCCAGACCCAGAACCGATGTTAGCCATGGGTTCGTAGCGCAGCGCACAAACCTATGCACTACAGCTCCACCACATTATCTTTACATACAAATAATGTATTTCAAAGTTTAACTTATTCTCTGAAACAAACGTTCGGACATGCCTACACACTCGAGGAGTGACTTGGGGTATTGGGCAACAGGAAACGGGTTCCCATGGTGGCAGCTCCTTAAACCCCCCAGCATACAGCCCACATGTGTTTCACTTGGCTCGCAGCCAGGGGTCCTGACACCGCAACGCACGAAGGAGCCGCTCTCCGCAGGAAGAAACGATCAGGGCATCACTTCCATCTGGACAACGGTTTATTAAATCAGTATCCAGCTGGCCAGACGCGGTGCGCCGCCCGTCCTGTTTGTCGCCGGAGTTCACTCAAACCTAGGTGCGGAAATGTTGACGGCCGGCTGAAAAGAACATGGACACACTTTTTTTATTATCACGGCTAGCTGTTGACAATTGTTCATTCCCCTTATTTTCACAGGTTGCTTTGTTTTCCCGAGGAAGTTTGACAGCAGTTGTAGTTGAGCATGTGGGATAATGCTAAAAGTTCCTCACCCCGGTTTTTAAATATTTCTTTAAATGTTTCGATTCAGTCGCCCGCGTGTGACTAAGTAAACAGCGTAACACATGCCTCAATTCTTTCACGTAAAATTCTACGCGATTTGAATGCTTGTTTAGTTTTCTTTTTCCACGATACCGAGAGAGAGATTCTGGTCATATGCACTATTTGTTTGCACTCGAGGTCTCCCTAGGCAAAGAGAGAACTTTGTCTCGAGTGGCTCTTGGTGATTTACACCATCGGTCAATGCCGTTGTCAGTCGAAGGGGTTTTGTTTGACCGTCACGCTGGTCAGTGCGGCCTGGTGGTGGTGGCGAGCCGACGTTAGCCATGGCCAGGAATCTAAACTCAGGTGGCCGAGTTGACAGTACAGCTGTTCACGTATCACCGAGCCTCCGCTACTCCCAATTCTTACATGGTCTTGAGAGGTCCATATATTTTGTACTTTAGTCACCTCAACAAAAATATCAGATTAATCCAATGGTTTTGCTGCTGCACAGTCTACAATTGCACAGTCTCATACTCTGATGGTGCATTGTCCTTGAGTTGTCCGCCTTTTGGCGTCATCTGGTCCAACACCATGTGAGACTAGGCTCTAAAGAAAGCTGTCTCAGGTGTGGACCAATCAATTTCAAGGACAGTGCATACATTAGCAGTTATGTTTTTTGTTTGCATTTCGACTGCAGGTATTGTGGTCAATGCAAACATGACTCCTTGTAAAAAAGGTGTCAGTTTTGTTGCCAGATAAAAGGGTAAAAAACTAATTATCATATTTTGCTACTGGCAAATGAGGTTCCAATGGTGTAAAAAAGTTCCTTTTTAAAGTTTTGACTGGTCATTTGTTGAAGAGGGATCCCAAAAGAGCGTCTCTTACCGGTAATGCAATTTTCAACTGCACCTTACTTTAAATAACATGTGCATATTCTGAATTTAGTGCCGGATCTAGAGAGGAGGTTGCCTTGAGAGACCATATCCAGTAAATACAAATCGTGTTTTGTAGCGATGCATGCCAGGTCTATGACTAAATCAACCGGAATGCGCCTAATACTGTGAAATGTAAATCAAGCAGGATTGAGCTTGGCTAGTGCTCCGATGGACGAACACCATGCACAACGAGGTGTTGTTGGATGACCTCGTGTGGCCGATAAAGGGGGGGCTATCAAGACATTCGGTTTACCAGTGATTTAACCATCCAGCTTGCTTGGTCTAGACAGTTGTTAAATTGAAGATAGGCCACATTCAATGTATATTTGGGGCAGTGCAAAGTCACACAGTCCGTGGTTGAGTGTTTGCAGCCACAGTTGCACTTAGGAGTCTGATATTCCACTTGCGCATGATGTATCCGCATCTAATTCACGTGTGGAAAGGTGTATTTAAGGGTGCGGCAGGGCTAGTAGGGAAGGTCAGTGGAGCAAAATGCATTATTGTGACTCAATATCTATGCTGCTCCGTGCCTTCGTCAACCAACACCGACTAGCGTGGGTGAAGTATGGTCAAAAAATGTAACCCCCGTGACCCGCACAGCGATGAGTTGACAAAGGAGGGCTGCAGAATATGGCTCTGGTGATATCGGTCGTGGCAATACAGTGGCGTCTCGTGATCACCTCGCAAGCTGTACGCGTTTTAAAATGCATGTTGAGCCCTCGGCACTATTCAATGTGTTCATACTGCCCAGACTGGTTTCGGTTGATGAATTAGTTAAACTTAAACACTCAATTGTGTAGGGGGCATGGGGGGGGGGCGCACGCGACCTTTAGGGTATGAAACAGAGTTGCTCGTTTACTGAACACATTTCAAAGCAAAACGTGCAATCAACCTCGCTTAAAAGCAACAATCGGTGTTGCTATATTTGACACGCATCGTACCCTTTACGGACACATCACCCACATTCCGTGGAGGCGAGGCATCCCACGCGACTTGTATGCGGGACTTTGAATTTGAGACACATCGGCCGAGGTGATCGATGTGTGGATTGTCGACATTTAGGTGTCCGTGAAAAACGCACATCAACCGCGTGCATTAATGTTGCGGTCGAGTCAATCCATTGTTGCACTGTACTATGCTCCCACCTTCGAAGCAGCTTGGCGAAGCATGGTCAAATAACCTCCACATGCCACGTAGGCGTGGGGAGCTCCTCATCCAGCAGTAGACCGAAGAAAGGGGCCCTTTTAATGATTCGGTCGTGCAATGTAACGATGCTAACAATTTAGCAATTAATCCCGTCCCCTAAACTCGCGATAGATGTACAAAACACGCGTGTAAGATTCGATCTTTTGATCAAATTTATACAAATTCATTTAATGTGACGCTTGTAGCCACTGCGACTACGATCATTTTGATTTTAGAATCACAAGTCGACAATTGAATTGCCCGGAGGGATTAACGACTACACCCGCTAATGCCATGATATTAAATCAAAACGACAACCCTCTCTCTCCTCTTAGGTAATTCTTTCTCCCACCCCACACGAGGCCTGAACGATTTGGGGAAAATATCTAACTGCGGTTTTTCTGACAGATATTGCGATTTGATTTGCGATAAAAAAAATTAAGTCAAGATTCAGTTCAATATTCAGTGTGTAATAGATTTTAAACATGTGATGGAGCATTGCCACATGATACCATCAAAATATGGACTGCTCTATATATTCTAATGCAAGGATGAGAACTTGAAAGATATGAATTGCTTCCAACATGTATTCATAAAAAATGTTTAATACAACAATCAAACATAAAACAATTGTTAAGTTAAATAAAGTTATAATAAAAATAAACAATTCCTAAAAATATGACTTTTCAAATCGCAAAAAATCGCAGCCTTTGCCATTTGCTAATCGCATTATTTCAAATTTCGATTTGAAATCGATTAATCGTTCAGCCCTACCCCACACCGATTTTTTTTGTTATTCGCTTTTGCCATTGTGAGAACACAATACAATGTGGATTTATATATTCGACCACACTGAGAGCCCGTAAAAAAAACCAATCGTTATATTTTATTGTATAGATAGTTATTAGTCGGTCATGGGCAGACTTTAATAAAAACGTATTGAACTTGAACAGGCAGTTGACAGCGTGGTTATCCGGGTGAAGAAAGTATCCAGCCAGGCTATGGGGGGGCAGTAGAATCGAATTAACAACCTCCCACTGAGAAAAGAATGACGGAAGGCGCGCGGGTGGGGAGCTTTCGACGTATATGGCGGCAGGAATATTCACACTAATGTGGTAAAACCGTCAGTTTGCTTCCTCTGTATGGATGATGTAGATGCAGGGCAACGCCTACAATTTCACATTCTGGTGGTCTGGCCAGATAACCGCATCAGGAGCAGCGGAGTGTAACGCTGTGAGGTCTCCGTATCTGTGGATCGAGCACTGTGTCATCTGTTGTATAGTCTGTTCTGGATGACCACAGTCGCACACTGGAGAGCTTTTTTAAAAATGTCTCTTATCTGACATTTCATTTTCCACATGTGCAGTGGATGCGGCTTTCTGACCAGCTTATACTGAAAATCTGTGGAAAAGAAGAGCTTCATAGCTCATCGGATTCCTCCAGTCTAAATAAAGACTCTTGACCACGAGCTTTCAGCGTGTCTTCCGAAGCCTCACACGACCTCTGCAAAGCGCAGGTCGACCCTGTACTGCGGAGGTGGCCTTGACAGCCACCTTCCAGTTGCCCTCAAGAGGACCCAGCGCCGTGGTGTTTATGGCCTCTGTCGGCAAGCGTCCTGGCAATGCTCACGCTCCTCCGCAAACTGCGAGAGACGCGCGCGCGCGCACGGAGAGTGCCCGCGCGCCGCTCCGAATCTGGCTCTTTAAGGCCCCCTTTGGAATTTCCGTTCATTCTCCCAAACTGCCAAATGCGGTACAGTGAGAGAGACTGTGGCCCAGGCGAAGTTTTTCCAACATTTTTTTATTTGTTGTGGGAGAGGAAGTCATCTGCATTGCCAGGCGACGGTGAATCACTTTGGCCAAGTAAAATAGGCCTGTGGATTCCACGAACATTCATCACTTGGTTGAAGTTTCCCAGGTTGAAGTAAAGCTATTCATGTTGTTAAAATTGTAATTATTCTTGTCTGATGTACACATTTTATTCTCTTATTATTTTAATTTCTTTAGAACTACTTTGTGTTTAGTTTGCCGTGCTTCCCCCGCACCTCCGATTTGCATGGTAGGCTATGTATGGTGCGGAAGAAGTTCAACATACATACGATTAAATCGTTTCTCTAGCTCTTTACAAGAGGATGACTCATTGGGCTAATACATTATCTGAATCAGTCTACAGCACTGCAGTTGTACCCAATCCCAGATGACATCGGAAGGTATGCAGGATTGGAGTCAACCTTGGTAGGCAGTGGAGCAGATTCCATTGCTGTACTGTACTTCTGTGCTGCTGTCTGTACTCCCCCCATCTTCATCAAGCCACACTGATCAGCGGTGAAGTATGGTCAAAAGAACCACCGACGAACTGCACAGCATGGAGAGGCTGTCATCCATCAGTGGACTGCCAAAGGGACGTGCTGTGTGGAGCGGTCGTGCAGCGCTTAACGCACTGCGCTACGAACCCGGCGATCCGAGTTCGATTTCCGGTCACGGCCACCAACACCAGTGACGATTATATGAACCGGTCTTGGACCTCTCCTAGGTGGACTCAGCCTCAAACGAGTACCTTGTGCAGTGTGTAAACATCACTCGGGAGACAAAGGCGTCCGGGCGTGCTGCTGGTCACCCAAGCCCTCGTGTACCCGTTCCGGCCTTCATAGGTGCTCGCTAACACCACTTGCCCCAGTAGTCTGTTAAAGGCTATACGGGGGATCTTTGTCCTTGATATGTCCAAAACAACTTCTTTTTTTTGTTGGAAACGCACCGGGTGTGGCCGGATGATTGGTTGACAGAAATGCCACTAAAAGTGAGACAACTGGTTTTAGAAAGTCCTGGGGTATATTCTTCAAGGTTTCTCATCTATAGCACATTATTTAGCATTCACGTTAATTAATTTCATTTTTTTTAAACCCCATTGTCGCGGACAAGCAATGCTGCAAGATAGTATTACAATACATTGCCATCAACAGGTGACCACCACAGCTGCCTACGATGCAGGTAAGCTAGCTAGCTCGAGACACACGCATGCATATTTTAAACCCTATTGTTAGGTTAGAAGTTTCGGTAAAACAGGCGTGGCGATGGGAACTTCCCTGAGGCATCAATGCTGTGCAGGTTGGACCACTTAAACGCTCGTATGAAGCAGAATAGAATGCTTCCCTATATAATAATAATAAAAACTACTTAAATACAACTTGACTGGCTTTGGTGGCCGTGTGCACATGAAGGGGTAATTGCCGTGCACACAAGGGCTCATCTCTGTGCAGGTTAGATACAATGAGGACGACGACAATTTGTTTTAAGATGAGGATTTGCAAATCGCGTTTCAATGCTATCAACAATTGTAGCATGATAATGAAAATCATCTTAATCAATATTCTGCCTCTCGCCTCTCTGTGCGTTGTGAAGGGCCATTGCCCGAAACGTTGCCTGCAATATATTTGTTCTTTTTAAGGCCACAGTGTTAAAACGAATGTGTTAATTTCATTCAATAATTGTAACTCTGCCACCTTTTCAATAGGAGACGCTAGTTCTTGAGGAATTTAAATAATTTTCAAGTATTTACCCGCTCTGCAGGCAAGGTCAACGCCCTCTCAAAATACACATTTGCATTTGGGAAAGTGGTGGACAGTTTGGACATTTTGTGCATCGTTCATACTCGAATTACGAGGGAAATGACAAGCATCCTTCAAACAACATGAACGACCGTGCGGTGCTTATGATATACACCAATGCAAATCCTCTCCGGTGCAGTGCGTACAAGCAACGTGACATCTGTAACATAATCAACGTTTTATCTGTAATGAATATAATGCAGTACTCAAAATTGTGACGCTGCCGTTGGCGTCAGTACTGCCCTCCAAAAGGGGAAAAACCCCATCGCAGGTGTCGTTTGGGGCAATGGGCCTTGTTCATAGCAGATCAGCCAATGTCTGGAATGTCATCTTTATATGCGTACATTTTCCTTTTAGGGAAGTGTAATTGATGAACGTGTTTAGCATTTTCTCCCAATGCTCAGCTTGAGAAACTGCCCTTTAGAGAAATTGTGCCGCACCTCCATTTCGCACGGTTGGCTACGTACGATGCGAAAGTAGTAAAACATACTTTAAGAAAGGCCAAATTTAAGTCTATCCAACTTTAACTATTTATATTTTACAAGGTAAGGCCCACTAAGCTACATAGCTCTTTTTCAGAAGCCACCTGGTTATCACAAATGATAGCTCAACGAAGTGGCTTATGTGGACATGTATAGCAGCCCAATACTCTTAAACGCATATTTCGAAATGTGGAGGGAAAACCCAGAGGACCCTGATAAAAATCCACCGATCACAGAGAGAACATGCAAACTCCAAATATACAGGCATCAGGGTCCCGTTCGAACACACGACCTTCTGTATACTAGGCGAGTTAATATCTCAACACCGCGTCCCAGGTCTGCCAGGAAGTGGAGACAATTTTGGGACACACCAAATGCAAGGTTTTCCAGCATCAGCAGTTGGACAGGATAGTGGGGCGTGGTTACATTGCACTTGGCATATGCTGAAGCGTCTTATCGTTTTGTAGTCATGAACTGAAAAGCCAACGACTAAGGTGTGTCCTTGCAAAGAGCATGTGACGAGATATTATTTTAACCTGATAAAAAATTTACCCGTAAAAACAAAGTTTTTCACTATAAATCCTTTATATGCGTGGCGGCTAGAGTCCTCTCGTCCTCTGGCTTGAGATGGCTGCCACCTATGGGTCAGATGATTGCCTGCCACCATTAAGCAATTGGTAATTAAATATAAAAAAATTTGCCTAAAAAGTGTAACATTTTGGAAAACATTTTCACGAAAATAAATTGTCACGCACAACGAGTTTGTGTGCAAAATGTCAGCTCGATTGGATCACGGGAAGTGGGTTAAAAAACGACCGAAAGATTTGCACGGTCGTAAGCGCGCAAGCAAGCAAGTGAACTTAATATAAAGGATTTTTTAAAAAGTGACATTTACGGTGAAAAGCACTCACCTCGTTCCATTCTGGATTCAACTCGTTTTCTATGGTTTTCGTCTTTTTCTGTTCACCTGTTACAAACACATACACAATGTGTATTGGTATGTATATTAACAATGTCTTTTATAGTTTTGCAAAAGCCTCGCCGAGCCATTGGGTCAATTCCACACTCATGAGTTTTCAGCGCGTGGTAGGTGGAGGAAACCAAAGAACCTGGCGAATTCCCACCTTGCACACGAGGGTAAAAAAAACTCCACACAGATGGATTCCTCCCATTGGCAAACCATCATCTCCTGGCCACATTGCAGCCCAAGCATACAACCACCTGGTGGTATTCACCATAGGCCATCTCCCAGTCAAGTACTAACCACTCAAGGAAGTTTAATTAATGTGTTGAGTTTGTTTTTGTTATTTGTTCTTGTGCAACACTGTCCAACTCAGCATCACCAAAACATTCGTTTCGATTTGAGGCGCATTTGCGATATGGTCACAGCTATGTACAATCTAGCACCGGGCAGGCATCCTATATACCTGTTTTGAAAAATGTGGATAAAAATCTATCATAATACAGAACTCAATTGATTGTCCAATAACAAAGGGGTAAGATGCAAAGATAGCAACGTTCCCTAGTCGTATAGCTTTTAGCAAACTGTTGGGACGAGTGTTGTTAGAGAGCACCTATGACGGCCGACACGGCACACGAGGTGGTGGGTGGCCAGCACTCAAAAAAAACTATCTTTTCCTAGGTGAGTTTTTTGCAGAACCAACCTGGCCACAACGGATAGTTCAACCAAGTGGCTTATCACGTGGAAATGTATCGCAGCCAAATACTCCAAACTCGTGTCGAGTCTACATGTGGAGGGAAAACCCAGAAGACCCGGAGAAAAATCCACGCGACCACGGGGAGAGATATGCAAACTCCAAATATACAGGCATTGTCAGGATCGGGATCGAACCCACGACCTCCTGTATACCAGGCGAAGTACTCGAATTGGCAGTTGTCGATGCACACCTGCCTGGCTGTGTGAAAGTGAACTGCGAAGCCTGTGTGTAGTGTGTACAGTGAACGTACACATAGGTTGGGTTACAGCGGAGCGGTTAAGGTTCTACGAACAATAGCAGGCACACAAGTTATAGTTGCACGGGCGCTCTCACGGCAACAACTGAACTTTGTGTAACTGCACACGAGCTGCCATGCAAACAAAATAACCTCAATGTTCTTTAAATAAGAACTGGAATGTATGGTAACTTGCGTACAATCCATTTTTTTTCAGTGACGCAATATTAATATTTATAGTGTTGACGAATGATGGCATTCATCCAGCAGTGGAAAGGCACTCAACCAGCAGTGGAGACATCACGGCTACGGATGATTGATGCATGGACATATTTACAACAAAAAAACTACAATAATATTCGATTGATTGTTGCATCCCTCTTACCTCCCAACATTTTTCAACATCCTTCGTGGCATGTGTGTGCACCACGCAAATGTTTTAAGGATATTTAACCAAACGAAAATTATTTTACATGTCCCGAGGAGTTGGTGGAACCAATAAACACATTTAACGTTAGAAAAATCACATGCAAGTGTTTTTCATTTGTACAATGCACATTTATTTCAAACGCGTAAACATTTTAAAAAAATTCAAATCATGTTAACTCATCACAAGTAAGAAAGAAAGACCAATAAAAGAGTCCGAATTATATATTTCAATATACAACTGCTCTTAGCGATCACCCATGAAGGCCGGCACGCCACGCCCGACCGCCTTTGTCTCCCCAGGGCTGATGTTAACACCGCACCAGCTACTCCTTTGCTGGTGCTGCATAGATTATTAAATCGGAGAGATGGCAGTGGGATTGCCCATGACTTAACGATTATAATGGTACATACATATACACACACGCAAGCGTTCTCTGCACATTTGTCGAACAATATTCGTCGTCGTCCCACCTTTGTAAGTCAGCCTCGTGTAGGGGTCACTCTTCTTCCCGAATTTCTCCACATTGGGCAGATCTCTGGCCGACTGCACCACGCACCGCAACATCTTGCGCGGGTCACTGTCGCCAGGCTATGCTGTTCAATTTACCTCTATCCCGAAATTCAGTGACGCTAATAATTACTTTGAAGATGCTATCGATTTTTTGTCAATTCTACGTACAGAAAAAAAATGCAGTCTATATTTGTATATTAACGGACCACAAAGTTACGAATGTAAATTTAACTCGGTGTGCGTTTCAACTTCATTCACTCGTTGAGTATGAACCATAAACTTGGTCTCTGATGAGTAACATCCGGTAGAGAGAGAAAAAAACCCACACAACTAAGCTCAGAACCAAGTCGGGGCAGCCGAGAAGAGCCGAGTTCAAGAGCACATCGCCCAAGTCGGTTTTGTGTCTCCGCAAGCCCAACGCGGGCAGAGCGCCTGTATTTTATACGGAGGGGGGAGGAGGGTGGATTTGGTCACAGACTGCACCACCACCACCCACACGAGCCTGGGTCTGGTCTGACCGGTCCAGTCACCCCCCCCCACGCCTCTGCACCGCCTCTACCACGCCCGTGCATCTCTCAATTGCTGGGAACAGCTGGAGGAGGAGGAGAGGGGGGGGGGCTACGGGGCTGATCAGGCTGAGTTCTGGGACCATCGTGTGGATGCTTCCCAGCACTGCGTTCACAAATTGCCAACTCTTGTAACCGCTAAGAAAAAGATCCCCCGTTATAGCCTTAACAGACTGTTGGGGCAGCACGGCACGCATGGGGGTACCGACCGCCTTTGTCTCCCCAGTGGCGATGTTTACACACCGCACCAGGTACTCATTTGAGGCTGAGTCGACCTTGGGGAGGCCCAGGACCGGTTAAGATAATCGTCACAGTGGTGTTTGGCCGTAGCACGGCGCAGGGCGCTAGGGGGCCATCCATAAATGACGTTCTACTTAATTAAATTGACTTTTTAATAAATGTTTTCTCCTACAACATCAGAGTGCAGCGCCACATTAAATACGCACTACAATGACAATAGTTTAAAGCGATTTGAAGCATGTTTAATTTTTTTGGGGTGGGGGGGGGG
>CM025659.2:7338583-7353881 GCA_014621495.2 Entosphenus tridentatus
GGAGGTTCCCGCCCACCGCCGTTACGCGTTGACGTCACGACGTTTTTGTTACGGCGGGTGACGTCAGCGCGTCGCAGCGGCGTAACCGCCAGGATTTGAAAAAAGCCGGAACGACTTCGCCTCACGGCCTCACCTCGTAAGCCTCAACTCGACTATAGTCGATTCCCTTGTTGTTGTTGTTATATATTATGACTATGAACGTTGTAATTATTGCGGTTATGTAAACACGATTTTAAATTGTCGAGAGCCACCGAGTTAAAGAGTAAGCGATGTAACTACGGGGCGCAGGTGGCCGTGAATAAGGGAGGTCTCCCGAAACGTTGCCGATTATATATATACGCGGTATATTTGAAGGCCACTTTGTCGTCGTTTGTTGCTGTTTGCTGACGAGTGTGTTGATTTGTATTCTTGTGTTGTGCATCACTGCCGAATGATGCGTGATCTTGTTTAACACGACCGCTTTCGCGACCACTTATCCACAATAACCCAACACACCTCTATTATGGATAATATGTGATCTGTTACGAGTCCCTACCTTTAACATACCTGTCAACCCATGCGGTTTACCCTGTGTTCATGTACAGGGAGATTGAGTTTAAAAAATGCGTGTTTCTCACTTGTGATGGGGCTTTGTAGGGTGAACGTTGAGATTTATAAGGGCACGGAGTGACCTCTGAAGTGGTCTGTAATAATGTAGGGCATTGATAAGGGGTTGACAGGTTTGTGTATAGTGTGTATAGTAGTGTCAACCCATACGGTTTACCTCGTATTCTTGTACAGGGAGATTGAGTTTTCAGGTACATTTGGCGTACAGCCGTTTCAATACGGGTGAAGATGGGTTTTTTTATATTCTTGGTTCTATCGGTAAAGTCACGTAGAAGGGAAATAACACATTCTCACGACGTTTCGACTGCAACACAAGCAATCATCATCAGGTGTGAAATCCACAGCAAGAAAAATGTTTAATTTTTTTTCCACATTTTTTTGCTGTGGATTTCACACCTGATGATGATTGCTTGTGTTGCAGTCGAAACGTGAGGATTTTTATTGTTTTTAATATTTTTTATTATTTTATTATTTCCTTTCTACGTGACTTTACCGAAAGAACCAAGAATATGAATCCCTGCAGTCACGAAAGCTTTAAATCAAAATGTTTTTTTTTGTATGTTAGTGTTTCTCCCTTGTGATGGGGCTTTGTAGGATGAACGTTGAGATTTATAAGGGCACGGTGTGATGACCAATTAGGTCTCTGAATTTGTCTGTATTAAGGTAGGGCACTGATAAGGGGTTGACAGGTTTACTTTAACCAAACGCACCCGACCTCGCCAAGCTAAGCAGTTGTTGAGCCCGGACAATGCTTGGATGGGCCACCACCAAGCACAGCGGGTCAGTTGTTTTATAGCCTGCGTGTTGGGGGGCAGCAGAGGGCAACATACAATATTGTACTGCACTTCTATGTCGACCGCGTCCACGGTGAACACACCTTGACCAACCAGCACTGACCAGCGTGGTGAAGAATGGCCCGATCATAACCCCTTTCGCGACCGACACGATATTTGGGGTGGCTCTCATCCTAGCAGTGGTTTGACAAACGGGCCGTTACATGCACATTGAGTGATTTAAAGAATGTAAATATTGGACCGTGCTATATTATTGATTCAATAACTACTACTGTACAGTATAATTGTTACCACTCGCGTGAAATCTTTACGTTTTTTTTCTCTTTACAGGGGACACATGTTTGTCGATCTCACACAACGGTGGCATCTTGATTAATTTTAACTTAATATAAATTCAATTCGTGGCATTAACAAACAACATACTGTTGAATACATATTGAATTCATTCTCCAGCTTGGTGACAGGACAGTAGTCATTTCAGGCGTAAACCGCCACTTGGGAGTGCAATGTCCTCCGGGAAGACAACAGAGAAAGGAGCCGGTGTGATCAAGAGAGTTGCCCCTCTGGCTCCTGGTGGAAATGGCAAGGGCATTCTCCCAGGGCAGGGCCGACCGGTGCCTGCCAATAGATCCCCCTCAAAGCCACATCCCAGCTCCTCCTCCTCCATGGACCTACTGCAGAAGGAGAACGCTGCCCTGAAGAAGACCATCGTGGATATGAATAAGGCCAAAGGGAAGATGATGGACCCAGAGAGAAATGCCTTGCTGCAGGTATTTCACGTTGGGGTGAACATCTGGAATTCTTTATAGAAACAATTTTGTCACCAATGCCATGGACAATGTGGTAGTTTAGAAGGATGAGACTCCCGACGATAACATATTTATACTCCCAAGTGTGTGTGTAGCTCAAACACCTTTTCTTAAACAGCTGTCTAATTAAATAGTGCATCTGGAGTAATTGCGCAATGAACCTGGTGCCCTTAGATTGATTAATGGCCATGGATAAGTAATATTGATGTTTTTAAATGTTTGAATCAGTGGCTTACGGTGATACCTGAAAGAGTTGTCGCATTTCACCAAACCCCTCTCCCCCCCGCTCCCATTACCGATCATTGTGAGTTGATTGTAGTCGTTCGTTGGCTGTGTGTTGTCCAGAAAATCCTCTCGCTGGAGACGCTGAAAGTGAAGCAGCAGCAGCAGCTGTCTGAAAAGGACGCGGAAACGACGCGGCTGCGCGGCGAGGTGGCAACGTTGCACGATGCCAAGTTGAAGGACCAGCGCGGAGAGGCAAACCACCAGGAAGCCGTCATGAGGTCCCAGCGCCAGCAGGTGGAGGTGCTCGGGCAGCAGCTGGAGACGATGACGCGGCGTTGCCAGATGCTGGAGAGTACCTCCAGCGCCACGATCGGCATGGCGGTGCGTGCAGGCCGCATGGGCGGCGCACGGGCGAGTTATTTGACTTCGGTTGATAGGAATGTAAAACTTTATTAGTTCAAATCTAGTATACGCCGCTCATGTTGTATGTGTGAGGGCTGAATACGTGGGTATTGTTAAAATAATATATAAATAATCTTTTATCTCTAATGTAAAAAAAATCATACACCCAAGAGGTGGCGATGCAATTGGCTATTGCACGGTCGCAAGATGGATTGTTGCGTTGCAAGACTGTGTCATGAGACTTGAGGATCATCCAGCAGTAGCTAGATCATGGCCAGATATGCTAATGTTACTTTTGGGTTTATGGAGCAAACAAAACTGTACAATGGTAAAATACAATTTTGAGTTTTTATAAAATAATCACTCCCAAATTATGCCGATTCACCAAGTGACAATTGTATGCAATTTGGGTTGTGTAAAGCATCTAAATGTGACTGCATTTCAAGACATTGTACAACAAAGAGAAGCTTGAGCATTGAGACCATTTGGTAAAGTGAGTGAAGGGTCAAAGAAGGGAAAGGGGACGTTTTTATGGTCAGGCCAGAATGTAGAGAAATCAGTAGATCGAATCAATCATAGGTAGAAGGTTTTAAGCCTGGAACTAAAAAATGAAAAAACAATTGGAGGTGCACACATCAAGAGGGATGACATTGCCGGCCAAAGGTGTAGCAGCAAGGAAGGAGTGACCTCTAATTGAGTAGAGGTTGATGGGAGGTTTCGACAGAAGACAAAATTTCTTGTCTAGAACATCACCGAAGTGGCATTACACTTTCAGACAGCCATTATCTTTTTACGTGTATATATTGTGTTTTGCTTATGTTGAACGCGTAACGTAAAAACTTGTGCTTATCCCAACAGGCAGCTACAATGGAAGGAGGGATCATAAAGCCGAATGCACCAGTCGACATGGAAGGAGTGGAGGAACGGCTGAATGACGTGCGTAAAACATCCTGCGCGATTTCAGTAGCAGGCACTGGGCGGCGCCAGATTAACACCGCAGCGGTCACAGAGCAGCAGAGGTCGCAAACGGGTTTTGATTCCTTACCCGTACCCGGCCGCACCAGGGTCGCAAACGGGTACCCGTACCCTACCCATACCCGGCCGGGTATGGGTAGGGTATCGGGTACCTGATTGCGACCTCTGGGATGAAGCCATGTTGCAGGCGCGTGTGGGTTGATTCTAGGAACTTGAATTGTGAGAAGACGTTCGGAAATGAGTGACAAACGGTGACTCACCAGTGACTCACGGTCTACCCGTACCCGGCCGCACCAGGGTCGCAAACGGCCGGGTATGGGTAGCCGGGTATCGGGTACCCGGTTGCGACCTCTGCAGAGCAGTGAACGCTTCATCTCTCCTCTGCATCTTTGCTGCTGCCGCTTCACGGGTACGGTTTTCTGTGCTGCAGGCACTGGAAAAGAACCGCCAGTGGTTGGTGTACGACAACCAGAGGGAAGTCTACGTCAGCGGTCTTCACGTGCGACTTTCTCAGTTGGAACAGCAACTCGCCGAGATGCTCAATAATGCGCAAGGTAAAGGCAGAGTTGGCCATCATTCACACAATGCATTTATGGAACTTGGCATAAATGATCAAGTATAAGACATATGGCGATACGAAGTTGTAGATATAAGTTATTTGAATCAAAGTTTACATGTTTTTATTAGAAGTCCATTAAATGACTATGCTGCCATGGCAAGATGTTAACTACCTCACCTGGTGTGCAGGAGGTCGTGGGTTTGACCCTGACGCCTATATATTTGGAGTTTGCATGTTCTCCCCGTGGTCGTGTGGATTTTTCTCCGGGTCTTCTGGGTTTTCCCTCCACATGTAGACTCAACACGAGTTTGGAGTATTTGACTGCGATACATTTCCAAGTGATAAGCCACTTGGTTGAACTATCCGTTGTGACCAGGTCGGTTCTGCAAAAAGAGCCACATAGCTCAGTGGGCCTTACCTGGTAAAATAGATTTGAAGCTTTCGTGACTGCAGGAATCCATACTCTTTGGTTCTTTCGGTAAAGTCACGTAGGTTACCGAAAGAACCAAAGAAAATGGTAAAATATAAATATATATTTTTAGACTTATATTTGTCCATCACCGCGCTCACAAGTGGAGCCACCCCCTCTCGCCTCACGCGCACACACACGCAGGCACTGTGACAGAGGAGAAGCAGAGGCACTTTGAGCGTCTGTTGCTGCGGGCGCGCACCGACCTGGACGAGCAGCGAGCCGCTCGCGCGCTCGCCGAGTCGGAGCTGGAGCTTGCGCGGCGCCAGCAGGAGACGGAGCGTGAGGCCGCGACGGAGGCTCGCGCCGAGCTGGAACGGGAGCGCCAGCAGTGGGAGGCGGAGCGCAGCGCGCAGGATGGCGAGCGCGAGCAGTCGGCGCTCGTGAAGCAGAGGCTGGAGGGGGAGAAGGGCAGCGTGGGGCGGCTCCAGGCGGAGCTGTCGCTGGTGCGGCAGCGCTTCGAGGCGGAGCAGAGCGCGTCCGGGCGGCTCCGGGCGGAGCTGGGACAGTTGCACAAGCGGAAAGAGAGCGAGGCCAAACAAACAGGTGCAGAGGGGCGGCTCTATGTTCAGGCAGTGCTGCCGTCAATGCGTCGCATCAACCTTGTTTGTATATAACTTGCAGTGCACGGACGACTTGATGGACTGACTTACAGAGTCCGATCCTCCCGACGTACAAATCTCACTTGATGTGTGATGTTTCAAGCTTATCTCGTTGTATGTCATTGCATCATGTCAGCCTTTTTGTGGGACTATATCTCCTGTTGGTTAGGCACATTTATAGTCCTACATGTCTGTACTTCCGGGGGTCAAATCGGTTTTTTTATTCCATCGAGTCAAACTTGTGTAGCTTAAATATGAAGTGGGTTGTGGATGTCGGTGCATCATATCAGTCTTATATGCAAGTACATCCTATTCACCCTTTGTGAATGTCATCAAGTCAGTTATGTAAACTGGCCTAGGTGGCTCTCGGGGTAGAGCGAGCGGCTTGCAATCTGAAGGTTGTGAGTCAAAACCTGGTTGGGTGGGGTTCGACGCCGTCTTATGATAAAATGACTACCACTTTTTGGGGGAAGGCCGACAGTGGTTGTCCTATAGATAGACTCTCTCACACCATGGGAATTTCAACCGTGGCTCAGGGTTGTAAACAGGAGAAAAGCACCTCCTCAAGACGCATTTGAGCATGAAATCACTTTGACTTTGGACTTGACGGTATATGAATTCATAATTTTCAAGTTTATTAATATCAATCAATACATTTTTGAACCAAGTTAGTGCTCATTTAGACAAATGTCTCTTTTCAAAGAGACCTGCCCTGCAATTATATATTGCGCTATGCTTATACGCAATGTTTAATAAGGTACATATCTATTAGTTTTACTCCGTGGCGTCTGTTCACTTGATGAAAAATACGAATTGGCTTTACCGTTTCTGGCAATAAAACAGATGTTAAGATATGTAGTTATTGCAGACTCTATGCCTTGTAATACGTTTCTATTTGGTGTTTGAACATCTTAACACCTCTTGTTTTATTGTCAGAAAGGGTAGAGCTTATTCTTATTTTTTCATGATTTTGATACTGCCATAAAAAAAGTCCCATAGATACGTCTACTCACTTCACGGTTTGCCGAACGTCGTGCGATGATACCGCCGCCTCCGTTGCCCGCCGCCCGTCGTAACCGCGCAGAGGTGGCGCTGGAGTGGGAGCGTCGGCGCTTGCTGGAGGTGACGGCGAGTCTGGATGCGGAGAAGAAACGCGCGGCGGAGCTGTCGGTGCGGCTCAAGTCGGAGCAGGAGGCGGCGAGGGGGCGCGAGGAAGAGCGGCGGCGGGCGGAGGCGGTGGCGCGGAAAGGGGACGGCGAACGCAAGCGCGCCGAGGGGGAGAGGCGCGCAGCCGAGGAGGAGCGGCGCAGGATGGCAGAGACGGCGCTCGGGCTGAAGAACGAGCTGGAGCGGTACCGCGCCCTCTACGAGGAGAAGTTTCAGAACGCGTCGGATTACTGTGCTCAGGTGAGACGATCGTTCCACACGACGGTGCGCATATTGGCGACACGGGGAGGGCACGGTCTAGAAATTAAACGTTTTGCATTTCCCATTCCGATGACGTACGTGTACGTCGAAAATTCAATTAAAATTACTGTATCGGTATCGAGGCTCCGACAAGGCAATGCGGGAGGGTGTGTGGCACAGTTTGGTGCCAGGTATCGAAGAGTGCGGTCGTGTCGCTACAGTTCTCTGCGGTGAGTACAATGTCTTTAAAAACAATGGTGCTATGCCTCTCTAAAGAAAAGTAATGCTCACTGCTTGCGCGTTCCGAGATTCTGCGGTGAACTGAACCCACCATGCAGCTCGGAACAGGAAAGGATTAATGGGCATATAACCACACGTTGATTCGTTGATAAAAATATGTTTTTATGCACGTGATACATGCATCAAGTAATGAGTGTGAGAACTGATTATTTATGATCGATAATAATCACGTCCACCGCGAAGATGGCGCGATGAATTAAGCTCATATGCAGGTCATGCGCTGGTTGCATTGTTGCATCGCAGGACCAACCATGAGATGAGTGGCTTCGGGGGATCATAATTATTGTAAATGTCATAAATGTATATTGCTACGCGATCAGATGTTTACATTGCTTCATAAGCTCCAAGGGGTGTTATTTCAGCAACTACTTTGAAGTATTTATATGATAGATATTTTAGTTTTTTGTGCGAAAGAAGTCTGACATTAGGAAGCCACTGTAGTTGTGCACTTTTAAATCTTTCTTGAGAACTAATTTCTTTATAACTGCTTTTTACGTTTAGTTTGTTGTCCTTCCCCCGACACCTCCGATTAGCACGGTTGGCTACGTACGGTGCAAAACAAGTTCAATATACGTATGAGAGCGGTGGTGCAGTGGTTAGTGATTTGTACGGTGAACATAGCCAACTGTGTTCAATCCCCGGCCACTAACATGAGTGGCCAGTATGTAATACCTGAACCGGTGCTGGACCAACCCAAATCCTCCCCCCCCCCCTTCATCTAACCTGCATTGACCAATGTGGTGAAGTAAAGTCAAAGAATCACTATAAAGACACGGCATGGGGATGTCTCCATGCAGCGAATTGATGAACATAAATTCAGTGAAGGATGAGTTGTTAACATTTCGATTATCAGGTACGAACTTCATGAAACTTGAGGATTATATACCTTGGGGAATATTTTGGAGATGATATATTTTACACAACATAATTTGACTGACGGGTAGTTTGCCATTTAACCGCAAGCAAAGGGCTCACAAACGGCTGTTGTTTCGTTTCCAGTTTCCAAATAGGAATGCCCTTCTCCCTAGTAAATATCTACAAGGACTGTTTTCAATAACATGTAGTTGGATTTATTGCACAACCAGCTCCAGCCTCTTCATTGAGAGCAAAGCTATTTCGTGCTGTGATGGGTTAAACAACACCCAACTCCAGTAAAGAGAGGCATGTGGGTCAAATGTAAAATTCTGCAATCGTGAGACTTGCTGTGCTTGTAGGGCTTCTTTCCACATGCATGCTTTTCTCTGTATAATAGTTTACTTCCAAGAAATAACGTGTATTTTATACACACAAGATGCAACATGATCACGCACACTTTACAGCTCATGTTGCTGTGATTTATAATAATTTCCAATAGAAGAGCTGCACATCTTGCATACTGTTGCTAAAAAGCGTTTCCAAAGCACAAGCAGCAGCGAGTTTGTTTTTGACCGGTTATGGATCAGTTGTTTGACAGGAACAGTCTCATGGGAGAAGGACACAGTTGCATAACTACTGAATGGGATATCTTCTATACCAATAAAAGAAGTGATATTTTTGGAAAAGTTATAAAGTTATCTTTTTACTTTCCCATATATATAATGAGATTGTGCTGTCGGCAGCACGTCATGAGATTATGAAGTTGTGCAGTGACAAGGCTGAGCCCCTCAAGTTATTCCACTTTAGAACCTGGTTTCGTCATGAGTGACTGCCCGATTGTAAACGCGAGATCTTAGCAGTGCTGGGACCCCTAAGCTACCTGATCAGCTATTGAAAACGTGTTTTTTAAAAAGAACTTCATCTATATTTATTTCAGATAATTCACCATTCAAAGGGCAGCATACCTTCACTAATTTTTCTTCCATCATATGTTTTCAATCTTCACAAGAATGATACAAGCAGTGTATTGATGGTGCAATGGACTCATTTTCCCCAGAGTGTTATGAAAGAGTAATATTTCACAATGGTATGAAGCCTTATGATATTAATACTAATGTCATTAACGCTCACGTTGGTACACTGATTATAAATTAAAAACTGTCAAATATCAAATCTTACTGACACAATGTAATGAGATGTGTTGCCTAGTTAATTTATATTTTTTACATTGCAGAAACCATTCGCCTGAAATTTTCAGCAAGGATTATGGATGTAATCCTCAGTTAAATTTTTTTTGCGGTGGTCTTTGTATATCCATTGGGTCATGCACTTCACTCACTTCAATGAATTAATTTAAATTTGTGTATGCTGTATGTGCCTGAATGATAGGTACCATGTAGCTGCTATAAATGCTTCATTACTCTACAGCAGAGAGAGAAAACGTTTGTCAATTTCAACATTGACAACGAGTGAATATGTTCTGTGTGATATTGCCATGTGTGTTTAAACACATTTGTTTTTGTCTATAGGTGCAGTTACTTAAGAAAGTGTTAAACCAGAGAGACAAAGAAGATGCAAGGCTTGCCTTGCTGGAGGAAGAGGTATGTATGTTGGTTGAAACATTTTACAGGTACAGTTAATTAAATTTATTTTCTCATTTATCCACCTTTATGTGAACTTTCAAATTAACTTCTTGCAACTGTTCATTAGCGATTGAAGTACTTTTTTACTTGTGAAAATGAGAATAATCTTCTGTAATGTGGTTAACATGCTTTTGCACCTCTGCATTTTGCTGCCAAATTAACTTGCCAACCGAATGTGAGTTGTTTGCCAGTCGTGATGTCTCAACTGCACGTTAGCCTATCTTTTGTTTGCAGAGGTGTAAAGATGAGATTCCAAGCAAACATCAAGCAATAACATTGTTCTGGTGGAAACCCCCCCACCCCAATGAAATGCAAACAGTCAGTAAGCGTGTAACTCAGTTGAAAAACAAGAGCCCGTTTCCATGAACAAAGTGGGTGAGACATGATCTCTGCTGAAACACTCACACATGTCTCAAATGACCATGATGCTGTTGGAAAATTATAAATCTGCAATACAGTATAGGCAAGTCGAAATGCATTGATTCGTCGATGAAAATCGATTCTTACGCTCATGATTCTGTATTCGATGGATTATTTACGATGTATGCAAATACAAACGCTACATTTAGGCTGAAATCATAGCTAACGAAACAGAAATATTGAGATACAAAATTGAAAATAAGTCAATCACAATAAAAAAAAATTCTCAAATAAAATTGTGACCACGGAGCATGAAAAGTCATTGAATCGCTGGGTAGCGGCATGAGAGTGAATTATACTCTTACCTACGTTACTTTACCGAAAGAACTAAGAGTATGAATCCTTGCAGTCACGAAAGCTTCAAATCTAGAATGAGAATGAATTGTTAGACGCGTAGTAACTGCGCGTGACCGCTGTTTCAATGGGACCTGCACTGGAGGGGTGGCGTAGTGGTTGTTCGCGCACTGCACTATGAATTATATTTCCGGTCATGGCTATAATCACGAACAAGTGATATTCGAACAAGTCCTGGTTCCCCTCTTCGCCAATCCACACTGATCAGTGTAATCAACTATTGTCAACCCCCACGAGTGACATGGCATATGGTTTCCTTCATCCAGCAGTGGATTGGCACGGAAATGCCACGTATTATTAAGCAAGGCCCAGGTGATGTGGCATGGCTTGTGCATTTCTGCAGGTGAGGAACGGCCAAGGAGACCGGATACGACTTGAGGGGGGACTCAATAAGGTGCTGAAGGAGCTGCGACGTGCGAGGGACCGCAGTCGTCACCTCGAGGCCGAGGTCTGCATCATCACTTTGAGTAGTCACCTCGCCTTGCACACTGGGGAGTGTGGCTGCTACTGCATTCAGTACTCATTCACCCACACGTCCACCATGGGTTTGTTAATGCTGGGTTGTCATTCACTACGTTTACATTGTAGCCCAGTGCACTGGAAATGTATACTTTTCAATCACACTTTTCACTTGAAGCAAGACAAGCACATCCCCTGAATGACCGGCACTTGACCTTGCAGATTGCCAGCCTGCCGAAGGGACTGCGGAACCTCTGTCAGGTCGAGTCGCCATGCCACCCTCATTTGGACGACGATGATATACCGCAGCTGTTGACGCGGGAGCTACGTCAGTCTCCAAGAGACCCGCGCGCCGTCCGTCACTCAAACAGCGACGTGCTGGAGGAAAGCCTCCTGGAGTGTCCGAACTGCAGCGCCGAGTACCCCGTATCCCGTCACCGGGATCTCCTCAATCATCTGGACATCTGCTGCCAGTAGTGGGAGGACTTGCCTCGACAGGATACGAAAGGGCTTTGTTTGAAAGCCATGGGCGCCAACGTGTCCCACTCCAGGCGTGCGTTTCTAAAATGAATGTCTCGTGAGGTTACGAGCAGTTAAATTGAAGTAATTTATGTGTTGCCGGGAATGCTGTCTTTTGCTTTGGTTTTTGTGATGCCTCATTTTTAAGTTCCTTTATTTTATTGCGAGCGTCATAATGTGTTGCCTGCTGAGCTGTACGCAATACCTTGACCAAGATCAATAAATAGAAACGCCTTTGCATAATGAAACCAAAAATGAAAGAACAGGGAGCAGAACGTTTGAATGGCACATGGACATTGCACTTACACCACTGGAAAATGTTCTGGAACATGTTAAAGACGTTTTTAATTGAATAGTTTTCCATTAGTAATTGTTGAGTGAACAAACCCTTTATAGTCAAAATGAAAATTCTCAAATGTGACCTTTGAACAATGCCATTTGAGATGGTAACTAGTGGCATTAACTTTATTGTTTAGTAAATCTTTTTTAAGATTAATGGTGTAGAAGCCTGAGCCTTTGAAACCTCAATATACCAAGTGAGTTAGTAAATGGAAGGAGTCGGCCGGTGTTTTTCCACACTGCGTTATAAGCACGTCAACCAAAGTTCGATTCCTGGCCACGGCTAACAGCGTAAAGTATGGCCAAACAAACCCCACAATCGACACTGCCGTGAAGAGTCCTTCAACAGTGGAACTGCCGAATGACTTGATCAAATATACCTGAATTTTAAGTTGAGAAAACAAGTGGTATTCTTACTATTATGGAAGTAATTCTCCAACATGGTTGTGGGTCCTGATTAACCTAGCACCATCTGGACTCAACATTCACAATACAGCTCGGGAGGTATTCATCTCAAATTAATTAGGATAACATCGTATACTGTACATGATGAATTGGATGCCTGACAGGTTGAAACCCTGTTGACATTTGATTGCAGTTTGTATGGTATCTATTTTCCTTTCGTTCAAATTCCTGCAAGATAGCACGACGACATTTGCTAATACTGCTTAGCTTTTTTTACTCGAAAATTGCAACAACTTCCTCAACTTGCACTCATGACATGACCTGTTTTTTTATGATATAACCCATATTAAATGTATACACTTTTTTAAGAATGTTATTTTTATTAAAATGAAGGGAGTTGTTTTGCCAAAATAAATTTGTAAAAACTGGCGCTGGAATTGTGATTTTTTTTTAGAATATACATTAATTTTTAAAGCGCTTCAACCTGTGCATTTTGTTCTCTACATGAGTTACACAAGTTAATGCAAGTATAGTGGGTCCAACTGAGTCGCAGACGTTCCTTTTAGAGGAAACACTTTTATTTGTAACACCGTAACACAAAGGGGTAACTGCCCCTTTGCCAGACTACAGCGAGTTACTGCTACGAAGGGTCGATCCCTCACTCGGGTCTCCGACCACGTGGTTGCTCCGTAGGACGCAGAGCTTCAGCTTGAGATGTAGAGCTTCCCCGCTTGTAGATGAAGAGCTTTAAGCTTGTAGATGTTGAGCTTCCCTCTTGTAGATGTTGAGCTTCCCGTTGTAGATGTTGAGCTTCCAGCTTGTAGATGTTGAGCTTCCAGCTTGTAGAATGCATCGACCCCGGTCCCTGTCAGGGACCCGCCTTATATCCCTCTCCGTTCGGGGCCGCTCCGCCCTCGGCCTCGCCCGCCTTCCCGAACATTTTCGTTCCCTCTCGAACCTTTTCAAGAGCTCTCTCCGGACACGTGATCACCCACCAGTACCCCCACCTGGGGCCCCCTGCGTGGACATTCCGGATCACGTGTCTACAGGATCAACCAGAGTGCCACGGCCCAGGGCAACCTTGCCCCTGGGCTGACACTCACCCGCTCCCCCTCGGGGGAGCCCCCACCACACGCTGTGCTGGGGCTGGTGTTACACACAGCCACCCACAAGGTGCAGTCCACGATGTAGCAACATCGAATGGCACGTGCGGCTCTTCTAGGCCGGCACCATACAGTGACATCCCCGTATAAAAACTTGAGGCGCTGTATGATATATGTTTGTATAATCTTTGGTTCTTTCGGTAAAGTCACGTCGGTAGAAAAAATAATCGATCACGACGTGTCGATCGCAACGCAAGCAATCGTCCTCGGGCAGATTGCTTACGTTGCGATTGAAACGTCGTGATTTATTATTTTTTCTACTTACGTGACTTTACCGAAAGAACCAAAGGGTATGGATTCCTGCAGTCACGAAAGCTTCACATCAAGATTAAATATGTTTGTGTATAATTATTGCGTGCTTTGGACATTGGCATATTCTGTTGTCTACATTTACAGCCCCTTTGTGAATCCACTGCTGGACAAGGGCCTCCGGTGTCGCGTGGATCGTGGACGTTATTTGATCATACTTCACCATGGTCATGAGTTGGTGAAGGCAGAGGATATGAGTACAATACAACAATGCATTTTGCTCGACTGCCGTCTTGATCACCAACAGCACAGCATGCATTGTGCTCACACATGCAAAGTCTTATCCATGATCAGCTCTGCTTTAGCTTCTGAGATTTGACGAGATGGGAAATTTTTCAGGTGACAATAATATGAAACAATTAAAATTGCACAACATTTATTTAATTATACATTTACTTCACGTGTTTTTTTAAATATATATAAATGCAGTATTTGAGCCGGCCACGTTGGTAAAGTATGTTTAGAGCAAGCTTCTACACTGTTGCCAGTGCAGTCACTAAAGTTTTGATGTAAGGCGTATCTTGTTTCCCACCTGCACAGTTAAGCGATCAATGTGTCACTTCAAGATTGCCCCATTTGAAGTACACATGCACGCCAGATTATAACTGGGAAACAAAAATCTATCAATACTGATCGCAGATGCTCTTTGTAGTGGCTTTTTTTTAGTGCCGCAGTAATGGCATATTAAGTTATGATTACAGGCCTGCATGTTGGTACCTGCATAGGCTGTGCAAGCATGTCAGCATTTTTCTTAATCGGGTGGTTGGGCGGTGATTTCAAAGTTTCAGTCATTGCATAAACAAACAGCTGCATACATTTCTATGTGTTTATATCTATACAATATGTAATAAATGTCAGCTCTGATGGATTGTGAATCGTCCACTCCTGCCTCACGGCTTTGAAGGGGATTTCAGTATCAGCCCATGCTCGTATGAGCAGGAAAACACTGACTTTTAAAAATAATGGTTTTCTTTCATGAAACCAGTTGAGTGTCCGTGGAGACAGTGGGCCCCCTAGTCATGTCTGTTATGGTCATCATTCCACCGCGCAAAAATGCTGCGCTCGTTCCACCAACACTCACTCGCCACTGACATTATTGGCCGGGAATCTAACTCCTTGTCGCCAAGATTTGTAGTGCCGTTTAGCGATCCACTGCGCCACCGCTCCCCTCCGCTCAGACACATACACGCACAGTGGGAGAAAACGACATGCACAGTGGGAGAAAACGACACCCCATGGATTCCTCTGGGCTATTGATTCAAGTCAAGGGGTTCGTGCAGATGGCAGGGAAGGCGAGAGGAGGGGAGGGATGGGCGGCAATGCATTACCAACGCGGCTGCCTGACGGCCAACAATCAGTGGCGAGTGGCATCTGCTGAATAGTTCCTGGCCCTCCTCTAGGCCGACCCAGCCTCAAATTAGTACCTGGTGTCATGTGTAAACAACAGCACTGGGGAGACAAAGGCGGCCGGATCCGATTCTCTGCCACGACTAACATCAACCCGCACTGAGCAGCGTGGTGAAGTATGTACGACCCGTACGTGCGACGCAACGTGCAGAGGCCTTCATCCAGCAGTGGATTGACAAAGGGCTGTGAGTTCACCTTAGAGGCCTTCATCCAGCAGTGGATTGACAAATGGCTGTGAGTTCACCTAAGAGGCCTTCATCCAGCAGTGGATTGACAA
>CM025659.2:7356826-7369669 GCA_014621495.2 Entosphenus tridentatus
CTCTCTCTCTCTGTGTCTCTCTCTGTGTGACCATGGGAGGGGAGTGGTAGTGTGGTAGTGTGGCGATTAGCGCGCTGCGTTACGCACCTGGCTTCTCGAGTTTGATGCTCACGGCCAGCACCAGTAACGATTATCTAAACCGGTCCTGGCACTTGCTAAGGTCAACTCAACCTCAAATGAGTACCTTGCGTGGTGCGTAAACATCGCCACTGGGGAGACAAAGGCGGCCGGGTGTGGCGCTGGCAACCCACCCCATCGTGTGCCGTTGTGGCCTTCATGGGTGCTCGCTAACAGCACTTGCCCCAACAGTCTGTTACAGGCTGTTACAGGCGACCATGAGAGGCCTTCATCCAGCAGTGGATTTGACACGGGCGGTGAGTTCACCGAACAGAAAAAAAAGCGTACTCAGATCGTCACTTTCTCCGCCGTTACGGTGACCTCTAAGGGCGTGTGGTAACATCACGTTGCGCCGTGCCCGTGTCTCGTCAGACGGTCGACATCTGCACGTTCGTGTCGCCCGCGTCCGTCTCCTACGCGTGGTTCGCGCCGCTCTCCATCCTCGCCTTCCTCGTGCCCCTGCTGCTCATGGTCGTCAACTACTGCAGGATCTTCAAGGTGGGATGATGCGCCGCATCGTGAGCCCGGGAGCCGTTTGGGGTTGTTTTTGTTGGTTGTTTCGTCTCGCGCACACGCGTGGTGTCCGACGTTTCGACCCGCGTGCCGGGAGCTCCTTGCAGGAAATTAATTCGGCGAGTTCAGCTCAGTTAAATTTCGATTTAAAGCTTTCGTGACTGCAGGGATTCATCTTCTTGGTTCTTTCGGTAAAGTCTGTCGGGGAGACAACAGCGTCTCCCCGACAGACCTGGTCTTCACCTGAGGACGGCTGCTTGCGTTGTGGCCGAAACGTCGTGAGAATTATTTTATTATGTTTTATTTTTATTATTGTATTCTTTCCCTTCGACGTGACTTCAGCTCAGTTGTTCGGTGAATTCGGTTCCTGAGTTTGCGGGGCGAAACGTCGGACATCGTGGCTTACAACATGCCTTACCACCTGAACTTTTCAAACCGTTGACTTCGGACCGCCTTATTTGCTTTCTTTTGTCTTCTCTGCCCTCGCTCAGCCTCGATAATTGTCCATTTCCTCCTCGGTAATTCTGCGCTCAGAGATGTCTGTCACATCACTGGCGCATTATAGAGGTACGTCCTTGTTGTTGTTGTTAATAGACTTGTGTGATACTGCATGAAAGCACTTGCAAGCGGGAAACGGAAGGATAAATGTCACTCAAGTTGAAAATTAATAGTGGAGATATGCTTTGGAGTTCAGCCCCATTGAATTGTTAAATATAACTAACATTGATCAGTCTTAAGCATTGAGACCTGTGAGTCTTAATTGTTGAGACCTGTGCCTGGTTGCATAAAACAGGAAAACGTCTCTTGGTTTTCGATGTCAGTCAATGTCAATTCGGGTTCAATTTTCACTCAAGGTGTTTTAGGCTACCACCCACAGTGTCTTAAGTATTAAGTAAAATTTGTGTCAATGTGCAATACTCTCCAACTAGTTTATCTGCAGCGTGCGCAGCAAACCTTCAGCCACAGAGTGGCGGAGTGCAGCACCATCGCAGGAGGATGCAGAACGGAGACCGGGGAGACGTCCGCTCCGGTTTACCGGCCATTCCAGTTTCAGGGAAGTGGACCGAGGGCCACAGGGTGTGGTCGGAACATGAATCTAGAACAGTAACGATATACTAATTGAAATGAAACTCTCTTGACACAAAATAGGGCCTGGATGGCTGACAGGAACGAAGGGAAAATTAAATAAATGCCAATGGCCGCACTGCCGAAAGAGCCCAGGCAGCAGTATGAGGTATTCATTATTCATACCGGTTTACCCAGACGAAAAAAAAAACCTCCCCGCCAAACAGGGTTTCATGTTCAAAGCTCAGCGCAGATGGATTCAAGAGGCCATCACTGCCCCGCAATCTCACGGGCACCTTTGCATCCTAAAGCCCTACGACACCTGGCATCCCCAGCAAAGCTGGTAACCACGTCAAAATCACGAGGCGTCCCGTTCCATTCCCCGCGTAGTGTTACGTTGAGCAGCACTCGCCCCACAATGCAGGCGTCGGCGGTTACGTCTCCCGGAGAGCGGCAGCTGAAACAGCGGTGCAAAGTTACTGAAATCCCAGCCGCCCACCTTTGTCCACCCAGCAGCGGTGGACACGGGTACACCGCAGTCGTGTCGATTGGCACGATGGCGCGTGGTGGGGTACGAGGTGGGGACTCCCACCTCTTCTACGGTGTGTGGTTAGCATGGAAGAGAACAACAAAATGCCCCTGAAGGGGCCTCTATAAAAGCCGATCTGCCAGCAGTGGCGTGAGAAAGAAATTGCAGGGCTGCGGTGGCGAGATGTTAGCTCCCTCGCCTGGTATGCAAGAGGTCGTGGGTTCGATCCCGACCCTGACGCATGCACATTTGGAGTTTGCATGGCTCTCCATTATGGCGTAGGATTTTTTTTTTCCGGCTCCTCCGGTTTTACCCTCCACATTTAGAAACATGCGTTTGTGGAGTGTTTGGCTGCTATACATTTCCACGTGAAATGATTCGTGGGCAGGTTGCTTCTTAAAAGAGCCAAATAGCTCAGTGGGCCTTACCTGGTAAAATAAAAAAAGAGTTTGGATCTCTCCGTAAGGCTTGCCTCAGGCTGATTGTCACCAAACTTCTCCATAGATTTTTTGTTTGTTTGTTTGCCGTGTGCCATCCGCAGACCGTCAGGCAGAGCAGAGACCGCACGTGGAGGAACGGCCTGAACCTGGGTCTCCAGCCGAAGCAGCAGCACCACAGAGCGAGCCGGTCCCTCCGGAAGCTCCTGCGCTCCCTCATGCTCCTGGTGACGTCGTTCTTCATCTTCTGGCTGCCCCTGTTCGTCACCGTGTGGCTGATGTACCTGGACAGGGCGGAGAGTGGCCGCGTGGAGAAGCTCAGCACGCCGGCCTTCACCTGGGTCGCCATCATTGCGTTTGCCAACACGTGCCTCAACCCGCTCCTCTACGGCTTCTCCAACCGTCGCATCCGGGCCATGCTGGCCAGGAGCTGTCCGACCTGCGGCTCCCCGGCCAACCGCGTCGACCCGGGCGGCGAGCAGAGGGACGGCGGCGACGGGAGGCGGCGGTGGCGGAAGCGGAGCGGATCCGGGCGGGTGCAGGCGACGGTCAGCTACATCGAGGACTCGAACGAAGACTACTCGCAGATCGAGGAAACGTGAGGAGGCGAGGGGGGAGGGGTGAGATGAGGCGGTCGCGGCTGTGATCGTCGTTGTCGTCGTCCCCGCCGTGCCGTCGGGTGGCGTCGACTGAGCTCACTGCTCTGTCCGCACGACGGTCATCAGGGTCATCATAGGTGTTTGCCAACCTTTGGCTGCCATTCTGTCACAATCACTTGTCGTAATGCCTCCTGCCAAGGCTCAATGTTCTTAACAGTCAGGATGCTGTCTCCGATGTGTGTTTGTTCTCTGATCCACTTTGTTCCTATTTACGTCTCTATCGGTGCAATTCACAGGACGCATCTCTCGCCGTGGTTCCGTTTCGTCTGCCGCTGTCGATGTTTTCTAATTCACGGCCAAGTCGGCAACGTCCGCTGATTGAAAACTTTGCTTCTTCGGGCACAGCGGTGCGCTGCTTTCAATCGTCAAATTTACATTCGACAACGAAAAGAATCACCGGAGTGCAATGCGGTAGGGCATGAAATGTGAACGATTCAAATAGCGGCACGGTGAAATTAGACACCTTTGTTTCCATATAGAGGGGGCGGTGAAAAATCGTCTTAGCCACCAACCACGTAAACGTTTCTCACCACCGCGAACCATTACAGATGCACTTTTTATAAAATCTATGATCCGTACAAAAAGTTACATTAATTGCATGTTAATTTAATCAAAATCAAGCACGACATAAACACCGTGCTACGCCTGCGATCTACATCACCTGGAAGGCGTCTTATCTCCCTAGGATATCGGAAGCTAAGCAGGCCTGAGCCTGGATAGCGCTTGGCGAGGGCAACCCCCGTTCATAAAATCGGTGTCGTAGGCCGCAGTGGGGCTACGCGGCGGGCAGCAGAGGGTAGCACAACAGCGACATTAAATTGTACTCTTGTACGGCGTCACATCCACGCTACCCACCTTCACCAACACGCACTCTGTGGGGAGGCCCTCATCCAGCAGTGGATTTGCAAAAGGGATGCGCGTACACTAATGCACTGATTTCAAGTTATGATGAGTAGGACTCGTTTAAAATTCGTGGGCCATGTCTGTGAGCTAGTGTTATGTCTAAGCACTTTATCTTTCTTCGAAGCGGGCAATAGCTGGACACATCCGCCTGAACGGGATGTCGTGCGTCTGTTGAAGGCACTACAGAGTAGGTTGTTGTCCGATTTGTGTTGAGTTCGAGTGTTTGTTTCTTCGTGTTTGTGGGTTTTCTCCAGGCGTTCTGGGTTAACTCGAAACAGGTACTGGGCCAAACATTACAAAAACAAATAACCTGATGAAAATGAGGCTTGAGGTTTGGCCAGGCTTTCCTGGTTCTTTATGTTCACACAAGATATGCACAGAACTATAGGTGAAATGCCCAATTTATTTCAATGTCCCAGAAACTCCTCTTCTTGGTTCTTTCGGTAAAGTCACGTAGAAGGGAAATAATAAAATAATAAAAATAAAACATAATAAAATAAAATAAAACTTTTAAATTGCATATTGCGGCTGACCTCATGCCAGCAAGCAAGATGATGGTAGCCTTCATCCACCTGGTGAATACTTCCGTCCCCTTTAACAACTCACAGCCCTCTGTCAATCCACTGCTGGATGAGTACCTCCCCACGCCTTTTCTGTTCGTCGGGGTCGTTTGACCTTAATCCACCATGGAGGTCAAAATCCGGTTGATAAAGGGGGTATCCAGAACCAGTTCAAATATCGCCCGCCACTGATGCAAGCCGTGGCCTAGAGTAAAAAAAATAACGTGAGCGGGTTTATATCTCAGTGCGCTGACCACTGCACCGCCATTCTATAAATCTTGCTGTTGACCCATGGCAGCAAGTGACGGGATCGTAGTCTGTGTCTACAGACTTCCGTCGTTGTGGACATAACGTCTCGTTTGTAAAGCTGTCGGCTGGTGTTCCCCATCCTGTCGTCGTGAATGGTGATGTTCCCGGCCGCCTCACCATTTGTGTTGTCGTCTAAGCAATGATTTTGGGAACAAATTTAAGCTTGGCTGCATATGTTTCCGCCGTCCTGCTGTAGGGCTCATCCGATGAGCTCTCAGGCTTTCACCGCGTGCTGCTTGGCATTACGTCCGACGTTTCGTTCCATGTGCTGGGAACGAATCGTCAGACAACCATGGCAACAGCAAAAAACACACGCGGCACAGCCCCGAAAAAAAAACACAGCGGAGAGATAATTTGAAGAGAATTCATAACACTGTTTTTGCTCATTGATTGGTGTCTATACATGGACCTTTGTCCAAAGTGTCAATTGTATTTTTCTGAAATTGGGGTGTTACGATGAATCGTCGTGCAGGACGATGAGAGCTATATGGGGTCCGGCGGAAATTAAAGTGGCGATGTTGATTTTCTCGAGTACGTGAGCCGACAGCTCAGTAGCTATAGACGTCAAAATGTGCAGGCGGTGTAACTGCAACGGTGCAATTGCAACAGGGCATACGCCCCCCCCCCTTCAGGAGCCCCCCCCCGCCGACATCCATTTCTTGCACCAGGGCTCATGCCAATCAAGCTAAGCCAGTGAGACACTTGCTAATGATTGACACAATGCAATACACAAACATTGTATTTTCAGATGCCAGATTATTATATATGTGCACTCACGATTATTTGTCTACTTCAAATCAAAACAACAGTCGTATTTTATGTTGTCATTCGTTTTATTGTTTCATGAATTGCAATATTTTCATAATTACAAACTAATCGTATGAGGAATTACAATCTACAAATGCTTCGCTTATATAACAGTTATCAAAGTCCAAAGCTAAAATCTGAACATGACATACGATACACTTGTTATTAGCATAGAATAATCAAAACTATCAGTATAATGCAGAGTGAAGCATGTCAAACAGACAGCTGTGCCAACAAATGATTACAGCCGTATAGAAGAATACATTGGGTTGTTTATTTTTTTAAACTCACGTTACGCATATGCATGTGATCTTTACCAAATTCAAATACAATGAACGGCGTTGTGGTTTCAAACTGGGGAATTTCACTCACAAATCAATCCACATCCGTTCCTGGTTAAGGACACAGATCTGCAACAACAACAAAAAAAGGAGAAAATATTCGAGTGTTATAAAACAAGCACAGCATTGATCGCTGACTCAGAAGTGCCAAACTTTACAATAAACTTGATAACATTTTACGGAAGGATACAGTTTTTTTTCAGCCGCGTGTGTGTTTTGATGTGTCGTATGTCGTCGCTGGTAGTGGTGCAATGCTTTGTGCGCTACGCTACAAACCCCTTCACCTGAGTTCAGTTGCCAGCCACGGCTAACATCGGTGGCAAGTGACATCTACACCACCGAGGTTGACTCGGCTTAACACGAGGACCGGGTGTAGTGTGTAACCATCGGTGCTGGGGCGACAGAAGTATCCGTGCTGGCCGTACTTGGTGCGCACTAAGAACACTTGCCCCAGCAGTCTGTACGGGGGATCTCTACGTGTGCGTGCGTGAATGATCACACTTGCACGCACGAGTGTGCCTACATGAGCCATGTGAGTGTACATCATCGATCGTGCACGTGCGCATACGTGAGTGTGCATGTGCATGATTGCGTGCGAGTGCATGTACGAGTGTGCGTGCACAAGCGTGCGCACGTGCATGATTGGTAGTGTGTAGCGGTTAGCGCGACGCGCTACGATCCCGGCGGCCCGAGATTGATTCCTGCTCACGGCCACTAGTGACGATTATATGATTATATAGATCGACTCGGCCTCAAATGAGTAGCTGGTGACCTGTGTAAACATCGCCACTGGAGAGACAAAGGGGGTCGGTCGGGCGTGGCTGCTGGCCACCCACCCCCTCGTGTACCGTTCCGGCCTTCATAGGTGCTCGCTAACAGCACTTGCCCCTACAGTCTGTTAAGGCTACATGGGGGATCTTTGTCTTTGTGCGTGCGTGTCATACCAATCAAGCAACCCGTGGCACCTGTGTCTGACCCGTGACCTCCTGCCAGCGGGCGTTCGACACTTCACGTGGCCTTAACGTGCACATGGCCTGGCACAAGCGTCGTGGTGACGTCACCGCCACTGAGTGGCGAATGCCGCTTGTTGTTGTTTGTGTGTGTGTTTGTCGCGCTCACTCGAATGCTCCACGATGTGGTACTTCCCCGCCAGGCACAGCGACTCCTGCTTGAGGCGGATGCTGCGCTGCATGCTCGGGGTCATGCCCTTGAGCTGGCGCAGGAACACGATGGAGTAGCTGTTGGCGCACGTCCCGTCGTCCGCGCGCTCGCGGCACGAGTACATGATGGCGTACGAGTCGTAGTCCGTGTCCACCACCCAGAAGTCGTCTCCTGCGACCGCGTGACCCAAGCGTTAGCCCAACGTTTCGCTGGGCAGTTTTCAAACTGGGCGCATGCCTCATATTCTTGGTTCTTTCGGTAAAGTCACGTAGAAGGGGAGTAATAAAATAATACAAATAAAACATAATAAAATTATTCTCACGACGTTTCGGGCCACAACGCAAGCAGCCGTCCTCAGGTGAAGACCAGGTCTGTCGGGAAGACAGCGTCTGAATTCTTAATGACTTTACCGAAAGAACCAAGAAGATGAATCCCTGCAGTCACAAAAGCTTTAAATCGAAATTTGGGCGCATGCCGTTTCGGTCACGGGGAGGGGGGGGAGGGTTGCTCTGGCTGTACTTTGCCACGCCGGTCAGTGAGGATTGCTTCAAGTTCAAGTTCATTTATTAGGTAGAGCCCTGTGAGCCATTTGGCTATTGAATCGGGTGCAACCGCAACAAACAAAAAACTAAAACATGAACAAAAAAACATCTTAAAGTGAATATGTGAGTGAGTGCAAACAGAAAATCCAAGAAAAGACAGCAAAACATTGCAGAAAAAAACACCGTACACCAACGCTGTGTGCAAAAATCCTAGTGGGATGCTTGAAGGCAGGCAGCGCAGATGTGTGGGAGCGCAGAGTGTACAGGACAACAATTGATTTTGCTGCACCGTGCTCTGCTGCCCGCATCACGTAAGCTCGCAGTCACCGGCGGCAACACGGCACGCATGGTGGATGCCCACCTTCGGCGCTATCAATGCTCAGGCCTGCTTAGCTTCTCAGATGTGGCATGAACGGGCGCATCACACGTGTCCACGAGGGCATAGGAACTATTCACAATGGACAGCTCTTTTGTCAATCTGCCGTGAGGCTGAAGGGCTGCCCATGCCGTTTCGGTCATGGGGTTTGTTTGACTATACTTCACCACACTGGTCAGTGTGGCTTGGTGAAGGCAGGGTGGGGTGAGGGGGGGGATTGTGTAGAACCGGTTCAGCTGTCACTTGCCACTGATGTTAGCCGTGGCTGGGAATTCAACTCAGGTGGGCGTGTTCGAATGAGGATAAACGGATTGCCCATAGATTGGGTAGCATGAAAAAAACCCTCATTGCAAGCAAGCCTTAAAAACTAAACTTTTTATCTTCTTGGTTCTTTTGGTAAAGTCACCTAGAAGGGAAATAATAAAAGAATAAAAATAAAACATAATAAAATAATTCTCACGACGTTTCGGCCACAACGCAAGCAGAATTATTTTATTATGTTTTATTGTTATTATTTTATTATTTCCCTTGTACGTGACTTTACCGAAAGAACCAAGAAGATGAATCCCTGCAGTCACGAAAGCTTTAAATCGAAATTTAAACTTTTTATTTTACCAGTTAAGGCCCACCGAGCTATGTAGCTCTTTTTCAGAAGCGACCTGGCCGCAAATGATCGCCCAACGAAGTGGCTTATCACGTGGAAATGTATTGCAGCCAAATACTCTAAAACGCGCGTTGAGTCTAAATGTGGAAGAAAAAAACGGAGGATCCAGAGAAAAATCCACGTGACCACGGGGACAGAGACACGCAAACTCCAAAAATAAAGGCGTCAGGGTCGGGATCGGACCCACGACCTCCTGTATACCACGCGAGGTGGTTAACATCTCATCACCCTGGCAAGATTTGGTGGGGGGGGGGGGGGGGCATTGTTGAGCCAACGGGCATTGGATTTGTTTTGCCGGTGTGTGAGTGTGTGAGCGTACGTCCTCTGGCGAGGTAGCTGGCGAGCCCCCAGTACTTGAGCTTCATCTTGGCCGGGTTGTCGGTGTCGCTGAACGTGCCCACCATGTCGGCGCACACCACCCAGTGGCTGCAGGAGGAGAAAAAGGTGGGGGGGCGGGGGGGGGCGGGCAGCGACCGTGCGGCTAAGACGTTCGTCTTTGGTGGCGGGGGAGGGGGGTGGTGTGGGGGAGTTTACATTCCATCTCGTGGGCCGATTTGCTCGCTGGCCTGCCGATGGTGGACGCGGAACGTTTCTGTCGGTTGACTTGAGAGGTAAGGGCCCCATCCTATAGCCCGGTGAAGGTGACGCAATGTTGGGTTGATATTGGCACGTGGTTGGAAGCGACGTTGGCCCAAAGTTTTCGTATTAACTGGGAGCTGGGTGCGAGGTTTGTCCGATAGTTTACCCAGCGAATGAGAGCGACGCGGCTCGCGAGTGATCTCAAGCGTCATGAGGTTTTCTTCATTTTTACAAAAACGGTTCTAGAAATGTTTAAAGCCCTGTAATATTAGCAATTGCGAAACATTTCAACATTTTTTACCGAGGTCATAGGTCATGAGCCATACATGAATCATCACCACCACCAGAGGTGCCCGGTTTCTTCCGCTTAAAATTAGTCCTTACGCAACTCTGGACGACGATAACTGCTCGGACTAAAGTGCTGTGAACGACCAAAGATGTTCCTGGTATAAAATGACAATACCCTGCAGTTAAAGCACCTAGGAGCGCATACCCAGCATTACATTGGAGAATTCCGAGGAGGAACACGTGGACCAGGCAACGATACCGTGTCATGCTCAAGCAGGACACATCTTACAGCGGCGATGCGATGGCCGGTGGTGGAGACTAACGGCGTATTCACTCCCAAAGGAGGAGAACGCTCCCGACAGGACGCCAGCGCTCTGAAGATGGACGGGTCACGTCGTCCCACGCGCCAGAGGCACGGCGCCGCTCCTGACGCGGTTATCTGCCTTGACCAGCTGAACGTCAAATTGCAGTCGCTGCTCCGCATCTACGTCAGCCGTGCGAAGGAAAGAGCGCGCGCAGGAGCCGGGCGGATCTTCGCGACGGGCTCGGCGAGGCCTTCATCGCGCAGCGGATAGATCCTGACCGGCGACGAAGACGGCGACTCACGGCGATCGATTTACCTGAATATGGTGACGCGCCCACGGGCAGTGGCCGTCATGCTTCCATCCTTGACGGCGAACTTGGCGCGGATGTTGTCCTGCAGGAAGACGCCGTCTGGGTCCTTCTTGGCGACGGCGAACCACTGCCCTACAAACTGCACGAGGGCACCGCCGGAGGGGGAGTCACGCGCCACTTTCTCGTGCAACGCCGCCGCCGCCGCCGCTGCTGCTGCGATTGCAGCGATGGTGGAGGAGGGGGGGGGCGGTGGAAACGTCTGCAAGTGGGGAGGCTGCGCCGGCTGCCCCGGCTGGCTCTGAGGTCTCAATGTTGTCGATGTCGATCCGCGACGACGTTTTTCGTTTTGTTTTGGGGTTAGATTGGGTAGAAAATAAACGCGTCGTTCACCCGCCGCCACCCGACACAGCCGATGGGGAAGGTTTGTCACGTGAACCAAACGTGCTGGAGAGCAAACCCACTACAACATTTACAATATGAGTGCGACGTTTCGCTGGCGATTACAACCAGCTTCATCAGGCAACATTTGCCAGAATTGTGAAGAAGGCTTCCTGTTTCGGTCTTAAATAGAGTTAAAGGTGATGTCATCACTGTTGATGTTGGGCTGCAATTCCTATTTTACCTACATGACTTTATCGAAAAAACCAAAGAGTTATTATTCATATTAAATTATGTTCTAGATTCCTGGCCAAGCTGAGTAAATAGTTGAGTTAATTCATCAATAATGTAAGTAACACATTATACTGGCCCTTTGTTACTTTAATTCTGTTTTTATTGAATTGCGCATTGAATAAAAAAACAATAACAGGCTTTACGCTTTTTGGCAATAAAACAGGCGTTAAGATGTTTGAACAGCAAATAGATACGCAATGCAAGGCATCAAGTCTGCAATAACCACACATTCATGTGGAAAAACATGCCAACAAACACGTTCTGATCATTAATATATGCATCGTCTTTGAAACAGATTGGCCTTCACCAGAGAAAGTCTTCTTTATGGCCTTGTCTGACCAGTGTTAGACCACAGAATTCTAAACGGCAAAAAATACGAAGGCAGTTGAGCAGTTATATTATTTCTCAAAAACAGCAATATCGCTTCGATTTATATACATCTGTAACAAAAATTGCTTTGAACCTCATCGGATTCCTCCAGTACAAATTAATATTCTCATTCCGATTTCGGACGATGATGGGACATTTGCTAACACGTGGTTCAATCTTTCCCGGCGGGGGGGGGGGCATTTACCCTGGCTTGATCAAAGTCCTTCATCACAGGAATGTTGTCCACTTGGCAGTCGGCTGCCCAGCAGCAGCCCAGCGCAGACGCGAGGGCCAGCAGTGTGGCCAGGAGCGGAGTCGAGGCCATTCCTGACGAATATCAAAGCAACCACGCATAGAGAGTGTACACCAGCTATGTCCAAAGTCCGGCCCGCGGGCCAATCACGGCCCGCGGGCAGATTTCATACGGCCCGCAGCTTCGGTCTTTTAACTTGTTATTTATAGCTCGCCAGCTCTGTCAGAATAAATACATCATAAAACTCATGGAAATTTAAGGTATTCTATACAGTTTGTTCAATGTTATCCGACTGAATGAAAGGCAGAATTGCGTTTTTAGAGTTGTTCCCGTCTGCCTGAGTGGCTTATATTTGGTTACATTGTCATTTGAAAAATTAAGGTAATTGTGACAATGATTTTTTTTTATAACAGTGTGTATTTCCACGTAACATTTGTGGTTAAAACAATGTCAAAAGGAACTATTGGCCCCCGGGAATCATCACTTTATCAAATGTGGCCCTCTTTGCAAAAAGTGTGGACACCCCTGGTGTACACACACCAAAGATGAAGATATCTCCCCCCCCCTAACCGCATAGCCTTTAATAGATGGTTGGGGCAAGTGCTGTTAGCGAGTAGCACCTACGCAGGCCGGCACGGCACACGAGGGGTTGGGGGTGGCCAGTACCACGCCCGACCGCCTTTGTCTCCCTATTGGCGATGTTTACACACCGCATCAGGTACTCATTTGAGGCTGAGTCGACCTAGGGGAGGCCCGGGACCGGTTCAGATAATCGTCACTGGTATTGGCCGTGAGCGGGAATCGAACTCGGGTCGCTGGGTTCGTACAGCATTGCAAAACCGCTACACTACCGCACCACACACACACACAAAGACCAAGAACACTGCATACGCACACAGCAATACACACACACACACTGCATACACTCAGCATACACACTGCACACACAGCATACACACACTGCATACACACACTGCATACACACACAGCATACACACACTGCATACACACACAGCATACACACAGTATACACACATTGCATACACACACTGCACACACAGCATACACACACAGCATACACACA
>CM025659.2:7372782-7383708 GCA_014621495.2 Entosphenus tridentatus
AGTTGAGCGTTTCACGCCAATCTGTCGCCGTCTACCTTCGCTCGTTCTTCTTGCCGTTTGTCCACGGGGGTGCACAACGTGTCTTCTTTCTCTCGAGCGGTGGTTCAGAACCTGGGGTGCACGCACCCCCTGGGGGTCCCAGATGCCCTTTCTGAGTGTGCGAGACGTGGCCAGATTTTTTAAATCCTTTATATTAAGTTCACGTGCTTGCTTGCTTGCTTACGACCGTGCACATCTTTCGGTCGTTTTTTAACCCACTTCCCGTGATCCAATCGAGCTGACATTTTCCACACAGACTCGTTGTGCGTGACAATTAATGTTCGTGAATTTTTTTTTACAAAATTTTACACTTTTTAGGACAAAAATATTATATTTAATTACCAATTGCTTAATGGTGGCATGCAATCATAAGACCCATAGGTGGCAGCCATCTCAAGCCAGAGGACGAGAGGACTCTAGCCGCCACGCATATAAAGGATTTATAGTGAAAAACTTTGTTTTTACGGTAAAAAATTTTTAGAAGGTAAATCATCCAAACACAAATTAAGCACGCAAGTACAACTCACTTTGTTTCATCACGCCCACCATGTGTATATTAACATCAAACCTTTGTTTTCTCTCCCACAAATGAGAACCAGATGGGTGCAAGGCTGCAGTAGATGTGAAGAAGAACCACTGCTCTAGCATCAAAGTCCACGAGCTGTGTGAGCTTCCTCCTGTCTGCTGCATTGATCACAATGGTGCAAGGGTGGCACAGTCGGGTCTTTTGCAATCGGGTTTAATTGTCTTTTTATATTAAACCCGATCATCTGAGATTGGGAGAAATCCGGTTTAATTGGTTCTAATTGCAGAACCGCACTTCGCCAACTTCTCAACGATGGGCTTCATCCATTCTAAGCTGAGGAACTCACTGGCGCCCACGATTGTGGAGGAGATGCTCGTGTTCATCACGACCAACCTGCCCGCATTCTACGACTACCCCGTGCCCGACGGCCCCGAGTACGATAGCAGCACCGACGAGGAAGCAGCCTAAGCCTATCAGAGTTTCGTATTCATTAAACCAGGTTTTAATTCCCCGAAATCGGGTTTAATTGTATTAAAGAAAAAACCCGATGCCTGCCGATGGAAAAATCGGGTTTTTTTTCCACCCATGCAATGGTGAAACGTCCGTCGCCTTAAACCAGGGTTGGGGAACATTTTTTCTGCCAAGGGCCATTTGGATATTTATAACATCATTCGCGGGCCATATAAAATTATCAACTTACAAATTTGCCTGTTATATTTGGTCAAACATTTTATTAACTCACCCCTAATGTGATGGCTGGAACTGCTTCTCTTTGGTGAGGCGTGTGATGTTAGCTGGTATTGATGATGTTGCTACTCGCAACTGCTTTTCCAGGTTTGCTCCTAGATTTATTGAATTTCGAGTCCCGCCTGCAGTTGCCTTGGCAGGGCCACACCAAATGATTTCGCAGGCCTTTTATACGGCCCGCGGGCCGGACGTTCCCCATCCCTGCCTTAAACACACACTTAGAGCAATGATGACTTGTGTGTCCAAGTTGTAGCTCATTTCCACCGTACAACCGAGGCATGCCAGGGCAGTGCAAGAGCCACCTGTATTTTTGCCCGAATGGATAAAGCCTATTCTGTATTCATCATCTTGACACTGGCAAATACGGTCCCGTAGACAGAAGTATATGTTATGTAATTATCCATCATGCTCAACAACGGTGCCTCGCGAGTTTAATGTTAACATGTCATTAACTCTGGCCTCTTGGCTGGCATAGGACCTCATAATGAATTGCGATTGGCAGTATTGCTTCTGTTTCCTACCTGAACAATGCACCCACTAATCCTATGGAGGAGCACACCCGTCATCCATGAACGATACGAAACATTCAAGTTTCGAGTTCATTGTTTAACCCGGTGGAGAGCTCGTTGAGACCAGGATGAGTCTCATTCGCAAGCGCAACCGAGGGCATCGGTCTGCTGCCAGCAGGGAGCGACCGACAATGGCTACGTAAAATTTCAATTGGAGTAAATGTGTGGGTAATATTCGAAGTTGGCGAATTCGGACCGTGACGCCAGCACACAACGGCCTCGTCTCGCACACGACGCCCAAGGGGGCATCTTCAACGTCCCCTGGCGAAGCAAACGATTACACCGCGCGCTATTAACCGGGGCGGCCGCTGGATTCGAAGCGCTAACCTCTGCACACGAGCGGCGAACGCGACAGGCGGCGTGAACGTAAATGACGACGCGGCAATGCGCAGAGACGACGACTTTGTTCCACAACGGTTTATTTTTTTTTTTATACAAACGACTACAAAAAAAAATGCAAGAGAAAGTGCATTGAAGCGGTTTACGTTGAGTAACACTAAGGATTAAATTAAGACGCGTGGTAACAGAGCAACAAGTGACGGACATTTTAAAGACGTAGAGTTAATTGCGCTGTGCTTTAAAACAAAAAACAAATTTGCTTCCCTTTTTCAATGAGTACAGCGCTAACATCGCTGCCACCCTGTGCTCTTTTTCTCCGGAAATATTTTTGGTACTTTTCCCACTTATGATTCCTCGTTGCAGTATCGGGGGGGAACCATGCGACAAAAAACAATCCGTCCGGCAAATCTCACGTCCGCGAATTTGGAACGCAACTTATTTTCACGCGTTTTTTTTTTTTCACGGAGCTCCGTAATAAAAAAAAACGAACGAAAATGTATTCGCCTTCCATCGTTACACAATCAGGGGGCGCACTTTCCTGCGCACACTCTGCTCCGAGATTATTGTCTGTCACATGACGGTCAAATAAATATTTCGCTAAATTAAGTGCGAAACCAAATTACATTTTACGGCGTTTTCTAGTGCATTCATTGGTGATTGGGCGGAGACCATCCACTCGCTCGATGGTTTCGCTCCACTTGAGACCTTTAATTTAACCGTTGCCAGGAATCGAACCCCGAATCTCTCGTAACTTTGACCTCGAAGTTGCCCGATCACCTCCACACCTTCTGCTCTTAAACCAAGTATTATTTACGCACTTACTTAACCATACTTTGAAGCAAACTGGGTGGGGGGGGGGGGAGTTTTTGCATCTCCCAAACATAAAAAAGTCACCGGTTAAAAAAACAAATGCAGGACTGAGGGCAAGACAAGTGGCAGGTGTACAGGCAGCGTTATGTGACAGGAATAAGACGCCCGTTCGCACGTGTAACCATCTTGGCAGTTCACAACGACAAGGGGCACACGTTCATCTGCGCAGTGGTGTCATGTTGACGTGGCAATGTTTTGCGTGGTTGAAGGCGATGCAATGATTTATCTCCCCCACCGCCCCGCAGCGATTTCCTAAAACGTTACGCGTCACGATACGATAAAAAAAATAGCTTTTGTTGTGTGTCTCATCCTAACTGTGTCATTTGTATTGTGTTTTTTTAAACCTTGGTTTGTACACGTTTGTTGCCACTCCATTAGTTAAAAACGCAACTTTAGCTTATTGTTTGTATGTAATTTGCGTGAAATGTAAATAACTGGTTCGAACACGCGTTGTTTTCGGCATGCATCGTGAGCGTGAGAGCGAGATTCATTTTTAGTCAATGAATTGATGGGATCGTTGCATACTTAGCCGTGAATATTCCGTCTGTAACTCGTGAAATTAGATAATCTTGTAGAACAGATATACTTTTTACCCAGATCCAACCACCCTGAACAACGTCTCAGTAAAAATTAACTAATTTTATGATCGGGCTGAGAGATCATGTGGCTGTGTGTGGTGATCAGATTAACAGCATTGGAATTCTTACTCCTAACAAAATGCGAGGTTGTTTTAGCTCTTCCTCTGTTAATTATTTTCATCGCCAATTCAACTCTATCGTAATGACACAAAAACATTTCCTTCTGAAAACTCTCAGGAAAACTATCCGCTAAGTGCTAGCTGTCCGTTCTTTCTTCAAACTAAGAGGCAGTGGAATGCATAGAGTTGGAAATGGCAGTGTCACTTGTACAGGTCTCCCCACACTGATCGCGCAATCACATGGAGTGGCGTTGCTGATTTTCAATTAACAACACTCTCTCCGTGTGTGCGCGTGTGTGTGTGGGCAGCGTCTTCTCAGTCTCATGCCGCTGCCCTGCGGTTTCTTCTTGAGAATCCTGCCTCGCCTGCGGGAGGCAAATGAAGATGGTACGGTTACAGAGCCATCATACTGTACGTTTGTGTGTCAACTTAGAATCCATGTGGCTGGACAAGTGTTGGTGATAGACATTTCAATTCCTGTAAAAAAATACATTAAACAGTCTTGACAATTACTGCCCCTGTCGAAACCCTTCTGCCCATGACTGCCTCTCCTCTAAAAATAGATGCAATATTTAGACAAAGACCCCCTTATAACCTCAACAGATTATGTTGGCAAGTGCTGTTAGCGAGTGCCTATGAAAGCCGGCACGGCACACGAATTTGCGGGTGGCCAGCACCACGCCCGGGTGTGGTGCTGGCCACCCCACCCCCTCGTGTGCCGTGCCGGCCTTCGTAGGTGCTCGCGAACAGCACTCGTCCCTACGGTCTGTTCAGGTCTCCCCACACTGCATCTGTCTTTGGATGTCGATAGGAAGACAAGAGTGCATACCTTTCTGTCCCTTCTGACCGTCAAAGCCAGGAGAACCGGGAGGCCCTTCTGGTCCTGAAATGTCAAACACAATTTGGAATCAGCATAATAATAATAATAATGAAGAAGAAACGTTCGCTTGATATTAACCCTGCGAAGTATATAAACATACTCAACAAACAGGCTCCAGCCTCCATCCGTGGGTTTACAGTCAAAACATGACGACACGTTGATTTGTAGCGAGCAATCACCGATTCTTTATACTCGAATTGCGTTTGTGTAATCAACGTTTTTCTATCCATTTACATCACACGTAGTGGGGCCACGTGACTACTTTAGCCACCGCTACACCCGCCACAAGGTTAGACAGAACAATTGATGCTCCATTGTGATCGTGGTTACGAAGCGATGGATCGATCATTCAGGTTGGCTCAGCGGGTGTGAGCGAGTTCAACTCCTGATCGTTGGTTGACTCAGCCCATCATCTTTCTGGGGTCATAAAAAAAACGAGTACCGTTTTGTGCGGAAGTCAACAGTGGTTGTTCTATGGATAAACTCGGCCCCGGCATATGAACGTGGGGTTTCCACCACTGGCTCAAGGCTATAAACAGGAGATGAGCACTGCCTCAGTGCTGGTCTCGTTTGTGTACAGTAGTTTTATATTCTCCATTATCTTACATGTGTAGGGGTGTCAGGGGAAGGATTCCCACCAATAGGAGGGTTAGTGGGAGGGGTAATCGAGGAGATATAAGGGGAGAATGGGCGGGAAGAAGGGGGCCTTTGGCGGGAACGAGATTGGGACGGCTGGGTACAGGTGTGGATGGGAGAAAAGGATTAAAAGACGAAACCCCTGCAATCTTGTGTCGGCTCTCCTTTACACATGTAACGTTGACATATTTGAAGAATGAAAAAAAACGAACTGCCTGATTATTACATTGCACGATTTGATGCACGTATCATGAGTGTAGGAATATATTTTAAACTTAGAATCAATGCAACTGTTCAAGGTTTTTCGAGTTGAACCGGCAGAGAAATCAACAGACCAGGATGAGTCTCATTATTTGCAAAGAGTGACCTGGGTACATGTGGAGTCTGACGTGTCCATGGAGGATATAAAGACACAATTCGAGAGACAATAATCAGACGTACCGGGTGTGCCTGGGAATCCTTGCTCACCTAAACAAAAAATATCAAAAACAAAATGATTAAGTTGACAAAAGTTTGCTTGTTCATTCATATTCTCCCACCAAGCAAAGTCGGCCTTTTGTAAAATAATAATAATAAACATTTAAGTTGATTTTGAAATCTGGATGCTCAGCTTTCCCTGCGCACTGCCCGTGAGCCTCTAACATGTCACCCTCCGCCTGAGTGCCCACAAAATGGGTCGTGCTCCAGTGCAGTTAGTTGAAGGCCTCAGCTTGGTCAACAAATAACTCTGGACGAAAAATATTGAGTTTTTCACTTCATAATATACCAAATCATTGACAACACTTGGTCAACTAATAGGGTTTTTAACCTTTATTCTGGCAACAAAAACTGACACCTTTTGCAAGGAATCATGCTTACATTAACCACAATACTTGCAGTCAAATGCAAACAAAAAACAATACTCTGATAATGTATGCATTGTATTTGAAACTAGAGCCTCGTCTCATATGGTGTTCGACCAGATGACGCCTTTTGGTCTCATATGGTGTTCGACAAGATGACGCCTTTTGGCGTCGAACACCATATGAGACTAGGCTCTAAAGAAAGCTGTCTGGTGTGGATCAATCAGTTTCAAAGACAATGCATAAATGATCAGAGTATTGTTTTTTGTTTGCATTTGACTGCAAGTATTGTGGTTAATGTAAGCATGATTCCTTGCAAAAGGTGCAGTTTTGTTGCCAGAAAAAAGGGGAAAAACCCTATTAGTATATTTTGATACTGGCAAAGGAGGTCCCATGATGTAACACTTGGTCAATCCGCGTCTGGACGAAGGCTGCCCCCCCCCCCCCCATGCTGTGTCGGTCGTAAGAGTTGATGACCATATTTCACCACGTGGGTCAGTGTGTTGGTGAAGGGGGTGGGGAAGCACCCAAGTTCAAGTTCATTTATTAAGTATAGCCCTGTGAGCCATTCGGCTCTTGAATCAGGTGCGACCGCAACAAACAAAAAAACAAAAGCATGAACAAGAAAACATCTTAAGGTGACTATGTGCAAACAGAAAATCCAAGAAAAGACAGCAAAATATTGCAGAAAAAGCACCGTACACCAACACCCAGAACTTGTCCCTGAAGTTGGCCACAGCCAGAACTCAAGGTCGGGTCCCCAAGTTCATCGCTATACAAAACTTCCAGCGATGAAACGTTGCGTTTTTTTGGTTTTGTTGACATCCGTGGAACCACTCTTTCTTTTTGTAGATTTAAAAAGCGTACCCCCTGATGTAGAAAGAGAGGCCACATGAAGTGACCTCGGCAGTAGCCAACCATGCTACTCGGAGGTGTGGTGGAAGGACAACAAACTAAACACAAAAGCAGTTCCAAAGAAATACATTTTCAATCTAGATTTGAAAGTGCATAGCTCCAGTGGCTTCTGAATATCGGAAGGCAGAGCGTTCCAGACGGTTGCAGGAGCACATCTGAAAGCGCGCGATGTGCCAACCGTCTTTGTTCGATGGCCAGCCAACAGCGGCTGCTGTTGCGAGGATGACCGGAGTTTGCGTGATGGTTTACGCTCGCTGACGACGATAATGATGACGATTATAATGAAGAAACATACCGCGCGATCCACTGGGTCCCGACAGCCCAGGCTCCCCCTGGTCGCCTTTCTCTCCTGGTGCTCCTGGCGCCCCATTGATGCTCCGGATAGCTGTGGCAACAACAACGAACCGGGTAGAGGGGTCACACCGGCCACGTACAGAATGGCACGCGGGAAACTGGCGAACTCTACGTTCAGATTCGATATATCACGGCCGAGCAAAGAATTAGAGGCTGTAGGGGATGACAGAGATTCAGTGATTAATGCTGTAAAATTCACATTGAAGATTGTCCATTGCCCCAAAATGCACCCGATCGTAACGTTTTCCCCGTTTAAGGCCACAGTGTTGTTTATGAATGAGTTGAGTTTTTTTGTTTTGTTTATTTGTGATTTTTTTTGCACCGCCGCCGATGCGGCAGTGTCACCAAATGAGCCGCAAGATCTGTTCTTTCAACGATAATATTTGATCTCTTTAAAGTTGTTGATAAAAAAAAATCCCAGTCTTTTCTCAGCCAATTTTACCAATCCAATCCGATCTTTATTTCATCCGGAGATGGAAATGTGGGATGCGGTGGGTCACCACTCTAATAAAGGATTTTGAGCAAAAATATTTTCGTGTAACATAAAAAAACAATCATCGTCTGGCGGCCAATATTTAGCTCAATGATCATGAAGTTCGTGAATGAGAGACCACAGAGCCATGCAATGAGATGTAGTCTCTAAAACAGCGATGGAGAACCGACGGCCCATGGGCTTGATATGGCGCGCAACTTCATTGCACACCGCCTGTGGCGATACAAGGCCCTTCCACATTGAAACGACCCTCAAACATCACGTGTCTTGTCAGTACAAGCATCTTGGCCGCACTAATCGGGCAACATTTCCGACCTGACGACAGCAGTGCGTTTCTAATCTGCGCGCCGCGCTCGGTCAATTCTGTCACCGCACGGGCCTCTTTGCAGGGACAGTGGCGACAGTCGAGGTGTGTGTGTGTGTGTGTGTTACGTTCGGCGCAGGGTCCCCGTGACTCACATCTCAGGTACTCCTGTATCTCGACGATGTTGTGGATCGTGCCAGGCACACCAGGGGAGCCAGGCACCCCTGGACGCCCACGGGGCCCTTGGGGTCCTTGAATTCCCCCGTAGCCCTGGTAGTCTGTGGGGGGGAGAGGTGTTTTTTAAGAACAAAACAACAGCCATGTTTCACATAGGGGATAATTGGCAGGACCCTCTTGAAAACAGTCTTGCGGCTTTCCTGGCTAAACAAGTGCAATAAATCACAAATGCGAACAGAAACATTCACACCAACGAGATATAATGCGTCCGGTATAGATGTGTCTATGTACGTATGCTGAACATCTTTCGTTAGATAAGCCAATGTCCGGTGCTCGAAGGATGAGCAGAGGGCTCGAGAGGTCGGGGCAGTACCGCGCGTCCGCTGGGCGAGCGTCATCAAACTATCGGACAAGGCAGGAGTAGCGAGAAGTGGGAGAGGACCAATGGACGAGTCGGAGGCAGCGGTGTAGCGTGAGCAGGTGCGTCCCGACTGTCGCCATGTACGGCACAACCCCCAGCAGCTACCTGTGCTCCAGCTGCTTCCACCGCCGGAGCCCGGTGGGCCGGGTGGGCCGGGCGGGCCGGGCGGGCCTGCGATGTACTGCACAGACGGCTGCTGTGAGCCACGATTGGAGGAACCACTCGAGAAGCTGCCGCCACCGCCGCCGCCACCGCCGCCACCGTTCCTGCCACCGCCTCCATTGCTGCTGCCGCCGCTGCTGCTGCTGATCTCTCTCTGAGACCCCGACCAGCTCTGCTGCTGCTCGAGTTCTCCCACGCCGACCATGATGGAAATGTCCTCGTCCGGCTGAGCGCCGTTAGTGGCGTCTGCGAGCGCGGTTTGCGTGGACGGGGTGGGGTGGGGGGGGGTGCACGGGAGGGGGGGCATGGGGGGAAGGGAGTTGGGGGGCACGGACGAGAAGGAAAAAGTTATGCGCTGTTTCGGACGTACGTACATTTGGATGCGGGTATCGATTTAGAGCAGCGATTCTTAACCTGGGGTGCACGCAGCCGCTGGGGGTGCGAGATGCCCTTTCTGAGAACCAAAGGGGTGCAGACTGCAGTGAAGCTTAAGAGCCACTGCTTTAGAGATACGCGAGAGACGTGGGAAGTGCTCGGGTAAGGTATTTCAGCCGATTCGGACTGAAGTTTTCGAGTGATGAGAAATGCTCATAAAACACCACGGTGTCGGACGTACTGCGACCAAATGATTTCATTTCATCCGTTCTGCGTGGGTGATGAGTCTTCGGTGTTTGGTTTCGTGCCCTTGAGTAAAATCATCCCACATTCGGTGCGGTTGCTTTTAACGTGGGCAATTGCTTGGTATTTCATTTGCCAAACATTACTCTCGAGATATAACTATAATCGTTATTATTATTTCATCGTCTAGAGCGTCTAAAAACTACAAATATATTCCAAGATGATATAAATGAGTTATTCAGAAAACGAAACTTGAGTGTGTTTAAGAGAAAATTTAACAATTAAATTCACACCTTTGCCAACCCTCTGCTGGTTGAACCCCATGCAGTGCCAGTCGTGGGGATTTGATCGAACATACTTCACCACCATCACCACGCTGGTCCTTGTGGGTTGGGGTTCCACGGTGGTGAGATGTTAACTACCTCGCCTGGTCTACAGGATGTCGTAGGTTCGATCCCGACCTTGACGCCTGCTATATATTTGGAGTTTGCATGTTCTCTCTCTACCCCTCGGGCGTGTGGATTTTGCTCCGGGTCCTCCGGTTTTTCCCTCCACGTTTAGAATCAACATCACGCGTTCAGAGTCTTTGGCTGCTGTAAATTTCCACACGATAAGCCACTTCGTTGAGCTATCATTTGCGGCCAGGTCGCTTCTGAAAAAAGAGAGCTGTATAGCTCAGGGGGCCTTACCTTGTAAAAATAAAAATAGAAACCAAAAAAAATTTGTGAAGGTGAGCCATGAGACCAGTTTAGATACCACTCACTGCTGACGTTAACGGAATCTCAACTCAGGTGTCCGGGTGCTCACCACTGCCCCCTCCACTTACCCCCATGCAGGCTACATAAAACAACATGCGGTTATATTACATGGAGAGATCGGACAGCAGATCGTGTTGTTGTTGTTGTTGTGGCCTGGTGGAGGGAGCGGGGGGGGGGGGGGCAGGGTTCATTGTGAAGGGGGCTCGCTTGACCTCAGGCAGCAGCAACGTGATCTCTGGAGGTGCTTCAGTGGCCGTGTGGCGAGGGGGTTCATTTTTCTTAGGTTTTTTTCGGTAAAGTCATGTAGGTAAAAAATTCTAATTAATAAAAGTAAAATAAAAATAAAATAATATAATATATATTTTATTTTATTTTAATTTTACTTTTTATTTTACTTTTATTAATAAAAAAATTTTACCTACGTGACTTTACCGAAAAAACCTAAGAATATGAATCCTTGCAGTCACGAAAGCTTCAAATCTAGAGGGGGTTCATACTGAATTACCTCTGCCAGGGCGGCCAGGAATTCCTGGAGCACCGGGTACCCCGGGATAGCCAACGTCTCCTGAATGAACAAAC
>CM025659.2:7388708-7409462 GCA_014621495.2 Entosphenus tridentatus
TATTTTATTATTTCCCTTCTACGTGACTTTACCGAAAGAACCAAGAAGATGAATCCCTGCAGTCACGAAAGCTTTAAATCGAAATTTAACTTGTTGACGCGCGCGTTCAAGAGCTCGGTCTGTCAGCCACGCTGAGTTGTGGGCGGAGGCATCTTTAGGGCGGCCATCTCACCTGACGGTCCCGGCGAGCCGCGGTTGCCTGGAGGGCCCATTGGGCCTTCGCGAGAAATTCCTGCGACGGCACGGACACGCACGGTCATTACCGGTGGTGGGGGGGGGGAAATCAACGAATGTCGGCGGCTGTGACGGAGCAGCTCTTTACCGCAAAACCTTAACGGCGGTGATCCACTCGGAGTGTCACTGCCGGGGTGTGTTGCATACTCAAGCCGATTGACGCATCAAGGCGAGCCTCGCTGGAGGCTTATTCCGGTTTGTGGGTCGTAGTCCAGCTTCATGGGTTCACAGGCTGGGTTTGTGGGATCTTAATCCGAGTGAGTGTCTGATAGGTGCTGCGTTTTTTTTTTTTACAATTTTTTTACAATTTTGTGTATCTCAAATTTGAATGATGTGAAGCGCTCGGTGATTATTTTATTGTGAAGGGCGCTGTATTAAATTATAAAGTTTGATTGATTTTAGGAGGTTCCTGGATTGCATTGTTTGGCCAATTCCTCCTCCATTCCCACATTTCTGGATTCATAGTCCATTCGTGTGGCACTGCTTGTACATATTTATATATGTTATATCGCATGTTCTGCAGGTGTTTAACGTTGCGTCAATTCATTTATATCGAAAAGCCTTTTTTGCAATCTGATGCCTCCGTGAAACAGTGGTCTAGGTTGTCTCAATGGGTTCTCTCCTGGTTGACGTGAACTTATAATTCATAATTACGATTACACACCCCCTTAAATAAATACATTTACTTCCCTTCTGTCTCTTCTCATGAAAAAAACCGTACATTTTAGTCCAATCAGCCTATTTGCCTTCACAAACTTATGATTAACCGGCAAACGTTTGTTTTACTTTGGACCGGGTTTCTCCCATCTGGGTCTCATCGGCAGAGCGACGCTCGTCCAGCAAACACTGCCGCTTTACGAGCCGCGCGCTCTTGGTGAGAATTGTCCCTCTCAGGCGACACGGCCTTCTCGGGAACGAGCAACGGACACGATCCTAAACCCACACGATCCTAAACCGACACGATCCTAAACCAACACGATCCTAAACCCACACGATCCTAAACCGACACGATCCTAAACCGACATGATCCTAAATCCACACGATCCTAAACCGACACGATCCTAAACTGACACGATCCTAAACCGAAACGATCCTAAACCGACACGATCCTAAACTGACACGATCCTAAACCCACACGATCCTAAACCGACACGATCCTAAACCAACACGATCCTAAACCCACACGATCCTAAACCGACACGATCCTAAACCGACATGATCCTAAACCCACACGATCCTAAACCGACACGATCCTAAACTGACACGATCCTAAACCGACACGATCCTAAACCGAAACGATCCTAAACCGACACGATCCTAAACCGACTCGCTCACCTGGTGGGCCGGGTGGGCCGGGGGGACCTGGGATCTGCTGCTGCACCTGCTGCCAGTTTTCGCTCGCTGCGGGGAAAAGCACGACAACACCGGCACGAGAGTCAACCACGAGCGGGCCGTAGGATTGCTCAGGCCGCCGACTCAGGACAGGGGTTGTAAACGCGGCCATCCCAACGGCGTTGTACAAAATCGGACTCTATAAAGCTCTTTTTCACAGATGTCCAGTAGTGGCGGGGTCAGAAAGTTACAACAACAAACAAACAACACGGACAAAAAACATCGGAGTGCAAAGTGTAGGAAAGGTAAGCAAACCACTAAAAATTAACACGTAAACATAAAACATGCAGAGTGTGGTGGTCACGTGACGACACGCATGCAAGGCATGATGGGAATCGTGCCTTCCCTGATGTTTGTGAGCAGCACACCTTTGCGTGTTGTTAAATCTGTTTGTCTCTAGCCTGCACGCGTTTTCCCGTTTATTTTACACCATTTGGTCACAGTTTCCACCCGCCCCCACCTCCACCAAACCCATCCTGGGCCACCGCTAGGTCGACTCAGCCTCAAATGCGTACCTAGTGTGTTGTATAAAACACCAGCACCGCGGTGCTCACCATACCACCCCTTTGTGCGCAGCGCCGGCCTCAATCGGTGCTCGCTCATGAGCTCTCGCCCCAAACGGTCCATAACTCGGAGCACCTTTGCCTTTCGTGTGTGCGCGTCACCCTTTCAGCACAACGTGACTCACATGAAAATCCTGGAAGTCCTGGAGGGCCTGGAGGTCCCACGATGCTCTCACCTGGAGGAGGGGGAGAAACAAAACGTCAAACGCCTTTCACTCACTCGGGTAGCCAGCGCAGGCGGAGCAAACGGGCGAGCGAGCGAACCGCGTGGTTCTACGTTGCCGTGCAGCTCTCCGTTGAGTTTGCGGGTCCGCGCCGCCGCGTAGTCTGGCGCGATGTCCGACGTTTTTTGCCGAGACCTCCTTTGTGAACTTCTTCCGGCACCGAACCTCCCGGGTTATGCAGAGCGGAAACGTCGAACGGCGTTCTGAGCTAGAACGCTGCAATGCCCGCAAACGCGTCGGTGCTTTTTTAAATCCTTTATATTAAGTTCACTTGCGCGCTTGCTTGCTTGCTTACGACCGTGCAAATCTTTCGGTCGTTTTTTAACCCACTTCCCCTGATCGAATCGAGCTGACATTTTCCACACAGACTCGTTGTGCGTGACAATGAATGTTCGTGAAATTTTTTTTCCAAAATGTTACACTTTTTAGAACAAAAATATTATATTTAATTACCAATTGCTTAATGGTGGCATGCAATCATCTGACCCATAGGTGGCAGCCATCTCAAGCCAGAGGACGAGAGGACTCTAGCCGCCACGCGTATAAAGGATTTATAGTGAAAAACGTTGTTTTTACGGGTTAATTTTTTTTCTTTCTGCGAGCAGGCCCAGAGTGGGCTCACGGTGACGAGGTGGGTGGCGACGGCGCGTCTCTCCAAACAGAGCCGTGGTGAGCGGCCATCCACCCCGTCTCGTGTGCCGTGCCGGCCTTCATTGGTGCTCGCTAACAGCACTTGCCCCAAAAGTCTTTGTCTTTGTTTTGTATAGTAGTGTTAAGTGTAGTGTATATGTATGTACGCGTGTGTGTTAAACTTCTTTCGCACCGTACGTAGTCAACTGCGCTAATCGGAGGTGCGGGGGAAAGACAACAAGCTAAACACAAAAATTAGTTCTAAAGAAAACAGTTGTCACGGCCAAATATCTGACACACGCGGCCATTACCTCTATAGCCTTGGCCAAAAGTCTACTTAGGCTATACAGGGGATCTTTGTATTTGTGCACCCATGATACAAGCGTGAAGGAATCAATGACATGCAATATACGTACATAACGTGCGATTATTACCTGAAGGCTTACGGCGCGAAAGCAGAAAAAAACGAAAAACGTACGGATGACACAAAAACGAGAAAGGAAACAATACAAACGAGACGACAGAAATTAAACAAAATTGAATGCATTCTTGAAAGTAACTGCCACCCCCGGGGGAATGGTGCCATCGCGCGCCCACCCGGCGCAGCACACCATCGAAGCACACCATTGCAGCACACCATCGCCTTTCAGCTGGCAGGTACGCAGAGCGCGACGCAACGCTGCTAGCCGTACGCCTTTGCAAAGTTCATCCTGAAGATAACGCGGAGTGCAAAGGTGCGGATCTAGGAGACGATCGTCTTACCCGGGGGACCTGGCGGCCCTGGTCTGCCCGGAGGACCCATTGGGCCGTCGCGTGAAATGCCTGCGAATGCACGGACACGCGCCGTCGTTACAGGGAGACGGGTGAATGTCGGCCGACGTTGAGCTGTACGGAAACAAGCCCACTCGTCGTTTCGTTGCGTTCATGCGTTACCCAGCTACGCGTCGAACTAGGACCCATATCGAACGGAGAAGAGTCCATGCCTCACTGTGACATTTTTAAGCTGTTTCGTGAAAGTTTGTTGGATTGAAGACGATGGCTTACTGGTGTCGGAGGAGTAGCCTGGCTGTCCGGGAGGTCCGGGAGGCCCGGGAGGCCCGGCCGGTCCCTGCTCGTACGAAACTGAACTGGAAGCTGAGAAGGGAGAAATGCACACGAATTTGAATTTTGGTCATTGTCCTGTCCCCCAATTTTATCCCGATTGTGACTTGTCCGAAAGACCCAAGAGTATGAATGCCTGCAGTCACGAAAGCTTTACATCAAGATTTGTACTCTTAAGGACAACAAACTACAAACACAAAAATCTGTCCTGAAGGAATGAGTTTTCAATCTAGATGTAAAATTGCATAGCCCCACAGGCTTTCTAAGGAAGAGCGTCTCTCAGTGGTAGCTCAAGGAGCTACGGCTGAGACCAGCACTTCGTCAGCCACCCTGCCAGAGGGAGGTGTTTGTTGCTTCAAATAACCCAAATTATGTAAAGGATAAAATCTCATGCGGTGTGTTTTTTAAATATTTTTCTTGAATAGTTTTGTAGTTGGGTTTTAATTGGTGTCAACCTGCATGTGTGTTCGTCTTTTTTTGTGACCTCCGGGTGAAAGATCCTTTAGAAGTGTCAATTATTATCATTATTATTATTTGGCTGATATAAATTTCCACATGATAAGCCACTTCATTGAGCTGTCATTTGTGGCCAGGTCGCTTCTAAAAGAAGCTAATCGCTCAGTGCGCTTTACCTGGTAAAATATTTGTTTCTAGTGAATCGCTTATCTTTTATATACTTTGCACTCATATCGTGTTTTTGCATTGGTTGTTGTTCTTGTAACTTTCTGACCCGCCCCCCCATACTGAACAAGGGCGAAAAAGAGCTCTAAATCTCAGCCGGTTCCTCCGGTGTAAATAAACATTATGATTCTGTTGCGCGTTGGGAAAACTTCCGACTCGCGATTGTACCTGCAGAGCGGCCCGTTGCGCCTCTCTCTCCTTGCTCGCCCATTTCTCCCTTGAATCCACGGTCGCCCTTCTCGCCCTTCTCACCTGCAGGGAGGGCAGGCGCGTCCGGGTGTGACCTCATCGCGCAGACTCACACGTGTCTAACGTGCAGCAGCAGCAGCAGCCCCTTTTTTTATCCTTTATATTAAGTTCACTTGCTTGCTTACGACCGTGCAAATCTTTCGGTGGTTTTTTAACCCACTTCCCGTGATCCAATCGAGCTGACATTTTGCACACAGACTCGTTGTGCGTGACAATTAATGTTCGTGAAATTTTTTTTCCCAAATTTTACACTTTTTAGGACAAAAATATTATATTTAATTACCAATTGCTTAATGCTGCCATGCAATCATCTGACCCATAGGTGGCAGCCATCTCAAGTCAGAGGACGAGAGGACTCTAGCCGCCACGCATTTAAAGGATTTATAGTGAAAAACTTTGTTTTTACGGGTTAATTTTTTGTCAACTCACTGCTGGGTGAGGGCCTCCCCCCACACTGTGAGGCTCACAGAGGGGTAATCTGACCATACTTCACCACCCAGGTGACAGGGAGGGTCGGTGAAGGCATTGAGCGAGTGCGCCACGGTACAGTACAACCACGGATTTTACCGCGCTGTACTATGCTCACAACATAGCCCCAAAGCAACAAAAGCAGCAGCAGGAGCCTGTAGCACTTGTTATTAGGCATGATGGTCGCCCATTCATGCACTATCCAGGCTCAAATCTGCTTAGCTTCCGAGTTCTGACTTGATGGTGATTTGGTCATAGGCTGAAGGCTAACAGGGAAGTCAAAATGTAGAGTTTCTCGTATTGGAAAGTATATAGGCACATAAGTTGTGCTAATATAGTGAGCCAGAATTTTACAGGTATGTTTTCCTTAGATTTGATAAGAAATGACCGTGCAATTGTAAATCCGCTTACCTTGGATACCCTGGCTGCCAGGAGGACCGATGGGACCTGAAATCAGAGCAGCGTTTTGAAACTTCTATGAAAATCACACAAATGGCTCGTGTCCTGAAGCAACGTCAATAACCGCGTTCGAACAATGTTAACCGGCGCTCAGCAACGACAGAGGAGGCATCCACGAAATACATTGCACGTTTGGATCGTTAACACGTTCAAAGTCTGGCCTTGTAGCCAATCGCTTCATGATAATTATAATCCTAGTGTTTTTGGACTCGGCTAAAGTAATGGCTTTTTTTTACTGTGAAAACATGAACGCCGTTGGCTGGTTCTCTTTTTTAACGGGATGCGACGATAGGACTGGTCGTTACGGTGGACAGGGCATGTACCACGTGATCATATACTTTAGTCACAAAGTTGCGAGCTCAAATCCCAGTTGTTCAAATGTTTGTGGAGAAGTTCTCTGGTTGTCGTATGGAAATTCCACATTCCTATGGCCCCCACCCATAGGAATGTGGAATTTCCAGCACTGGCTTGGGGCCTGTAAACAGGAGACAAGTGCTGCAGAAAGAGCACGTAGACTTTTTGTTTTATTTGTATTTTACAAGGCTCCATCTACCAGTGGAGAGAGCAGGTCACACCATACCTGGGAATCCTTGCGCGCCGGGCAGACCTGGGGACCCGGGTGGACCTGGGGGCCCGGGAATCGTGATCGTCTGAGAATTTCCTGCAATTCACAACGATTAACAGGGTGAAATCACGATGATCTGTTTCCCGGTTCGCGCTGTCCACGTAATCTGCACGTCCGTCGCGCAACCATCAGTAGCTAGACAATGGCTGGTGATGATGACGACGATGATGACCAAAAAAGGATGCGATCGGTTTGTAGAAATCGCGAGCAAAATCGTAGAAAGTTCTCGTACCTCCATCACTGATGACGCTCCCAGGGCTGCCAGGTTCTCCTGCGAAGTGTCGAGAGAAAATTACGTTCGAGGACACCTACTCTTCCCTCTCTCTCAATGCGTTCCTGGCACCCGTGGGCACAGGTTTAGAAGTGCACATGCAGCAATATACTCTCAAGCACGAAGGGGCGCAATGCTTAACGCACGCGCGCGATCACGATGAGCGACAGAGAAGAAATAAACAAGAGGAACACAGAACGTCAGATTGACTTTGAGAAAAGTACGTTGGGTCTCGGCGTGGGACACGTCGCCAGAAGGGGCGGACGATGGTCGGTGGTCGAGACTAACGACAGAGTGACAGCCAAAGGAGGAAAAACGCGCTCGAGAGGATGCCTCCCCCAGATGGGATGGGGTGATGAAACCCATCTGCGTGCAGGGAAATTGATGGATTGCTTCATCGCAGGACCGTGATAAATGGCGGTGACTTGGGGGAGGTCGTTGTTCAACAGCGGTTAGACCGTGCCTAAATTATGATGATGGAGATTACTTGTGTTTGTGTGTGTACCTCTGAATCCAGGCTCTCCCTGCACTCCAGGCCTTCCCGGTTCTCCTGCGAGGCCTGCGATGTTTTGAGAGCAAAGGGTTAATGATGCACACTTAGTAGCCAGCAGCGGCAGCGCTACCTGATATCAGTTTCATCTGTTTAGCGAATGCTGTTAGACGTGACGAATAGAGCCGAGCGAAAAATACACAGCTAGAAAAATATAGTTATTAAAAAAAACAAGATGTCAATGTAAAATCCATTATATGTTGTTGGGTGTAAGTTGTTATTGTCATTGCATACGGTGGAATGTACTCTATAGAGGTTGTGTACTGAAAACGTCATAAGTGAAAATTTCAATGACAAATGAAATTAGAATGATTAAATAGTGAATAAAAAAAAAATGTAGCTTCATATTTAAAAAAGTGTGTTTAGCCATGTGAAAGTGAACACTATGCATCACCAAACACATATTTAAGAAAACATTTGGATGCGAAATGAATTATAATTTATTAGTCACGTTTACAAAAGATGTGTAAAGATTCACCCCAGGCCAGGGAATTGATGAATAGTCGCGATTCGATTCGATAATGGGATGATTATTTTTATGAACACTATGTTGATCGTAGCGGCCACTAGTGGCTGCAGGGGTCACGTCGAAGCCATTCCGTACGTGCCAGATAAACACGAAACAAAGCATATCGATTCTCACGCACGCAATTCGATGCGTGCGTTGTTACTTCACGATCATTATCGATCGATGAATCCCCTTATGGGCGACACAACTGCTGTCGATAAATTTTCCGAAGTGCGCAAAATACCTGGCAGTCCGGCCACTCCTGGAGGTCCTACAGAGAAAACAAAACAGCATCATCTCGGTCCTTGGCAAGGCCCAGGTGCAGGGCAGGATGATGGCATCACTGGGAGCCCTTAGCGGTGTCAAGTATGGGGTTCGTACATCGAGGCATGCCTGCATATTGTTAGATCGGAATGAAAATAACCGTTTTAGAGAGTCTTTTTTTCACCTATCGCCTCTATTTTTCAACGAACTCTTGTCATAAAACTTGAAGCTTCGTATCATTATTATTTGTTCGTATTTAATGTATATGTATGTTGAACTTCTTTCGCAGCGTACGTAGCCAGCCGTTGCTAATCGGAGGTACGGGGGAACGGCAGCAAACGAAACAAAAAAAAAATTCTAAAGAAATTCGTTTTTTTTTATTCCAGATTTAAAAGTGCATAGCTCCAGTGGCTTCCTAATATCGGAAAGAAGAGCGTTCCAGACGGCCGCGTAAGCGCATCTGAAAGCGCGCGATGCGGTCACCGTCTTTGTTGAATGGCCAGCCAAAGGCCGCTGCTGCGGGGATGACCGGAGTTCGTGTGATGGTATTTAGAGGCCTCTCATAACGCGAGGCCCTAAACCCGTAGCTTACTTAGACGATACCTCAACCCGGCACTGCCCAGGTGCCGTCACTTTTCACGTTCACGCCGCCCCAAATAGACGAAGAAGAATTATACGGTGATAAGAGATGGGCCATAGTGGTCAAAGAGATGGTTTGACAATACTTCACTCTGCTGGTTAGTAATGTATGGAGAAGGGGGTGGGTGGTGACATGCTTTGATGTCAATCGCCACTCATGTAGACCATGGATTCATAGCGTGGTGTGCTAACCACTGTGCCACCGCTCCGTGCAAAACAGGAACACAGAGCAGCATTTCTCACTGACAGTCCTCGCGACGGCCAACCACGGGACAGCTTTTTCTGATTACCAGACACCGAGAGGGGTGCCACGGTTACTAGGAGATGTTAACTTCCTCGCCCGGTATGCAGGTGGTCGCGGGTTCGATCCCGACTCTGATGCCTGCTGTATATTTGGAGTTTGCGTGTCTCTCTCTCTCTCCCCGTGGTCACGTGGATTTTTCTCCAGATCCTCCGGTTTTCCCCTCCACATTTAGAAACGTGCGTTTAGAGTATTTGACCGCGATACATTTACACGTGATAATTTGTGGCCAGGTCGCTTCTGTAAAAGAGCTGTATAGCTCAGTGCGCCTTACCTGGTAAAATAAAAATAATACTTTTGTTGAAATGGTTTTAGAGAGCAAGCAGTGGCACACACACGGCCTTGTGTTGCACAAGAGAGGCAAACTGGGTGAAGGTCGCGAGGAATTGAGTTGAGAAACACCGATACAGAGTAACAAACAAAACAACGCAACGCATCTGTCAATGACACTGTGGCCTCAGAGAGGGGGGTGTGAATAGACACAGAGGGAAGAGGAGGAGGGTGTTGTGTGTGTGGAGTCGTGTTGCTGGCAGTGCCAGATTAAGCTAGTGCGGGGCCTGTAGCATATGTTACAAAGGGGCCCTAAATAAAAAATACACGTATATATTAAAACAACTGTTTTACTTGCATAGTAAAGTAATTGTATTTTTTCATTTGCTATACAGCCAGATAATACGACAAATCGCTGACATTAAACACCCAGTAGTTCATAAAAGTTTAAGGCAGTATAGTCCTATAGTAATAGAGCAAGTGCAGAATCACTAAACCGGAAATTGATAGCTTGAAAGCATTTAGCGCGGGGCCCTTGAAAGTGCGGGGCCTGTAGCATATGTAGCTACTTGTGCTGCTGGGATAATCCGGCACTGGCTTCTGGTGATGTCTCTTACCTTTGGGTCCAGATTCCCCGGGCTGTCCATCCGCTCCACGCTTTCCAGCACTGCCCGGGTTGCCAACCTCTCCTACGGGAGCAATGTGAGGAATTATGTCTGAGCAAATAACAAGATTCAGCTTTTAACCCAAGGAAATGCAGTTCGCTGTGCTTTGCATGTGAACGTGTGTGATTTTTTTCAAGATGTGAACTAAAAATGAGCAAATTTCAAAAGCGTGGGTGATTCCACAGAAAATGAGTTACAAAGCCAATGCGAGCATTATCAGACACGGGGATGAAGTGGGATCTTCTACGCGTGGCAGCGACATGCTGTGCGAGAACATTTAAAGGCTTATACAATCCACGTTTGACGCAAACGATCAATTTTGCGATCATCCGGTTCCTCGTCCCGTACTGTGATCACTTTGACCGTCGAACCGACCGATCGTTTGCGTACGCAGAATAGCAACTGAAGACACGCGCACGCATTTTAAAACGTAGGTCGTGGAAAGTACCTTGTGGTCCGGGACGACCCGCCGTTCCAGGTTCGCCTGTGGGAGGCACGGCCAGTTCATGAAAGATCGAGTGAAATGCAGCTTTCGTTCGACTCCAGAGCAATAAGATATTTCTCTATGTGTACTTGCGGTAACAGTAGCTTCATAAATCAGTGAAGGACTAAAGACATGTTTCACATGTACATGGAGAAAATAGGCATTTGAGTACTGTTGCAATTCTATTGATAACATGTAACATTACATTGTTTGAAATTATAAGGGTGCTATGAATCATTGATTTGGAAGCATGTCACAACCTGCTTCCACACGGAAACTGTTTAAACTGCCACGATTCAGGGTCACGACTCAGTTCGAGAATCGACTATATTCGTTGTAATTCTGTACCATCCGTTTTATATGTTTTTTAATCAACTTTTTTGTATTAGATAAATTTTCCATGGATGAATCACAGCATCGTCACATCCTTAGCAATTAACTCCGATGCAAATATACTTTGCATAACTCCCAGTAAACGCGGAACGTTGGGCCGACTTTGGCCCAACAGTTTCAACCACGTGCCAACGTCGCCTCAACATTGCACATTCACTGGGTTCCTACAGCACAGAGGGTGGCCACCCTGTCACAGACTGAGAGCAAAAAAGTGTCCTTGAGTTCTGCAAAGAGCCAAGTGTATACACATTTAGAGTTTTCGGCACAGCACGGGAGACATTCATTATCTCTTTGCCACTGCTGTGGTAGTGCGTTCGACGTTATGCCCCTTCCATAGAGCCGCTTGCGGTGGATTAAAGAGCCGTCAGTTGGCCAAACGCAGCACATCGTCCAATGCGCGACAACGCGTGCAAGTATGTAGAGAAGACAAAAAATCGTAACAATAATCATTCTAAATCACCTTTGTCGCCTTTTATCCCTGCTGGGCCTGCAGGTCCTATGGGCCCGCGAAGCCCGATCTCGCCTGAAACGAGATCAAGCGAGGGGCCGTTTGAGGGCAGAGAGACCGCAGAGGCCACGGGGAAACCGCACACGCAAACATCGTCGTGTTGAATGCGACAAAAAACGCGGCGCGTTAAACAATTCAGGCTTTGTCCCATCTCATATTTGTTTATTTTGCTTCTCGATGCAAGGGCTAAACACGGCTTGCTCGTCTCTTTCTATTCGCGTGCGCAATTGCCACGGCGATGCGGTCGACGTTTCTTCAAGAGCGGCATTTGAGAAGAAAAATAACAGCGCCAACGTGAATGAAGTGCTCACCTGCCAAACCACGCAGCCCTGCTTCACCTGCATCGCCTAACGATCAGAAATAAAATAACAACAAAAAACACAAAACACACAGTGAGACACGCGGCCAAAGCAGCATAGCCAACTGATTTTGAGAAAAAAAATTGTCATGGAAAAATTACTTTATTCACTCACTTATATCCAGCCCTTTAAGCGCAGTCTGACTGAGCGAATGTTTTTTTATTTTAGCAGGTAAGGCCCGCTGAGCTAAGTAGCTCTTTTTCAGAAGCGAACTTGGCCACAAATGATAGCTTAACGAAGTGGCTTATCACGTGGAAATGTGTAGCAGCCAAATACTCTAAAAAAGCACATTTCTAAATGTGGAGGGAAACACCGGAGGACCCGGAGAAAATCCACGCGACCACGGGGAGAGAGACATGCAAACTCCAAATATACAGGCGTCAGGGTCAGGATCGAACCCTTGACCTCCTGCATACCAGGAGAGGCAGTTAACATCTAGCCACCCCGACGACCCTTTTAAATTAACTGGTTAGGGGACAAATAACTGGCTAATTCATATCTAAGGTCACTAAAAGCAGTATCAAAATACGATGGCAACTGTAATGGAGTCTTTGTGAAACCGCGTTGTTTTTTGTGCGTCAAATGAAATGTGATTGAAGCACGATTTCATGACAATTCATCAAAATAGCTCGAAAATTGTCCTCATTGGTAGAATTTATAGCACCTAAAATCTGCACGAACAACTAGTTCCACGTTGCTCTCCAATATGAAAGGCCATGTTCTGTATTGCTCATTATCCTTAAAGATGGCTTGTCTATCTTCACACTGGTTGAAGCCTAAACACCGTGGACTGTCACCGTGCATCGGTCCTCACCTTTAACACCAGGGCTGCCATTATCACCCCTGTCACCTGCGAACGCAGCACAACGCATCGGTCATCACAAATCACGTGCACGATCAATTCGTTCGTTTCAACCGACGGGGCGGCGGGGAGGGGGGTGGGCACATTTACGCCAGAGTGGTTCGGCTGGAAGTTGAATGCAACTTAGCAAAACATGAGACCCGAACTCTACCAGTGATTATTTAACTTACGGACTCAGTGATAACACTGGTGAACGCACTTTTTCTGGCATAAGGTATTCCAACGGTTTTAAGGTAATTTTGGGGTGCTGATTCCAAATCTGGCATCAGTTTTTGTCTATCACATCAGGTTTTTGAGATATCAAATATTGCATTTTCAATAAAAACTGCAGAAGAAAAATATTAAATAAATGTGGATATCTACATAAAATTATATTATAAACACACTATCCTAAAAATACAGCACGATATTTTAACACTAAAGCAGTCACTGACTCGCAACAACTTGCAATCATAAGTGACAGAGTTAATTTCGGGTAAAATCAATGAAAATGGGGTATGCCGATAGCATAAAAATGAGATGTGATAGAGCAAATCTGAGATCAGATTTGGAATCAGCACCCTGAAATTAGTCTAAAACAGCTGCAAAAGTCTAGGCCAGAATTATTTTTTTTGACCAGTGTAATTGCATTTTATATAGCATCATTCATGCTAATTGCATCTCATAACGCTGAACTTTCATGATATATAAGGACCAAATCCTATATTAAGCTACGACAGAGCAAATGAAAACCCAACTCCCAAGCAATATAAAAAAAAATAATGTATAAACAATTCCCAAAAAAATTCACCGAAACAAATAGCAGCACAAACACCAAAGAAGTGATCGCAACAAATAAAATGATTCCATTCGGTCTCACACATCACAGACCACGACCCCAACTTGCCAACCAAGCCAGGACACCCTCGAGGCAAATCGACGTTCAAGTTAAAGTTTTGCGCCTTAAATCTTCCAAAACAGGTTCCTTACCCTTTGATCCTTTTTGTCCGGGCTCGCCTCTCTGGCCGGACGCTCCTGGCAAACCTGCGGCGCAAGACGAGATGAGATCAGTGCTGGATTCTCCTGGTAGCAAAAGAAGCTGCGAATGCTACGGGCCCCCCGCACTTTCAAGGGCTTCGCGCTAAATGCTTCCAAGCTACCGGTTCAGTGATTCTGCACTTGCTCTGTTACTATAGTACTATGCTGCCTTCAACTTTTACGAACGACTGAATGTTTAAGGTTAGCGATTTGCCGTATTATCTGGCTGTATAGCAAATGAAAAAACTACAATGACTATACTATGCAAATGAAAAATGTATGTGTTTTAATCTTGACGTGTATTTTTTTGTATATAGGGCCCATTTATAACATATGCTACAGGCCCCACACTAGCTTAATCCGGCACTAGACGGGATGACGGGGGAGGGGGGGGGTGTGAGCGAGAGGAGTGACGTTCGTCCCCCCCCCCCCCGCGCATCCCAGCCCTGACGGGTGCCGCGGGGGGGCGGAGGGCAAGGGGGGGGTGCCTCAGTCGCGGGGGGTGCAGGGGGTGGGGTCAAGTGTCCTCACCGTCAAATCCTGTGGAGCCTTTGTCTCCGGCAGAGCCTGTAACAGACACACGAGCACAGAGTTATTCAACTAAACGCTAAACACTTTTTTTCTATTTTACCAGGCAAGGCCCACTGAGCTATGCGGCTCTTTTATCAGAAGCGACCTGGTTACGAATGAGAGCCCAACCAAGTGGCTTATCACGCGCACATTTATAGCAGCCAGACACTGGAAAAGCGCGATGTCGATTCAAAACGTGGAGGGGAAAACTGGAGGACCCGGAGAAAAAAATCCTCGCGACCAAATATACAGTGGGCGTCAGGGTCAGGATCGAACCCACAACCTCCTCATACCAGGCGAGGGAGTTAACATCTCACCACCATCGTCAATCACCCATGATCTCTCCGCTGTTGGATGAAGGCCTCAATTATAGTTGTATTTTTATATTAATCATTACCCTTGTTCACATCGAGTTCTCAAGACTTTTTTTTTTGTTTCAGGAGGGTCCTGCTAAGTTCGCATGAAGGGGCGACGTCGCTGATTGCGTGTCGTCCGAAATGACTACCGTAATTTGCAGCGTAGTTTTTTAACATATTTCGTATGGGTTGGCCAATGGCAGTTTCATTGCAGCCGGAGGAGAACGCACACAGAACACGGAGGGGGGGGGGGGGGGTGCGTGGGGGAACAAAAAACTCTGCACCGAATTTTTTTTTTTTTTTAATTCCTCCCCCACTGGTACCTTTTTGTCCAGAGACACCGGGAGGGCCCTGGAGACCTGGAAACCCTTGCTCTCCGGGCGCACCTGGCCAGACACGCGGAGCGAAACCGTTGGCGGGCGAATTCAAGCCAGGCATCAAAACCAGCATCCACGGCGGTGACGACGACGACGACGACGATGTACGTACGCTGAACTTCTTTCGCACCGTAACGTAGCCAACCGTTACCAATCAGAGGTGCGGAATGATCATGATGATTATGACAACGACAATTTTAATGATTTTATAAGTGATGAATATTAAGATAATGCTGATTACAATAATGCAGATAATTAGGATCGTGTCTTGTGGCGAGGCGCAAGTGCAACCGCTGCGGCCAACTTGACGCCCACTTCTGACGCAAGTATTATTTTTTGGCGCCACGGTGGCGAGATGTTAACTACCTCGCCAGGTATACAGGAGGTCGTGGGGTTCAATCCCGACCCGGACACCTGCTGTATATTTGGAGTTTGCGTGTTCTCCCCGTGGGCGCGTGGATTCTTCTCTGGCTTTTCCCTCCACGTTTAGAATCAACGTGTGTTTAGAGTATCGGGCTGCTATAAATTTACACGCGATAAGCCACTTCGCTGAGCTACCATTTGTGGCCTGGTGGCTTCTGAAAAAGAGCTGTATAGCTCAGTGGGCTTTACCTGGTAAAATAAAATAGTAGTTATAAGTTAGTGATCTTTGTGTTTTTGTAAGTGTCGGGAGTGACTCTCACCTCGGTCGCCCTTCTGTCCACTCCCTGGAGCTCCGGGTTCACCTCGAGTGCCGGGAATCCCATCACGGCCTTTCTGGCCAGGTGGTCCCTCTGGTCCAACGTCTCCTAAACAGCGCGGACACACAGACAACGATCCCCCTTATAGCCTGAGCAGAATGTTGGGGCAAGTGCTGTTAGCGAGCACCCATGAAGGCCGGCACGGCACACGAGGGGGTGGGTGGCCAGCACCACGCCCGGCCGCCTCTGTATCGTGAGTATCGATGTTAACACCTAACACACATACACCCACATGCTCACGGCACAGGTGTACTCATCAAACATGGACACAGACACAGGTCGAAATTTGACATTTGAAGACGCCGTTCGAATATTGATATGAGTGAGTGTTTTTATGTACGTGATGTAATGTTGCCAATGAGTGACCAGGACGGGCATCAACATGACTAAAAAAGCAATGGCACCATACAACGCGCACCAAAGAAGTGAATAGAAATCAGAGTGAGGACGGCAAGACAGAACTACCTACGGCCCGTCATTGCCAACTCACCCCGAGCTCCTTTCTGTGCGACGGTCCCGTCAAACCCTTGAGGTCCCTGCAGTCCAGGGGGTCCCTGAACGCCTACGAGTGTGGGAGGTGGAAGAGAGGAACTTGATTCGATCAGTGGCCCTTTACTACCAGGTGACTGCCTAACATTGTTGACCAATGACGATGATGATGATTGTAATGGTGGGAGGTGATGACCACGACTAATACAACTGTGACAAAAATACCGAATCAGAACATGTATTTATACTGGAGGAATCCGTATCGGCCCTCTCATCAACACGAGGCAGATGAATACGGCGACGAAGACTATCACAAGCAGAAGAATGAGATCGTGCACAGACGTGCGATTATGTATTACCCATGGGGCCTGGAGATCCTGGCGAGCCTTGCTGGCCCTGATCACCTGTTAAAGAAGGTGAACAATTGTGTTAACGTGACCCATCAAACACGTGAGCGCATCACGAGCACCAGTCTCTACAGAAGCGTTGTCAACCCAGGGCCTCGCCACATCCCGTCGGTCGTCGCGGTCGTGTTGACCATACTTCACCACGCTGGGTTCGTGCGGCTTTGGGAAGGGGGAATCCGTTTTGACGTCACTCGCCACTGATATTAGCCGTGAACGGGGGGGGGGGGGGGGGGGAAAAAAACCAACCCCCCCCGGCCCCCCCCCGCCCCCGGGGGGGGGGGGGGGGGGGGGGGGACCCCCCCGGTAATCTAACCTATGCCACCAGGTACGCAGCGGCCGCACGGTGCGCTGGGCAGGGCGGTCGAATATCTCCCACGAGCCGCAACAGCGTGAGGAGGCCCTCATCCAGCAGTGGATTGACAACAAGAGCCGTGCGCGTCAAAAAATTAAAAAAAGAAGAGAGACACCTACCCCTGCTCCCGGGGATTCCGGGCATGCCCCGGTCCCCAGCTTCACCTTTAGCACCTGAAACAAAGCGTTCGGAACGAGTGTGAATCAACGCGTCAACACGTGTCAACTCCTGTCTGCTGCCGGGGAAGTCAATGTTCATCTCTGTCAATTTCATCGTAGTCGTCATCATTATTGATAAAAATAAAGAATTTGTCAGTTTAACACGTAGTAGGCTTTCACGACCAATATGATCCAAAATAGAGGCTTTTGGGTGAGATCGCGTAAATATAAATGTGTCGTTAAACCCGCCACCATCCGACACAGCCAATTAGCAAGGTTTGTCACGTAAACAGAACATGTCGATTCGTTACTAGTAGCGCACACAAGAATAGAGTTTCCTCTTTCTGGCAACAAAACAGGTGTTAAGATGTTCAAACACTAAATCGATACCTTTTGCAAGGAACTATGTCTGCATTAACCACACATACTTGTGGATAAACATGCAAACAATCACACTCAGATAATATATCCCTTGTCCTTGAGACTGATTGGCCTCCATCAGACAACCGTCTTCATCATCATCCTGACTATTATGATGAACTAATTCCATGCTATTATCAGATTCACCATCATTTATAATGTGCATTATTATCAACTAACTGCGCATCAGTTAGGATAATAAATATTGATATAATGTATAGTTGACGATGGTATCATTTATTGTTGGTGATCATCGTCAATGCCGTTATCTTTTCATTTTAAGCTTTTGTGACTGCAGGGATTCATATTCTTGGTTCTTTCGGTAAAGTCACGTAGAAGGGAAATAATAAAATAAAAAATATATAAAACATTTAAATTCTCACGAAATTTCTTGCTGTGGATTTCACACCTGATGACGATTGCTTGTGTTGCAGTCGAAACGTCGTGAAAATTTAATTGTTTTATATTTGTATCATTTTATTATTTTCCTTCTACGTGACTTTACCGAAAGAACCAATAATATGAATGCCATTATCATCAACTCGCAAGAGATTCTCAACTTGAGAGCCGTTTTTCCCAAGTAAGAGAAAGGAAAGCACAGCGCACATTGTGGACAGCAGGCTCGGAGAGGCAGCCCCAAGGCACCGCGAGGATTCATGCGGTTCAGTGTGAATGCACGGGACTCGCAGAAGTGATTTCCGAGAGTTGGCACAGCCATCGATCGATAATTAATCACGAAGATGTAAACAGGAATTTTGGTTGAATCGACTTCATCGCCTTATTGAAAGGCATTGGACCACCTTTTTTGTTTAAACAACACGAGATTATAAACGACACCGGTGGGCTGAAGATGTAACTAATTGTCGCGTTGTTTACGTGACAAACTTTACTGTTCTTTGGGTCTTTCGGTAAAGTCACGAAGATAGCTTCAACGAAAATAACAAAAAACTACGACGTTTCGATCGCAACACAAGCGGTCCTTACTGGCTGTGCCGGGTGGTGGACGGTCACGACACATTTATACTTTACGCGACCTAACCCAAAAACCTTTATTCATTAATAATATTGGTCGCGAAAGCCCCGCTACGTGTTAAACTACTGCTACTCCATCCGGGTCTCATTCGAAGATTTCTATTCCGAAGATCCTCCGAAGAGGAACGCCTCCCGGCTGAAAGCAATCGCGAAACGCCGATGAGCGGTGTGGGTGAACGCGGCTCGTCAAACCTCTCAGGCCGGCTTCTCCCGCTTCTCCCTTCGGACCGCGGAACCGATCTGTGGGAACGAAACGAGAACGCGTGAGAGTCCATTTCATGTGAAAGTAATGAAAGGCAGCGGACAAACATCTCCCTCCCTTCACCCCGATGGCCGTACGGACCTGTTCGGGAAAGTTCTGGCAGCGAGCACCTGTTCAGGCGCCACGGCACAGGAGGGCGCATGGTGTGGCCAGCACCATGCCCCGACCGCCTTTGTCTCCCCAGTTGAGATTTATTTTTATTTTTACACGCTGCATCGGAAAGGCTGAATTGTACCTACGAGAGGCCCAGGACCGGTTCGGATGTTCGCAACTGATTTTAGCCGCGGCCGGGGATCGAACCCAGGTTCATAGAGCAGTGCGCTAAGACACTAGGCCACCGCTCCCCGTGTCAACGCAGCAACAGTTGGAACCGGTGCACAGTGGTTCGTTTTGGCTGCAGAAGCAGCAGCAGCAGCGAAGAGCTTTTGGAAGAACGGTTGAGAAACTTGACCGTAGTGCGCCACCCAGTGGCACACGTGTATCAGAGACACCTTCGGTAAAAGGTCGAGATGAAACTAAACTAAAACCTACTAATCTTTTAATTTTACCAGGTAAGGCCCACTGAGCTATAAAGCTATTTTTTATAAAGCGACCTGGTCACAAATGATAGCTCAACGAAGTAGCTCATCACGTGGACATTTATCACAGCCAAACGCTCTAAACGCGTGATGTCGATTCTAAGTGTGGACAGGAAAAACCAGAGGACCCGGAGAAAAATCCACACCACCACAGGGAGAACATGCAAATTCCAAATATACAGGCATCGTCAGGGTCAGGATCGAACCCACGACCTCCTGCATACCAGGCGAGGATTCACGTTTGACAGCGCCTGTTTACCCTCGGGTAAACGAGGAACGGCCGACGCACGATCGAATTAAAATCCGTTGCCATCGGCGAAAATCTGCACAGGTCCATTATATTTCTCCGTCGTTCGTGTTGTATTCGGATCGCCCGCCCGCTCCTCATCCCCCCCCATCACCCCGGCTACTATTCGAGGAAACGCTCGTAAGAGGCCGGCCGCGACGCGACAACGGGACCGCCCGCCTCCAAGAAGACCAACGAGCGGAGCTGCCACGGAGGGGGAAGGGGGGGCAGGCGGCCACCCACCTCTCATCTCCGTCGACGCCAGCTGCTGCTCGAGCATGGCGCGGAGTCTGGTGCTGATCTCCGCATCCGTTGCCGCCCGGGTGCCGGCGTCCACTCCGGGGTTGAGGCTTTCCACGACCTGCGCCCTCCCGACGTTCACCCCGGCTGCGGGCGCCACGTAGCGCGAACTCTGGCCCACGCCGCCCTGCATCATGCGCTCCAGCTGGTCGACGCGCGACTTCACGGAGCTGAGCTCGCTCCCTGGTGGGGGGACGCGGGAAGGAGGACGTCGCCGCGTGACGATCGCCGTGCTTTGTGCTGCGAGTGCGCTCTCTGTGTCTCTCTTGCGCTCTTTGACTCGCCCGCTCTCTCTCTTGTGCTCACTCGCTCGCTCGCTCTCTCTTGTGCTCACTCGCTCGCTCTCTCTCTCTTGTGCTCGCTCGATCTCTCTCTCTAGTGCTCACTCACTCGCTCTCTCTCTTGTGCTCACTCACTCGCTCTCTCTCTCTTGTGCTCGCTCGCTTGCTCTCTCTCTTGTGCTCGCTCGCTCTCTCTCTTGTGCTCACTCACTCGCTCTCTCTCTTGTGCTCATTCACTCGCTCACTCTCTCTTGTACTCACTCGCTCGCTCTCTCTCTTGTGCTCGCTCGCTCTCTCTCTTGTGCTCACTCGCTCTCTCTCTTGTGCTCACTCACTCGCTCTCTCTCTTGTGCTCGCTCGCTCTTTCTCTTGCGCTCACTCGCTCGATCTCTCTCTTGTGCTCACTCGCTCTCTCTCTTGTGCTCACTC
>CM025659.2:7409472-7463129 GCA_014621495.2 Entosphenus tridentatus
CTCACTCGCTCTCTTGTGCTCACTCGCTCACTCGCTCTCTTGCGCTCACTCGCTCGCTCTCTCTCTCTTGTGCTCGCTCGCTCTCTCTCTTGCGCTCACTCACTCGCTCTCTCTCTTGTGCTCACTCACTCGCTCTCTTGTGCTCACTCGCTTGCTCTCTCTCTTGTGCTCACTCGCTCTCTTGTGCTCACTCGCTCTCTCTCTTGTACTCACTCGCTCGCTCTCTTGTGCTCGCTCACTCGCTTGCTCTCTTGTGCTCGCTCACTCGCTCGCTCTCTCTCTCTTGTGCTCACTCGCTCGCTCTCTCTCTTGCGCTCGCTCACTCGCTCGCTCACTCTCTTGCTCGTTCTCGTGTATAGGTGAAGTTGAAGTTTATTTTGTGTCACCGCGGTGCGAGCAGGATGTGAGTCTCATTTTCTTCAACAGTGACCTGGCTCACCAAAATGAATTCCAGGCAGGGGGGAGGAGGGAAATTACGCAGGGGGTCCAATTCCATTCCACGCACGGGGGGGGGGGGGGGAGGGGGGGAAAGGGTTTTCCGTACAACCAAAAATTAATTTAAAAAAAATTCTACTTCACGTAAGAAAATCGCCCCGGGTTGGGGCCGTTGCCGCTGAATGATCCGCGGGGGTGGGGGGAGAGGGGGCGGTGGTGGCGTTGCCGTACCCTGCGCGAGGAGTCCCGCCAGGAGTCCCAGCAGCAGCAGCCACGTGAGCAGCAGCCCCAGGAGCCAGAGCCACCAGGGGCAGCCCGCACAGCAGGGGCTGCAGAGGCCGCCGCCGCCACCCTTGCCGCCACCGGCCTTGCCCGAGCCGCCCAGGCCGCCCCGATTGCCGGCGTACCACGGCTCGTCGTCCATTTGGGTCTCTGCGGAAAGCATAATAGTGGTTGTGATGATAATGACGATAAAAATAACAACAATTACATAGTGTAAATGCTTACCCCGAGCTCTCAATACTCTGGTAGTGTGCTGTTTTTGAATTGTACGCCTTTTGGCGTCATCTGGTCCAACACCAATGGAGACTAGGCTCTAAGAAAAGCTGTCTCGGGTGTGGACCAATCAACTTCAAGGACAGTGCATATTATTATCATTATCAGAGTTGTTTCTTTTTGTTTGCATTTTGACTGCTTGTGTTGTGGTTATTGCAAACATGATGCCTTGAATAAAGGTATCAGTTTTTGTACCAGTTGAAAGGGTAAAAACCTATTACTATGTGATGAACGTCTTTTACGTTTGTATCTCATCATTATCATTGTTATCATTAACTAATTCCGTTTCATCATTAAAGTCATCATTATTTATAATTCGGATAGTGAATAACTCATTTGAGCACGAGTCAGTACGATCAACATTAGTTGCATGACGACGATGACTATTTATTGTTGTTGTGGTAATCATCGTCAATTCCATCATCAACTACCAAGGGTTTTGTCAATAAGTTCGGTTTTTCCAAGTAATATACATGAGATAATCGATATGGTGGATTCACAAACATATTTTTATATCTACGTATACCTACTTAAAAAAAAACTAAAATCCAACTGAAGACAAGGATGCGCTGTTGATTAAAACACCCTCGATTATTAAAAAACTAAATTCATCAGCGTCGGAGCGAGATATTAATTCGTGGGATTGCTTGTTGTTCCACGAAAGCGGAGTGCGTTTCCCAAACTCTCCAATCGGAAGCACCACACGCAGCTCCATCACTCGCTCCATTCGCAGAGAGGGATCGAAGCGCTACAATGACCACTCCTCGTGGAAATTGTCAAGAAAATGGCACCTGGCATAGCGGTGCTACAAACGAAAAGCGCGTGCGTGCGTGCACGCATGTACGTGCGCGTGCATGTTGAACTTCTTTCGCACCGTATGTAGCCAACCGTGCTGATGGGGGGGTGCGGTGGAGGGGGGAAAGCGCAATGGGACGTACCAATGAGTGTCGCTTTGTCCTTCACATACGTGCGGGTGCCTGAAGGGGCAACAAACAGTAAATAAACTTAACTTTTCTTTTCATGAACGTAACAAAATGTAATTTTGACATTTAATTTGGATTCAGAGCAAGAACAAAGCGCAGATGCCGCTGAACGAAACGCGACTGCGCGGACGGAAGCGATCGCCGTCGGGAATGTTAAATTATCACCGCTGGATCAATGGCAGTTGCGAAATGACAACGACGCAGCGGGTGGACGTAACACACATGGGGGAACAAATGCAGAAGTAAGAAAAATAAACCCTCGTTATTTACCAGATTTGTCCCTGGAGGATTGGATGACCAAGACGTCCTTCTTGGGAGGCTCTTCAGACAGATACATCTCTGTGAGGTGCACACCGGCAGAGGGCAAAGGGTATCAGATACTGGCACCGCTTAAATTTTCACTCGCTATTCACGGGACGCGGCTGGGGCTGGCTCGTTCAGAATAAAGATTGTCGGAGTAAGGCACTACAACCACAGGACCAGGAGCTCCTGTCTGCAATAACCATTTCACAAGTAGTACTAATCCCATCTCTGCATTTCCCATAAATATGCTAAATTCCTCTTGATATGCAAATTATTTTGTCAAGGCGCTCTTCCCCCTCCAACCCAGCTTAAATATACGCTCCAAGCCTGGGGTGTTTCATTCAGACGCTGTCTTCCCGACAGACCTGTTCTTCACCTGAGGACGGCTGCTTGCGTTGTGGCCGAAACGTCGTGAGAATAATTTTATTATGTTTTATTTTTATTATTTTATTATTTCCCTTCTACGTGACTTTACCGAAAGAACCAAGAAGAATAACCATATTATTATTATCGTACACCCTACACTCCGATAATCCTATAAACAGTTGATGCACAGTCACGTGGACAAAATTAGGCAAGGTGGGGATGTGGCGTGTGCCAAGATAACTCAGCGTTCCGGACCGTTCCGGCTCGCTGGGTTTACAGGTCGCGACACACGACGTGTCTCATGGTTACAAAGTCGACTTCGCGGATGTTGAACCCGTCGCGTGCCCGTGACTTGCGCCCGTCACCTTTCCTTGCTCCCTGGCCGCTGGAAGTCAGAATCTTTACGTCGGAGCTGTTGGCGCTTTCATCCTCGTCGTAGAGTTTAGTTGCGGCTGTGATGACGATAAAGCAGAGCAGCAACGCAATGACACAAACAGCTCACGGAATACGCAGACGGCTCGCAGACAACAGCATTAATCATCGGAGCAACCACAGTGCAAATGCTGCGTTCGGTTTTATTTACCCATTTCTAGAGGGAAAAAAATAGATCTTATTAACGCGAGTCCTTTATTTTATGTAGGAGCCTCGCTGAGTCTCAAGACTCCATTTCAGGAGGGTCCTGCACTGGCATGTTTGGCCGATAGCGTTCAAGAGTGTTTGGCTCTTTGTGGGAAGAAAGCAGAGTACGTGGAGAAATGTGACGTATCAAACAGTAAAAAAAATCCTACACAATGAGAGAGAGACCCTAGATCAGATTCCTTACATTTGCCTCTACCATTATAAATGATGATGATGATAGCCTAGCTGAAATGTTTAATGTTATATTGCAGTTATGCGAGCACTCACCACCGGAAGCAGTGTTGGAACTCTGTTTCTTGATGGCGATGTTTTCAACGCGAGTATTTACAGATCCTAGCGGACACAGGAACAATAATAACAAGTAACTTAGTTTTTTTTTATCCAGGAGAGCCATACTGAGTTGTAGGACTCCTTTCAGAAGGGTCCTGCATTCTATTTTTTTAAGCCAACTAATGAGGAAACTGGAGCAACCAGAGAAAACAACGAGCCCACTTGCTGTACTGCCTTCTCGTGGCGAGCCTCGACACCAACGGGAAGGGAATTTCACACCACCTGTGCGGTAATTCACAAATCCTCACTGCCTCCACAGTGCCGGGTTATGGGCCACGTGCAAATCCACCACCGCCCGCCATAGTAAAGACGGATTAAAATGCCGCTGCTGTAATCACGCACATGCTCCTCGCTTCACGGGTTAGCATGCGGCGTGGCATCAAACGGCGTCTAAATGTGACCGCGTGCCAAGCCGCGGTACAGAAACGGGGGTGAATACATTTTAGAGGTGCAGAGGTAAAAAAATTAACCCGTAAAAACAAAGTTTTTCACTATAAATTCTTTATATGCGTGGCGGCTAGAGTCCTCTCATCCTCTGGCTTGAGATGGCTGCCACCTATGGGTCAGATGATTGCCTGCCACCATTAAGCAATTGATAATTAAATATAAAAAAATTTTGCCTAAAAAATATTACAAATTGTCACGCACAACGAGTCTGTGTGCAAAATGTCAACTCGATTGGATCACGGGAAGTGGGTTAAAAAACGACCGAAAGATTTGCACGGTCGTAAGCGCGCAAGCAAGTGAATTTAATATAAAGGATTTAAAAACAATAAACTTGAGCGGGGGTGAGTAGTCGACAGCATACACGGCGGGGGAGAAGGGAGTTCCAAACGGGAGGTATTGTCGCTCGCGTGATGAGGTGTTTCGTGGCCGTCGATTAAAGCCGTGTTTGTTTACCGCTCGTTGCCTTCGGCCGCTCGGCGAACGTGCTGTGCTTCTGAGCGGAGTAATCCTCGCTGAAGGCGTTCACTGCGGTGACAGTAACAACAACAACGCGCGCACCCGTCGTGAGCGACGTCGCAAGCGAGGCCGAACAATAGTCGCAATTGGAAAGCGAAGAAACCGAGAAGGGCTCATGCGCGGTGAGCTGTACGCGAGCCGATTGCATTTTTGCCTTTTACATTTGGCGACGAAAAAATATGCTCACCACAAAGACGACTACCCGCAAGACAACAACAATGGGGAAAAAACAAAAACATGTTTTGATTGCGCGTAGGTGGGAACCCGAGTACCCGGAGAACGTCCGCACGTATGAGGGGACAACCCTCAGACTTCCCACACAGGAGTAAAGAACCCTTTTGCCGAGAAACCCTCCGACGGGGGCCTCTACCGATCGAATCTGGAATCGAATTAACGGCGTCGATTTCGCCCCAGATGACGGCGTTCGTTGCGATTAAGCGAACACGCAAACACGCGGCAGGTGATCCGCCGCGGCAAGACTAGACAGTCCAACAAAGCGCTGTAGTCTGCACTCCTTCAACGGAGGAACGGCAAAACGACGCAAACTCTCTCTGCTGAAGCCCCTCTCGTCGCGGCGAGCAGCAGCGGCAGAACTCGGCATTGGCTGCCATCGTTCGCGAGAATAGAACTGGGGGGGGGGGGGGGGTGGGCTCTCTCGATCTTCCTCTCGCGGAGGCCGTTCCGCTAGAGCGGGGGCCGGCGACCTGCGGCTCCGGATCCGCACGCAGCTCTCTGGTGATGTGACGTCGTTTAAGAAGAACCGCCTCGCATTCGCGTGCATGGCGGCTCTTGAAATAGAGGTTTTTTCTACAGAATTCTATTTTAAACAATGCCTCTTCTTCTTATTACTTTGGTTGCCGACCCCTGCGCTGGAGCGAGAGAGCGAGCGAGCCGCTAAGCGGCGCGAGAGCGAACAAACGAACGAGCGAGTGAACGAACGAGCGAACGAACAAGCGAACGAGCGAGTGAACGAACGATCGAGCAAACGAGCGAACGAGCGAATGAGGGAGCGAATAAACGAGCGAGCGAGCCGTACGGTCGACGGTGTTGTAGGTGGGCGGCTGCGCCGGCTGGCGCTGCTGCGTGGTCACGGCGTAGGAGGCGATGGAGCGCGACGTGGACGAGTGTGCGGGCATCATGGGCGCGCCGCCGGGCAGCGTCGCCTGCAGGGCGAACGCCGACATTTTGGGGTCGACGACGCGCAGCGGCTCGGGCGGGAAGTAGGAGAGGTCCTGAGCGGAGCGCAGGCGGAGGTCCACGTCGTAGTGGGGCAGCACCACTGCGGGGAGGGCGGCGGACGGCAGGGTCAGCGTATCGTCGTGGAGGGGGTCACAACAACGACGTCTACTTGTGACGCCGCCACCGCCGCGTTCGCTCGTCGCTCTCGTGGAGAGAGGGAGAGAGAACGACGCGGAGGCTCGAGGAGGAACCGCGGACGTACGGGGACGGCAGCAGCCACGCGGTGATCGGGCGCCGACAATTGCCCAAGCTCTGCAGTCCCCTCTGTATATTGAGGTGCTGCCGACCAATATTCGCGCGAGAAAACCGGGGCACCCGGAGAAAACCACTCCATCACAAACAGACAGAACAGGTGGAGTCCACATCTCCGCTGTACCGCCCTCTCCTGTATGTATGGCACCTCCTCGACACCCACGGTGGGGGGGGGGGAGAGAATTTCTCGACATGTATGCGATCCATCAACCCCCGCTGCTGCCTCCACAGTGCTGCATTACAGGCGGCCCACGTGCAGTGCAGCCACTCCCAGCCCGGGTATCACGATACCGTAGAAGAAGTCGTGTAAGAGTTGCGGGTATGCTCGTGTTACGACACAACAACAACTAACAAACTATAAGCGGACATATTTTAACTTTTCTAAGTAAGGCCCACTGAGCTATATCGCTCTTTTTCAGCGACCTGCCCACAAATGACGGCTCAAACGAAGCAGCTTATCGCGTGCAAATTTACCACAGCCAAATACTCTAAACGCACGTTATTTCCAAACGTTGGGGGAAACACCGGAGGACACGGAGAAAAATCTACACGACCACGGGGAGAGCGTGCAAACTCCAAATATACAGGTGTCAGTGAGGGTGGGGATCGATCCCACGACCTCCTGTATACCGGGCGGGGAAGTCAACATCTCACCACCGTGTCCCCTTATCTTTTAGGAGTGACCGTTGAGAGAGCAATCGTGAAACCACCTGGTTTGACGCTGTTGTCGATCTTGACCCAGGTCTCGTCGTCCGAGCGGTAGCCGCTCCTGCCCTCGAGGCTGGGCTTGCGCTCCAGGCTGGGCTTGCGCGGGATGGGCAGTGTCCCCATCGCGCTCCGGGAGACCGAGCGGCCGCGCGTGGGGCTCACGCTGGCCGAGCGCGTGCCCTTCACCAGGCGCTTCACGTCGTCCAGCTCGGTCCCTGGGGGCGGGCGGGAAGGGGGGGGGGTTGGCGGAGGGGGTAGGGCCGGTGGGAGGCGGGGGTGGGGAGTTTTTGACCGAGTGTCCGGAGTTTTTTTCGTTTGACGTCGGGCGCACCGTGTCCGCCACGGTGGCTGTGAGATGTTGACTACCTCGCCTGGTATACAGGAGGGCGTGGGTTTGATCCCGACCCTGATGCCTGCTGTGTATTTGGAGTTTGCGGTGTCTCTCTCATCATCATCATCACGGTGGCTGTGAAATGTTAACTACCTCGCCTGGTATACAGGAGGGCGTGGGTTTGTTCCCGACCCTGACACCTGCTGTATATTTGGAGTTTGAGGTGTCTCTCTCTCTCATTATCATCATCACGGTGGCTATGAGTTGTGAACTACCTCGCCTGGTATACAGGAGGGCGTGGGTTTGATCCCGACCCTGACACCTGCTGTATATTTGGAGTTTGCAGTGTCTCTCTGTCATCATCATCATCACGGTGGCTATGAGTTGTGAACTACCTCGCCTGGTATACAGGAGGGCGTGGGTTTGATCCCGATCCTAACACCTGTATATTTGGAGTTTGCGGTGTCTCTCTCTCATCATCATCATCACGGTGGCTTTGAGATGTTAACAACCTCGTCTGGTATACAGGAGGGCGTGGGTTTGTTCCCGACCCTAACACCTGCTGTATATTTGGAGTTTGCGGTGTCTCTCTCTCTCTCATTATCATCATCACGGTGGCTGTGAGATGTTAACTATCTCGCCTGGTATACAGGAGGGTGTGGGTTTGATCCCGACCTTGATGCCTGCTGTCTATATTTGGAGTTTGCGTGTCTCTCTGTCCGTGGTCGCGTGGAATTTTCTCCGGGTCCTCCGGTTTTTCCCGCCACATTTAGAATCAACATCACGCATTTAGGGTAATTGGCTGCTGTAAATATCCACGTGATAAGCCACTTCGTTGAGTTATCATTTGTGATAGCCAGGTAACTTCTGAAAAAAGAGCTATATAGCTCAGTGGTACTAACCAGATAAAATAAAAAAAGTCTAGTTTAGATTATGGAGCGTCATTGGTCAGGCGGTGCATGAGTGTGGTGAGCAACTCACATCTGGGTGACGGTGAAGTACTCTGCAGCCTTTGGCGGATCTGGCTCTCTGTTGAGAGAAGGCAGTGGGGTCACGCTGTTAGTGCAACCTTCAAATCATGGTTTTGAAACCTTTTCCTTACCGATGGCCAATTTTTGTTTAGTTTGTTGTCGCACCCCCACACCTCCCATTAGCACGGGTGGCTACGTATGGTCCGAAAGAAGTTCAACATACATAACAAATTGATGATAAGACCTTAATATATAGAGGACCACAGAGCTTGGGGAAGAGGGGCGTGTGGAATTTGGCACTGACTCATCGTGTGGCTGCTGCTCCCTTCCACGCATGAGCTGTGTTTCCCAAGCGTGCCTCTGCACTTTTAAATCCAGTTTGAAAACGCATTCCTTTAGAACTGCTTTTTTGTGTTGAGTTTGTTGTCCTTCCCCCGCACCTCCGATTAGCACGGTTGGCTACGTACGGTGCGAAAGAAGTTCAACGCACATACATACAAGTAAAACTTTCAATCACCGTTGGCGAGCCACACGTGAACGCACACAAGCCCAGGCCCCTCTATGACCGCAAGCGGCCGCGCTGAAAATTACACGCGCGTTGTTGTTTTGTTTTGACAGTTTCGAAAACCATTCCCCCTCCAGCACCCGATTAGTGCGGCTGTGACGCTCGCAGCAATGACCCAAATGACGTTCGCGGGAGGCACAGGAGCGGTGAAGCCTCATGTGGTGCCATGGAGCCTCAGCAAAGTGAAGCCGTGAGGCCGTGTGCGGCTAGTTGGGGGGCCGTAGGTCCCCCCGCCCACCCCCCGCCGCCGCCCGTTTGAATCGACGTAGCCCTGTTGAGACGACCGACGGCAACCCGTAACAATCAAACCCAGGTGGGTGTCCATTCACCGCGGCGCGCCTCACCTCGAGACTGGCTGCGCCCGCGCGTCTCTGCAACACAAAGGCACGCGCGGCGACGTGAGGGCGACGGTGAGTGGGGCGCAGCGTCAACAAAACCGCGCGCACAAATATTGAGGCTCGCCCCCCTTATTCTCCGCCACGCGCTGTCCGCTAAGTGCTCTCCGTGAGTTTCCCACTGCAGCCGCTCGGTAGGCGAGAAGCTCGCGTGTCTGGCGACGGGCGGGCCGTCACCCTCGGGGGGGGGGGGACGTCAGCGCGTGCTGTTCACACGTCGAGTACACGTAACCGATTCCCGCACGCGCAGTGTGATGTGTGCGCTCTGAGCTGAATCAGGGCGCCATCGCGGCGAGCTGCACAACCACAAGGCACGGATCCCCCGCGCAGCCTTAACAGGATGTTGGGGCCAGTGCCGTTAGCGAGGACCTATGAAGACTGGCACGGCACACGAGGGGGTGGGTGGCCAGCACCACGCCCGGCCGCCGTTTTCTGCCCAGTGGCGATGTTTGCACACCGCACCAGGTACTCATTTGAGGCTGAGTCGACCTAAGGGAGGGCCAGGTCCAGTTCAGATAATCATCACTGGTGTTGACCGTGAGCAGGAATCGAACTGGGGTCGTCGGGTTTGTAGCGCTGCGCTACCAATCCCCATGAGCACTAGCTGTAAACCACACTCACACACTCGCACAAAAACCAAGCTGCCGTCTGTCACTCCACCTGTGCTCACCTTAAGCTAAGAATACACAACAACAACTACCGAACCGAGCTCCATTGAGGCTTGTCGTTTGTAAAGTAGGAAGTTCGTACCAAGATTTTTTCGAGCTGGCTCTGGAGATGATGGGCGACTGGAGGTGTCTGCAAAGAAACAGCGCGTCGAAACAATCAGTCGGGGGTAGGAGGGGAAAGAGGTCGGTCTTGAGTCTGGATTGGAACTGGGGCAGGGAGCCAACAGCACGAGTGGCTGGGGGCTTGAAGACGGCACGCACAAAACTACCGCACAGCATCACCGAGGCTCAAAGCTGCCGTCTCAAAGAATCGCACGCGTCTAGCGCTGCCACCTCCCCCCGAGGTTTCCCAGGACGTTCTCTTTGTGAATCAGCTCTCCTGGGGAAACTTGTCGGTGTTTTTCTCGAGACGTCAAAAGTCCCCGTATTTGTCAACAGTATTTGCGCAACAACACTAATCATGACAACAGTTGCACACACCGTGAGATGTTCCACTCGCCATGACCCGTCGCGGTCTGTGCGACCCTTCACTCCTCCGTCACGTGGGGTCACGAGCTCACGTGACCCCGCGTGACCCCTCGCCGTGACCCCACACGACCCCACGCGACGACGCCGCGCGTCGACCCTCACCGCTGCTGAAGTCGAACGCGGTGGCCCCCGGCGAGCCGAAGCGGCGCTCCGCCGCCGTGGAGTTGCTGGTGACGGTGGTGGTGCTGGTCATGGTGGTGCCGCCGTTCGGGCCCCTGGTGGGGGAGCGGCCACGGGGGGCGGCCGGGGAGCGCGCGCGCAGCGTCTCCGTGGTGGTGATGACCGTCATGCCGGGCGGGCGGGCGCCTGTGGACGCGGGGGTGGCAGCGAACGGAGAGAGAGAGACAGGCGAGGCGAGGGTCGTGTCAACTTTAAAACTTTCGTGACCGCAGGAATTCATATTCTTGGTTCTTTCGATAAAGTCACATAGATAAAGAATTAAAAAAAATGTAATTATTTTAATTTCTTTAAATTAAATTATTTCAATTGATTTAAAAATATATATTATTTTATTTTCTATCTACGTGACTTTACCAAAAGAACCAAGAATATCAACTCAGTTAATTTCGCCACTGGATTTTCGCGACTTTTTGGGGGGTTTTCATGCTTGACGAGATGTTGTCAAAACGACCTGCAATAAAATATATGGCGACTTTCCTGGACGTAAATATTAACGCTGAGTGGAGGAGGGATTCCCAGGCACACGTTAAGGACCCCGCCGTGAGTTAACCACCTTTAGTAGCCGGTAAATTGTCGAGTGACGAGGCCTGCCCAGCAACGTCCCAGCAATGTCCCAGCAACGTTCCCAGCAACACTGCACGGTTAAATTGGCAGCCCCCCACCTTTATGAGTTGGTACCAATGACGGTGGAGGTGGATTGGGTGGTCCACGCTCTAAATTTTAAACTAGTAAACTAAACTATTTTTTATTTTTACCAGCTCAGGCCCACTGAGCTATAAGGCTCTTTTTCAGAAGCGACCTGGCCACAAATGATAGCTCAACGAAGTGACTCACCGTGTGGAAATTGATATCAACCAAATACTCTAAATGCGTGATGCTGATGCTAAATGTGGAGGGAAAAGCCGGAGGAGCCGGACAAAACTCCACACGACCGCAGGGAAAGAGAAAATGCAAACTCCAGATATACAGGCGTTGGCTTCAAACACCGCGACCTCCGACATACCAGGCAAGAATTCACATACTGCAGTGCCTGCTTACCCTGAGGTAAACGAGGAATGCCAGAATATTCTGTGGTTCTGGTGCAGATAAAGGCATTTCAAACGATGAAGGCATTTCAAACACGTGGACATTTCTAGCAGCCAAATACTCTAAATGCACGTTGGTCCTAAAAGTGGAGGCAAAACCCGGAGAAAAATCCACGCGGCCGCGGGGAGAGGAACACCGCAAGCTCCAAATACTCAGGCGGCATCGTCAGGGTCGGTATGGAACCCACGACTCCCAGCACACCAGGCGAGGCAGTACACATCTCGCCACCCGCGGCGCCCAAACAAAGAAAAGAAAAACGGAGCAGCCCTGGCTTGGCCTCGCCCCTCTTCATCGTCGTCGCGCCACCCACCTCCACCTCCTCCTCCTCCTCCTCCCCACGCCGTGGTCTGGCTGGGGCCGACCTGGTAGGAGTGCGCGCCGGGGCTGAGCGGCACGTTGAGCGAGTGGAGCGGCGTGCCGGGCATGGCGGGCACACGCGAGGGCCCCAGGCGCCGCTCCATGCTGCTCGACGTCGACACCTTGCGGTGCGCGGAGCCGCCGACGCCGCCGGACCCTGCGGGAGAAACAACGCGAGGGGCGGCGCGCGGCGTCGGTGGTCTTCTCTCATCCCGCTCGCACGCACGCTCGCACGCTCTATTTGTATTTGCGTGTGCGTCTGTGGATTTGTTACCGCGCAAGCAACAAAAAAAGCCAACGATTCGGGGAAGTTTGTGCCTGTAGACCGGACAGTACGTGCGCTTATGGTGGACATTGCCCATTGGTGGACACTGGTAGCATATGTCACCCCAGGTCGTATCTAGCAATTGCCTTGGGCTGATGGGTATTCCTGGTTCTTGTGGGAATTGAAGGGACGGTTTATCACACCATTTCCCTTTGCTCTAGCGAAAACTATGAGCACACAACAAAACTGACACCTTTTTTTTTACAAGGAGTCATGTTTGCATAGACCACAATACCTGCAGTCATAATGCAAACAAAAAACATAACTCTGATAATGTGCACTGTCCTTGAAGTTGATTGGTCCACACCCGAGACAGCTTTCCTTAGAGCCTAGTCTCACATGGTGTTGGACCAGATGACGCCAAAAAGGCGCACAACTAAAAAAAACAATTATCATATTTTTTACTGGCAAATGAGGTTCCAATGGCATGAGCACACAATTACAGGGCATGTCACCACCAACACTGAGCCACAAATGTGAATTGTAGATCCCAACGAATATCACACTTACGTGGGGGCAGCGAGGCCAGACTGGTGCTGCTGAAGTCACCTGCAAAAACGAGAGCCATCACAATGCATTAGATTCGCATGCCAAAGTCAGTGATGCATTGTCAAGAATGAAATGCACGTTTGTGCTTTTCGTACAAAAAAAACGGAGGCGTGTCCAGGACATACGGTGTGAAAACGGTTCAACGTACGTGTATGCAAAGCTGTATTGAGAATATATTATTCTTCATTTGCAAGATAGCTTCATTATCACATTTCACAGTCCACTTTTGATCGTTTTTATCGTATAATCTCCTCACAAATGGCACAATTTATTGAATTATTCCACCCCCCCCCCCTTAATTTATGTAGCGTTCTCCAGCGGCCGAATGGATCAAGTGATTTACCATTACCTGCAGAACAAAATTCATTTCAAACAATCGATTCTCACAAATGCATTACTTAATGCACGTTGAAGTCTATTATATATTAAGCCTAATATATTTGTATTAACCAGGTGAGAACTCAAGAGACCAGGATGAGCCTCATTTGCTTTAGTCTGCCAGTAGGGGGCAAGGATTTCTGTTGTGCGTGGAATCCCATGGGAGTCATTTAGCAGTGTCAGTTCCGAATTTCTGTCAATTCGGAACCTGTCTCTTTTTGCGAACGACGTCACGAGGTATCGTTACACCTTTGCCGACCACTGTGAAGCCGACGGCGCTTACGATCATGGCCATTTGCACACCGCCGCAGTATTAATCAGGGCAGCCGCTAGACTCGAACCGCGAGCCTCTTGCAACGAGCGGTGAACCGCGCGACCGCTGGCCCACGTCACCTCCCTCACGCATCGCGAGAGTACGAGTCAACGATTCGTAGCATCATTGGAGAGCGGGTTTATATAGAACGAGTGAAACTCGAGTCCAGGCCAGGGACAACACGATCTGTCCCGTGTCTTATTTGCCACTTGTGCAAGTTGCGGATAATTGGGACCACGTGAAAACCTGGGATGTTATGTGCGTTCGTCATCTCACGTCACCTCGCTACACCTGGAGTTATTGATAAACAATCCACGGGGCACACACAGATCCTGCTGTGTTGTTCCACACTAAGCTCGGTGGTCTCATGGTCAGAAAATTCAAGTGCTAATAAATATTTTCTGACCCATCTCTTCAGTGCAGTAAGTCGTACTGGAATTGTGTTATTTTTTTACCCATCTTACAAGGTGTTAATTAACTTAAAATTTAAAGTTTATTTGACGTCACTTTCACATATAACCCTCGTCATCATCGTCATCGGTCATGATCAATCCACTGCTGGATCAATACAAAACTAAATCGAGTTGCTATGTGGGCGAGCATCTTTATTTAACTCACACAGTAACTCAAAAGGTTAAACGTGATGCTTTCATTTTCAGCCACGATATATCCACTGCTGGATGAATGTCTTCCCAAGCCGTCGCCATCTCTCTCCATCTTTGTGATACAGTGTAGTGCTGTACCTGCTTCTCTAACCCAGGTGTCCTTTGACAAAGAGACCCGTCATCTCAATGAGACCCCTCAGCCGCTCATAAATACACTCGCCATCTGTCTGTTTTTTGTCTTTGTTGGCTCGTGATCTTCAAGGGCGCTCGCTAAAAAAGCGGCACTTGCCCCAACAGTCTGTGAAGGCTATACGGGGGGCTGGTGGGGATCTTTGTTGAATTTGGAACGCGCGGAAGCTGCTGAGACTCACCGTCGCGCGTGTGGCTCGGCCCGCCGTGCATTTGGGCTCCGGTCGCCTGGAACCCCATTGGGAAATCGCCGTGGAGGCCTGCGGAAGAGCGGGGGGGGGAGGGGTGGGGGGAGGAAAATAAATCGCACAACGCCACGATGATGGACGGAGACGGAATCCGCCTGCGAGGGTCGCCCCGAAAGTACTGCCCCACTGGCAAGGGATGCGACTGCTCTCGTTTCACGATGCGCAGGGGCCCGAGCATGGACGGCGCTTTACGTTTGCCACGGCCGATGCCAAACAGAGGTGCCACCGGCTGCAGGGGCGACCATGGTGGGCAGCATGGGGCAGAATAATCCAATGTTGTGCTGTGCTGTGCTGATAAGCCACGTCCACGCTGCCCACTTTCATCAAGCCACTACACTATGAACCAGCGCGGTGAAGTACGGTCGAATAACAACCTCATCCAGCAGTGGATGAGCAAAAGGGGGGGGGGGGGGGGGGGCGTACGAATGCGCTTAGGGCACGTGGAGTTTAACGTGCGATGAACTGTTCCTGACAATGTTAACTGTGGTGTTAAACAAAAAAAACATCACGAGGTCTGATGCGGGTAGCTATGGCAGTGTATGCGGGGTTGTTTTTTTGTGTGTGTGTGTCGAATCGTCGAGTGTTAGAAAGAGAAAAAAAATTGCGACCAATTTTTTGCTGTTGTTACCGTTGCCCGACTTTAGTAAGTGTGAAAATATTCGTCCGTCACTACCACCACCTCTAACACGCGGGTGTGAGCCCAAGCATTGCCGCGCGTGATGTGGGGGTAGGAGCAGTGCCGGACTAAGCCAGTGTGGGGCCTGTAGTATATGTTATTAGGGGCCCTAAACTTAAAAAAAACACGTAAATATTAAAACACAAATGTTTTACTTGCATAGTAAAGTAATTGTATGCTTTCATTTGCTATACAGCCAGACAATACGACAAATCGCTAATCTTAAACACCCAGTCGTTCATAAAAGTTGAAGGCGGTATACTACTATAGTAATGGAGCAAGTGCAGAATCACTGAACCGGAATTGGTAGCTTGAAAGCGTTTAGCACGGGGCCCGTAGCATGTGCAGCTACTTTTGCTACGAGGATAATCCGGCGCTGGGCATGAGTGCTTCTAAGGGAAACAGCCCCGCGGTGCAACTGGCAGCAATGATGTTTAAACACATTCCGAACATAGTTTATACCAGCGTCGCCATTTAAGATAATAGTTATGATTTAAAAAATATTGATGTTTTATATATACGTGTGTGTGTGTGTATAGCGCCCAATGAGTGTACGGCAGTCTTGTGTCAATCTGCTGCTGGATGAGGGCCTGCCTATGCCGTGCGGGCCAAGAGGGTTATTTGACTGACGATGGTCAGTGTGGGTTTGTGAAGGTGGGTGGCGGTGGGGTCTCATAGCCGTAGGAGCACAGAAGTACGGTACAATTAAATGTTGCTGTTGTGCTACACCCTGCTGTCCATCACGAAGCATCCCTGCGGCCTACGACACTGGTTTCGTTAACGGGGGTTGCCCTCTCCAAGATGTATCCAGGCTCAGGCCTGCTTAGCTTCGGAGATCTGATGAGATCGGGCAAATTAAATGCTAATATTTTCAGCAACGGTCCTCTTTCTTCAGACATCGGTCTCTGCTTAAAAAAAAAACATTCAAATTGTGCCTTCAATGATCTCTTACCAAATTATTAACTAATGGCCGACCGGCTTAGATTGGATATCTCTGAAATAACGATAATTTTACAAACACTTCAGCTCACTCTTTGTGCCAACTCTGCTCGTGACAGCAGTTGGTTAAAGGACGTACAGAGAACTATGACCTTAAAAAGTTTTGCCGCCCAACAAATGTCACTTATTATTGGATACAAATTACGAACACCTAACACAATCGTTTGTTTCCGCCATCACTTGGCAGCCCCGTCGTCGCTGGAGGCTTCCCTTTCCAACGCAATACTTTTTTTTCACGTATGAGCACAACCGAATGCGAGTTCGACAGGTGTGGTGGACTCGCACAAATTTAGTGAGCGCGCCCCCCCCCCCCATTTCAGAACGCGTTTCACAAGGCGAGGGCTTCCTCGCCCAGGTGGTCCCGACTTGGGGGTTCGCAAACCCACAAACCTGTCACCCCCTTATCAGTGCCCCACCTCATTACAGACCTTATTGGTCACCCCGTGCCCATATAAATCTCAACGTTCATCCTACAAAGTCCCATCACAAGGGAAAAACACAAACAAATAGACAAAAAAAGATGTGCCCCGATAGAAACGGCTGTACGTTGTATGGACCTAAAAACTCAATATTCCCTGTACAAAAACACGTGGTAAACCGTGTGGGTTGACAGGTATGCAAACCCGTCGCGTTGGAGGCGTGGGTTGGCGGATCACGTGGACGTAGTTTACTCATTGCCACGTTTTGTTCTCCCACGAGAAAACCTAACCCGGTTGGTTGGTAGGTTAACGACATATTTATATTGATGCAATATTACCCTTTTTTTTTATTATGGATAATATCGGTCGCGAAAGCCTTCGTGTTCAACTGACATGGATATTTGTGAAACTCCCAAACCCGCCGGGCTGCCAGAGGGCCTGGAGAGTACGGAACAGCAATGGATTTTCGAAGCGACCTTGTGTGTAGCTTTGACTGTGATCCCCGCGCAATGCGTGGCCTTTCTCTGTTAAAATTTCCCCACATGCCAAACATTGACGAACGGAATTGGCCAAACATCTCAATGCCGGTCCCTCCTGAAAAAAAAAACTCCTGAAACTCAGTGACGCTTTCTTCGGTAAACAGGAGACATCAATTACCCCCCCCCACCCATTACACGTGTTCACAGGAGGCTTTGGTTCCACGAACCCCAAAGTACAATTCATGTGACCAGTTCAGATTTGGTTACACTTTTATCGTAACTACCATGGTCATTATTCTCGTGAACTTCACACCTTGATATCTCCAGTCATATGTAGGCCTCGGCAAGGTAAGGTAAAAGTGTAAAAACAACGAGCCTACCTTTACCCTACCTTTTACCTTACCACAATACAATCACTCTACCCTACCTTTTACCCTTTAGCAGGTAAGGTAAAAGGTAAAAAGCAACGAGCCTACCTTTTACCCAACCCTTTACCCTTATCCCTTGGCATGTCGACACCTTTACCCTTTACCTTTACCCTTTTACCCGGTAAAAAGGGTACAATTACCTTACCTTGCCGAGGTCTAGTCATATGTATGTATGTTGAACTTCTTTCACACCGTACGTAGCCAACCGTGCTCATCAGTCACGCCAAGGCTTCCCTCTACCGGGTTGACCTTCACGTCTCATCCAGCCTCCACCACATCACAAAACAAATAATTTCACTTCCTCCTCCAAACCGCTCGCTCTGCTCGACTTGGAACTCCCTCCCATCGTCCCTTTTCCCCTACGATCTTTCTCCTATAACCTCGCTCAATTAGAGAAACACGTTCTTATCGGCTCCACTTGCATTCGTGCTCTGATTTCATGGCTTTGGAGCACACCTGCAATCGTCTGTTTAAATATTCCTATCGTCGTCATCTTCACCGCCGACCATCGATGTAACCCTCCCTAAGCCTCTCAGTCCTGTGATGTAATAATCCACTAAGCACTCGCACACGAGCTGATTTAATTGCTCGTCTCCTCGGCCGAGTTCAATCCCTCGACTGACACGCTCCGTTATTCCTGACCATCGGTCAACGTCCCTTCTAGCGGCAGGTCCTGCAACCTTGCTCAATGCAAGAAAAAGGCATTCGTTCTTGATCTGCTGTCTGCTGTACCCTTAATAATGCTCTAGGTTGCCAACTACTCTTTGTTACAGCCCACTGGGCCCACGTCCAGTAACGAGGATTTGAAAAAGAAATCAATAGAGATAAAACTAAACCAAATAATTTGTATTTTACCATCTAAGGCCCACAGCTATATAGCTCTCTTTCAAAAACGACCTGCCCACAAATGATAGCTCAACAAAGTCGCTTATCACGTGGAAATTTATCGCAGCTAAATTCTCTAAACGCGTGAAGTTGATTCAAAGCGTGGAGGGAAAAACCGGAGGACCCGAATAAAAATCCACGTGACCACGGGCAGAGAGAGAGAGACACCGCAAACTCCAAACACACAGCCGGCGTCAGCGTCGGGATCGAGCCCGCCACGTCCTGCATACCAGTCGAGGCAGTTGGCACCTCGCCACCCGTGTTCAACCACAGGATACCGCACGGGCGAAGTTCCCGGCAGCGTCGTGACACGGGGCGACGGCGCGGCCGTGAGAATGAGCCACGCTCGGGGGGCAAGGGGCGGCTCGCGGGTCCCCTCCGTATTTGATACGTACGTGCCCTGTGCAAATAAAGCGCGTGGACTCACCGCCTCCCGACTGGCTGGTGTAAGTCATCTTTTTAATGACGGTCTTCTGCTGGGGCAGCTGAGACAAGTCGCCTGCGTAAAGGACGAGAGAGCACATGGGAAGGGAGGGGGTTACGCGAGGGTAACACGAGGGTAACATCACCGACGCCACATCCATGATAACAACACGGGATCCTGAACTTTGCTGGCCATCGTTGTTGCTTGATGTAGCGCCGAACGCAGGTGACCACGGGGATTAAGAAGAGCGGTCGGACACAGCGAGGTTTCAGTCGCCGCTCAACGTTTTCCGAGGGGCAACTTCACAATGCTCTCGGCTCCCTAGGAATCGGAGGCGATCACTCGAGGACAAATGTACGGCTGTCCACAGCAATCCTACAATGATTGTTTCCCACGTGAACAAGTTTGTTTTCATCATGGGACCTCCTTTGCCAGTACCAAAATATACTAATAGGGTTTTCCCCCTTTTTTCTGGCAACAAAACTGACACCTTTTGCAAGGAATCATGCTTACATTAACCACAATACTTGCAGTCAAATGCAAACAAAAAAACAATACTCTGATAATTGATGCATTGTCTTTGAAACTGATTGGTCATCTGGTCGAACACCATATGAGACTAGGCTCCAAAGAAAGCTGTCTCTGGTGTGAACCAATCAGTTTCAAAGACAATGCATCAATTATCAGAGTATTGATTTTTGTTTGCATTTGACTGCAAGTATTGTAGTTAATGTAAGCATGATTCCTTTCAAAATGTGTCAGTTTTGTTGCCAGAAAAAAGGGGAAAACCCCTATTAGTATAAGTTTGTTTTCTTAAATATATGTCGGGTACAATGGAGGACACATTTAAAGGGTGGGTGAGGTTTACTCCACTTGATTGTCCGCGAAAGTCACGCTGAGTTGTAGGGCACGTTGTCAGGAGGGTCTGGCTGCTCCATTGGGTTTTTAATTTCAAGATGTGTTCAGGCAAGTCATGGTGAGTGTTTAGTATACAAGCGGAAGGAAACCGGAGCACCCGGAGAAAATCCACGTGCACGCAAGGGGGCAACACTCTATCCCCGTACAGATGTCAAAAATATGTACCGTATGTACTGCACGTTGAATTATTTCGCACCGTACGGAGCCAATCGTGCCAATTGGAGGTGCGGGAAAAGGACACCAAACTAAACACAACAACAAGCAGTTCTAAAGAAATGAGTTTTCAATCGAAATTTAAAAGTGCATCGCTCCAGTGGCTTCCTAATTTCGGAAGGAAGAGCGTTCCAGACGGCCGCAGAAGCGCATCTGAAAGCGCGATTCTCGCTCACGTCTTGAACTGCCTTATCCTGGCGAGGGAGGGTGCGGCACCTTCCCGACGCCCGTGGGGAAGAGAGTTCCACAGCCCATCTGTGTGGTGATCCACCAACCCCTCGCTGCTGCCTCCACAGTGCTGGATGACAGCCAGCCACGTGCATGGCCACCACCACCGGAGATGGGATGTTGGCGAGTGGCGTGCCACGATTTACATCCCGGAACAATCGTTCCGGGATTTAAACCTTGCCGGGTAGTGCACGTTTCCCAGACAAGCGACAACCGAGTTTACAACGGGGTGCTTAATAAGCGAGCGCACAGATCAGTCAGCTTTAGTGGAAGCGATGTTGGCTTAAGTCACGCCAAGTGTCGCGTACATGGTTCGACAGCATCTCTGGGCGTCGCACACAAAGTTGTGAATAACAACACACATCCCCCCACCCACCACCCAACTCGGGGAAGTAAGTGCAAAATAATAGTGGCGAGTCACAATAACAACAACAATGTGCACTTGTAATAGTGCACCACCGCACAATATCCGTTCACTATCGCGGAGAGAGAGAGAGAGAAAAAGCGAGGATGTATCTACGGTGAACTTTCTTCGCACCGTACGTAGCCAACCGTGCTAATCGGAGGTGCCGGAGGAAGGACAGCAAACTACGAACACAAAAAAGCCCTCCTCACGGAATGAGTTTTCAATCTGGATTTTAAATAGTGCAGAGGCACGTGGAGGCACCACGGACATTGCGGGGAAGGCAGCAGTAGCAGCCATACGATGAGCCGGTGCCAAATGCCACTCCCCTTTTCCCGTTCCCCAAGCTCTGCTGTTCTCTATCTATCTATCAATGTCAAGGTGTTGTCGTCAAATTGACGAGCGTTGACGTGTCTGCTCGTGTGTTTGTCAATGTGTGAACGGTAAAGTGTTGAGCGTTTTACCTTCACCGGAGCCATAGCCCAGGTCTATGGTGTGGTCGGTCTTGACTGGGCTTGGATTCAGCAATGATTCTGTTGGGCAAAGTGACAACACGTCGTTATCCTGTCAGAATTATACCAAGAAAGAGCCAAACAGCTATATAATGCAACACGTGATTTTTTTTTATTTAAGACAAATTTGAATTGCGCAACCTGATTTTGTCCCAAGCGTTGTCACATTTCACGTTGTAAGTTACACGTAAGTACCGCGTCTGCGACATGCGGTAGGTTGCGTTGGAGTTTACGCTTCCTGCATGTCGCTGAATTGTCGACGGTATCTTTTTTATTTTTACGGGGCGGAGAAGCGGCGGCTCGGTGGTTTAGGGCAGCGACGCACCCAATCCAGCGACCTGCGATCAGTTCATGCTGCGTAAATTCACAAATCCGCAGCGAGCAGCGCGTGAGTGAAGGGTCCGAATGAGAATCTTAATTTAGCCTGCAAGGAGGAATCCGATGAGCTATGAAGCTCTTTTTGACAGATGTCCAGTATGGGAGCATCGGCAAGTTACAACAGCAAACGATGCAAAAAAAAAACCGATAGGAGTGCAAAATAGAGAGAGAGAATAAAAGCTAAGGACCGTAACTTACTAAATATAAAAACATAAATTCTACAAGTCCGATGTATCAAGCTTGGGCAAGGCAGCAAACAAAGCAACAGCAACAACACAGTCCCAGACTACACCAGGATAAAACCACACAGCAGCAGTCCCTCAATAAAATGGACGAAGGAGTGTGGTCAAACGAACCCTGTTCCCCACGCCCTCGCTCGCCATGCCGTACCTAAAACTCTTTCCAGATCTGCCATGTCCGCGCAGCGATCGGCCTCTCGCTTGCTGCTGTCAGAACAACTCTCCCTTGCTTCGTGCGACTCCCAGCAGCTTAAGGCAATCGCAAGATCTGAAAAAAAGGGGGTAAAGTAAGCAAGCAGAGGTAGGTCATTCTAGATTTGAGGCTCTCGTGACTGCAAGGATTCATACTCTTAGTTCTTTCGGTAAAGTCACGTAGGTAAAAAATGAAATTAAAATTTATAAAAATTAAATAAAAATCACGACGTTTCGGAGGCAACACAAGTCTCCGTCATCAGGTGGATTCAATCCATGTTGGACCAAGTCCTCAATTATTGTTAGGGTGTCAGGCACTGGAACTTTGGTAAATAGAGATACTATCAAAACTGACGGGGATATCATCAGGAGATAGTACCATGTCCTTGACCATAGAGACTAATTGGGTTGAGTTGAGTACTGCCGAAGGCATAAGAGCATCACGCAAACTCCGATCATCTTCGCAAGCAGTGGCTTGCGGCTGGCCATCGAACAAAGACGGTCACTGCGTCACGACGCTTTCAGATGCGCTTCTGCGGCCGTCTGGAACGTCTCTTCATTCCGATATTAGGAAGCCACCGGAGCTATGGACTTTTCAATCTAGATTGAAAACGCATTCCTTCAGAACAGATTTGCGTGTTCGCAGTTTGTTGTCCTTCCCCAGCGCGTCCGATTAGCACGGTTCGGTTACGTACGGTGTGAAGGAAGTTCCACGTGCATGCAGATGGAATACGCGATTTTAGTTCAACTGATGCGTCTGCCACTCGGCAACAGCGAGCGTCGTTTGCGTTGATGTAAAACCAATTAAACACGGCGTGCGCATTGACCCGGTCAGTCAAACAGTCGTGCGATTTTAACAGAAACGAATGAATAATATTTAAGAATAATATTTTTTATATATATTTGTAAAGCACCTTTCTTACCCGAGTCTCAAAGCGCTGCGCAAAAAAAAACTAGATTCACAAATATGAACACATTCCAAACGAAATACAATCAAAGCTGATAATAGCAATATTAACTACACTCACAACATACACGAAATTAATAACTACGATACAATATTGTCCAATATAGTTACGTCGGTACAAGTCTGATGAAGGTAAAGACTTGTTATAGAAATGTTCGCTACTCGGTACATGCGAGCACGTGTTAGCACGGTTGGTTCATGCATGGCTATGTACGGTGCGAAAGAAGTTCAACATACATATGCAGTAAACTGTATAACATCCACGGGAATGTGGCCACAACAATCTATCGATGGTTCATGCATGCAGCATAGCAGAGGATAAGATGGCAAGGATTCAACTGCACAATTCAATTTGCCCAGACGAATGTAGTGAATACCACTCATTACATTTACACACGATGAAAAACAATTGCTCAAATTTTTTGCATCCATTTATTAACTGTAAAATTATCAATTTAGTATTTTGTGTATGCTACATAAGCGCAGCTAAAACAATGTAATTTCTGAAAAGTGACCCTTTATTTTAAGTATTATCATATATACATAAAGAAAAACTTAACGGGATAACATTCGACATTCCTTGACACTGGACATGTCAAATAAAAGAAACTAATTCGAAATCAAAACTCTCATCAAGATATTTCACAATTCCTCTATTGGCTTCTTAACCCAAATAGCACAATTATGCCACCGTATGAATTCACGAAGAATATTCGTGGAAAACGTTTCAACAAATGTCTTTAAACGCACAAATAATAGTAAATAAACATTGAATATACTTTAAATATTAACACGACAGATTTTAGAAACATGCAACAGTTGCCCAAAGTGCAACTCCTCTAATCGAGTACATTTCATGCTGGATTAAAATCCCCCCACGTGAGAACCGATGGGCATTTAAAAACGAGACAAAGACCGAACCTGCAATAAAGTGTCCACACACACAGGCAGCGAACCGAGCGAGATATCGTACGCAACCCGGACCCAGCGATCAATCCCGTCACACACACGGGGTACCAGGGGTCTACCCCCCCCCCCACACTCCACCACCCCCTCTCTCAAGCTGTACTCACGAAATCTCCGTCGCACTTGCCCGTCGCGCAACGCGTGTTCTGGCAGCTCGGAGCAAACCGCCCCGTACTTAAGACTTCGTTCGATTGACGCGGTCGTACAGTCAGCGCGGAGGAATGCACGCGTGTTGCACAGGTGTGTGTGTTGGGGGGCGGCGGGGGGGGGCAGCCACAGGTACGCACCTGAGCTTTCCGCAGGAGCTGCCCGGGCAGGCACGTAGGGCAAGGTTGGCGGAGGTACAGGTGGTACACCCTCTCTCACCGGAAAAGGGAAAGTGTACAAATAAGGACTTGTGTGTGTGTGTGTGTGGCGAGTTTGAATTTGTGTGTGCGCACCGAGGGGAGATGTCGAGTTGCCGTTGGGCTGGGCTGGGGTTAATGGGGGTGGCGTGGGCCGGGGGTGGCTGTGGGTGGCTGTGAGTGGACGGGTGGGAAAGGGAGTGGCAGGTCTCTTCTCTGGAATTGGGCTCAAAAACGTCGGTGACCTTCCCACTGCGTTTGATGGAGATGCTGTTTTTGTTTAAAATCGGTTCGCGTGGCAACGACGGAGGCAAACACGTAGAGTCTGTACTTTGTTTTTTTTAAAAGAGGCCAAGTTTCAGTGAGGACATATATCACTTTTGGGCCAAATATTGCCGGTATTGACTTGATCACAATTCCTGTCAATGTCAGCAAGATAAAAACAAACCATTCTTGAACCAGGTGAGAATGTAAGAGATCAGGATGAATTTCATTTCCAAGATATTTCCGGATTTCCAGTTTACTCTGTTTAATTTGAATAAGTGCCGTTGATTCCAATTAACGTTCTCTGGAACATTAATACTGGTAGGAACCTCCTGGTTACACCAGCCCACATGGGATTATTGTGTCCGTCCGTCCGTCGTGAAGGGAGGGGCTGGGTGGGGAGGGTGGGGAGGGGCTGGGTGAGGAGGGTGGGGAGGGGCTGGGTGGGGAGGGGCTGGGTGGGGCTGGGTGGGAGGGGTGGGGCTGGGTGGGGAGGGGCTGTCACCCTGTGGTGCCCCTATAACACATTCCTGCGGAGGGAACTGGTAGGAACGTTGGGTTGCTCGGTCAATGGCCAGGGTCAACGGCGGCGTAGTGTATTCCGCAAATATGGCCGACTGTGAGGGCGGGCACAAGCCGGCGTGAGTAGGTTAAACGTTGAGTTTTATAAGGGCACCACAGGGTGACCAGCCACTCCCCACCCAGCCTGACCCCTCCCACCCCTCACCCAGCCCCACCCTCCGCACCCAGCCCCTCCCCACCCTCCCCTCCCCACCCTAGCCCCTCCCCACCCTCCACCCAGCCCCACCCCTCCCATTTTTGGATGCACGACGGACGGACAAAATAATCCCCTGTGGGCTGGTGGAACCAGGTTATTCCTACCAGTAAAACTCAACGTTTAACCTACTCACGCCGACTTGTGCCCGCCCTCACAGGCGGGCATATTTGCGGAATACACCACGCCGCCGTTGATCCTGGCCATTGACCGAGCAACCCAATGTTCCTACCAGCTCCCTCCGCAGGAATGTGTTTACGTGGAATCAAGATGTGTGTTTTATGAATAGCATATCAACAACAGCATCAGCCATGGTCAATCCTCTGCTGGATGAAGGGCTCTCAACCCGCCACCACCACCGCCTCTCACGATCCTGCGATGTAACAATCCATCCAGCATGGCGAGATGTTAACTACCTCACCTGGTATGGAGGAGGTCGTGGGTCCCATCCTGACTGACGCCTGCTGTTTATTTGGAGTTTGCGTGTTATTCCCGTCGTCGTCGCGTGCATTTTACTCTGGGTCCTCCGGTTCTTCCCTCTACATTTAGAAACGTGCATTTAGACTATTTGGCTGCAATTAATAACCACGGCATAAGCAACTTGGTTGAGCTATAATGTGCGGTTAGGTCGCTTCTGAAATACAAACAAATTATCTGTGGGATTTATCAAGTAAAATAAAAGGTTTAGTAACAGTTTATTAATTTATCGTGATTTGCTTACCGTGCCTATACTGTGCATTAATTCTAGAGTTGAAGCTTTCGTGACTGCAAGGATTCATACTCTTAGGTTTTTTCGGTAAAGTCACGTTTGTTGTTGTAACTTCATGACCCGACTCTACCGGACACGTAAAGGAAAAACAAGAGCTTCATAGCTCATCGGATTTCTCCAGAATAAAGATGATGATTTTAATTTTCGATTTCAAGCTTTCGTGACTGCAGGGATTCATATTCTTGGTTCTTTCGGTAAAGTCGGTAAAGTCACGAAAAAGGGAAATAATAAAAGAAAAAAGAAAACAATTTTTTTATTGTTTTATTTTTAAGAATATTATTTAATAAAACAATAACATTTGAATGTTGCATTTTTTTAATTTTATTATTTCCCTTCTACGTGACTTTACCGAAAGAACCAAGAATATAAAGATGATGATTTTTTATTCAGATTTCCTGGCAGACACCGCCGTCTCAGACGCGCTCCATTCCATGGCTGCCATCGCGTTACTATTCTCGACTGGACCGTCGGCGATCATCATCATCATCATCCCCTCTGGCCGTGACGTGCCCTGCCTAAGACCCATTGACTTTTCTTCACAGTTTGAATGAAATCTTCAACCTGCGTACGTGCTGTAATCCATGTGTTTCAATGTGGCGAGATACATGCCGAAAATTGACAACAGAATATAAATGTGCATGTCATAGTTTTAATATATTGTCGAATAAGCGAATACTGGATGCAGTTAATACGTTTAAAATGGAAATAAACGACACGTGCATGATTCGAACCAATCGCGTGCCATACTCAGGACCATGGTGTAAGAAGAAAAAGGTTAATCGGAATGTGCCTGTTAACCAATAGCTACTGCGTGTAACTTATTCATGTCAACTGAAAAACTGGCCATCAGAATGGTTTGTAAGCGTAGTGTTCATGGTGCAAAGTGCAGTCTCCAACTCTTATCAAAAGGACGGGTGTATATTGTGAAAATTGCGGTTAATCTGAAATATTCAATCGAAAAAAATGACCCGCTCATGATTATTAATGAGGGGTGCGGCATGTGGAGTGACGTCACGCGCGGGACACACACACACATTATTGGCTTATTATATTATTACTAACTTTTTTGCCCGTCCAAGGGCGGGTGTATATGGCAGTAAATCTGAAATATTCATAGAAAAATTGTTCTATTCAATAGAAAAATTGTTCAATTTAATAGAAAAATTGTTCAGCTCATGATTATTAATGAGGGGGGTTGCCCCATGTGGAGTGACGTCACCCGTTAATGGTTATTGTGGAGGGGTGCGGCATGTGGAGTGACGTCACAACCTCCTAGTTATTGTGGAGGGGTGCGGCATGTGGAGTGACGTGACCCACTCATGATTATTAATGAGGGGAGGGGTTCGGCATGTGGAGTGCGCGACCTTGTGCGTTAGTGTACATTTCTACGCAGGCATGAATATTGAGGGGGGGGGCTCTTTTGCGGTGACGTCACACAGATGTAGCACTGTGCTGCTTAGATTTATTTGACCGTCACTTTCTGTAAAGAAACGTCGCATTTGAAGCGACTTTGCGTAATAAATTTAGCTTGACCTTCCTCTGCGTTGGTGTAAAAATCCACTCATGAATATTAATGAAGGGGGGGTGGGCCTCATGTAGTGACGTAACGCACGGGACACACATTCTTGACTCATTATAGTGGTAATCCTGGTAGGAACCTCCTGGTGACACCAGCCCACAGGGGATTATTGTGTCCATCGTGCAGGGAGGGGCTGGGTGGGGAGGGGCTGGTCACCCCGTGGTGCCCTTATAAAACTCAACGTTTAACCTACTCACGCCCGCTTGTGCCCGCCCTGGCAGTCGGCCATATTTTCGGAATACACCACGCCGCCGTTGACCCTGGCCATTGACCGAGCAACCCAACGTTCCTACCAGCTCCCTCCGCAGGAATATTTATAACCTTAAAACAGGGACGTTAAACTTCTGTAGGCCCTATCCCTTCCTCTTGCCCCACTCTCATAATCCTTAAGCACCACACCTTCCTCTTTGGGCTCCACCCCTTTCCTTTTATGGCCCCACCTCCTTCGTTAGTCCCTGCTCCGTTCCTCCGGACACAGGGTGGGGCTTGTGTGGGCGGTGGGGGGTGTGGAACGGGGACAGGGGGCACCGCAGTGGCAGTCGTAGGTGGGGTCAGTCGGGGTGGGGCGGCCTCACGATGACCGGGCCACATGTTCGTTCGGTTGAACTTTAAGGATCAATATATGCAGTGGTGAGAAAATGCTGCCATGGTGTATTGGTCAGCACATTGAACTTCCAGAGGTCAAGCTACCAAACCGATGTCTGGAACATTAAACATGTTCTTTGCAAGTGCTTGCCATTAAAAACTTTCTGAACTATTTAAAAAATAGTTCCCATGTAAATAAATACCATAGGCCATCCATTTCTAGTTCTTTGATCTTTCAGCCCTCAATGTAAACAAATTATGCACAATCGTCCACTTCAGAAAGACATTGGTTGACATGACTGCATATAACTTGCAACCACAACGTTACTAAACTCAGGAGGACTCAAGGATCAAGAACTTTCATATTCGCACTAATTTTATTACAAAAAAAGTGGTCAAATAAAACATTGACATAAGACCCAGCCCCAGGTCCACTTGGATAAGTTTACTTTTAAAAGCATGGATGGGAAGTCACAAACCTAGTTACCTGTGATGTTGGAGCTGTGTTGGTGGGAAAGAGCGGAAGGAAAATATGAAGAAAAATGCATTGAAATGCCTACTTGTGAGCATGCAATCATTCAATCCATTTTTATAAAAAGAAACCCTCCAATCTTGCACCTATCACAGCATTCTATAAATACAGTTAAAAGGGTAAAAACCTACTATTATATTTTGCCACTGGTAAAAGAGATCTCATAGTGTAAATGCTTACCCCGAGCTCTCAATACTTTGATATTGCACTGTGTTTGAGTTGTACGCCTTCTGGTGTCATCTGGTCCAACACCAATGGGGACTAGGCTCTAAAGAAAGCCGTCTCGGGTGTGGACCAATCAACTTCAAGGACAGTGCATGTTATTATCATTATCAGAGTTGCTTCTTTTTGTTTGCTTTTTTGACTACTTGTGTTGTGGTCATTGCAAACATGATGCCTTGAATAAAGGTGTCAGTTTTGTACCAGTTAAAAGGGTAAAAACCTACTATTACAAGGCTATATATTTAAGTAAAAAAATGTTGCTCTCTTGGCACAAGGCACTATTGAGACTGGCTATTCTACACAGATACCACATGAAGGTGTAATTGAATGCAGGCTTCAACAAAAAGCACAAGGAGGAATTCGACCCTGGGACAGTATGGCAGGCAGCAAGCATTGGCGCAGTGCCACACAGACCATGTACGTTTCCAGCCTCTACAACCAAAGGATAACTTTTCACACGATTTAAGACAAGCTAAAGTATTGCAAAGCTGCTTGTGTAATCACCATAACAAAGACCCCAGTAGCCCACAGGCAGGCCAGACCAATCAAGTTCAGTGCACGAGAAAAAGAACACTAAAATGGGGTATGTAATAAAGCTCATTCATTCATGCCCTATACGCTTGGGTATCTCATGGCGATTTACATATCTCACACATTTAAAAGGCCACCCCTAGTGGCAGTTGTCCCTGCGGGTGACTCGGCATCTGGCCTGCCTGAAGACCGGAATTAGTCTGCCAGTAGGAGGCAATGATTTGCTACGTAGAATCCGAATTGAGCAAGTTGTGGAAAAGTTTAGATTTTTTCCAAATTTTAACCCAGACGCAGGTACACAATAGTATATTCTTGCGAATGATGGGAGGGGGGGGGGATCTTTAATGTCAACTCTGAATCAGACGACTTGTATTGATGATACCCACAGGAATAATTAGGGCAGCTGCCGGATTCGAACTGCAACAAGTGTTGAACGTGCTACCGCTAGGCCATGTCACTTCCCCCCACTGAGTAAGCGATTTCCCTTGAATGTCATGGTTGGATATCCGGGGTGCACTGGCGCCGATACATATTTGTGCCAAAGCATTTGAGACATCGCCTGTAAAGTTGTGATAGATCGAAGGTGGATATATTGACAAATACAAAAAATTAATACGACTCAAACTAGTGAAAACAGGTCATACATTAAAAAAATAAATTCCTGCCATTTACATTGCAGTATTCATATTTTCTACTTTAACGATTGTATATAGTTAAAATCAATTACAATTCATTCTCGCTCTGTTGATATAAAAACAGTACTAGCGATGTCTCTTATAAAAATACTTCCAATGGCCATTTACCTTAAAGAGTTGAACATTACACAGATATTTGCTGTTCAGAATAATTCTGCCTAAAGCCCACCATGAAATAGAGATTTAAAAACGATGACCCCATGTACATTCTTGTATTACAATAGAAATGCATTGAACAGCATTGCTGGGAGACTGTACAAGCAGACGTAACATAGTTGTACGTCGGCTATTAGCTAAGGTCCTGATTTATTTTCAGGTCCATCAGGTCTTCTTGTCCAGAGATCACCAGGTTCTTTGGAGAGAAAAAAGAAAACATCAGCATGAGAAATACGTACACAGGACTATTCCCCCCCCCCTAGACGGGGGCTAACACATTCCTGCGGAGGGAGCTGGTAGGAACGTTTGGTTGCTCGGTCAATGGCCAGGGTCAACGGCGGGCGGCGTGGTGTATTCCGCAAATATGGCCGACTGTGAGGGCGGGCACAAGCCGGCGTGAGTAGGTTAAACGTTGAGTTTTATAAGGGCACCATGGGGTGACCAGCGCCTCCCCACCCTCCCCTCTCTACCCAGCCCCACTCCTCCCATTTTTGGATGCACGATGGACGGACACAATAATCCCCTGTGGGCTGGTGTAACCAGGAGGTTCCTACCAGTATAATCATACTCCACCATGACATGCATTGTGATCACCCATCAAAGCACAATCCAGGTTCAACCCTGCTTGGGAACAGAGATCAAATTACCTGGGGCATTCCGGGTGATTTGGTGTTAGGCCCTAGACACATACATCAGTCCTAAATACTCGGTGACCTACCTTCCTTACTCATCGTTGAAATTGCATCCTATAATTTCTAATTAATAGCCGTATGAACAGAATTATGAAGTTTGGTACTGTGTAAAACATGTACCTTCTCATTGGCCAGGTGCAGGAGACAGACAAACGCCATGGGCACCGACAGGTTCTTAGACATCGAGATGGGTAACCTTGGGGAAGCAATATCCACACGTCACGATACAGAGCAGTTTCACAAGCCACGGGAATTACTATAGGATGTAAGTAACAGTTATAACTGAGAGTGTAACTATACAAACATGGCATTATATGGACAATTGAATGTATTTGTGAAAAAGTGCGTTGATTCTCACCTGGCGGGTAGTTCTTTGTACATTTCTGAAAAGAGAATTTCTTTGGAGACTTTTGCTTCTTCATTTTCATTTGCTTTATTCTAAAAAAGATACAAACATTGATTACAAAAACACATTAAATAATTGTATTCGAATTTATTTGCGGTTTTTATATTTAAACATTTTGAACTGCTGGTGTTTTGTATAATGTATAGATTTTACTGGTAGGAACCTCCTGGTTACACCAGCCCACAGGGGATTACTGTATTGTGTCCGTCCGTCGAGCAGGGAGGGGCTGGTTGGGGAGGTAGGGGCTGGGTGGGGAGGGGTTGGGTGGGGAGGGGCTGGGTGGGGAGGGGCTGGTTGGGGAGGGAGGGGCTGGGTGGGGAGGGGCTGGGTGGGGAGGGGCTGGGTAGGGAGGGGCTGGTCACCCCGTGGTGCCCTTATTAAACTCAACCTTTAATCTACTCACGCCGGCTTGTGACCGCCCTCAGTCGGGCATATTTGCAGAATACACCACGCCACTGTTGACCCTGGCCATTGACCGAGCAACCCAACGTTCCTACCAGCTCCCTCCGCAGGAATGTGTTTGAGCCTTAAATGAACTGCAGTTACTGGGACTTAATACATTAGGCCAGTCTTCCATACACTAAATAATATACATAAAACACATTGTAACACATAGAAATATCCCTCACATAGCCGTTAAGAGACTATTGGTTTAAACGTTGTTCTCGAGCACTTATAATTATTAAGGATGGAATGGCACACCTGGCCAACCATTTGTTTTCCAGTGCAAAATTTGACACAACACACCATGTATACATTCACAGCTGAGTTCAATTATGGAGAATCCTAGAACCGTTTCCAATATCATTCGCCACAAATTTTTGTTGTGGTCAGGATTTGTAGCGCAGTGCGCTAACCACTAAGCCACTGCTCCCCACATTGTAGCGTTATATACACACACACACAAAATGTGTAGCATAGTCGGAACACAATGTTCAAATGGCACATTTTCTCTTGCATTTGAATAAAACAAATATCAAGACACACGTGTACTTCAGTGTAAAGAATGGGGAGAGAATAACTTGAGATTGACTCCACATGACAACAGCAATGGATCCTATCTAGATCTACAAGTCAACAAGTGCAGACTCTGGTGTCACAACCACAGTCTTCGTGAGCTGCAGACATAAGCAGCCACAAAACCCCTCCAGGAATGCTCCGCGTGGCTTTCTGAAATGGGGATGACTGTTGCGTTAGCGGCACAGAAAACAGCTCAAGGGGGTTTAGGTGGGGTCGACCACATGCACCGCACTCGGGCAAGTTTTGACAAACTCCTTTAACTGCAGAAAAACGTTCGGCCACCCCCACCTCGACACATCGCATCCAACCTCTATGTGAAGCTCAAATGAATAGACACACACACACTGCGAGTGCGCAAGTTGCGATTTGTTTGTGAAAACCTCTCTCTTGGGGTTGAGTCATAGCAAAACGTCACAAATTCTGATGACACCAGGGGGATGAATAAGAGAGGCACTGAACATAACGTAGTGTGCTGGCCCATGTTCACATTTTTAGGATCACAAAACAAATTAATGATTCATTTACATTTAGACCTTAAATGAATCATAACGTACTTTGGTTATTTTGGTAAAGTCACGGAGAAAGAAAATAAATTAAATGATAGAAAGAACCAAATAGTAATTTCTGCAGTCACGAAAGCTTCGAATCAAGTTTATAACGTACTTTGTAGGAGGCATCTTGAAAAATAAAACGATTCATTTTAATGTACTTGTCATCATGAACTAAATATTGATTTTCTTTACGTAACAAATATATGTGCAATAAAAGGAAATAGGTTTGTAATTTTTAACGTCAGTTTTATTATCTCTTTTGAATATCACAATGATTGAGGCATCATTCCATGATGGAGGTATGAAGGCTTAGGAAGGCCTTTATCTAGCAGTAAACATATCAAGGCTGATGATGATTTAATAGAAAAAGGAGGCAAATCCTACATCTTAAACCATTTCCAGTGATAACAAAAGTTTCAAAACCTAAAAATTGGTAAACAGTTTGTTCTAGATTTTAAGTTTTCGTGACTGCAAGGATCCATACTCTTTGTTTCTTTCGGTAAAGTCACGTAGGCAAAAACAAAATAAAATAAATTAAAATGAAAACAACTAAATTAAAATAAATCACGACGTTTCGAAGGCAACACAAGCCTCTCATACGCTACAGTAATTTTGCTGGAGCAGCCACCTGATGACGGAGGCTTGTGTTGCCTTCGAAACGCCGTGATTTGTTTTAATTTAGTTGTTTTCATTTAAATTTATTTGGCTGGGATTTAAACAATATTCACCGATGCATGGAAAACAAATTACGGTAATATATTAAATGTATTCTGCAGTCTTGGTGGATTTTAGTAAAGAGAACAGGGTCTGCTGAGACCAAGTCATCTGCTGACGATACTCAGAAATTGATATTGCTAATCCAGGGTTTGCATACTTAAAACAAATGCTGCTTGAAAACATTGGTATAAAAAGCCACATTGACTGAGGAACCAAACTTCAAATTTCAATCTGACCATTTGCAATCTCATATTGCTAATTCTATAAATAGCCAACTTAAGAAGGTTATGAAAAAGCCATAGCCACTTCCGTAATCTGAAAATTGATGGTTTGACAAAGTAAAATAACACGTTGAATTCTTTCTCATGAATGGTAGAAATAATAGCAACAGCTTGTAAGGTTCACAGAACATTTAGACAGGTACCCCATCATTGACTAACATCATGACAAGTGATTTATGTTCTAACCAAAAATGAAAAGTGGTTTTAGTCATGCCAGCCTGAGGTTTGGCCGTGGGCTTGGGTGTAGCATTGTTTGTAGCCCGTGTATTCAGTCTCACAATGAAAAATGATGTTGACAACTTTAATATAAAAATTGTGCAATCCACCACAATATTTACGTTAAGTTTATAACAGTTTATAAAACATTTGTAATGTTCCTAGGTATGCATTAAATTAAGCTGTATCTTTAATATTGGGGCAATGAGAGGGCTGGACGCATTAATCATTACTGCTTCGTTAACCCAATGACTTTGTTGTGGTTGGGATACTGTGCGAGTTGAGTACAGTACAGTATTGCCATTACTGAAAATTTACAAGGCTTAAAAGAGTTTCAAGAAAACCTCAAGGCTCTCTCCATCGACGAGTTGCAACAGGCATCAGATAACATGATATATCCTCTTCCATTAAACCTAAGGCATATAACAACGTTGCGTCTCGACACTGGGTATGGTTAATCAGCAGAAGGCTCCTGCCCGCACCACCCCTCACCCCCCTCCCCATATCCGACAGCTTCTCTATGAACATTTGAATCCCTGGGATTTTATATATTTATTTTAAGTTCTCTTCTTTAAACCGTCCCCTTTCCAAGTGAGGTTGAGAACGTTTTCATTGGTGGTGTTGGCAAACAATAAACCACGTGCTTTCGCCACACCGTGTTTGAATGATGGCTTGTCTTTCTGTATTGGATGTAAACACGATCCAGCCAAGCTGGATGGAACCATTTTTTTCTCAAAAGCCACAGGTTGACATCGATTGTCTACTGCAGCCAAGCTCAGTCAGATAAAGCAAGCATTGTTTATTTTTTCCTGTCCAAGGGTAGATTGAAACGGTTCAAGTTCGACAGGTTATCATCATCCTGACCATCCTAATGACTCGGGGAGCCATCTTCACTGGCAAAGAAAAAGCGCCAATGAGAGTTCACTCTTTGTTCTGCTTAAAGGGTAACAAAAAAAACACCCAGCCCCCACCAGCAATTCTGCAAAAAGTCCTCCTTGAAAACGAATTCAATAAAAGAGAGCACAAACGCTGCTTCTGTTCCCACACTGAAGACGTAATGCACTGTTGAACTCTTATTTATAGCTGTACATTTGTATTTGCACAAAGCATGGCTGAATACAATATAAAAACCCACACAAAGACAAAACTTCATGAAGCACCAAGGCAGAATAACAACGTGTTAGAGGAATGCAGTCTCCCCTGATCTGGGTGTTAAATAATAAATTTTAAATTGTAAATGTGCGCTGCGGTAACTATTAAAGCTTTTAAGCGCAGCTGTTGGGGAAGTTTTTTTTCCCATGCAAAGCAAATCTTGAACTTGACTACTAATCTACACAGGTTATGAATGAAACGCAATGGCATTAATGGTGAGACAAAGACATGTATCGCCCTTGCCTTTAATATAAGCATGCCTTGAAACCAATAAACTGTAAAACTATTGGTAAAATGCCAAGGTGGGTTAGAGTAGGGGAATCAAGCACAGCGCCAGTTGAGTTGGAAATGTTTTGCCAGCTGCATAATATACAACAAAACACACCACACAAACGAATTATATATTAACTTTTTTAAGGAGAGTTGGCCAATTACAATGCCATTAATTGTTTCGTGTGGGATGAAATCAGAGTATCCCAGAGAAATACCATACATACAAAGGGAATAACACTCAAAGCTCCATACAAATAGATGGAAGTCAATTTGCTGCACTGCCATCTCCTGGCCACATCACAGCACAGGGAATACATTTGGATGACTGAAAAATTCTTGCCTTACAAAGCACTGGATTTACGGGTAGGAAAATAATTATTGAAACCCAAGTATTGTGATAAACGCAATATTTAATTTATTTTACTTTTGGTGAAACACATTTTAAAACGCCGCTTCTACATTCACAAAACAAGAATAAAGCATGTTGATTAAAACTGTCCAGGGGAGGCTAAACTTTGCTGTCAATGACTTTTCCATGATGGGACGACACGGGGACATGGTACATTTTGTTAAAACGTGTCGTATGTACTCTGGCATGGGCCGCTCCCTTTAGCTCATCTTACGCTGTTTTGCACTGCCAAGTCTAACGGACAATCTAAATACATTGGCCTGGAAACCAAATGCCGACAAGTCACAGAAAATACCTCGTACACAATAGCAAGTAGGGAGGCGATGGGGCTGTTAGGGATACTTCTATTCAGTTTGGTTTAAACTGGTAATCTCTCAAGCAGCTGATAATTTAACGTATAAAAAAATCTTCACAAAATACCAAGCTTCTGAGGATCCACAAATAAATAAAACCCATTGCGAGTATAAAGTTAAAAGTAGAAAAATTCAACGAAAACATATCGCGCCTAACGTTGTGAACTTTCCTGCAATGACAACCAATCCATACTCGGATGTAAACATCTCCACGTGTACTCACTACACAGCAGAGCTAAATTAGTGTAATTAAATAAACAGTAGTCAGCTCTTTAATTGATCCCCTTCTATAAGGCCAAAGTTAATTTTCAAACAAATTTAGAGACACAAATCTACAGATGAAGTGACAAAGAGATACAGATATGTGTGAATAAATAAATCAAAGCAAGGGTCCAAAGGCATGGCAGTACTACAGAGAAATAGGTGGAGTTTTGCGAGACGACTCTCATTTGGATGAGCGGAGAGTATATAAAAGTGATAAGACCAGTATTAACATAGGGTCTGAACGTTAGGCTAAAAACCACAGCAGAACAGATGTGCTTCACAGAAATCAAAGATGACCAGATGGATCTCGGGGATTACAATACTTAACCGGCTCAAAAATGCATAGATGAGGAAGGAAAGAGTGGTAACCCCCTTCTCGGACAAGCTTAAATAAAATTTACTCAGATGAGTAGGACATACCATGATACGACAAGGAAACCACATCGGAAAGATGTGATGAACATGGAAGACTCAAGGTGGAGACTGAGAGGGAGGCCTAGAAATAGGTGGGTTCCAAGTGGTGAATCAGGACATGAAGGACTGTGGAGTTCACGTGGACAGGGATTGAGTGGAGAAAGGAAATCACCAAGGCAGAACACCACATGAGTGGGAACAATGCAAAAATAAATGTTGGAGACGTGTGCTAAGATAGGTACACACCAAAATATGTCGAGAAACATTTTTTATAAGGATAAACATAATAAAGTATGTAAAAAAAATTAGGTATGCCCCAATGTTCTAAAATATATATAAAGACATCAAACACTTTCACACAATATTTGATAGTTCAGAAGTATGTCCCTAGGGATGTGAGCAAGTCAGTGCTCAAGGGAGGGTCTTATTCTTCACGAGGCTCAGCACCTGGACATAACAACCTGCGCTCGGGCACACCAGCCAGACACATGAGACAGCCACCCCCCATGGCTTGTCATCTGTCTGTACCCCCACCAACCCATCAACACATCCTCCGTTAAAAAAACACACATTGCAGTATCTTTCACCTTCAAGCGCCTAACAGACTAAGTCACAGGACTGGTTTGACAGGGATACAGTAAATATATAGCAGTTTAAAAGTGTATAAATAATTTACATCCCTTTGACAATCCACGACTGGATGAAGATCTCCCCCAACACACCTTGATCATACTTCACGATGCTGGTCAGTGTAGGATGATGAAGCGGGTGCCGACAACGGGTAGAGATATTATTCACCAATAATGGTGAGTAATATCAAACAGTCGGGGCTGAGATTCAAACGTATGTTGCCAGGTGTATTGTGCTAATCACATCACGAAAAGCGATACTTTATTAGGAGTGTGGTTTTCTAGTATTACAGCCGCATTATCAAAATATTTGAATGCGGCACCTCTTGGCGCTATATATCCAGGTACCATTGCATTAAAGGTTTGTTCATACCATGTCTCCCTCCTGCATCGTCAGCATATTCCAAATGTTCTGCTTCAGCCTCTTGACGTCCATTTTCTTTGCCGTTTTCGCATAATCAAGCAGAATCTTGTTAACCTGCCCAGGTTCGTCACACACAAACAAACGTGCTCATTAAAGCACGTTCAGAAAGCCAGTGATTTTTTATGGAAGCCTTCCTTTTGTTAGAGGACTCAACAGGACAATCAAATTGGTGCTTAGTAACAAGCAAACACACATGGATACATTGCTAACGCACATGTTACATCTCACAGATATGCAACAAAGTGTATTTTACCATATTAAAAATGCTTTATGAAAAGTTTGAGTGCAAATCTTGTCTAAGAATCATAAAGATCTGGGTAGTGGTACTCATACACTGTATGGTAGTTTAGTAGTGACTGGTTTAGGGGTTTTGCAGTTCAAACACAAAAAGTTATCAAACAGAAAGAGATATTTATTGGGCATAGCCTATATGTTCTCTTATAGACAATGTGCATGTATTCATAAATGCTGCCCACTAGGAAACAAGAGTGTTGTTACAGGGGTCTGCCACAGTGGGAATGTGGCATTAGTTGTGGACATTAATGTAAAGTTGGACACCCAAGGAAGGAGACTGCAGACTCTAACCTTGTGAGGCTCGGCAACAAGATTGTCTCCCCCGTAGAGGGTGGCGTTGTTGTTCATGGAGTCTGAGTGTAAGCACATGGTCTGGCTGAAGTTCTGGGTCTGGTCTGTGGTGTTAAATTGTCCAGGCTCATATGCAGGTCCCGCATCGTTGTCGTCGTCGTCGTCGTCATCAGCAGCCTGAACACAACACGTGTACATTAGCGCGAGTACATAAGCTTCTTACAATGGACACATTTCATTTACTGCCATTTGTGGTTCTGTATTAACAGCACTGTTTGAAATAAATTGTCACATGTGTTTGGTTATTTTAATTTAGAAACCTGCAATTATGTACACGCCATAATTAGATGCTTAACTTAGACTAGGAATCGGTTGACAGATATTAATGGCAAAAGTGGAGATGTGCGATTGATGAAGTTTGCCTGTAAATCCTCTCACATCGAAGTCACCACCTGCTGGCCATTCAAGGACCCCGCCTCCCACCAAGCGTAAACCGTGACTTACCGGCAGCGCGGGGCAGTAATTGGCGGCGTCGTTAGCATTATCGTAGTTGTATGCAGCGATGCCGTCGTCATGATTGCTGCCCATGTCGGCTCGCACGACCCGCATCAGCTGCAGCAACAGAACAACCGTTTGTGATGCGCGACATGCGGGAATGGAACAACTCATTCACAAGACTGTGAGGAATGTATCAACCATGGGCGAATTTGTTTTATGACTGTAATATGATGATTGATGCCAAGGTGAAGGAGAATGCAAGTACAATACTCTTAACTACCCCAGTGACCTATCATCATTGAACTATGATTATTGGATAGAGGTGGGACACTCACCTTGAGCGAAGGTCTGAGGAACGCACGGATAAGGTTTTCCGGGTCGTAGTGAAAGTCATCCGGAAGGGTCGTTGATTTCATGTTGTATTTTTCCACAGTTGTCTTTGTGATGGTTGTAGCTGCCTGCAATGTACAAAGATCCCCCATCTAGCCTTAACAGACTGTAGGGGCAAGTGCTGTTAGCGAGCACCTATGAAGGCCGGCACGGCACACGAGGGGGTGGGTGGCCAACACCACGCCCGGCCGCCTTTGTCTCCCCAGTGGCGATGCTTTTACACACCGCACCAGCTACTCATTTGAGGCCAAGTCGACTTAGGGGAGGCCCGGGACCGGTTCAGATAATCGCCAGATTAATAGCGCAGCACGCTAACCGCTACGCTACCGATTTGCACATACATCACAAGTATATTTTATCAAGGGCAGTAACCTTAAATTATTTGGTTACATTGTTTACTGGTGCATCATTTATGCACATTTGTAAAACTAGAATTTCGGCGGCTTGTGGTCGACTTATTCTAGCTCCTGCGGAGGGCTTCTTGGCGCTTCTCGCCTCGCCCATCGCCCCCCCACTGATGTTCTCTTGCAGATACTCCTGACTATTGTATGTAGGTTGTGTCGGCATATATGCCTGCAAAATAAATTAATTTTTATGGGGATGTGGGTGAAAATTTTTGGGGGGGGTTGACAATTGCTGTAAACCTGTTGGATCATCTTTTTACTCCCACATCTGGGGGGGGGTCCACTTTCTATAAAAAAATTTTATTCAAGCCTCCTGAAAGGCTCTTATAATGTGTTGCCAGACAAACGGAACGCTGGGCTTTTATAATAGAAATGCTCAATAAATGGATATTATGTATTTATGGATAATGGTTGAAACAATAATTGATGGAACAATAATTGAATTGATCATGCTGGTTCCGAAGGCTCTTATAATTTAGTTGAGGGACAAACAGAATGCCGGGCTTTGATAATAGATCAGTTGAAAGCTTTTATGTAGTTTTAAATATGAACATTGCATTGCATAACTAAAAACTTCCACTAACTAAAAAAAATCCAATATACACACTCTTCTCTATTTGTCTGCAAATAAAGCATATAGAAAAGCAAAAACTGTTTATCTACTTTGAACCGCTAAAAAACACACGTTTAACAAAGTTTTGTTTAATACAAAGCACTGTAAAATAAAATCTAACACTAAAACTGCACACAAACCTTTGACTGCTTGAATTCATTCAAATTGATTTCTTGGTCAAAGTCGAGATCGAACATCTTCTTCACTTTAATTGTTTTAGTTACATCTTTGTCAGTCAATAAAGAAACTGTAACGGACAAAAAAACACACGTGACATTAAAAAGCCCACGCAAATATCACCGCAACAATTAAATTAAAACTCGACAAACCCATCCTTCGGTGTACAGTATATGTGCACAGCACAATCATTCAATATTTTGAAATGCATGTCACTCCATATATTGTTTAAAGTTACTTGGTCAGAAAGGAGCCCTCAATTTTTACATATACAACGACTTTTGCAGTCTACTATGAATACATTTTGTAAAAACTATACACACATAATTCCCCAAACTACCAGTTTTCCCACTCATTAATTGGTTCAACCTCTAGAAAATTGCAGAATCAATATTAACAGATAATATATACATACATACACAAGAACATCTACTTTGACAATAATGGGACGTGTAGAATTTAGAAGAGATCCACTACTATTACAGAAAAAGTAACCACAGTTGAGGCCATCAGATGCAAGTGGAGAGTTGTTTTTGCCATAACAAATCAGTGATTCACTCATTAGTATATTACACATGGCCACTCACCTTTACATGTGGGCTTAAGCCTCCAATGGTCAGGGCCTGCCCAGGTTGACAGTAACTTGGGATCAAAGTAAGAGTATTCGCTGGGCTGGAGAGACAGCTGTCCCCGCATTGTCTCAATGCCAGCATTCTCAATCCTCATGACAGCATTGCTGCAAAATACAGCTAAGCATTATTCTCAAATGAAAACGTAAACGGATATTCAATACTTTAAAAAAATTTATACTGACGACCATCAGTGAAATCACTGACAGTTGTTTTTTGCCACTAAAAACCTGCAATCGGTCCTTTAACTAAAGACCTTAGGAGTCCAATGTTTAACAGTCCTAGAAACATAATCACTATTACATGAAGTAATTGATGAAGCTAGTTGTAATTACTGGCGAAACGTCAAACTCAGATTGTAAATGTTGTGGCTTGGCTCTCCAACACACCGGTGTGCTGTACTAGTGACGAATTGGCATGTTCTATTTACGTGCAACCCTTATAGTTGGCTGTGTCGGGTGGTGGTGGGTTTTAACGACACATATATATTTATGCGATCTAACCAAAATACCTCTACTATTCACACAATTAGATCAACTAAAATGAGTATGTATAAATTATGTCCAATTCGTGCAATTTTTTTTTTCTCATGATCAGCACAGTCAAGACAGATTGAGATATTATGAGACGGCAAAAAAGGACAAATCAAACAATACAAATTAGAGTATAAGTAGGATCACAAAGTACAAACAAGATAACAGACAGCAGAGATGGGGAGTACAAATGACACAGGAAAGACCATAACAAATCGTGACCCAAAAATATTAAAATTCTTCAAATGACTGGGATTTTAAGAACTAAAGCCCAATGTTTTTTGTCCAAATGACTATGTTCTCCCATTCTCGGTAATAACACAGGAATGTGGTGGTCTCTCCCACTGTTGTGTGGTCGCGATGGTTTGGTGTTTCACACCTCTTCCCAGCCACGGCAACGCAACCGTTCCTGAATTCGTTGATCGTCCCGCCCTCGCCGTTGTCACCATTGAAATCGTCTCCCACGACCCCGAAGTCACCGCCGCCATCGTTGTCATCATCTTCGTAGTCATCTTCTAGGGGTTGAGGCTCCGCATCCATATCAAAGGCCAGACGGCCCCCTTTGAGCTTCTCTAGCATGGCCATGGCATCCTGTGTGAAACAACACGCGTAATTGACACTTCCCAGAAAACTAAACTGAATTATTTTTTATTTTACCAGGTAAGGTCCACTGAGCTATGTAGCTATTTTTCAAAAGCAACCTGGTCACAAATGATAGCTCAACGAAGTGGCTTATCATGTAGAAGTTTATAGCAGCCAAATACTCGAAGCGCATGTTTCTAAATGTGGAGGGAGAAACCGGAGGTCCCGGAGAAAAATCCACGTGATCACAAGGCTGAGCTGAAGGGTTACTAAACACCTCACCCTTATCAAATATCTGCAGATGTTAATTTTGATTAAAGCAGTAATGTACTGTAGCATATCAATATTTTAACAAAGAAACAACATAAGTTATATCTGGGTGTTTTAAATGACCCATTGTATTAGTCAGCATGCTGGGGCATGCCTATAATCCTGCACTTTGGAGACAAGGATTGGTGGAACACAGATTTATATAACTCTAAAAAGATTACAGTTAAACCTTCCTTGATGAATAAATTATATACTTACATCGTGAGAAAACAATAAAATCAATATTTTATTCTGGAGAAACCTCCAACATCAATGTCTCAAGGGTGGCCACAAGCTGACTTCATGTGATGTCATATAAAGCATAAAAACATCTACATGAATCAGAGATGAAAGGCCCAGCTGATTACCACCAGGGTCAGGGTTTTGAGAAAATATTCTTAACAGCAAGCACGTACCAATTTTGAAGTATCATTATCACCCTGATTGAACAAGAAAGAGGCCATGGAAGGACAAATCATCTTCTCCTCAAATGAAGACTGCTGCAGAATTCCTGTAATGTAAAGCACTCGTTATAATTAGGAAAGAAGCCACCCTTTCAAAAGGTCACCATTCAAATCCAAACACTGTATGGGTAACATAAATGCATTTGTACAACAAAATATGTATTGCTGGTTCAATTCAGAGTAGGTAAAATTCCAAAAATGTTTCAACTTGCTAAAACAAGTACACGCTGCAGACAGAATTCCAAAATATGTGTTCCCCCTTCTAGATGTATGACTGATTTGAATTACATTAACTGTATTAGACACCTTTGCCAACGGCACATTTTATGGTCGATGACTGTTTCATAAAAAAACAGCCGTTTATGCAATGGGCAATACAAGTGATCAACAAGATATTTCAAATAATGATTAACTGTCTTCTTGGTTCTTTCGGTAAAGTCACATAGAAGGGAAATAATAAAATTAAAACATAATAAAATAGAATTGTATTTTATTATGTATTATAAATCGAATTTTATTTTAATTTTGTTGTATTTTTATTATTTTATTATTTCCCTTGTACGTGACATTACCGAAAGAACCAAGAAGATGAATCCCTGCAGTCACGAAAGCTTTAAATCGAAAAATGATTAACTGCTTATTATCAACTTAACACTATTGAGCATTACGTTTAAGTGAACCAACACTAATTATAGCAGCACACAGCTTAATGTAATACTTATGAACTGTGATTGAAAAGGCACATAACAACTGACTCATCCATTGCAATCGATTCAATTGCTCACAATATGTGCATCAAAGAGTGCATGTAAGAAAAGATTATTGGTGGTGGGTGGATAGCTCATTGGTCACAGCAGAGCTGACACTTGTGATTGTAATTTTAAATCTGGGCAGCCATCTGTAATTAAATGAAGTTTAATCTTGATTTGAAGCTTTCGTGACTGCAGGAATCCATACTCTTTGGTTCTTTCGGTAAAGTCACGTGACTTTACCGAAAGAACCAAAAGTATAAATGTAGTTGGTTAATGGGCTCAGCCCGGAGTGCATAAAAAATTACATAAGATTATATTTTTCACTTAACTTTTACAAATATAAAATAAATAATCTTGCCTCCAACTAACATCTCGATAGCAGGAAACACAGTAAGTATAGTGCGCATTAGAGGTCACTTAAAGGGAGCTCAAGTATTTTTGTGATGCCACCTACTGTGAGATATTTTATAACAGGGTGATGCACTGGTCTGCAAAAGTACAGTGCCATGTTGTTAGACATGACACCAAAAGCGCAAATAGGAAAAAAACATGATAAAATTATGATATAAAAAACAAATACTGGATATTGCATGAAAAATTGACCAACGCTAATAGAACAAATTAGACATAACATATGAGGGTCAATAAAAAAAGTCAGTAAAACAGCAATAACAAAGGTTCTTGAATAAATGAAAATCCAGAATCATCACAATGCTTGGAATTGCAGGAGGATAGGAGGTCAATTATCACATGCCGGGTATTTTAGGTGGTTACTTTAACAGGCTGTGTACAACACATCTACTTTAAGGTACTAAATGCTGCAGGAAAGAGATAATTAAGTGTCCATATGGATAATATTTAAAAGATACAAATGGGGAAAAAAAGGTTTACAATTTTCTTAAAATCAGTCCTTAGTTATGGAAGACAAAGCAGTAAAACTTTATAGGTGAATAGGTTGTTGCGTTATTACCCCAGAACACTTATCATGAGATGATTCATATCAAAAGTTTCTCAAGGTGTTACATTTCATAAAAAATGGTATTCCATGCAACTGGGTGTACGTGGACCCTCCTAGACAAAAAGGCCAGTCCTGGAATGTACTGTATGCCATGAGGCACACCCTGGCACCGCAGACGGTAATAATAGTGGCTGTCTATGGCCATAGAAGGAATCGGACAAATCCAAAAGAAACCGCACAATTTCGTCCGCTTATGCAGGACCGGACAGGCACAATTCCCAACAGCCGATTAGTCATTCTTGAATTCACAAAACTAATTTTTCACTTGAAAACACTCAACAATTATTTCTAATAACAGGCTTATCAATTCAACCTTAATTCTGCTCTAATCTTGCCTCCAACAAGTATGCATGCATGTACATGGAAGCCCTGTTGTCAGTCCACTTCTGGATGAAGGCCTGACAATACTATCTAGTTCGTGTGGGTTATTTTACCATAATTTACCATGCTGGAGCAATACATATTGGTGACGGCAGGGAGCACAGACGCTGGAGTGTAGTATAATAAGTACAATCGGTTTACCTGCACTGCTCTCTGCTGACATCGCCCCACAGCGCCACCTGTAATACCCGTTTTACTCAAACTTAACCTTGCTTAGCTTCCAAACTCTACTGAGAACGGGCTCATGCCATGCGATTTGGTTATAGAGCAAGCCTGCAATGCTGTAAAATTACATTTATGTGGCACCGATATACGCACCGCGTAGCTCAGAGATGTCGGTGAGAGTGCTAATGGTGGGAGGCGTGTACTTGGAGTTTACTCGTAGCGGCACCAGGTCGCAGTCGAACAGAAGATTACAGCTGTAGTCCGCACACTTGAGGTTATTCAGGAGGAGGCCCATCGTTCCACACTCGTCGTACGAGGTACCAGTCTTCAACAACGGCTGACACTGAAAAGTGGGGGTGGGCAGGAGGGATACATGAGTTTAGCATAGAGGAACGGGAGCATTCATTCACAAAACATGGTGTTTGCAGCTGGAGAATACATTAGAGGGTGTCGGGCAAAGAACACCTCAGTCAGTACTTGTCGTTTGAAATCTAATCGTTAAAATTTTACAGAAGGTTGTGCACTCATAACTCTTGGGGTTTTCCATTACCCAAATGTCTAAAACAGAGAATATACTTTTAGAATTTTAAGCAACTGCCACTTTAACAGAATTAGTGATGCATTTGTGTTATCATTAAAGATGCCTTTGAAAATATATTAAAGTTTAAAATGTATTATGAGTATGCACCATCAACACCTTGGTCTGATAACCCAGCACTCACTGGTCAACAGTTCATTGTAGTAGCAAACTTGCTGGCTCAATTCCATGGTCCACTCAGTGCTCAAATGCGCAATATATGTGCATCTATGTAAACTTGTATGTGTGCATATGCATTCCCACCTGCTCCTCCACATCAAATTTGCTGTTTGTGATTTTGTCCAAATTCGTTTCGATATTCTTCACCGAATTCTTCTTCCTCTGCTTCTGCTTGCCTTTTTGTACTCCGTTATCTGTGTTTTCTTCTCCATCACCTATATGGAGACAGTTTATGAACTCAAGATGGTCCTATTTGTAATCATATACAAACAGTACAAGATTAATAAACACTCTCAAAGTAAAAGTACAATTAAACAAATCAGACTACGAATATCCTTTGCAATGTACTCGAGCAAAATTCCCTTTTTTCTGCCTGTTGCTAAATGAGGGCCTCCCTAGGCTGTGGTTGGTGGGAGTTATTTGATCATAATTTTCCCACTGGTCAGTGTGGGTTGCTGAAGAAAGCATAAAATTAGAGTGTAAAAATGATATGTTGCTGCATTTCCCTCTGCAGCCCATAATGCCTAAAACACCTGTGGTTAGGCAAGGTGATCAACCATCAAAACACTACCCCGATTCAACCCTGCGTAACTTCACATTCATTTGTTTAGAGGCAAATATACAGTACACATTGACTAGTAAGTATTTCACTTTACACAAGTTTAGAAATGGTTTTATCTAAAGTGACACATTTCTCTATGCACATGCAACACCTTAATAATGGGGATTATGACATGGGAGTTCACCTGCTTGCTGCTCATTTGAGGTTTGAGAATTTCCAGCAATGTCTCCCAGCATCTTGTAAGCATCGGCGTGCACGGAATCTACTCGCACTGCGTAAATTTTGGTGCTGGCATCCAGTGTCCCTGCTGCCATCTGCAATGGCACATACGGAAGTTTTTGGTGTCAATTGAAATATGTAAAATGCAGAACTTCAGAGTAGGTTAAATTCCAAAAGCAATATCTGTGAACAAGTCAATATCAAAATCATCACCGACAACAAAAAATACGGCTGGAATATAATGATGACCATAAAATGCCATTGTATACCTGAAAGTTGGTCATTTCAGTTCCTTTTTGTTTACACAAGTCGGCCATGTAATCGATCAAATGCAGGCCAAAAGCATTCTTGGTTGTGATTTTCTGAAGAAAAAAATACAAAGCACAGTTAGCCATCAATTGTGGAATATTGCAACATAATGCAGTCAACGACTATGATGATTGAATTTGCGCATGATTATCAGGAAGTTATTTACCATCATATATATTGTACAAAAGTATGTAAAATTTCACGAGGACAATTATCACGATATCAGCTTCTCTTAAGTTTGCAATTGAATTTAACATTTTCATCAGTCACGAAAACTTCAAATCTAGAATACCTTCCATTTGTTTACTTTTTCCAATAATTAAAGTCCACAATAGTTCAAGTAAAAAAACTAATATTTTATTTTATTATTATTTTTACCTATGTTACTTTGCCGAAAGAACCAAAGAAAATGGAAGGTATGTTTATCGTGGATCATGTATCATAGTACCGCCATCTCATGGCAATCTTTGGTATCATACAGTACTAACTCGCACAAACATGTTCAATAGCAGTGGTTCCCAAATTTTCTGGACCCGTGGACCAGTGAACTCTCAAAATGTTTGTGTACAAGTAAAAATTACGTTTTGTGGATAAAAATCGGATCTTAAAACATTTTTGCGGACCACTTATGATGGCCTGGTGGAGCAAGGCCAGTTGTGTATCTCATCACATTCACTTGCATGTTTTCTAATTTTGTAAGCTCACACTTACATATGTCATATGGACATATGCACGTGTCCACAGATCAAGTAAATATATCAAGATAAAAAAACATTAAGTCTAGAATTGAATGGTCAAGGGAAAGTACAATTATAGGGTGCATTAAATTGTTGCGTACATAGTCTTTTTATCAATCCGCTGCTAGATGAGGGCCTCCCCATGCAGTGTGGGTCGTGGGGGTTATTTGATTAAATTTCACCATGCTGGTTAGTGCAGATTGGTAAACATAGGGAGTATAGGACAAGAGACCATTATATTTTGCTCCACTGCCCTCTGCTGACAATGTAGCCTACAGCACCTGTTTTACGCAAGATGGTGACCCATCTAAGCACGAGAGAAGCTCAGCCCAGCTTAGCTTCTGAGATATAATGAGATCAGGCACATTCCTGACGATTTGATCATCAGCTAAAGTATATATACTTTAATATTTCAGAGACATTCTGGACACCAGTGCATTGTACACTAACATTTTCAGTTGATAGTTTGATGCACGTGGAATAATGCTCAGATAGCTGAGTGTTGGTCATCCCACCAGGCAAGGTCAAGAGAGATCTTCGCCTGCACAACAGATATAAAAATGACAGAATATTTCAATGCAACATCACATTTAGAAGTTGCTTATGTTATTGCAACTGGAAAATCCTACCATAATAAAAGCCTAATGTTGTTATTATACATATCAACTAGATCAATAAAAATACAATCCTAGCTAATTTGTGAATTATAAAGTATAAACATTGTGAGTTTAAACTGTCTAATATTTTACGAATGAATTAGGATGCACTTAACACTTCACATTATAGTCTCCGTACTGACATGATATGGATCCCAAGTCAGCACACAAATATTTATTTAGGGACTTTTCAGGTTTTGTTTGAAGTTCTTGGTCAGAGTCCAAGTTCCGATTCAAAAATGATCATGGCTGTTCAGATGTCTGATGAAAACTTACTTTTTCAGAAACATGTTCCTTTTAATTATAATTTGATTAAAAAATGCACTCCAACCTGCATTTGCTTGCCTCTTTCGTTCAATGACCCACCTTAATAATGCAGATGTCTAGCTGGTTATACCAAAAGCTACGTATTTTTTTTATTCAGGTCTACTCCAGTATTTACCGGTCTATGGTAGGCGAGATGGGGCTCACCCCTCCCCTCTGTTGCAGCTCTATCACCCTGGACTTGCGCCTCTCCTTGCGGTCGTCGGCATCACTCTTCTTGCTGCCGAGGAACAGGGGCGAGATGGCCACCGATCCATCGTCGCAGCCGAGGACATTCTGCTGCCGGTGCGTGGCCGGCGAGAGGAAGACCCCTCCGCCGGATGTCGTTGCTCCATGGATGCCAGAGCCCGTGGAGCGCCGGGGAGTGGTGAACATGTCACCGCTGCCCGGTGTTAAGAGCTGGTTGCGGTAGCGCACCTGCGGAGAGCTCATGGCTGCAAAGCCTGAAAGGTTCAGCAACACCAGTGTTAGTTCATGAGACACATTGCATATTACAAATGAATTTGTCTTTATACACAAACATTTAACGAAAATCAGGTTAATGTGCGCAACAATCCTGTTGTGTGTCAATGGACACAGCTAGTGGGAAAGCAATGGGCTCTCTCACCTGTATAAATACTATAAAGGAGTGTAATTATTGCCAGCTGATATTACGACGATGTATAAAAACGAACTGCGCACCGATGTGGAGGATTTTAATAAACAGTAAAGAGTAGGCATAAAGTCTCTCCACATAACGGTAAAATTAAATAATATTGTATATATAACAGGCCCGACTGTTGATGAACCTAATTCAGAACTTGTCTATGGTATTATTACATAAATCAATAATGACAGCACAAATATTAAATGAAGTGTAAACAAAATTGGTAGACATTCGACAATCCCATTGCAAGCCCAAGTCGATCCATAATGTATCTATCCTATAACTAGTTATTTTATAAACAAAGCCTAGCCTAGTAATATCTAATTAAAAAACATGAATCGCGCATTTGTTAAGTGGTATTAAAACGACAGCACACGTTAATTATAATGCGACACAATGAGTGGGTTTTCCACATTGCTATTCCAGAGAAAGTAAATTCATAGAATATCTAATAAACTGTACATACAACCCTTTTGTTAATCTACTGCTGGATGAGGGCCTCCCTATACCGTGTAGGACTGTAGGTCATGGGGGCTATGAGACCAAATTTAACCACGCTGACCGGTGCTGGAAAGTGAGAGGCAAGGAGGGCAGACGTGTGAGCATAGCACAATGCAAATTATGTTCCAGCACTGTCCCTATATTCTCCACAATGTAGCCACACAGCAGCCGATATAAATGCATGGTGGTTGCCCATCCAAGAACCAGACAGGCTCGAATTTGCTTAGCTTCCGTGATCTGGCGCATTGGGTCATAGGCAACTACCGTTATAAAATAACAAAGCACAGGCTTAGTGTGATCATTACCTGAAACAAAACACGATATTAAATGAGATGTCGGGTGTGATCAAAACTAATAGCACTGTGAATTAAGAGACAAAATGAGTAGGGATTTTTCGATTTAAAGCTTTCGTGACTGCAGGGTTCTTTCGGTAAAGTCACGTAGAAGGGAAATAATACAATTTTATGTTTTATTTTGTATTATTTTATGATTTCCCTTCTACGTGACTTTACCGAAAGAACCAAGAAAAATTAGTAGGAATTTAACGTTTCCATTGCAAGGCCGTATTACCCAGAGTATGTATATGGCACAATTACTATGATAAATAACAAAGCAGAGACTAGCGAATATCCACTTTCAATAAAACACGCTAATTATATGTATGCTTTTAAAATTCCCGAGTACAAATGTCAAACAAGTAATGATGAGAGACACTCACACACAGCACAATGTTAGGCCTCGTCTAGGCTGGCGGCCGAGTCGCACTCAACAGTTAACGAAGCAAACATCGCGAGGCTTATCCCCGTCACGGACGACGCGATTACTAAGTAACGTGTGCGCATAGGAGCAATCGTAAAGTCTTATTTGTCATACAATTCGTGAATGTAAAAGTGTTTAAAGCCTCCTTTACCAGACGACGGAACGGATCCGAGTTTGAAAATCGCGCACGGCCGCAATGCGCATGGGCGGCTGCCGCCAGGTTTTAGATTTCCCAGTGTCGACAGTCGATGCCGGGGCTGGTCACGTGGGGGAAACCGTCCAACGGGGACGCGGCGGCGTTCGGTGGCGTCGACAATGCGGTGTATGAAATTTGAAGTGGATGTGTGAAAAGCGCGGGAAAATTGTTGTTTGTTCTTAGGCGGCGACCTGCAATTGTTTGACGCTTCACCAACGTTGGACATCGCGGGATTTGTTTTGTTTGTTATGCTTCATGTCATCTTCCGTTTGCGACGATGAACGAAGGCGGTGGAGACGAACGTTCGGTCGCGGAGCGCAACGTTGAAGCGCCTTCGCCAGCCAACGACGTAACGTTAATCTTTACAATTCTTTTTACAAAAGAAATTAAACTTCCAGTTGCGGTAGCAACAATAGTGCAGGGACGTAATCTAAATGATTCCCCCCCCCCCCCAGTCGTCGGTTCTCATTCGCACTCCCGGATGAAGGCTTCGGTTAATTGTGTTGTTTGACCATACTTCACCACACTGGTCAATGGGAGTTGGTGAAGAAGCGGGGAGGAGGAGAGGCGATTATCTGAGGATCGGTTCCCGTTAAATTTCGATTTAAAGCTTTCGTGACTGCAGGGATTCATCTTCTTGGTTCTTTCAGTAAGGTCACGTAGAAGATCCCCCCCCCACCTCCTACACATTCCACAAGTAGTGACTAATCCCATATCTGCATTTGCCATAAATATGATAAATTCCTCTGTTGATATGTAAATTCCTTTGTCAAGGCGCCCTCCTCTAACCCAGCTTAAATATACGCTGCCAAGGTTGGCGGTGTTCATTCAGACGCTGTCTTTCCGACAGACCTGTTCTTCACCTGAGGACGGCTGCTTGCGTTGTGGCCGAAACGTCGTAAGAATTGTATTTTATGTAAAATTGTTATTATTTTATTATTTCCCTTCTACGTGACTTTACCGAAAGAACCAAGAAGATAATCGGTTCCCGATTTCACTCGCCACTGATGTGAGCCGTGTCCCGGTAACGTGCAGTGTGATAACCAGGCACGCCTTCTAGATTAGAAGCTTTCGTGACTGCAAGGATTCATACTCTTAGGTTTTTTCGGTAAAGTCACGTAGGTAAAACATTTATAATAAAAATAATAGAAATAAAATAATAAATGACGTATTTAATTTTATGTATTATTTAATTTCTATTATTTTTATTATTACATTTTTACTTACGTGACTTTACCGAAAAAACCTCAGAGTAGGCACGCCTTCCACCAATAATTCGTCTGTAAAGCAGGGTTAATGCCAAATGCATTTGGGCGTTTCTATTCATGCGAAGGAGATTACGTTTTGCTTCTGTCAATATACAACAGATATATCACATGAATCACTGTGTGTTTCTACTCGAGGAATACGATGAGCTAAAAATAAATGTTTCACATCCAGTACTTCATGTTGGGATCACATGAAGTAATCCCAACTTCATATCTCTCCCCCCCCTCTGTTGAAATATTAATGTAGGTGGTGGGCTGCCCACCACGTACATTAACATTGGCTGCTGACATTTGGGTTACGCCCATTTAAAACCTTTATAAGCAGTTTGCCTTTAGAAGCTATAACCCCCTTTTCCTGATGACGACCGCTTGTGTTGCGATCGAAACGTCGTAGTTTTTGTTGTTTTCTTTGAACCTATCTATGTGACTTTACCGAAAGACCCAAAGAATAAGAAGTAAGAACATTTTACTCATTTTGTTCCAAATTTGTACACGTATTCGTGTAAGTGGAATACTTCCCATTTTTTCAAATTAATTGCAGAACTGAGCAAAGTTGCTACTCAACCGTCTACTTCATTGTGGTCAGCAGAGAGCAGCTAGACCAGTAAACTTAATTTGTTGGACCAAATGTCTTCTTCTCTCAGATCTTTGGTAGCATCTTTCGCAACCCAAACGAGCCAGTGTGTTGAAGTGTGATCATATAACCGCCACGGCTGTCACGGAGTGGGGAGGCCCCCATCTCGCAGTGAATTGTACACAACCCCACTGTCGTTGGTATTATATGGCTTACGAAATGTTTACAGCATAGAAGAGTATAGTAATTAGCACTGACTCTATGGAATTAGTCTTGTGTACCTTATAACTTTCTCTTTCACTTAGTCCTTGGGTCAGAACAGAAATTGGTATCACCTAAGGTATAAAAACTGTAATAATACAAATGTATTCACTGTTTCGATTTAAAGCTTTCGTGACTGCAGGGATTCATCTTCTTGGTTCTTTCGGTAAAGTCACGTAGAAGGGAAGTAATAAAATAATAAAAATAAAACATAATAAAATATATTATTTTATTATGTTTTATTTTTATTATTAGTCACGTAGAAGGGAAGTAATAAAATAATAAAAATAAAATATATTATTTTATTATGTTTTATAATAAAATAATATATTTTAATAAAAATAAAAC
>CM025659.2:7463529-7479123 GCA_014621495.2 Entosphenus tridentatus
TATTATTTCCCTTCTACGTGACTTTACCGAAAGAACCAAGAACATGAATCCCTGCAGTCACGAAAGCTTTAAATCGAAAAATCTGAGCAGTATTGTTTTTTTCTCAGGTGTGGTCCAGCAAATTTAAATCTATGTATTTGAGTATATCGCAATTTGTTCGTGAGGCTAAATGGCAGAAACTAAAATGCATATCATGTGATTGTACATGTACATGAACCTACTGACCAATTATTGCATGATAAAAACATTCATTTCGGTTTGCCACTTAAATCCACTTATTCCTGCTGTGAGGACTAAAGCAAGTTGGTTTGTCATGTATCAAAAAACACTATAGTATGGCATGTGAGAAGGTGCACCATGAGTTTCCCCTTGAGAATTACATGAAAGGACATCCCAAGTAGTTATGTGATGTTATCTTCTAGAGGCTATTGTCTGGGATGTATTGCTGTTACACAAAGCAATGTAATATCACCGAGAAAAGATAACGATTTGAAAAAAAAATCTGGTATCCCAATTGATCAGTGCACAGCTCATCCAAGCCTCTCATTGTGTTCAGAATAACCTGGAGGAGCTGCAGAGGCTGATTTTCAAGTGGAGGAGCGCCTGCCAGAGCCTCCTGTGTGACCTGCAGCAGGAAGCCACGTCCGACAAAGCTTACAGCCTGGGTCAGATAATTGCTGGAATGGGCCTGGACCCTGATCTTCTGCAATACAACTCCACCGAAGACTGCTTCACCTAAAAAGTGAAGCAAAGGGAAAGCTGAGAGTCCTCAACCCAGTTTGCCTTGGTTGCCAGTCCATTTGCTGTAGCATATGTTTTTGACATTTAAACTTGCACTATGATTTTTTAAAAGTGGAAAATATGTATGGCTTACCTTTCAGGTGACGGAGCATGATAAAAATTTGAAAGTGTTTCAAGGGTGAAATTATTTCCCTCTAGTAACTGATTATTGCAGCTAAGATGCTTGCATTTATAGAAAATTTTCATTTACAACCTGTTATTAATTTTTCAGTTTCATGAAATGCAGTCGCAAATCAATACAGTCCTATCCCTGTTTCAGGCTGAACTTAAACGGTCCAGTATTCCTACATTATTAATGTTATATAAATCAATGTTTGTGTTGCTCCATTTAACATGAGATGGAACCCTAGGGAAATTAAATTGCACAAAATCTGCAACTTCCAATTATTATTAGACTCAGAAAACGATCCGATTGGTTGGATAGGTTCATGCGGTTGTCATGGGTTACAAATGGCTGTCCAACATGGCTACATTTATTATGTTTATGGTGGCATAGAAATAGTATTAGAAATGTGGATGAAGCTGGCTTTATTTGGGTTATGGGGATTTTCATTAATTGGGCACTTCAATGCCCCAGCATTTCAAAACAAGTCATATTTCACCTAATTTCAATGATTCCATAGGCCAGCTATAGTTTTATTTTTTCCCAATGGCACAAGGTGACGCAGCACTGGCCGGCTGTAGAAGGCGATGATGCTATTGGTTATGACAAAAAAGGTAATACTGTACAGGTAAACCTCGATTTGAGAAAGAGACGCATTCTTTAACAAACATGCGCAAAATAAAAATCGTAAATTGGAATGGCTTTTCCCCCCGTTTATTTAGTGCAAAAACTTGAGATGTATTTCAGACGGTCATTCCAACTCTACTCCTAATTTAAAAATATACACCTATACGACTTTTCACGAGCATAATAAAGAACAAAAATACTAAAACTACTTAATAATAATTAATAAATAAAATTCCCCTTTTCAGGGAACTCGACAAAAGATCTGCTGCATGTTGGAATGCCTGAAAAGGTGATGTGGAATCCTTACTATTGCACGAGGGTAGGGGTCGGCAACCAAAACAACGAGCCTTGTTTTTCAAATTCAGTAAAAATAATATTTCAAGAGCCGCAATGCATGTGGTGAATACCAGACGGCAGTCCTTTATAAATAATGTCACGAAGCACTCCTTAATGAGCCGCATGCTGCTCCGGAGCCGCCGGTTGGCGTTCCCCCGGCTTAGGTTGTTATGTCCAAAGATGGTCTTGTGTTTGTGAGTGACATTGTGAATGTATAGGTTTTCATTTATAAGCTGATCTCATTGGACTTGAGTCCTGCAACTATTGTATTGTGGTATTCCAACATTAATTGAATTGAGATAATGCTCTCTTGATGAAAACAAATTTTGTTTGCACTTTTAGAAGTCTAATTCACATTTGTATATTATTGCTGTGTTCGAGGCGATATGCGAGTTAAGAGAGCATTTGCATGTATTAATTGTAAAGACTTTGGAAGTTAATCTGATGCTTGTGGTTGTAATTTAATTGCTGACAAGAACAATAAAGAAACGATGAAAATGCCCATCCCAAGATTGGTTCAACCAAGGTATGTTAACGCTGAGTCACCGTTTTCATCAGGCGTTTCGAGAAGCAGATGCATATTCCAAAATGTGTCTCTGTGGAGCACATTTCACTTCAGTTTATACTGCAGGGACTCTTAGAATTCCTATTTTAAAATCTATTTGTAATGTTTTAGTTAGAGGCGGCACACGACTGTATAACATTCACTTTGTTTTGGGTCGTTATCTGGCTCTGGGTGATGTCTATAGCTATACTCTGGTTCTGGGAGTTTCCCCTTTTGCATACTCAAGGGCAGAGTTTACTTCTATCAATGTGGTCAGAATCTCTAAAACTTAATGTCTACTAATATCACTCCCTCATGAACATAATCTCTCCATAAATTATAAAACAAGTTGGTGCTCTTCATAAATATGGAATTGTATTTCCTTCTTGCTAAGACCAACTATGTCCCATTACTTATTTTAATGTCCACAATTCAACAAGGTTTCATTCTTAAGATAAAAGTCTGCACAATCCATCAATGGTCAATTGAAAAAAGGTGTATCCTGTTATTTAGTGATGCCCAACACTGCTGACACCTACCCTGCTGTCATAAAGAATGATGAAATTAGATTTGAAAGTGATCGAGGACCAGGCTTCAGGCTGCATTATCATCGGGGGGGACGATATACAGTTATTCACCACATTGGTGAGTACGAGTTGGTGAAGATACCCATCAAGGGGAATGCACCACTCACATTTAGGTGATCCAGCCAATTGAGGCACACAGCGTAGGTTTTTACAATTGTGCGGTATTGTCCTCCGATGTTTTATCAGCTTGTACCGTGTGTTGTTTGGCATGACGGCTGACATTTCACTCCACATGCTGGGAGTTTTTTCAGGAACTGAATTGAGCAGCTCACTTCTCCCTCGATCGTATAGCATTTCCTGCTGCTGATAGTGTTGCCGGTTCTTGTTGCCGACTGGCTTGACTCTGACGTAGGCCGGCTAATGCTATGCTTCATTTGGAAGGAAACCGAAATCTCATCATTCGTTCGCTAAACAGATGGATTCACAAACTTATTATCCTGCCATATCCTGGCCAAGACTTTTCAGCGTTGCGGGTTTTTGGAGGTTACGTTATTTATAAACCCTTCAGCACAGCTTTCCAGATACTGCTTAACTCTCTTGAAATTGCGAGAAGTCTGTCATTTGTATCACTTCCTGCATGACACACTGATAAAATGTTGTTGGTCGTCTTAGAACCATCACTTTGTTGCAGTTGACCCACAGCCGGTGCCCTGGTGTATGTGCTCAGCCACAGCCTATTTGTCAGGTATTGGCAAGCCAAGTGCAGTGTTGATACTTTGACACAACACAACCTAGATGTGGCTGCACGTGCAGTCCAGGCAGGAGACTCATTCCTTCATAGCTTGTCCTTGCTTGATGGATTCTCTGATTGGATCTTCTTCAGTGCTGGAGTGGTTTTGGTACGTTTCTCCTGTGTAATGTCTTGCATATCCAAGACATGACAAGCAAGAAATGTCCACGTTTTGAAATAGTCACACAGATGAGAAAACAAGATCCCTTGGCCTGAAGTTGATGATGAGCCATGATGTTATGGAGTTTTAGTATCTCGCAGCAAACTTGGGCAAATCAATTTTTACTTTGCCTCATCTGGGTTCATTATGTGGTGCTGTTTTATAGCATCCCAAAGCATTCTATAAGACTTCTTTATGTCGAATGGTAAAAGTAGATTATGAAAGTTGTCACAAAATTCACTCAATGATACACGTACCAAGGGCCCTGTTTATTTGTGTTTTATTTTTGAAAAAAAAAATTACATAGAACTTCAAACTACAGACTGAAGATGGACATACAGTCATTAACAATCAGGTAACATTCTTAAATCATGTAAAGTAATTAGAAGTATTCAAGCAATTAAATTAATTAAAATACGAACACGAAGCAGTTTCTTTATATTAAGATCCATTCCCAACTATGCTAATGCACCCAAAAAAACACACCAACATTTCCCTGTGTGTGCTATTATAAGAGCAGCTGGTGAGGTTCGCTATGATTGAAAAAATACTTCTGCGAGAAGGTGGATATGTTCCCTGTGTAGACAGCATTGTAGTTGTAGATGAGGGCCTTTGATTCCATCGCCTCAGTTGGGAATTTGTGGAAGTTCTTGCGAGCTGCAGATTTCAAAAGCAAAATACGCGATGAGCCTAAGCCAATACTTTCGCGTTAACCCGAGAAAACCGAAGATGAAGAGGCAAAAAAGAAAGATCGGCAAAGATTGAAGAACGGTAATCACATTGCGACTGCTATATTACCATCATGGGTTACGTGTACAACTAAGATTTTAAACGAGCCATTTTATGGTGAAAAAGGTTGCCTTTATCAACTGGAATACAGCCGGGGTGTGGAAAATGTTCAACTCATCGCTAAGCAAGTTTGCACTGCAGGCGCATGTTGACATTTATACTGGGCTGCAACTCGTGTGCGAGTTGTACGATAAAATGTCGAAAACACACAAAACCCAGCAATATGTCTTGAGTGTTATCACACTCAGCTGACATTTCAGCCCAAGGGGAAATGTGGTTTAAACTGTAACAAGCATCTAGTTGTGTGCAGCTCATCTTTGTTGCAGTTTTAAATATCTCAGGGTACGTCCCTTATCTAAAACAGGTTGTTCAGAGTAGAGGGTAAGTCAAATGTCTTTCATATTGATCCAACAGCTTTCAAACACTCATTTGTCCAACTCGAACAATTCTTAGCATTTAACGATCACGATTCATTGTGAACTCGACTCAAATATATATTTTTTACTGGCGAATGTAGCACCTCTAATGGCTGCACGTGTCATAAGAACCAACTAAAATATGCAGAAACTCTAAATGAAAAATTCCGACACGCACAATCTTATTCTCTCACCAATTTTCTCCGTAAAACTGTATTTACATGGGATAAGAGGATAATGGAGCTGTAATTCTCACCGTTGTTTGGTACAACCTATAAGTGGCGTATATAATTTAGCGGCGCGATTTAGCGACGGGGAGGAAAAAAGGCAGGCAGACGCACCTTCATTCACAAAGAAGTCCCCCATGTAGAAGGCAGCGCGAATGGCGTCTATCGAGTGGGGGCTCTGCAGCTTGATGTTCCACTCAAAGGGGTTTTTCTCTGGGTGCCACTGCACTCCATACACCGGATACTTGAAGGCTGCACACACAACGTAACAGGGGTCAGCGCGACACAGTGGGTGCAGTATTGCTGCGCTGTTACGTCGCAGCCAAAGCCTGGAATTCAGATGCAAGTCTTCCCATACAATTCTAGAACTCATCACTCCCCCCCCTCCTTCTCAACCGGTACAGCTGAACTCCGGATCTCATCACCCTCCTCATTCACAACCTATGCTGCCAAAACTCTGGAACTCATTATCCCCCTATCATGTGATGAACGGATCTGGTGGTTAATGGAGAAGCCTTTGGTTGTATTAATGTTTCACTCTGGGGCTTGTAAAGGCATAGGGAGATGCGGTGGTGCCGTGATGACGTGATGAACTCACTGCGCTATGAGCCCAGCGGCCTGAGTTTGATTCCCAGCCACGGTTAACATCAGCGACGAGTGATATCTGAACCGGTCCTGCTCCCACCCCCCAATTCACCAACCCGTAATGACCAGCGTGGTGAAATATGGTCAACCCCCATGATTGATCATCGTGGCCAAAACCGTTGATGCCACCACACCTCACCAAGCAACGCACCTCCGATTAGCACGGTTGGCTACATACGGTGCAGAAGAAGTCCAACATACATACACACATACAAACAACACTCCCTGCCATCTGCCAGGTCCTGCGGTTGCTGCACGCAGAGATGCACGTTTACCTTCCATTGTGGAGATAAATTCGACACCGGTGGAATCGGTGTTCACCGAGATCACGCGGTAAAACGACTTGAGCTTCTCATTGGCTGTGAAGTTCTGCATGAGAGTAAATGCCACAATGGTTAGCTGCCTATACACATATTGAACAACATAGTTCTTTGCTTCTAGATTTGAAGCTTTCGTGACTGCAAGGATTCATACTCTTAGTTTTTTAGGTAAAGTCACGTAGGTAAAAAAAATGAAATTAAAATGAATAAAAATAAAAAAATTTCATTTTTTACCTACGTGACTTTACCGAAAAAACTAAGAGTATAGTTCTTTGCTGTACCGATATTTTTTTGTCAATACTTATCTTTAATTTAACATGTAGGATTTGGCGACCAATATTATTCATAATAAAGGTTTTTGAGTTAGGATAATAATACATGTTCAGCGTGACTAGCACTGCCTGTGCATTTGCCGGGGTGCAGGCGTAAGGTCATCACCCAGATGTGTGTGATGACGTCACTACCGCGCACTTGCCCACGAGCCAGCCAGCAAAACTTTTTTTAACAATATAGTGACATGAATAATTATCTTTGAATTAAATTGACTGATTGATATAGGAACATATGGATTAGAGAACATACATAGGTTAATGAGATCATTCAAACCGTTTAAATAAATACTATTCATTTCGTTTTAACAAGTGCTTGCATGATTGACATTACACCGCGAGACAAAGAGAGGAATGCATGGATTTGAGATCACAAGCAGGTTAATTCTATCATTCAAACCGTGAAGAAATGTGTAAGTGGGCTTGGGCAGGATACATCACTAAAAGGGATTTTATAATTATTATTCTTTACCCAGGAAATGGTCAAGAATAAATAGATGGTGGCCTAGGAATGGAATGTCTGTATGTACGTATGTTGAACTGCATGATACGTAGCCAACCGTGCTAATCAGAGGTCTGATGGGAAGTCGGAGAAGATGATGGCGCAATGAAATCAGCTCGCATGCAGGTGCAAGGTGGGTTGTTACATCGCGGGTTCGTGCGAGGAGGCGTTGGCTTGGGGAGGCCTTCATCCAGCAGTGGACTGAACATGGGTGATGATGCTGATGAGCCTGGCCTTGCCACCACCCTTTCCTTCTCTTTCCGTGCAGTCATATCCTGCACCCCCCCCTCTCTCTTCTTTCCTTCAATCTACTACTCACTCTGTCGATGATCCGCGGAGAATATCGGAAACCCCTTTTGCGCATTCAACTATTGTACCTAGTAACTAATTCAACTAGCCTTAATAAATTAAGACGGAGACTTGTGTTGCCCCCGAAACGTCGTGATTTAATTGATTTATTTTCATTTTATATTATTTTATTTCTATTATTATTATTTTTTCACCTACGTGACTTTACCGAAAAAACCGAAGAGTATGAATCCTTGCAGTCGCGAAAGCTTCAAATCTAGAACTATTGTACTGTTGATCAAGATACCAATAAAATGGTGGTGTTCGCCTGTGATCCATAAACAGTGGAGGCATAGAGGGTTGGTGGATCACACAAATGCTGCGGAACTCCCTTCCCGTCGGTGTTGAAGAGCCATACCCCTGGCTTGCCAGGAGAACTCGGTAGAGCAATAAGCGGACTAATATAAACTGTCGCTTTTGTATGGGACGCAGTGTTGGGTTTTCTTAGGATGCTCCGGTTTAACCTCCCACATGTAAAAAAACCCAACTAATTAAATGAAAACTTCTTAGTTAATAGAGAACCGCAGAGCTTGGACAAATGTTGGCACCAGCTCGCTCCCTTGCTGCCTTCCAGGTCGTCTGTAGTTTCCTCAGCGATTGCGAGTTGAAATGCGCATGGTGATCGGCGTGATATAAAAACAAAACTAAACTACAGGGTGTTTCAGGATGGACCCGATTTTAAATCTCTATATCTGTGCAACCACGAACCGTCCATGAATGAAACTCTTACCACTTGAAAGGGCGGGGCGTAGAGTTTCAAATTATTACCGCTAGATGCCTCTCCCAGCGCACAAACAGCCCCTAGCCTCAGTCATTCGCAAGACACACTGCCTCAACGTTGGATAGGCCACACGGGACCCCAAGACTTGGCGCTACACTCTTGGCCCCCAAGATTCCTAGACATCATCACACCCTGCGACTTTTTCTTGTGGGGATACGTCAAAGACCGTGTTTTTGTGCCACCATTAGAGACTAATCTGGATGACCTCAAAAACAGAATCACAGCAACGGTGACTTCAGTGTAAGGAGACACTTTGAGAGGCGTTTGGGACGAATTCAACTATCGTCTCGATATTGTCCGTACAGCAGGTGGAGGGCACATAGAGCATTTATAAAATGGTTAGTAAAACTTGATAACTCATTAAACCGTTTGTAACTTTTTGTGTAATTGTAACATGCTGCCATCGTGAAATATACTGCTTTTAAATTAGGTCCATCTTTTTAAAAACCCTGTAATACATTCTCGTCACACGTAGTCGCCAGCAAAGTTACGCATTGGGAAACACGCGGAACTAAATGTTGCACCACTTACCTTCATCGAGAGGGACCAGTTATGGAAGTTGGCTGTGATGGGTTTCGTTTTGAGTGCGTGCATCACTTCCGTGGGAAAATTCCGGAACATACGGCTCTCTTTTGCATCTGTGCAAGATGGTACGAAAAAAAATCAAGGGTCCATTACTGTCATCGTGCTGTCGTAGCTTCCGAACTTTGTTCTGCTAATACGCAGACATCGCCACGTTGCATTCGCGAAGCGACTGCGGCAGCATATTAGATCGTTCACGCAAATTGCTTCTCACGATCACCGAGAAACCACAGATAAGCGCGAAGGCAACCAGGCGGTGAGCCGGTGCCAACAATCGCCCAAGCTCTGCAGTCCTCGCCAAATGAAGATGTTTTCAGCTAATTAATAAGTCTTTATACGCGTGGCAGAAAACCGGAGCACCAGGAGAAAACCCACGCCTGCAAGGGAGTAACACTCTATCCCATAAAGATGGAACAGATGATAATAGTCTACACTTTGCTGTGCCGTCTTCTCCTGAAGAGCCACGGTTTGGCACCTCAACGCCCACGGTAAGGGATTTTCGCAAAACATCCGTGCGATCCACCAACCCTCGCCTCCACCGTGCTGGATTGCAGCCGTGCGCCACCGCCGCCCGGCTTAATAGGTGCTCGCTAAATGGCACTTTGCCTCAACAGTCTGTATGGCTACAGGAGGATCTCTGTCTGTGTCGGTCGGTGGGCCTCACCTTTGGTGAAGACCAATGGCATGGCGTTGTTGCTCGTGTTGGTGTGCGTCAGCAGGTTTTCTCCACTGATAAGGACGCTCAGCTCCTCAAACCCCAAGCACGTTCCCCAAATAGGAAAGTAGTCATTGTTATCATTTGCCTGTTACACACACACACACCCACACAAACATGAATCACACACGGGTACTGTGACCAGTATCTACACGTTCAGTCCCATCAATCCATCGCTGGATGAGGGCCTCCCTGCGTCTCGGAAGTTATTTTGACCATGCTTCACCATGCTGGTTGGTGCAGGTTTATCAAGTTGGGAAACATATAAGTACAGTGCAGGTTTGTAGCACTGTGAAGTGATAGGCCTTGTTTGGTCACGTACTTTACGAAAAGTGTGGTCCCGGACAGTAGAACTGTGGCTCATTTGAAGGCCAATGTAGACAAATTATCGAGGCTTCACCCCCCTCCCCCCCCCCCCCCCCGTTTCCTATGCGTACGTACATTGTCAGAAGACCCCCCAAGCGTACGCATTTGGGTTAACGCCCCCTCCCCCGTCCATGCGTACGTACTAAATAGATGGTCCCCCTAACCGACCTCCCACTGGACGAATGAGCGACCTCCCACTGGACGAAGGTTGACTGGAGAATTCGATAGAGAGCCTTTGGTTGCCGGAACACCGAGTGCGTCAAGGCGCACTGAGTGAGATTCCAGAGGAGAGTTAAGGCAGGGGCGAGCCAACGTTGCAGATTGCGAAGGGGATGCTGAGTTACGATCTTGAAATTGATCCGGGAACCATGTTAGGAGCCTGTGGAGGGATCTGGGTACTGGGGGTGATGCGGTCTCATTTACAGGCACAGGCGAGAAGTCTGGCAAGCGGAAACAAATGAAAATGTCATTGCAGGAGTTTTGGCCATTTCAAGAGCGCGTGAATCTGGTCGGTAACATTTATCACAACGCGGAATAGGCAACCGCGGGTTTTTAATGAGCGCCGTTAATGCTTGTCTGTTTTCGGCACTCATCGGCTATTCATTGCACTTGAGTGGTGGTTTGTGTGTGTGCGGATGTGCCTGAGCATTACAGTCATCCTGTGGCACCTGGGTCTGCCCCGTGACCACCTGCCAGCGGGCGTTCGACACTTCACGTGGCCTCAAGGAGCACATAGCCTGGCACAAGCGTCGTGGTGACGTCACCGCCACTTAGTGGCGATTGGCGGTTGTTGTTGTTGAGCGTTACAACACAAAGAGTGAGTGGGCAGTGCCCTTACGTCTTCGTTCAAACCACGCGCAGATGCAAGAAACACATTTTTTTACTCAATCTCAAGAAGGTGTGTTAATTTGCTTCTCAGGTAACAGTAAAAGGCAGGAGATGCTGATTACGACGATGACGAAATGTCTGCCATCGCTGGCGTGAAAAAAAAATCTTAACCCGAGGGCAACATCAAGTCAACATGTTGCAACAATGTATGTAAATAACAATAATAAACATCATTTACCCAGGACAGCCACACTTAGGCTCAAGACTCTTATTTTAAGGAGGGTCCTGCATTGCGATGTTTACCCAATACCACTGACAGTGTATGTGTTTACCCTTCCTTCTACCTATGGGAGGAAATCAGAGAACCCAGAGTAAAATTCATTCAGATTAGGGGGGAGAATATACAACCTCCACACAGAAGGGTGCCCGAGTCAGGAATCGAACCCGGGTCCTTCCTGCTGTGCAGGAGCCAATTGTTTCCACTGCGTCAACCCTGCTGCCCAAATCACGTGTTTTGTATGTTACACAAAGCACACGGTTCGTGCGAGATTGCTGTTTGTTTCGTGGGATTTTTTTACTCGTATGCCTGCACACAAGACAAAGATGCCCCGTATAGCCTTAAAATACATTTGGGGCAAGTACTTTTTGCGAGCACCTATGATTTTGCTGTCTTTTCTTGGATTTTCTGTTTGCACTCAGTCACATATTCACTTTAAGATGTTTTTTGTTCGTGTTTTTGTTTTATGTTTGTTGCGGTTGCACCCGATTCAAGAGCCGAATGGCTCACAGGGCTATACCTAATACATGAACTTGAACTCGAAGGTTGGTACAACACACGAAGGAGTGGGTGGCAAACACCACTCCCAACTGCCTTTGTCTCCCCAGTGGAGATGTTTACACACCGCACCAGATACTCATTTGATGCCGAGTTGATCTAGGGGAGGAGGCCCAGGACCGGTTCAGACAACGTCACTGTTGTTGGTGGCCATGAGCCGGAATCGAACTCTTGGGTTGCTGGATTCGTAGCTCGGTGCGCTAACCGCTAACACTGCCGCTCCCCCCAGTGATACACAAAGAGACACGCGCGCCACGTGACCCACCTTGAGTGCAAGATCAAACAAAAGCCTGGCAGCTTTTGCGTAACCAGACGTTTTCAGGTCAACACCACCGCCAGGGAAAAGCACCCTTTGAAATGCAAATCACACATTGGTAAATTAGTTATTATATATACTGCTCGAAGCTATTTGACTCTGAGATGTGTTGGTTGAAACCACAGACACGGCACTCCCAAACGCTGCTTATAATCCACACACACGCTGCCCCGTCGTAACAAACGAGTCTATTTCTGCAGAGATGACTAAAATAACAGAATGCTACGCTCACGACATACGCAGTGAATCGTGCGTTTAAGATCATTATACGATCGTGTTATATGTGTTAATCGAGCAAACTAAACTGCACAGAAAGAGATAAAAGCATAATAAACAATACAATTGGCATCGTAAAAACGAAATGAAACGAATCATTTCCCGATTTTAATCGTGACGATTCATCTAGTCATTGGTGTATGAATTGTTGCAGGCCTAGTATTTGCCAACACCAAAGAAACCTTACGGATAGAATCTGAAACACACGTGATCCGGAATTTAGTTGCTTTAAAACTCAAGTGTAATGATTACCCGTTGAGGTAGCTGAACAGTGTTTTCAGCTCTGCATCAGACAAGTCGTTCCTGGATGGGGAAAAACCACAAACATTTACAGGTCATGTGAAAAGAAACAGCAAACGGCATGCGACTGTTTAAGAACCTGACCAGACCATGGACTAGAGAGGGTGACTCCGGTCTCTCTTGCTAATGAGACTCATCCTGTCCTCGAGTTTTCACCTGGTTACAAGAAATAAACTTTACTTGACTGGGACATTGCGAAACATTGTGTACCTTGGTTAAATTCAGCGGAGGCACTGATCTGGCTATCAGACCTGGGACATGGACTTATAAGTTGTTATACAAAACCATCTCTTGCAAGACGTCTGTCCAGCACTGCAAGTGTAGGCCAAAATTCCCTCTTCTCGAGAGGGGCTGTCTAGAGCCCTCTCTAGTGGAGGCCTCTTCATACAACAATGCGTAGAGCATGGCTGATGATGATGGTGACGACAACGAGACCCTCACCGAATGGGCACGACCCGGGCGCCGGCAGACTCTATGTACTTGACGTATGAAGCCGCGATGTAGGACTCTCCAAACTGCTTGCTAGCCGGGAACACAGCTTGTGAGAGAATACCTGCACGGCAGAAACAGACGGACTTCACTGACTTTGAATCACACGTAGACGTAACGGTGTGCACACTCAAGCGCACTGCGCTACGGGCCCTCACGCACTCACTCCCGCACCTCCGATGAGCACAGTTGGCTACGTATGGTCCAAAAGAAGTTCAGCAACAACAACCGTCATTCGCCACCAAGTGGCGGTGACATCCCAACGGCGCATGTAGAGTTCAACATACATACATGCAATTTAACACGTAGGCTTTCGCGACCAATATTATTCATAATATAGGTTTTTGGGTCAGATCGCGTTATTTATAAATGTGTCGTAACCCTCCACCACCCAACACGGCCAAACAGTAAATAATGTGTCACGTTTTCAAAGGACAAATTAATTGACTTATTTAGCCCACCGGTGTGCTGAAGAGAGAATCAACAGCATTTCTCAAATTTTTAAATAACGCAATCTGACCCAAAAATTATATTATGAATACATACATGCACTCAGTCATCCATGTGTATATGATAATGATAATGCAGCAGGAGTGGTTATGTTAAATACGCAAATCTGTAAAGCTCTTATTCTTTTTTTTCTCTCGGCTAAACCATAAATTGGGTAAAATGGTGACTATAAACGGCATTTGCAGGTTAAAATGTTTTCTAAAAATGAAAGTGACGTGGCATTCAAGCGGCGTGACTAAAGCTGAACTGTACAACCTAGAATGCAAAGGCGCAGCCCTGCAACTGCGCGCTCACGACACTGCTGGCGGAAGGGACTCCCCACTAGAGGCAGCTCTCTCGAGGACCACCCTCTCGAGGATATTTGGCCTACTCTTCCATACTGGCTCGACGTCCCGGATAGAGGTTTAGGCGCACTCACACTCACTGCTGCCCCAACCACCTACGTACGATCCGGCGATCGACTAAGTGTGCAGGGCCGTGAGGGATGGCGATGACATCCTCCATCCGGCAGTGGATAGACAACGACGATGATGGGTAGTGTAAGCACTTGCCGATGATGGGTCTGTCATTGACGCCCTTTCGTGCGGGGCCAGTCGGAGCGCTGAGAACGGCCGAGAGGAGTGCGGCGAGCGCCGAGAACAGCACGGCACAGCGGGCCACGCTGTTGTCCTGCGCGAACAAAACAGAGACCCGCACGCAAAGAACGCCGTGTCAAACGAACTCGCCAATTTTTTAAAATCCTTTATATTAAGTTCACTTGCGCGCTTGCTTGCTTGCTTGCGACCGTGCAAATCTTTCGGTCGTTTTTTAACCCACTTCCCGTGATCCAATCGAGCTGACATTTTCCACACAGACTCGTTGTGCGTGACAATGAATGTTCGTGAAAATTTTTTTCCAAAATGTTACACTTTTTAGGACAAAAATATTATATTTAATTACCAATTGCTTAATGGTGGCAGGCAATCATCTGACCCATAGGTGGCAGCCATCTCAAGCCAGAGGACGAGAGGACTCTAGCCGCCACGCATATAAAGGATTTATAGTGAAAAACTTTGTTTTTACGGGTTAATTTTATTTAAATGAACCGACACGAGCCCAGGTGTGCGTAAGTTCCATTATACGCGGCGAGTTTGCTTACACGCACACGGCCATATAAAGGGTGTCCCGTATTTCCTGTGGCGAAATATGTACGTTTTTTTATTGTTGTAGCCATTTATTTGTTATATCTTAGCGGGGGAAAAATGTGTGTTTTCCATACTGTTTTTGATGATACATTCGAGCACTCTTATTCGTTATCCTGTTTGCGGTAAGTTTCTGCGAACGTCTTCTTGGTTTTTTCGGTAAAGTCACGTAGAAGGGAAGTAATAAAATAATAAAAATAATAAAACATAATAAAATAAAATAATATAATAAAATTTCTGCGAGCGCTTTGTGTGAACGGCGTTCGTTTTTGCACATCCTCTCTGTGCAGCGTCCTGTAACTATCAACTTGGCCTCGGCCTGCGATCGGATACCTGTCAACCCACACGGTTTACCCCGTATTCATGTGCAGGTAAATTGAGCTTTGAGGTCCATACAGCGTAAAGCCGTTTCAATACGAGCAAAATGTAGTTTTTTTGTCTATTTGTTTGTGTTTTTCCCTTGTGATGGGACGTTGTAGGATGAACGTTGAGATTTCTAACGGCACGGGGTGACCAATTAGGTATCTGAATGGGTCTGTAGTAAGTTGTGGCACTGATAAGGGGTTGACAGGTATGTGATCGTTCTTGGAAGAGAGCTGCCTCGCTCAATAGGGCCTTGACCGGCTGAAATAAAAAGTCTTGAGTCTGTTCGATATGAGAATAATTAATAAGCGACTAATGTGTATTATGTGCGGAGATCCACTCTGAGTGCGTTTGGGGGAATCAGTTTAAACGCCACCCATCATCGAGGCGTATCCGTGGCCAGGATATTAACTTCAGTTCATAATAGCACCATTTGTACAGTGATAAATAATAATTATTTATGGCCGAGTCGAGCACGGGGAGACCCATGAGACCGGTTCACATATTCGCCACTGATGTAAGCCGTGAGCGGCAATCGAATGCCTCGCCTGGTTCCTGACGCAGTGCCTGACACCAGACACACACACA
>CM025659.2:7484123-7499264 GCA_014621495.2 Entosphenus tridentatus
CCCACACCACCACCACCCACACCACCACCACCCACACCCACGTGGGGGAACCGCGCGCCGGACAGAACAAAACAAATCGGAACTCCGAAGCGTCGCGGCTGTGTGCGCGGTGCCGGATGAAGCTCGTGCGGGGTCTGTAGCATTTGTTATAAAGGGGCCCCTAAATTAAAAAGACAACACGTAAATATTAAAAACACAAATATTTTGCTTGCACAGTAAAGTAAAAGCATGTTTTCATTTGCTATACAGCCAGATAATACGACTAATCGCTAACCTTAAACACCCCAGTCGTTCATAAAAGTTGAAGGCGGTATAGTACTATAGTAATAGAGCAAGTGCAGAATCACTGAACCGGAAGCTTGAAAGCGTTTAGCGCGGGGCCCGTAGCAGGTGTAGCTACGAGGATAATCCGGCACTGGGTGCACGCTTGTCTTGGCTAAGCAATCATTAAGCAATTTTAAATTAAATCTAAAACATCACCTTTTTAAAAACTTGCTTTTACTTAAGATTTGTTTTATTTTATATTCCTTCGATATCAATTTATTATAATGCAATTTTGTTTTGGTGTGGAATTTGTTTTTATTCCCACAATTTAGTAGTTTTTTTTCATATCTGTACAGCACTTTGGCATCTTTTGCACGAAAGTGCTCTAGAAATAAAGACTTGCTTGATTGAAAGAAATTCAACGTACATCAAGACCCCGCCGTCTCGGCTTAATTTCAACCGGGGGCGGGGGGGGCTGTGCTTAAAAAAATATTCCCAATGTCAACCAGAGATGTCAACAAGGGGGTCCCGTGATTTATGGGGGGTGGAAATGCTTTTTTAGACTTTTAACCTTTCGTACCAACTTACTATTCTGGGTGAATTTACCGGAGAAACGTCCAACCGCTGCGCCGGAAAATGTAATAATCAAACCGGCGATCTCAGAATTTCCAGTCCAGCCGTGGTCACCATTTCACCACGGGGCAGCACCGCTATTGCACGTGGCACGAATATAGATGGAGGCCCCTCGGCGCCTCACCGGATGAGTTGAACATTGGGAGAGATTTGGCTCTCGACTTAGTCCTCGGCACGACACGTCGTGACTGCGCCGCAACCTTCTGGAAGCGAGGCGGGCCTCATTGTGTGACAAGAGACTGGAGGACGCTGCTCAAAGATAATAATGCAGTGGGCAGGGCAGCAGACCTTGATACAATGAGAAACTTGAGCAGGTACAGTTAGACACTGTATGCCGAGGAAGATTAAAATGAAATTTGTCTACATTTCGTGTTTGAGAATTACACTGGTCAACAAAAAAAGTTTTTTTCTGGCCTGGACTTTTGCAGCTGTTTTAAACTAATTTCAGGGTGCCGATTCCAAATCTGATCTCAGATTTGCTCTATCACATCTCATTTTATGCTATCGGCATACCCCATTTTCATTGATTTTACCCGAAATTAACCCCGTCACTTATGATTGCAAGTTGTTGCGAGTCAGTGACTGCTTTAGTGTTAAAATATGGTGCTGTATTTTTAGGATAGAGTGTTTATAATATCATTTTATGTAGATATCCACATTTATTTAATGTTTCTTCTGCAGTTATTGAAAATGCAATATTTGATCTCAAAAACCTGATTTGGAATCGGCACCCCAAAATTACCTTAAAACTGTTGGAATACCTTATGCTAGAAAAAGTGTGTTACCAGCAAAGCGAATAAAATTCACAAGTAAGCTTACACACACATCATAATTTTATTTGATTTCTGCAAGACATTTAAACATACTTTTTTTTGGAAGAGGACAATTAAAGTACACGCGTGCATTTACTTTCCATTATAAATAATCCAACCTGGACGTAAAAAAACAAAACATCGCTTTAAACACCACATTTTATATGGGGATTTATCACGTTAACTTTACACCATCTCATCCGGATTATTCTTCTTAGGCGGTGGCATCAGTCGCAGCGCACCACAATGAGAGATCACACGGCGAGGCAGCACGCTTCGTTAAAAATCTTGCACTGGAAAAGCGCTCTCATTCGGAAACATTCAGGAGCGGGTTTCGCGCAATTTGGCTGCGGAAATTCCTTCCCCGTGGCCGCTCGCTCGCCTGGCGGCCGCTACGGCTTCGAATCACGGTCACAACCCGGCCGCTGCTGCCACTGGCGCGCCTTGCCGCAGCTCCCGCACGACACCAGCACATCGTCCACTGCCGCGTCTCCTTGGAAACCGCTCCCGAGGACACCTTCCAGGTGCAGCTGAAACAACAAAAGCTCCTTAAGAACACACACAAAGACAAAGATCCCCCCCCCCCCCCCCCCCCACTCTGTATAGCCTTAAGCCACACTTTTGGGGCAAGTCCGTTTTTCGAGCAGCACCTTTGATGGACAAATGGCTGCTTACCTTGAACAGCTGGCGTGGCGGAACAAAAATGCCCAACTCTGCGTAGAGCCATGCATTGCCGCGGTCACCGCTGGCGGACCACAGGACTGGCCTATCGGCGCCATCGGTGCACTCAAGACGTACACTCAGCGTTCCTGGGAACAAACACAAGCGGTGAATTACATTTCTTGTGCACCGTATAGCAGAAATATAAATGCCAACCATCGAGGTCTGCTAGCCAAGCCAGGAGGGTTTCAGGAGAGAGAGTTGGGTGTTTAACAGGTTTTTGGGGGATTTAGAACGCGTAAATGTGTCGTTGAACCCACCACCACCCGATTAGCCAATTAGTTAGGTTTGTCACGTAAACAAAACATGGCAATTCGTTACTAGTACAGCACACCAGGTGTGTTGATATTGGTTGTGAAAACCTACGTGTTAAACAGAGTTGTAGTTTTTCTGTTCCTCATCCATTGAAGGAGCACGGACTACATGTTCCATAGTTTGGGTTGCATGGCCAGTTGTACTCCTGTTGGCTTTTATTTTATTTTCCATTCATGAAAGGCGATGAGAACATCACTAGGCCTATGTGCACATGTGGTAAATGATTTTACAGCTGCGTCTTTGAGGAGGAATGCCAAAATTAGGAGGGGGAGCGTTGTTTGGGTCTTGGTCAAAGCATTTATTCTAGACTCCTACATTGTTCTATTACATTGGTGAATCAAGAATATGTTTGCAGATATGGACTATTGAGGGAAGGATTCAGCCCCCTTCTCCAAAATGGGAGCCGATGAATCACGATTCAGAATCCGAATCCATCAATTAGTTTCCACTCAAGTGGTTGGAGAGATCACAGCATCATTACACCATCGTCAGGAAGACGGCCTTCCCAATATCCCCCCCACTCCCTCAAAGTTTCGATAACGTCATCTTATGTGGGCTATTCTACAAACACCACAAGATGGTGCACCAAGCTCTACGAGAACGGTGAATTGAAACAAAAGTGTCCTAGAGCACGACGCACACAACATCATTTAAACATTTCTGGAATAAAACGTACATATTTGATTCATAAAAAGTCGCAAATGTAAGAAATACACTGTCATGATTCCTTGCAAAAGATTTCCGTTTGGTGTTGTAACATCTTAACTCCTGTTTCATGGCCTGAAAACGGTTTAAAACCTATTCCAATATTGTCATGCGTTTGTGGTTGTACTTGTGCCTTTGCCATTTCACTTACCCATGCTGGCTCCCCTCATGTGGTACCAGAAGGTCATGCACTTGGGCCCTCGGAAGAGGGGGCTGGTCAGCACAGCCGTGTGACCGTCTTCCCGAGGATAAGACGCCTCCGTGTACAAGTAATGACCTGATGACACTCGCCAGAAAGAAGAGACTAAGAAGAAGCCTTTGAATAGATTCTCAAGGTTCAAACACCGCATCAATGTCGTCCTATGTATTTTATACAAACCTCGTTACTGCTTTGCCTTGGAACATTTTGGGTAAAAGCATATAAAATACAAAGATCCCCCCCCGTATAGCTATAGAAGACTGTGGGGGGGGGGGGGGGGCACAAGTGCTGTTAGCGAGCACCTATTGAAGGCCGGCACGACACACACGAGGGTGGGTAGCCAGGACCAAGTCCGGCTGCCTTTGTCTCCCCAGTGGCGATATTGACACTGCACCAGGTTACTTATTTGAGGCCGAGTCGACCTTTGGGAGAGCCGGGATCGAGTCAGATAATCGTCACCTGGTGTTGGCCGCAAGCAGGTCGCCGGGTTCGAAGCGTAGCACGCTAATCGTTGCGTTACCGCTCCCCACAGTTGTGTCTCTAGACAATAACGTCTGATAGCCCCCAGCAGTATGTTCAACAAGCTTCACTCCGATTACAAGACCCAGAGAGAAGGCCAAAAAACTGGTCCCAGAGTTTACTTGCTTGAACAAATGCGGCTTGATAATAATCAGTCTGGAAAGTTAGTCTCGTGCCAACTTCCCAGTCTACCTGGAGACCTGGAAAAAATTCAGCGAAAAGTTAAAAGCCCTGGCACCGGCACATCACCAAACCATCTACTCAGCTCCGTAGCCTCAAAATATTGGTACATTTAAAACCGATGGCAAATTAAGCAACGGGCATCATAGCCTTTCCCAAAATAGACAAAAGCGCGAGAGCGAGCACAGAATGCCCTATGGACAAGAGCAAATAGTATCGTTATAAATAAAAATTTAGCATTTAAACATTCATTAACAGCCGGTTTAAATGTCGACTTTGTCGCGTGCGCCGGCCGAGATTCCGTACGCCCCATTGAACACTTTCCCGTTTCGATGACGTACATGTACGTCAGTTTTAAATAAAATAACTTTATCGGTACCAAGGCTCCCACAAGGCTCCCATAAGGCCATGTGGGAGGGGGTATGGCAGTTTGGCGCCAGCTATCATAGCGTGGTCGTGTCGCTACCGTTCTGTGGAGGGTACATAGTCTTTAAAAACAACGGCGCTTTGCCCCTAAATACAATAGAAGCCGAACCGCTTGCGCGTTCCGAGATTCAGCGGTGAACGGGACCCCACCCCGCAACCTACAGCTGTCGCGGAACGGGAAAGCGTTAAGAACAAAGGGGTCGCAACGACAGGGCCGGGTCGGCGCTCCTCACCGGTCCGGGTCCCACAGCGGCCGAGCGTGTGGTCGGCACGCGGCCCAGTGTTCCACGACGGAGTGCTGCCCAACGCCAGCGTCCAGTCGAAGTCGTCTGCGATGGACTGCACCCACGGGCACCGCGAGCTCGTCTCGAAGTCACAGAGAGCCTCGTCCAGCACGGCGAGCGGGGCGCCTCCCGGCAGCAAGTGACGCAGAGAGAAGTTTCCGGTCCTGCCGGTCACCCGAACGCCGGGCGGAGTAGTCGGTTGTGTCCAACCGTTGGTGGTCAGTGGCTGCTGATCACCAGACGTCGTTGTTGCTGGGCGAGCGTTCGGATGCGATTTTAAGGTCGTCAGTCCTGCTGCGTTGTCGGATGACCCAAAGCCATTGGCGGGCAGCATAGTAGCGTCCGGTTTGGCAGTGTCCTCCACTCCGGGCAATTCTGTAGCTTGAGGCACAGAGCTTTGCGAGGCTGTATCGTGGTCACTTCTCGTCGATGGAGAGGCATCCAAAGGAGATATTGTACTGGCACTGGATGTAGTCATGGCAGTCGTATTTTTTGCCGTGGCGGTTCCAGTTACGTATCCAGCAGGCACGGGGAGACTCGTGACATCTTGAGAATGCGTAGTCTCCGTAGCGGCACTCTCGTTCAGTCTGGCAGTGATTGACGACGGGCTTGTGGCCGAAGACGGCATCGTGGTTAAACACGGAATCATGGTCGACAAGGGTACTTGCGATGGAGCGTCTCCAGGACTGAAAGGTTGCGAAGCATATTCGGAAGTCGCCACGTTCATTGGAAGTGCAGAAGAGCCAATACCGTCGCTCACAGAAGAGCTGGTAGAATCGGAAACGTTTCGAGGTGGCGTGGTTAGAGCGACATTGTCATTGCCAATGGTTATTTCAATGTGAGATGAAGAGGAATTTGACGTCGATGTCGTCACGTTTTTGTCCATCTTGTTTTCTGGAACGGCACCTTGTGGAGTAAATAAAGTAAAGTAGAATTAGAGGGCATTGCTACAAATTTCCAGACACCTGAAAGGCGAGTAAATATTTAGTATCCAGGTTTCAGCTACCGATTTTCTAAACTGGCTTCCTCTAGTGCAGCGAGTTAATGGTCTCTGCCTGGTCACAAATGACTGCACAATACATTCCAGCTCAGATACTTTAGCATTTTGGTTTGCTTGACATGCAATGAACACTCGTTGCACGAGTCTACGACCTTTTTTTTTTAATGCACAATGGTTGCCCAATACAAGCACCTATCCAGGCTCAAATCCTGCCAAGCTTGAGATCGGATGAGATGGGGCCTTTCATTCCAAGCGAGTTGGTCACAGTCCATTCACGCCACTCTACATGAACGCAACCGGACATCTTGTCTGCACAGAGAACCGCGTACCTTCGATGTGCTTGCTGCACACATAAAACCGGTTCACTTTGTAGACGTCCTGGTCACTGAGCTTCTCGCGCTGCCCCAGGGTCACGTTCGTCTCGGGGGTCGGTACGAGCGTTGGCCTTCTGTTTTTCGTGAACGCAAATCTGCGGCCGGAAAGCTCACGATTTTAACAAAAACCCCAGTGCAGGCCACAAAACCATTAAAGTGTCAAACACAAACGAAATACTAGAAAGCATTTGTCCATTATGCAAAAACAGTTCCTGAAGAACTGCATTATGGTCCTTTGTCTTAGGTCACCATCAAATTAATTTGAACAATCGTGACGGACCGACTGGCTGCAGTTAGACAAACTATTGCAGACGTTAACACTGGTGACTACTGTGTGTATGTAGAACTTTTTTCGCCGTACAAAGCCAACCCATGCTAAATCGGAGATACCTTGCCGACGAGTCCTCACAAGGACGATACCGCTCTACCGTTGTCCATCTCGGTGTCACTTTGCTCAAATTTATTCCACGCAACCAAAATGCAGTTCAGCAAACTGTTAATGGGTTTTCAATAATGCACGAAGGCCGAGGAGTGCCCTTTGCACAGGTTTCTGCGTGTCGTTTGAAAAGGGAATTTTAAAGTTGCAGTGTACAGGCGGATCCATTTATAGATACCACACCGAAATAAGATAATTATTGGAGAAAGCAAAATTTTATTATAAAGGCTCTAACATATCTTGCCACCAAACCCTATATTTAAATCTCGAACACTCCCGACATGGATTCGGAATCGCTTGCCACAGATATCAGCCACGGACAGGAATTTAACTTGGGTTAACCACGTGCAGAGCGCAGTGCGCATTGAACCACCGTGCCTAAAGCTCTGCAATGCTTCAAGTATTGTGCCGAGTGCTTTCATTTCGTACAAGCTGCACTAGAAGTAAATCATTAAACATCAGTCGGCAATAATACTGGGACCTTAAAAATGTAATAAACAATGATCCAGGCAAAAGCGCTTCTTAAAATGACACAGAGCAAGGCCTTAGAGATAGATACGCGTTTGAGACTGTGCTGAATACCATAGGGCCTGATGATTAATTGAATAAAAACATTTCTGACGGCCAGTACAGTATTTAAAATGGCATAGGCATAGTTATTTAATAGTAGCTCGTGTAATGGACAAACCGCCTATTGAAACAATCATTGCTAAATACATTCATTTATATTAAAAGTGCATTATAAAGTGTTGCTGGCAACATTGCATTGTGGGAAGGTTCGTTCTCGTGAGAGAACAAGGCAATCAAATCCACCCCCCTTGGCCCAATCGGACATTTCAATGAAATTAAACTGCCATATATTCCCAACGCACAAGTGTGGCAAATAAAATGCAAAATACACACATTATACCACAATAACGAATTGCGTATGCGGCATGATTCTGGAGCTGATGGGGCGGCACTGGAGGTTTGCGAGCAAGAGCTAAAAAACTGAAATAAACTTTAATTTTTCCAGATAAAGCCCACTGATCTATGTAGCTCTTTTTCAGAAGTGACATGGCCACAATTGACAGCTCAAAGTGGCTTACATTTTTAAGCAGCCACATTCTCTAAACGCATGTCGATTCGAAATGTGGAGGACCGGGGAGAAAAATCCACGCGACCACGGGGACAGCACGCAAACTCCAAGCATACAGGTGTCAGGGTCGAACCAACGACCTCCTGTATGCCAGGCGAGGTAGTTAAAATCTCGACACCGTGGCGCTGAACGCGACGGAGCGCGAGGTCACCGCCACCACCGCCCGTACCGGTTGTAGTGGAGTAGAGAGCCGTAGTCGTACGGCGTGTCCAGGTTGTTGGTCTGCTCCTTGTTGAAGTTGTGCTCGTATCCTGCGCGACGACACACGACGAAGGCCGAAAAGGGTACAACGCGAGATTCGCACCCCGTATTTTCGCGCCAGCGCTCAGCTTTGTAACGTACGTAAAATGTATGTTGAACGTCTTTCGCACCGTACACAGCCAACCGTACTAATCGTTGGTGCGGAGGGGGGGGTAAGAGTAACGCGTCCCCCCGTCGTCGCACAGACAGGGCTTGGCCCGGGACACATCACGAGAAGGGGGTGTGAGAGGGGCTCGTCGTCTGTGGTTCGTGACCAACGAGGGCGTCTGCAGCCAACGGAGAGGACCGCTTCTAAAAGGAGGCCGGGTCCACCGTAGGCATCGTGGGATGAGATCGGATCGTACGCGGCAGCCGCTGTAGCAGATCGTCGGATTGAAAAACAACGTTGCCGGAGACATCCATCCAGCAGGGGCTAGAACGTGGCTGCCGCTGACGACGACAGAGTGAGAAATGGAGCAAGAAGAGTAGGCGAGGTAGCCATAAATAATAGCCCATGAGCCAAGGGGGGGGTTGGGTGAGTACCACGTGGGGAGACGAATGCTACTTGCTAGTATCCCCACCCACAGGCAGTATCCATCCACCATGGACAGATGGTGGAGCGTAACATAACAACCATTTCATATATACACATACACATATGCCGTGGGCTTTTCAAAATGACGTGAGATTCTCTTCTATTACACATACTGTACTATAGAACCCATTCAATAACAAAGTCTTACATGCTGTATACATTTAACAAATTACCACCTTGACCTTGCTACCACACGAATTTGCGACCTCGGAGATTAAATGCAGAAAATAACACTGGTCAACCAAAAAAAATTTTTTTTCTGGCCTGGACTTTTGCAGCTGTTTTAGACTAATTTCAGGGTGCCGATTCCAAATCTGATCTCAGATTTGCTCTATCACATCTCATTTTTATGCTATAGGCAGACACCATTTTTTCATTGATTTTACCCAAAATTAAATCTGTCACTTATGATTGCAAGTTGTTGCGAGTCAGTGACTGCTTTAGTGTTAAAATATGGTGCTGTATTTTTAGGATAGTGTGTTTATAATATCATTTTATGTAGATATCCACATTTATTTAATATTTTTCTTCTGCAGTTTTTATTGAAAATGCAATATTTGATATCTCAAAAACCTGATGTGATAGACAAAAACTGATGCCAGATTTGGAATCAGCACCCCAAAATTACCTTAAAACCGTTGGAATACCTTATATGCCAGAAAAAGTGTGTTGACCAGTGTAATCGGTGGAAGCAGTTGCCACCTCGGAGGCGTGTGGGGTACCGGTAGAGCCACGTTGTTATGGCCAAACACGGGGGTCCACACGAGGTTGTGCCGACCTGGAATGATGTCGTTCCACTGCACGGACACGAAGCGGTCGCGGTCGCTGCGCGCCTGCTCGTGCCAGAAGCCCAGCGAGTGCAGCAGCTCGTGCTGGATGATGCCCTTCTGCAGGCAGCGCTCGTCCAGAGACACGATCTGCATGCCTCTGTGGTGCCCCATCAGCGAGTAGCATCTGTCCCGACCACCCACGTCGTTCACAGATGATCCACAAAATCAGCGATGGACTGGGATTAAACAGAAAATCGGGCCCAGGCATTTGTAAAACACAACGGGCCCAAATTGTCGTGCGGTCTTCTAAATTGGCCCATTTGGACAGGTCCAAAAAATATGAACTAAATGGGCCGGCGAAGATGAATCTTTGGGGCTGCAGAATATGGGACTTAACTGCCAAATGAGAGCATAAATAAGCAATGAAGCCTACACGTTAGAGAGATAATAAAATATTAAAATAAAAATTCTATCAAATTTGCAATTTCCCCACAGAGTTTGGACTTAAACTCGGCTTAAAAAATTGTACGACTCGCCTCACTGCTTTACAGACTCTGAAAAAAACACCACGAGGTGTGGGGGTGAGAGCCTTAAATCAAACATCCACACACACCAACTTACCCCATGACGGGATAGAAGGCCAGATAGTCGGCTTCATTGTCACGTGGCACAAACCTGACGCACGTTCGATCGTTAAACTCATTCATGGCCTCTTGTATGGTCCTCTGCTGCTCCGGTTCTGCACAGAGAAAGACCGCACACCCCACCAAGGTCTCAAACTCATTCAAACTTGGGACGGACAGTGTTCAAGTTAAAGTTCATTTCAAGTTCATTTATTAGGTATAGCCCTGTGAGCCATTCGGCTCTTGAATCGGGTGCAACCACAACAAACAAAAACATGAACAAAAAACATCTTAAAATTAATATGTGACCGAGTGCAAACAGAAAATCCAAAAAAAGACAGCAAAATATCGCAGAAAAAGCACCGTACACCAACACTGTGTGCAAATATCCCAGTGGGATGCAAGTCAAACAACAACAACCACAAGACAACTTAGATTAAGGCCATCAGTCTAACTCTGTACGACAACAAACAAACATGGCCAAACCAAAAAAACTTTTCGAAAATCACCAAAATAAAGCCATAAAAGCAATGAAACAGTGGTCATAGGAACGGTGACCGAATTTTCACAATAAACGACGTAAACAACATGTACCACCAAACCCTGCAGCCATAGCTGACTGCATGAGTCACTCCACAACAGTAGGAGCATCAGTCGGAGTACAAGCGCTGCCTCCGTGCGGATAAGAAACCTCTCATGCGTCAAGAACTACTCTGACGGTGCCGAGGGGGAGGGGGGGTCAGTGGATCTCTTCAAGCGAAGCCAAAAACGTGCCAGACACGCGGTTAACGGCCCTAAAACGCACCGTCGGAGAACGGTGCCACAGGACACTACCGCGACCACCCCCTGCACCACCGTACACGCACGGCAGCGTCGCTCACCGTAGCGGTTGTACATCTCGTAAGGGATGTAGACTTTTCCGTCTTCCGATTTTGCCCACTTAAAGCCTAAATTCGCGACCGCGTTTCGCGTGAGCTGTGACGCACGCACACAATTAGAAAGACCGTCAGCTTAACACGTAGGATTTTGCGACAGATATTATTCATAATAAAGGATTTTGTGCTAAATCGCGTAAATATAAGGGTCGGTAACCCACGACCAACCGACACAGGTTTGTCACGTGAACAAAACGTACCAATTGGTTACTTCGGGGCCCTCCATAAATAACGTCACGCACCTGGGGGGGGGGGGGGGGTCAAAACATTTGTGACAATGGGGAACGGGGGGGGGTGAGAAATGTGATGTCACATCAAAATACACAACTTTAAATAAGTATAGATGTTATAACAACACTAATTGTTAACACTAATTGCTATAACACTCCTACAACATCAGAGTGCAGCGCCACATTAAATACGCACAATGACAATAGTTTAAAGCGATTTGAAGAATGTTTTATTTTTTTTGGGGGGGGGGGGGCAGAGCTTTGTAACGTCATATTCGAGGGGGTTCTGACTTTGTGACGCCGTGTGACGAGGGGGGGGGGGGGGAGTAAAAAATCGTCCAAAATCGCGTGACGTCATTTATGGACGGCCCCTTCAGCACACCGGTGCGCGTTGGCGAGTAAAACCCAAAACATGTACAATTTCAGTACGACGTTTCCGCTGGTGACGACAACCCAGCTTCGTCAGGCGATTTGCCAAAATTATCACGGACAGAATCTCCCGTAGCGCCCCACAGCGACACAGATGAGCAAGTCGCCGAAGCCGAGCTCACGAGGTCGCAGTTAGAAGGTCACGTGGACCCCTCTCTCTCGGTCCTTACCGGGCTCATGATGTCCGCTTCCACCAGGAACGTTGCACGGGAATACTCATTGAAGATTAACGCTGAGCGACACATGGAACATTCAACATTAAGGGGTTTCCCCGCACATGCACGCAATACACATACTACATAGTAGTTGACTTTTTAAGAAAATGCCTTCAACCAGCAGTACATTCATTATATTATTATGCATTACAAAGGCGGATCCAGAGCCTTTCAATGGATCCGGGGCAGTATCGGCATTTCAAGCACGTATTGATTTTTGGTAGATACCAATAACACACCCATTGGCGGGGGAGAAGGAGGTGGGGGGGCTCACTGCCCCCCCCCCTCCTCACCCCATATCAGAGGTCGCAAACGGGTTTTGATTCCTTACCCGTACCCGGCCGCACCAGGGTCGCAAACGGCTACCCGTACCCGGCCGGGTACGGGTAGCCGGGTATCGGGTAGGGTATGGATATCGGGTACCCGATTGCGACCTCTGCCCCATACACACGAGGGACTCACGTTTGTTGATTTCAAAGATCGTGTCCAGCTCTGCGCTTCGCTTCTCCTGCAGGACTCGCTCCAGACGCCGGTTCCCAACAGACGGCACCTGGGCCAGTCCTAGGTCGCATCCACGGTAGATTCATACTCAAGTACAACATTGTTTACGTACCGCGCGCGCGTGTGTGCGTGTGTTTATTCATTTCCAGCAATTTATTTAAGACTGCTTAGTTTGTCGTACCCTCCCACACACCTCCCATTAGCACGGCTGGCTACGTACGGCGCGAAAGAAGTTCAACGTACACACAACAATGCTCCGCATAGTATAACAAAAGGTAAATAGCGCAGCCCCTGCAACTCCTCGCCACGCCACTTTTGGGAAAAGGGCCACTCAGCCCTCCAAAACCCCGGTGACAAAACGCATTCACTTCTCCATAAATACCAGAACTACATTATTCATATTACCAAAACATACAAACGTGGGTTTTTACGTAGCGATACTTTTTTAGGAGGGCGGGGGGGGGGAATTTAGATCTCAGCGTTATGGTAGTTTACCAAACTTCGTTTTAAAATTAAATATCATGAGTAAAATACTAATTAAATGTGCGAGACAACAAGGTATAACCATTGTCACTATTGCCCGCATCAAGATGCTTTTGCATCAGCCCCCCTTGGACTCACCTGGGGGATCGTCACGGACCACATGGGGCACTGGGGACCACACCGACAACCTTTACTACAATCTAGAGCGACCTTTACTACAGCCTTGCATCGCTTTGGTTCTAAATCGTAAAAAATTGTGCAAACAAATAGACAGGGGTTTGACGAAGCAAGGTTATTGTATACTTACGTGCCCGTGCTTAATTTGTGTTTCGATGATCTACCTTCTAAAACAGATCTGGCCACGTCTCGCTCCCCCAGAAAGGGCAGCTCGCACCCGCAGGGGGTGCACGCACCCCCAGGTCAAGAGGCACCACTGCTCGATAGACGGAGCTCGTCTGGAGGGCTTTTCGCCCAGACGTTGTAGACAACGTTCATGGAGTGCGGCTTTATTTTGACGTCAGATCATGGATCGGCGCGTGCCCTTTAAAGCTCATCGGATTCCTCCAGCGTAAATAAATGTACCGATTCAGAAGGACTTCATTTTTATAATAATGAATTTAACCTCAAGCATTTCAATACGGAGCAGTACAGTACTGCGATTTTGAAAAGATTGAATTAAAACCAACCAGCAAACCGACCACAGCATAACTTCGGTAAACATGGGACGTCGAGCCCAACGTTATTTTGACTGGGCCATTACCAGAACTTGCCTTAAAAAAAAAAGTCGTTTTCCTTTTCTACACAGCGTTAGAAGATTTCATTAAAAATAAATAATTGCCGACTGCTCAGCAACCAACGTAGGAAGACTCGCGTAGTCGGAACAAAGACAACGGCCAATCCGTCAACGCCACCGACCTTGTGCGAGCATAACGAGCAGCGCGAGCAGCATTGGAGACGCCGCAACATTCGCACTCCTCCCGCCCGTCATCACGGACCGGGGCGACGAGACGATCCAGAGAGCTTGGCAGGAGGCCTCGACAGACGTACCCATTAAACGCACCAAAGCTCAGAAACGCCCGACACAAGACCGGGCATTCCGCGTTAACCACGCTCACAGCTCCCCTAATGCAGGACTCGCAGACGAAATTCGGCTGAAGAGCTACAAGTTATGATATTTTTGTTCGCACGCGCGCGTGCGTCACGTTTAGAAGAAGCGTTTGTGGTGTTTTGTTCCACCGCGGTGCGATGCATCGGGCACTGGAGGTGCGCAGATGAGAGCTCAGACCAAGGTTCGGGCGGGCAAGCAATGTGGTGCCGATCCTGGAATCTCTCTCGATCCGCGTTGAGAATGTTCGCGTGTTGTGTCTCTTGTCGTTTTAAAAACCAATATCAGCGGAGCGGCTTGCAACCCAACGCCAGTCCTCACGATGCGACCGACGTTACCTCCTCTAAAAAATACAAGTTAAACGGCGCCACGTGTTCACCCGTATTTGATGGATTTTTGCTAAACACGTTGCACGTGTCGCAAAGATCATCTTTGTTCTACGTGATGTAATGAGCGCCGAATCGAATGCAGATACATGCATTGTGTGCGTGTTGCGTCCCGCGTGACGAGGACAGTGCTGATTGTCACCAGTTGGCGCTCTGCGCGCCGCGTATGACGCGTTTGACAATTAATCACCATGCGTGTGCAGCGTGTACAAAAAACAAGTTGGACTTGAAAGGTGATGCATTGGTAAATTGGGTGTACACGTGTAAATTGGTAAACGCGTCGGTAAACACGTTTACCAATTTACTAAACACGTTTACCAATGTACTCCTACCATTCAAGTACGAATGAAGTCGTTCCACGCGCACCCGATTATTGTTAAACACGTCCATCGCAATTAACGCTATCTGCGTTAGTAGCGCCGAACCAAATGAAGACTTATATATGCGTGTGTGCGTGTACACGTGTCGCAGGTGTGTGTGCGTGTACACGTGTTGCAGGGTGTGTGTACACGTGTTGCAGGGGGTGTGTACACGTGTCGCAGGTGTGTGTGCGTGTACACGTGTTGCAGGGTGTGTATACACGTGTCGCAGGTGTGTGTGCGCGTGTACACGTGTCGCAGGTGT
>CM025659.2:7524264-7537562 GCA_014621495.2 Entosphenus tridentatus
TGTGATGTTTGGCCAATTCCATTGATGGGATTTCGGCTTCGCGTGGGAGGAAAGCGTGGAACTCGGAGACAACCCAACAGGCATAAGCGAGTATAACACACTACAATATCCGCACAGATGGATTCAAGCATCTCTTGCTTGCTGCACCGCCACCTCTATGCAGCCACTTCGCAACCAGAGTCTACAACACCCCTGCTCTTCCAGGGGCCGTCTCCCATTAGGGGTAACGGCGCTCACCACCAGTAACCGGGCTCGTTCACGTTTAGCTTCCGAGATTTGACGCAACGCCACACGCATCATCATCATCAGCAACAGCAGCAGCAGCAGTAATAATATTTATAATAAACGAGTTTCCAGAGGTGGATGTGTCCTTCAAGCATCAAGATCTTTTCACGTTTTACTTTTTGAACGTTACTCTTAGCGAGCGAAAGTGTTGAACGCTGCTGCTGCTGAAAACTCGCGACGGTGATGATGAAAATGACGACGACGGTGATGATGAAGATGACGACAACGGTGATGATGAAGATGACGACGGTGATGATGAAGATGACGACGGCGATGATGATGATGACGACGACGATGGTGATGATGAAGATGACGACGACGGTGATGATGAAGATGACGACGGTGATGATGACGATGACGACGGTGATGATGAAGATGACGACGGTGATGATGAAGATGACGACGACGCGGAAGATGATGAAGACGACGACGACGGTGATGATGAAGATGACGACGGTGATGATAAAGATGACGATGACGGTGATAATGAAGATGACGACGGTGTAGATGAAGATGACGACGACGCGGAAGATGACGACGGTGATGATGAAGATGACGACGACGGGGAAGATACTCACCGCGGCCGCGCAGGACCGTGCCGTGGCACGAGCAGGGGTAATATCCCAGCGCGGAAACGGGGTACATCAAGGGGGACGGAGGGACCCCTCGGAGATAGCCCGCGGACCCAGGCGCTTGCGTGCTCGAGTCGGGCCCCGCTTGCGCCGGCCTCGTCCACGCCGCGACCGCGCGGTCGCGAGGAGCCCTCCTCGACTCGAAGTCGGACGAGCGAGCGAGGATCGCCTCGATGCTGAACGAGGGTCTCTTCCCGGCCGAGGTGTCCTCGGCGGCTGCAGGCGGGCGAGGGTGACGTGGGGGCGGCGGCGGCGGTGATGGAAGAGCGGCGGCGGCAAGTGCCGGGGTAAGTGGGGAAGAGGAAGGCGACGGAGGGTGACTCCGAGTGGTCAGGAGCGGACGCGCGAAGTGCAGGACCTGAGACGCTGCGGACGGGGGCAACATCATCGGCGGAGCCGTCACGAGAGCCGAGTAATAGAAGGGTCCTCCAAGGGCGCGGTGGATGATCGAAGGGCCCTGCATCGTGACGCCGTGGAAGAGGGACGGGGATGTAGGGGGGAGGGGGGGTGGTTTAGGCGGTGGCCGGTGTCTGCTTCTTGTTTGTCGAGGGTTGAAGGAGGCGAAGGGCTTCGAGGCTTTTGGGTTTGTGGTCTCGAGCCAAAGTGAGCTGACGGAAGCGGGTGCCGACCACCGTCTTTATATGGCGCGACTGTGAGATTCAAATGAGGTGATGCGGCCACCGTGAGATGTTCCGATTGCACGTGGTGACGTGGTCTCGCGTGGTGGGTGCGGGGGGGGAGGTGCGAGCAGAGGAGGTGGGACACCCCGGCAAGGGGGGGGGGTGCGCTAGGAGAGGAGGAGGTGGGACATTCACGGGGGGTGGTTGGTGTTTGGTGGTGAGGTTGAACGGGGGGGGGGGGCGGGTAACATTTGCAGGGGCCAATTCGAAACAATGCCGCTGATGTAATGACACATAGAGCTGGCCGACAGAACTGCAGGGAGCTCTTTGAGTGGATTAGCATATGCTAAAGAGAGACGGGGCGCCTCGCGCACACGTGCAAGGCCAGCGTGGGTGAAGTATGGTGAAGTTTGGTGAAGTTTGGTGAAGTATGGTGAAACGACCGTCGCGACCGACGGTCCGGCGTGGGGGGGGGGGCAGCCTTCATCCAGCAGTGGATCGATCAAACATTGGTCGTCACGTTTTATTTTAATCGATGCGAATGCCGCATTCTCCGGATTGATACGACTCACGAATCGTTGGGGCTGCTGCTCCGTCTTTTAAATCCGTTCGCTGTGTGTGTGTTTGTGTGATTTTCTATTCCTTCATTTGATACCGGGCACAACAATTGTTGCGCGGGGGGCGGGGGGGTAGGTTAGGGGGGGTGGAGTGCGTCTCACTCTCCGAAGCGTCTTATAATCGTGAGAATACGGCAGTGGTATCGACGATGGCAGCAACACGTTGGAGATGAACACCGCTGCGCGCGTCGAGTGCAGTGGCAGTGCGCTCACGTGGGCACGGTCATTGACTGGGGCTGGATAATGAGCTTCGGGTTAACGTGAGAGAGAAAGTGAGAGAGAGCGTGGGCTGCTGGGACTAAATTGACAACAGCATCAGCAGCAGCAGCAACAGCAGCAGCTACTACTAACACTACAAGAGCGACACGTGCCTAGCGAGACGTATAAGAAAAAGCCACGCGAAAACAAATACCTAATTCGACACATTCGATAATCATACCGCCACTACAGAGGAACCAGTAAGCAATAGACGTTTCAGATATGGATCCACTTCCAGCGCAGTATCACACGTTGTTGAGTGTTGTCCAAACGCGAAGCAACATTCGAAGGGTGCAATACAAGAATATCATCATCATCATCAGCAGCAGCAGCGCCAGCCATTGTCTATCCACTGCTGGATGAAGGCGGCCATCCCTCGCGCGTCCCATGGCGCTCCTGCGGGACGCGATCCAATCTCGTCGCTCCATCTCCGCGACGCTCGTCCACGCGGACGCGTTCTCTCCTCGACTGCAATGGTTATGTCGCGCGCGCGCGCAAATAAACAGAGCGCGTTGGGAAGAGAGCATCGGCAGAGTGGTGGCGCTTGCGCTGCCCGATTACAAAGAGCCGTCCCGAGGCTACGGCGTGATTTGTCCCGGGCCCTGCCGATGTCATCTGAGTTTGAATTCCAAGACACGGCGAACATCAGTGTCGAGCGATATCTAAAGCAGTGCCGGATTATCCTATTAGCAGAAGAAGCTATGTATGTTGCTACGGGCCCCGCACTTTCAAGGGCCCCGCGCTAAATGCTCTCAAGCTATCAATTCCGGTTCAGTGATTCCGCACTTGCTCTATTACTATCGCACTATACCGCCTTCAACTTTTATGAACGACTGGGGTGTTTAAGGTTAGCGATGATCTGGCGACCATAAATCTAGGCATCAGTGTCAATGCCCGAATCTCACAGAACTAAGCTCAACATTCGCTGTGGTCCCATGGGTGAGTTAACTCTACGCGGCACGGCTCTCCCCTAGGTCGACTCAGCCTTCATATTTAGTACATGACATGCTGAGCGCGCGTTGCCGGCAGTTGGTATCGCCAGCAGTGCAGGTATTGAGACCAACAATTCGACCGCCTTTGTATCTCCACCGGTGGGCATTGGATTTTGCGACGCGGCACACAGAGTGGTCCGCACGCACAATAAATCACGCATTTCACCATTTTATCACAACCTCCCCGCTCCATTGAATTAAAAAAGAGAATCATTCCAAGCCTTCACCGAAGCACTTGATTCGTTTCCATTGTTGTTCCATCGCCTCGAGGTGGAGCGGTGGCGCAGCGGTTAGCGCACTGCGCTATGAACCGGGCCATCTGAGCGGACATCAGCGGCGAGTGACATCTGACCCCCCTCTCCCTCCCCCCTTTGTTTCTAATCAGCCCGCACTGACCAGCGCAGTGAAGTATGGTCAAACACCCCCGAAACCCCCCCTCCCGCCTCTATCACCGACACGGAGTGAGGAGGTTTTGATCCAACAGTGGATTGCCAAAGGACAGAAAATAATCAATTGTGATCATCTCTTCAACAGAGGGCCGCACATGCAGCTTAATGAAAACAAACTTACCGTCCCCTTAATTTACAGAACATTGGTAAGACATCGTCTTCTGATGTCGCTGTGAATGCCACCCCAAAGACAAAGCTCCCCCGTATAGCCTCAACAGACTGTTGGGGCGAGTGCTGTTAGCGAGTAGCACCCAACGGAGGCCGGCACGGCACACGATGGGGGGGTTGTGGGATGCCGTGCAGCACCACGAACACCCGACCGCCTTTGTCTCCCCAGCGGCAATCTTTTAACAAACCGCAGCAGGTACTAGTTGGGAGGGGGGGGGAGGGGGGTGGTAGCGGTGGGGGCTTCACGACCAAATCAGACACTCGCCCAATGATGATGCTCGCAAGTAAGCGGGAATCGAACTCGGATTTCAACGCAGCCTCCACCTCTTCCACTCCCCCCCCCCTACCTCGTCGCCCACACCTCGTCTCTCGGCCGTGGGAACGTCGCTGCCGCGGTGCACGCTCGCCGCACGTGCGTCACAAAGGGAGTCGTTATTGAGGGTCTCCCCCCCACCACCACCTCCTCCTCTGCTTGCACAGCGGCGGAGGAGGAGTTGTGACGGGGGTGCGATCGAGGTGCCCATTAGCGCGCTCCGCAATTCGCTTGATGCCTCTCGATTTAACCGGCGGGCGCTTGGTCAACTTTTGCACCTCTGCCTAACGAGCCGAGAAAGATCACACATCCCGCACTCTCAACCAACCACGACGGCAGTCCGATATCACCATCAACATCAGCGACGATAGATGTGATGATGATGATCGTGGACTGATAATGATGACGATTGTATGATGATGATGATGATTGATGGAAGATGCTATTTGATTGATTTTGATGATGATGATAATGATGATGTTTGTGCATCTATGTACAAATACCCTTTAAATGGTTAAAAACATCTTAATGTATCGAGGACTGCAGAGCTTGGGAAATTGTTGGTGGCCTCGGCTCACCACCTGGACGGTGCCTCTCAGCTTGCCTGTTGGTTCCCCAGCGACTGTGAGACGCAATTCGCACGAACGACGACCCGGTATAAATAAGAAGAAAAAAAATCTTTATTTTATCATTTATGTGCGATTATTAATTGAGAAATATCCATTGAACAACATCATCCTCATTATCGGACAACGTCAAGCCCACCGCTGGATGCAAGCCTTGCCACAGAAGTGATCTCAAGCATCACATGTAGCAGGTATGTTTCTGAAATGTCGAGCCAATTATAAGAAGATACTGCTGCTGCTACTGCTGCTGCTGATAATGACGATACTTGTTACTTCCTGACAGAGTTTGGTGTTTTCTCTCGTTCACTCCAACGTGAAACGATAAATGTACTCCAGAGGTCGCAAACGGGGTTTGATTCCTTACCCGTACCCGTACCTGGCCGCACCAGGGTCGCAAATGGGTACCCGTACCCGTACCCGGCCGGGTACGGGTACCCGTTCTCTACCCGTACCCGTACCCTACCCGAAATGAGTGACAAACAGTTACTCACCAGTGACTCACGGCCTACCCATACCCGTACCCGGGTACGGGTAGCCGGGTATCGGGTAGGGTACGGGTATCGAGTACCCGGTTGCGACCTCTGATGTACTCCATCAAGTAACTTGGCCAACACATCGTCTCAAATCAGGATCCTCTTGGATATTGGTCTTGGGACTCCGTTGAAATAAATTCATATTCTGCATACACACACACCACATTCGTGGCGGGGAAATGTAATGGTTGAGTTTTTAGAGCGATGTCCATTGTACTTTATTGTGCTTATTAGGGCGCCGTCGTGGTGACATGTTAACTAGCTCGCCTGGTATACAGGAGTGCGTGGGTTTGATCCCCACCCTGACGCCTGCTGCTGTACATTTGCAAATTGCGTGTCTCTATCCCTGTGGTCGCGTGGACTCTTCTCCTCCGGGTTTTCCCCTCCACATTTAGAATCAACATTCGTTTAAAGTATTTGGCTGCTATGAATGTCCACGTGATAAGCTACTTTGTTGAGCCATCATTTGTGGGCAGGTCGCTTTTGAAAAAGAGATACATAGCTCAAGTAGGCCTTACCTGGTACAATGAAACAGGTTTAGCTTAGTCTAATGTTTACGTTGTCAAATAAAATTGTTTGTTGGTTCGAGATCAGGAATAAGAGAGTGTGCGGATAGAAAAGTCCTCTCTTTCAAGGGAGATAGAGGAGCAGCCCTGCAACGGCGTGGTTAAACGCCACTGCTGTGCAGAAGAGCCTCCCATTAGAGGGGCGCTTGAGAAAGCCCCAATAGAGGGTATTTGGCCTACTCTTCCACGTTGGCCAGACTAATTGGAAGATGTGGGAGGACTCACACCCACGTCGACAGAATGGGGGGGGGGGGTAGAAGGGAGATAAATACACATAAAGATTTGTCCATTATTTAATTGCCGCACCGGGAGATCGAACCAACGGCATTTGTATTGAGAGTTCAGTGTGCAAATCCTTGCTGTTGTGCACGTGCTGCGTGAACAGTCTTAGCTCTGTACATTTTGTAGCTATATATATGTGTGTGCGTGCGTTTATACATTGTAGTCCGCGCTGGGGCTTGAGGCTCAGTTTGCCCCGGCAGTCGACGTTGCTGGGTTCAGGGCGACGCTTTGCGCAATTACCCTTTTAGGCCATTGGCCGAAACGTCGTCTATTACATACACGAATATTTTCCCATTAGACCAGTGCCATTGAACAAATGTGTCGAGTTGCATGTGTTGAGATTGGTAAATGTATATATGAGGGTCAGTGCCCGAAACGTCTTCTTTTATGTATCGTTATCCTCTGCGAGGGGAGGGGGGGTTGCAGTGTTAATGGGTCACGTTCCAGGGCAATGGTTCCGTGTTAATGAGCAATGTGTTGAGTTTGGGAGAGGCTCAGTTTACCTTGGCAGTGGGGGGTGTGGGGGGGTATGGGTTCGCACCCACGTGTACGAGAAAGATGCGGGGGTCCGATGCCCCCCCCCCCCAGGATCCACCTCCTCCTGCCTGCCGGGGACAAAGAGAGCACTAGCAGCGCGTGGTCTGGCACGGGACGGGCGGGGGGAGGATGGCAACGCTGAGGCTCAGGGGTGGCCCATTTAAAATCCTCCCCTTCCAGGACACTTACAGAATTGGCGTGAACACATTAAAAAAAAAACCAAGCGAGGAAGTCAGTAAATAAATAACATGACAACCATCCCCCCCCCTCTCTCCACCCCATCCTCTACCCCTGTTATAGCCGTTCACAAGGCACACCGCGCACACAATACTGACTCACGCGTTTGGCCAGTTTAAAAGCGGCGTTTGATTTTTTAGTTTCCTCTACGCCCCCCCCCACGCCACTCCACCCCCCTTCACCCCCCGTTCCCCATCTGTTTTTTTTGTTTGTTTGGAACTCGCTTGGCAAAAAAACACAAGTTCGTGCACGGTATCGCGACTGGGCATCGGATTCCTCCAGTATAAAGAAAGAATCAGATTTTTATTCTGGTCACTTTTTGTGTAATCGAGCGTTCTCGCCAACAACAACAACAACACGTGGCAATCCAGCGGCGTTTATGATGAACAAAACCTCATTCAGCTGCTGCTGATGAGACGATTGATGATGCGGTATTTGTCTGGAAGGCCAATTTTAGGCTGACACGTGTTGGTTTATACGCCGAGACGCAGAATCTGGGCAATGGCTGTACTCGCGGTGCCCTCATTGTGCTGCACATCGATCGTCTCGACTTCGCATGGAGAAGAAGCATGAACGGATATGTGAGATTTAATTGATATTTACGGAAGGTTTCCACCGCCCCGTTGTGTTGCATAAGTGTGATGCGCGTGAGAGGCACGGCTACAACAACAACAAAAACAAAAACACACGCACATCAATAGAAGTGTACGAGTGTATTGTTATCATTATTACCATTAGCAGTAACTGTTTCAGCTTAGCGTATCTTCTTAACACGCCGAAGAAGAAGGAGGAGGAGGGGGCTACGAAATAAACAAACCGGGGCCCGTGTGTTTATGTGGCAGCTATTCAGCGGCTTGTGTCGTGTCGGGCCAGTTGTGGCTGTGGCGCTTTGAAGTTCCGCTGCCCTGCCGAGCTAATGCGGATCCCTTTGGCTGAGAACAACCCAGGCCACATAAAGGCGGCGACACGGGGGCAAGGAAGGGAGAGCAAGCAGTGGGCGGAGATGGATTCCCTCTCCCCCCCCCAGCCCCCCCAAAAGAGAGAGAGGCAACGAGAAGGGCTTGGCCAGGGGTCGGTAATCAAAATCACAAGAAGAATCATTTGTTTTTTTCAAATTCGGTATGCATATTTATATAACAAAAAATAGTCGCAATGCGAACACGAGACGATGGTCCTTAATAAATAAACGGCACGAAGCCAGTCGTTAAACCCCCCGCGCCCCCCCCCCCCCCGCGCAAAAAAAACTAGTTGCACGCAACTCCGGAGCCGCAGGTTGCCGACAACCTGGCGCTGGGAGAGATATGGAGACGAGAGAGAGAGAGAGAGAGATGGGGGGAGACAAAGAACGATCGGAGGAGAATTCCACCGCTTTGCGTTGTTTCTTTTGCGCAATGTTTGCTGGATAGCTGTGCGAATTTATTTGTCGTGTTGTGCCGCGCGTTTTGTTCCAAGCGGATGTCCCCTCGCCCGTTCGCTCCACGTGTTGACAACTCGCAGAGGGATCCCGAGCACGTGCAGCGAAACGTACAGCCCAGTGTGTTCTTGAATCCATCTGTGCGGAGCTTCACGCATCGCATGGTTGGGTGTTTTTTGGTTTTTATCCGGCACCTCGGTTTCCTGCCACAAGAAGTAAAACATTCACTTTAATGGAATTGGCCAAACATCCCAATGTCGCAGGACCCTCCTTGACAACGAGAGAGGTTTGTCCTGGGTACTTGACATAGCATTGTTACAATAAGTCCTGATAAGAAGCGTACCGCGGACTTCCCGTGTCAAGATTTGCCATTATCATTCATACATCGTCTAAGTCCGACGTTTCGCTGCACGTGCTTTGGAGCTCCCCGCGTTCCGGTCCCTCCCAACCACCACACCTGCGCCGCCGCGACACTCAACCACTCCACCGTCCTCTGGTGTAAATGACGTCCAAATGAGTTCACAATAGCCACTTAACATTCTTAGGCGGGCATTGGCGACGCATTACAATCGATCTGCTTCTCAACGCAGCGTGACTCACTTACATTAACAGCGATTAGCGCGCGAATGTTCACACGTCGCTCGCGACCCAAATTAATCCTAAATGCGCAATCGGATCTCGGAAGCTGAGCAGGTTTTTAGCCTAATTAGTAAACCTGTAGGGGTCAGAGGATGGAACGCCGCCGAGAGGTCGTCTACCCCTCGGCGAGGGAGCGATGCGATCACCTCGTGTGCGGCGCAGGCGCTAGGCGAATTCTTTGTCGTTACATCGCAACATCGTGAGAAGTGGCAGTGGTGGCGGCTTCATTCAGCGGTGGAATGATCATGGCTGATGACGAGTACTTGGATGGGTGATAACAAACAGGGCTTGTCGGGTGCTGTAGGTGTACGGCGGCTAACCGGCTGGTTAAGAGATGGTAGTGGTGCGTGTTACCCCTGGTGGGCCATTACTGTCCGACATTTCGCATGCCCGAACAGCTTTTGTCTGGCCAGATAGAGGAGGAATACACGGGCGGGGCACGGGCTGGAGAGGAGATGGGACTGATGGGGTACAGGAGGATATGCTGAGTTGACTTGCCGATGACTGGTACCAGCGGTGTCAAGATCGGCCTCTGTGGAGGTTGGCTCGTGAAGGACGCTGCTACTGGGCAGTTGGAGGCAGTCGCCCTCCAACAACAACGGAGGGCGGAGGAGCGACGCTCACAACAACGAGCGGAGCGCTGGGCGGCCAAAGCACAGCAAGCTGGCACAGTAGAGGGCACAGGTGGTGCGTCTGCAAGTCATCTCATTCAGTGAACCCTCGGCATTTGCGTCTGTCCCGTGACCTCCTGCAGCCAGCGAACCTTCGACACTTCACGTGGCCTCAAAGTGCACGTAGCGCCGTGGTGACGTCACCCCCACTTTGTGGCGAATGGCCGTTGTTGTTGTTATCTCTGGGTGTTTTGGTTTCCTGCCACATTGAAGTCACTCGTGAATGATACCGGACAAGAACACCCCAGTGTGTTCTTGGCCTGAATTGAATACGCACATACTCTGGTGGTGGAACGGTGGCGCAGTGGTTAGCGCACTGCGCCTGTGACCCCCACCAACCTAAGTTCGATTCCCGGCCAGGACTTACGTCAGTGATATCTGAACCGGTCCTGGGTGCTTTGGTCCATACCACGTGGTCTCTTTTCCAAGAGAGCGAATAATAATCTTGCTCAATATGAGGGGCGCGTTAATTCGTATCACGGCTTTGACAGTGCTGTTTGTTGCTGACCGTTCGGCTTGCGCTCAGCAAACTCTGTACAAACCCCCCCCACCACCACCACCTTACCAACCTGCACTGTGACCTGGTTGGTGAAATATGGTCAAGTAAACCCCACAACCACACAGCGTGGAGAACCCTGGGCTGTACATTATATGGGTTTGGTGCAGGCGAGCTGGAGAAAGTGATCGGATGTGGGCTTCGTGGGGGGTGAGAAACAGGACGGTAAGGGGAGGGGGTGGTGGGTGGTGGCGGTGGTCGTGGGGAATTTGGTGGTATTGTTGGGTGTGGTGGTGGTGATGATGGTGATGTTGGTAGTGCTGGTGGTGATGGTAGTGGTGGCGATGGTAATGATGGTGGTGTTGGGTGTTTGTAACTTGTGGTAATGGCAATGGTGGGTGATAGTGGTTGATGAGTGGTGGCAGTTACGATTGACAAAACAATTAAACATCACTTTTCTGCCACGTATAATGAATGCGTAAAATACACGTGACACTCCTTCGATATGTATTTGACACCCCGTCATTGTTAAAATTTCGTTTTAAAATATATTGTGATTTGTTGTTGAACAGAGATGACGGTAAAGACGGAGGGGGCAATGACGACCCCGGAGTGATGGTGAGCTGTCTTCTCTCTCGCCCTTCCTCAGCGAGTCCGGAATCCGAGTCGCTAGGAGCCCCGCGGTTCGTCGTGAAGGAGAGGAAGACTCGAGCGAGGAAGACTCGAGCCCACCCAGGCGCCGAACGAAACACGAGGGCACGACGCTCTGTGAAAATCACGCGCGCACGACGATCCGCAAAATCTCCGCCATCGTCTCTGAACAACAATAACAACAGCAGGAGCAGCAGCAGCAGCCGCAGCAACAACAACAACAACAGCCGTGACAAGTCGATGGAAAAACAAACCTCGCCAACAATGTTTAAACTCAAACGGCATGTCACTGGGCTTGTACCACACCTGCTCGTATATGGAAGCAGTTCGCAGCTTGTGCTGGCGCTACCGTACTTATTACCCCCTTGTTGAATTGTCTTTCAACCGAGTACTGTACACGCTTTGCGTGACCCAACACGGTTCCGAGAAATAAATGTTACGAATAGAGAACATCAATGGTTTAACTCAATTGACCATTTTGCGAGGTTACCCCAACTAGCTGCTCGTAACTGCAAGCGACTAAGACAATAATTCGATGGACGCTCTCTCACACGTGGCGTCGTCTGTGCGCGCGTATTGTTTACGATCGACGCGTTTAGAAAGATCTTCTATATATTCTTGATTTTTTTTCCGTAAAGTTACGTAGATGAAGACCGTTTGTGTTGCGATCGAAACGTCGTGTTTTTTGCTTTTATTTTTATTACATTTTGTATTTTTATTTAATTTTATTTTTATTTTCGATCCGGTTTTTTGCTTTTTATTTAAATTAATTTGTTTATTTCAATTATATTTCATTTTCTATCTACGTGACTTTACCGAAAGAACCAAGAATATGAATTCCTGCAGTCACGAAAGTTTTAAGTCAAAATCTTCCACGTAGTTCTAGATCGCCATGTGGATTTAAATTGCATCGCAGTGATTTTACATCGGCGGATTCACGCGTGATTATTCGCCGAAATGACTCTCGTGCGTGCAATTATTCCACACATTTATCAACCACCTCGCGTGCACCCCTTGGGACACTGCCACGTGCCCCCAGGGGTCCGCGTACCCCCGGTTGAGCACCACTGGTGCACGTTACAATTAAACAATAACTGCACAGCAGGGCGTTATAGGCTGCTGCGGGGTTATGTGGTATGGGTGGGTGAGGGGGGGCAGCAACGGGCAGTGCAGTATAACCCACGTCTATGCTCCCCGCCGTGATCAAGTCGGGTTAAATGAGCCCCACCAGCCACACGGCGCGAGGAAGCTGCCCAGTACGGGGTTCACTCGCTCTGTGCGGTAGGAGAAGTAGCGGTAGTAGTAGATGCGTTCCAAGATAAAACAAAGGATGGTTACGCAAAGCGAAATCGCACGAGGAATCAGAGGCCTTTTATTTAGACTGGAGGAATCCGATTAGCTGTAAAGCTCTTTTTCACAGATGTGCAGTCGGAGACAGCTGCCTGCCGAGCAGCGCATACAGGACAGTACACACAATATTGATCCGCGTCCGACCGCATAGTCGCATGCGAGTGAATTCAAATCGCACATGACGAATTTTGGGTCGTAATAGGCTCGCCGCATGCACGCGAAATCGCACAAACCGAACCCGCATAAAACGAGGGATACCTGTATTACATAACGTAATTCCAATATCATCATCATCATCATAAAATCAACTCTGACCACTACCACCGTTTCTAAACGGAAATTGTAATTGGCGTGTGGAAATGCGCACCATTTAGTTTTTTTCGCGAGGCTATCCAATTAGTAGATGAATGAGAATTGAACTTTTTCACCCAGTCACCCCCCGCCACCATTCTCTCGCTTTCCTTTTTTGTTTTAAAGAAAAAGCACACGCACACACAGAAATACCCCGCCGGTAGTGAATCGGGAGGAATTACATATGCGCGCACGTGTTGATGGGTCTCATTGTCCCAGCGCCGGACCAAAGGAAGCGGAGTAAAGCTGAGCAAACGCTACCGTGGCTCTCAGTTTGGCGAGAGGGCTTAGCAGGATGTAATGGGAGGCGGTGTCAGGCTCGTCTCATTAAAGGACATTAGTCAAAATTATCCCCCCGTGTAGCCCCAGCGTGTGGATTCCAAATGCCGAAGTTACGGCTCGCCCACTCACTCGCTCGCACACTCACCTTACCGACCACACACTCACTCGCTCACTCACCCACTCACGTACCCAACCAAACACTCACCCGCTCACTCACTCGCTTACTTACCGACCCACCCACACACTCACCCACTCACTGTCTAACCCACACACTTACTCATCCACTGATTCACTAACCCACTCACCCAACCACACACTCGCTCACACAC
>CM025659.2:7552562-7563744 GCA_014621495.2 Entosphenus tridentatus
CAACCCACCAACCCACCAACCCACCCAAAATTCGCGCCCTCTGCGCGCCCGGTAATTAATTCTGTATTATTCTGCCCATGGCGTTTGCGAGGGCCTGGAGTCTAACAGCCAAGGTTCGTAACGCAAACATAGCGGAGAGTGTAGAGTGAGGACTTTGTTTGCTCTGCGCTTGTAAATAGCGAGCCACCCACGCGCACCATTTGGTGCCTCTTATTTTGAAACGACTCCAGGTTATTTATCTTACGAATACGCACCGTGTGCTGGCCGCTATTAATATTGTCGCAAAATAATAAAAAAAAAATGTTTAGCTGTAAGGCTGAGCCGGAGAAATGTTAGACGCCGGTGTTTGCTCAAAACAATAATAAGTTAATATTTGTCGTAAAAAAACTATTGTAATGCGATAGGTATAGGGTTAACCAACACCCACCACACTAAATACATATATAATATTCGGACAAAAAAGCCATTATATAAGACAAACGATATTGAATATCGTAAATTGGCTTGTTGCACAAGTGCGGGTCATTTCAACCATGATTTATCCGTGTAATCGTAAGTATTGTTATGACAACAGTAGGCTTTGTAATCGTAAACGGCTGATATTTACGCTTGCTTATTAAATAACCGTGTGTATAGTACACTTCGAGGCGCGTACACGCGATGGGTTAGCGCATCAAGACGCTTTCCGAATCAGATAGATATTTTCTTTGTATCATTTCAAAAGCTCGTAATGAAGACAATGCTATGCACGTGTGTGTAAACCCAAGCCGTGTTTATAATCACGGCACGGTTGGCTACGTACGGTGCGAAAGAAGTTCAACATGCACACGTGCATACACGTGTTCGCGTGCACGATGACACTCGGTATGCCCGTGTGTATGTACGCACCTTTGTGTAGATGTGTGTATGTACATGCGCAGTACACTGTGTACATGCCAGCTATGTACTAATGTGCGCGTATACAACATCAAAAACACACGTGTGCACAGCTGTAGTGGCATGCCTATGTGCATACGCATGTATAGAATGCGTGTCTTTATACATGCACAAGACACTTGTAATTCCCAGCTAGATATTCCATCGTGAATGGAAACTTAAAGGGCCAGCCACAGCAGTGAGACTGTGGCCGCGCAACCCAATCTGCAGACCGTAATGTCGTAGTCCGTGCTACTCGAATGGATGAGGAACAGCAAATACACCGCGCCAGCGCACCCAGGACGCCCCCATGTCTTGGCCAGCAAACGCCGACATTGCCATATTGCCGTTATTGTGCGCAAGAATAGCCATGTAAGATGGAATGAACACGCGCTTATTTAACTGTTGCACAGATCTATGTTGCGCGCGTATGCGTGCGTGCGTGCGTGCATGTATGTGGGGAGCGGTGGTGTAGCGGTTAGCGCGCCGTGCTATGAACCCGGTGACCCGAGTTCGATTCCCGCTCACGGTCAACACCGGTGAAGACTATCTGAACCGGTCCTGGGCCTCCCCTAGGTCGACTCAGCCTCAAATTAGTACTTGGTGCGGTGCGTAAACATCGCCACTAGGAAGACAAAGGCGAACGGGCGTGGTGCTGGCCACCCACCCCCTCGTGTGCCGTGCCGGCCTTCATAGATGCTCGCTTACAGCACTTTGCCCCTACAGCCTGTTAAGGTTATACGGGGGATCTTTGTATTTTATTATGTAACCAGATAATAATGTGTGTGTGGGTATACATACACAGTGCAGGAGAAACATCGTGTCCGTTTCCTCCCGGCTGATATGGTAGCAATGTAACGACTCTCGTGATGACATCGCATATCCACGGTTGTTGTGCAATACATCAGTCCATGTGTTCATCAAAGCAATAATGATCCAATCCCATTACGTTCACATATGCAGCAAAACGTTTACACGGGACGAACGGTGCCGCATATTATAGCTGCTGGGCATACACGTGGTCATAAGCTCGCAAGTGTTAAGCTCAACGCATTCAGGTCCTGACTGAAGACTGCATGTTGCACTTCACTCGACGAAGTATATAATAAGCGGCCCTTCTTTACACCACACAGAGATGCCGCTCTACCCATCTGGCCTTTCTATGTGCTGCGCAGAAGGCCCATTGCCAATGCACATGCTATTCCTTTCAAGGTACGGGCGTCCACTCCGTGTACGGAACGGATAAACATCCTGAGAAGTTGTCGGTGAAGCGAAATTCCGCAGATCGAACCCCGTCATGCCATCGATTTCTACAATATAATCGGATGCGCGTGTTGTTGACCAATGTGTTGATTTCCGTGAAGCCGCAGCATGTGGTCGCGAAACTCCGCCAACTCACGACGCGAGTCCACGAAGAGATTCACTCCGGACTCGTGCGACAATAATCCGGTCTCTCCTCTCGCCTGGACAACTCCACAATTCGTTGCCTTCAGGAATGGAACACGGGAAAAGTATCCCTCCAATGTTATCTTAAGTCCGTCTAAAAATATATACTCGCCGTCTTGCAACTCCCGAGATGCGCATGCTCCCGCTATCTTGTACGAGGCGGTTTTTTTTAATGCCATCTCATTATGAATAACGTTACAATCTATAGACCTTTATCGATCCACTGCTGGATGAAAGCTGGGTTTCCCCGTCCCGTGTTGGCAGAATTGTTCAGCCATGCCTCGCCAGAATTGTGAATCGTGGGTGAGCACTCGGACCGATTCTGATATTGCTCACTCGCCACTGATGTTAGCCGTGGACGGGAATGGACCAACTATTGTAACTATTGTACCATACATTCTCAGTCTAACAAAGATGCCATAAACTCCCTGCAATATGTAGGCACCGCGCATCGCATCTTTGACCTTGTTTGTATGTGCACGCATGTCTATACGAATATAAATGTGAACCTACACAATAGAGCGGGTGTTCATGTACATATTTAACAAACAAGACGCTCGGCCTGATATATCGCAATTGGTTTGGTTGTTGTAGAGCGACCTTCATCCAGCAGTAGAACGAGGATGGCTGCTGCTGCTGCTGCGGAAACGTCGTTCATGAATACGAGATTCATAACCACGTTAAAGAGCAGCCAGGGGCGTGCGATTGCGACCACCCAACCCAAACCACCCTCTCCAGTCTGCGCTCCTTCAACGGAGTAGGAGGGAGGTGTGGTAGCAAAACAACGCCAACGAACTCTCTCTCTCTCTGCAGAAGCCCCCTCTCGTCGTGGCCAGCAGCAAGACCTGGGCATTGGCGCCTGGTTCCCGATCATCGCAACAAATCGCGCGATCGCCTTGCGCCCGGCGTGTGGACAAAGAGCGCGCCGTGGCACACGATCGGATGGGCACTGCCGCCTGTCGGCATCGAACCGCGTTTGCGTGGGCTCGGGACGTGCCCGTGGGCTCGGCGAATGCAACGGCGCACGGACTCACGAGGGGGGGGGCACTCGTATTTGCCCAGCCAAAAGGCTCAGTCGAATCTCGGGACTCGATTTGGATGAGGCGCGGCTATTGTTTGGGATGTTTGCTTTGGGAATGTCTTGGGTTGTGCAAAGTTCAGAATTCCGAGTGATGATGTTGCTTTTGAAAGATGCATGCACACGGATATAATGCATTTCTGTTATATACATACATATATGTGTGTGTGTGTCTTTACAGAGATGGGTACGGATGGGACAACGACCCGCTTGCTGTGCTGCCTTATACACACGGGACCACCCGCTGGTCCAGCAAAGTGGGTATCTCGCAAGCATCGCGTGACCCATCCGCGCGTGATCCACCAACCCTTGCGCTGGAACGCGCTGGGTGGCATGCGCGTGCGTGGCACGACCGCCCACTTGGACACACGCGCAATGTATTAATAGTATCGGTGTAAGTCACCAATTAACGGGTTCATTAATTAACGGCTTTGAGAAGGGCGGTGTTACATCAATAACGTGACGTACGCTGCACGGCATATTGTGTAATAGATCGGCACACATATGTGTTTGTGCGTGGATGCAAGTGCAAATGATAATTAGTCATTACACGCATATATATGCAGTCGCATATTTAATACTTAATGCAGTCCCTTTTGTCAATCCACCGCTGGATGAAGGCCTTCGTCACGTCTTGTTATTGGGGTTCTTGTCTGACCATACTTCACCGCGCTGGTAGGATAAGCGTTGCGCGGTTGGCGAAATGGGAGGTCGGTAATAGGACCGGTTCAGATATCGCCCGCCACTGATGGTAGCCGTAGTCGGGAATTGAACTCAGACGGTCTCGTTCATGGCGTGGTGTGAAAACCATTATTGCAACGCTCCACCCCCACATATACAGATATCATACACTGACTATGGGCTCCATGTACAGCATATACTGTTGATTATTGCCCCTATATCTATAATATACTGACTATTCGCCCCATATAATACTTTCAACTTATATAGCATCATTCATCCTAATAGCATCCCATAACGCCTACAGCCAAGTTCAAGTCTATGGGTGGGGGAGGGGGATCTCTGTCTGTCTGTACAATTGTCGTAGTCACTGCGTGCCCGCGCGCTGCGTCGATCTGCGAAAGGGGGTCCCTGCCGACACAGCGAACGTCGGGGAAGTTCAGCAGCATTGCATGAGGCGAGCCTCACTCCGCTGATGAGACACTGCAACGTCGAAACCGGCGCATTGACCCGATGCCGCCGAGGAGATGAATACTGTGAACTGGCAGGAATGGCGTGTGGCGGATGGTTCGTGTAATAAAAACGACGTTTCGGTTTTTGTTTACGTGTGGAGAGAGACGCGTTGAGAAGGAGGCGTTATTTATGGCGTTACACCACGCACACACGTGTGTGTGTTATATGCACAGCGGTAGTGTAGCGGTTAGTGCGCTGCGCTATGAACCTGGCAACCCGGGTTCGATTCTCGCTCACGGCTAACACCAGTGACGATTATCTGAACCGGTCCTGGGCCTCCGCTAGGTCGACTCAGCCTTAAATGAGTACCTGGTGCGGTGTGTAAACATCGCCACTGGGGAGACAAAGACGGTCGGGCGTGGTTCTGGCCACCCACCCCCTCGTGTACCGTTCCGGCCTTCATAGGTGCTCGCTAACAGCACTTGCCCCTGCAGTCTGTTAAGGCTATACGGGGGGATCTTTGTTATCTTTGTTTGTATATGCACTGCTCACAGGTACGGTAATTAGACACGCATGTCGTTCACGCTGCATACGCTACCGAGCATAAGCCTGTGGTGTGAACTCATAAGTAGCCTAACGACTGCCGGTGATGACGGGCGCGTCACCTGCCAGGTCACTGCAAGGCGCGCCGTTCTCCCTGCCGGCATTTCGCTTGTGCGCGGCCGAACCCGGACAGACACCCGAGTTCGATTCCAGGTCGTCACCGCCACCACCAGCGCCAGCACACCGACATCGGTGGCGAGGACGATTTGAACGCGATCGTCAGCAGCCCCCAACCCTCCCTGTCTACATTTCACCGAACGGTTTTGACCGGCGTGGGGAGGAATCGTCAAACAACCCCGCCGTGAGTTTAGGCAGCAGTATTACTACGACAGTATCATTGTGGATGCACGAGCATTATTTACTCATATGTTGACCAATGCGTGCGCGATGGGTATAGAATACGCGTACGGGATCGAGGAGTTCTCCGCTACCCAAACAGGAGTTTGAATGTTCTCCATGAGTCTCAACGAGTCTCAACGAGTATCCGTGAGTCTCCATGAGTCTACACGAGTCCGGTGACCACGAAAGGCGAAGAGCTAAGGGTGATGGGGGGGGGCACTGTCAGGGGCAGATCTTCGGAGGTTGCGTCGATCTCCGGGTGCATCAGCTGTGGGAATGCGATGTTTACGTGTCGCTCGAAAACTGCGGAAATTAATTGATAATTGCTGAAGAAATGCACGAAATAGCCGCGTGCGGATGGTAACTCACGGATGGTAACTCGCGGATGGTAACTCACGGATGGTAACTCACGGATGGTAACTCACGGATGGTAACTCGCGACCGATTTTGACACCGAAGTCAGCGTAGACACCACGTGCTCGACGAGGCCAGTGGAGCGGTGGCGCAGTCGTTAGCGCACTGGGGCTACGCACCGGGCCACCAAGAACATCGATTGCCGGCAACGACTCAGCCGTGGCGAGTGACATTCGAACCGGTCGTGGCTTCTCTCTTCACCAGCACGCATTGACTAGCGTGGTGAAGTATGGTCGAACAACCCAATCAACAACAACAAAAACAACCGAGTCGGGCCGTCCTACGACGATAAACCGATCGCGTTTTCCATCTTCAAATCACGTGTGCATAGCCTGCAATGCGCCGCCTTTCGTCAATGTACTGCCGGGTAAAACGACACAAACACAAAAACACCTCCTCCCCACGTCCTGTCGTACACGGACGTTTGTGTGACCATACTTCGCCACGATGGTCAGTAAGGGTCGAGTCCAGGGATGGGTTCAGACATCCCTCGCCACTGCCGTCACCCTTGGCCTGGGGGGCGAGGGGTGGTGGGGGGGACTGAACTCCGGGTGCAATTTCATCGCCCGGCGTCTCGCGGCGCAAAGCGCAGGGCGCTAACCACCGCGTCCGCCGCTCCCTCCAAGTAATCAGTTGTTTCCCTTAAGTAGGAGCGGCATTAAAAATGTGTCGCCCGCTGCGCGATCGGGGGGGGGGGGGGGTGGAAAGTTTCCAATCATTGCCCGAGTGCAGAGTCGCGCGCCAGGCGACGGCGGTCTAAGCCACGCAAGGCGGCAGCGCCGAGTTTGGCTGGCGCGGCTGCCAGGTGTGAATTAAACACGTTAAAATCGCATTAACACGTGGCCGATAAATCAAATTAAGGAAGGCTCGCCCCGACTGAGAAGTCGTTTATTAGCCTCCAGAGCCACGTTCGTACAGACGCCGCGAGTTAGAACAGCGGGCGCGCTCGCGATGTGAACGCGTGCGCGCACTGGCTTACCCCCGTGCAGTGCAACGTCGCACATCCGACCGTCACATATCCGCCCCGACTTTATATATATATGTGTTCCGTGTCTCGGTCACACAGCGAGTCCGATATAGTCACGTGGCCTTGGCAAAGCCGCAACGTCGAGTTTGGGTGATGCGCCAGGACTGGGGTGTTACGCGAGCTCTGATTCGGAGCTTGAAATCGTGTCTTTAAAACCGATCACACGTCTACCTGGATATCTGGCAGCTATAGATGGAGGTATCACATACCTCTATACCTGCCATGTGCCGCGCTCATGCAAACTTGCGATCGTTCGTTGCAGGAAGTCGCTATTGCTCTGTAAGAAGGGGACGTTCTTTGGATGACCTTGTCCTCGCCATAGCAATGTGGAACTGTCACCACCGCTGCCCAAGAGAGATTAATTAAGATCGGTCAAGGTTCGATTGAGCACGAAGACAAATGACACTTGAACGGCGCGTTTGTTAATGGGGTTGTTCACCACAAAAACAAACATCCCCCGTATAGCTTAAACAGACTGTTGGGGCAAGTGCTGTTAGCGAGCACCTATGAAGGCCGGCACGGCACACGAGGGGGTGGGTAACCAACACCACGCCCGGCCGCCTTTGTCTCCCCAGTAGCGATGTTTACACACCGCACCAAGTACTCATTTGAGGCTGAGTCGACCTCGGGGAGGCCCAGGATCGGTTTAGATAATCGTCACTGGTGTCGGCCGTGAGCGGGAATCGAACTCGTGTCGCCGGGTTCGTAGCGCAGTGTAGCGCTAACCGCTACACCACCGCTCCCCACACATTTGTTAATGGGGTTGTTTACCCCACATACATACATACACCACACACACTGCGGACACGTGGTGTGGGATTGTGCTGCTGGTGATATTTTCACGCGTCTTGGTCAATCCGTTTCCGGATGAATCATCATAATAATGTTCATTTGTAAGACGCATTTCATCCGTAGATCGCAAAGCGCCGTGTATGGAAAGCATGCAATTAACAGAACCATGCAGGGTAAACGGCCATACCTTGGGGCTAAATGACAATTTAAAGAGGTGAGTGTTTTTTTTTTTAAAGGCAGAATTAAGTAGCTCTAACAATCCTGGTTGTCGTATTATCAAAGGCAAAGCGTTGTTCCATAGACTGGGAGCTTCACAGTGGAAAAAGCCCGCCCCTCCGATTAGCCGGCTACGTACGGTGCGAAAGAAGTTCAACACACCCCAGGAAATGAAACTTTGCCCTCGGAGTACTCAGAAGAAGGCGATCCCAAGAACTCAGGAACTTCGTCGAAGGGGATCCCCACACGTCCTGTTACGTTCGGGGCTTTTTCATCCATACTTCACCACGCTGGTCAGTGCGGGTTTAGCGAATTTGGGGGGGGGGGGGGGAGCAGAGGGGGGGGGGGGGGGCCCAGGACCGGTCCAGCTTTTGCTCGCCACTGATGTTCGCCGTCGAAACCGCGATCGAACCCGGCGCGCTGGCATCAGAGCGCAGTGCGCTCACAACAAACCGCGCGCCCACCACTCCCCGTCTTCCGTCGTAAACGAAATAAAGGAACCGGATGAAACACACACATCCCGTAGAAATATTCCCATCTTTGACCTCTTTATGTGCACATATATACACAAATGTGTAAACAGATTGCCATATATATATGTGTGTGTGTGCGTTATCGATGCGTGTGTAGATGTCGGGAGATTTGCACGGTCATCCTTGGCTACATTTTAGGGGAGGACAGACGAGGGGAGGTGAGGAATATGTTTCAGAAGAGTGTGGAGGGTGGGGTTTACAACACACACACACATGTCACTTAGACAAAGATCCCCCGTGTAGCCTTACGAGACTGTTGGGGCAAGTGCGAGGCCGCCTTTGTCTCCCCGCTGCCGATGTTCACACACCGCAAAGGCGGAACTTAATATTTTACGGCCGAGTCGAGCTATGGGAGGGATGTAATAACAGGTTTAGCAACAGCAACAGCTGTGATTCGCCGCTGTGTGACGGCGACGTCACCACACAGCTTCTTGTGCCAGGCTAGGTGCACTTTGAGGCCACGTTTGTTTGGCGCGTGTGAGGGCGGGTAGCGTGTAGTGGTAAGCCCATTGCGCTTTGCACCTGGCGGCCCGAGTTCGATTCTCGGCCACGGCCATCAAACGACAGCGATGATAATCAGAACCGAGCCTGTATACATCTGCTGCAGTGACACGGCCTCAAATGATTTCTCTCCGCACCACGAGGTCGCGCGGCCCTAACGGCCTACGGGAGGTGTGTCGGCCAACAGTACTTGCCCTCAACAAATCCACGAAAGCTACACGGGGGACCTTTGCCTTTGCGCGCGCGTGTGTATATATCTCTCTCGACTGTCTCCTATAACCTCCCCACACAGCTTCGCCACCGCAAACCACCCCCCCCTCCACCTCCCCCCCCCCACACACGCTTCAATTTGCACGGCCAATCACTTTTAGAGGCAAAGTCGTCCGCTCCACCCGCTTCTCCCTAAGGCTATGTATGCATGACGCCCAAGAGATGTGAGTTGTGTGTGTGCGTGCGTGTGTGCGCGTGTGTGGGTGCGTGTGGGGAGGAGTTGGGTGGGGTAGGGGAGATGGGAGGGAGAGAGGGAGGAGGAGGAGGAGGAGAAGAGGGGAGGGTAATAGTAGGTTGGGGAAGTGGAGCCAGTGATCGAAAGCACGCGGGCCAACAACCAACGCAGATTTGCGAGCTGCATCGACTTAGCGCGCTGGCCGGTAACTCCCCCCCCCTCCTCCTCCTGCCCGCTCCGGCTTCACTCCGTAAGCGCTGCTCAACGACTGCGGTGTTAATACATCAACAACAACAACAAACAGCGGCAACAACAACAACACGCGCGCACGGGCGAAGATCGAGAGAAAGGAACGCACGAACGAACATTTGAGCGGCCTCGTTTGAAGAAGGGAGCGAGGAGGAAGGGATCGAATCGCGGCCAAGTAAGTCGGGCACGAGTTTCACTCGCACCGGCTCCTCCGTGCGATTTGCCACGGACGGAGTGAGAGACGATCACAACGAACGCCGGCCCCGAATTGCCTTAACTCTCTTTAAGTCGTACACGGAGAGTTTATATTTATGTATGTATATATATATAAATAAGGGGGGGGGGAGGGTAGGGGGTTATGGTTTTGGCACGGTCCTTACCGGCAAAAAATGACGAAAGGCGTCAAACGGCATGTGTTGTTATTATTGTTGTTGTTGTGTTTTGTGCAGGCACATTCAGCTAATTCGTTAGTACAAATGTGGACGATCCATTTGATTGCCATCGAAAGCGCTGCGGTCGCCCATTATTCCTGCTTTCGTGATGGAAAGCGCAGCCGACACCAATCGAATGCGTCGTGATTTGCATCGCTTGACTAAGAGAGGCAACGTGCGTGATGTATTTTCTCTCTCTCTCTCTCTTTCTCTCCCCCTGTTTCCGTGACAGTCACCTGTTTGGAATTGTCCAGCTGTGTCGGTGTGGTGGTGGTGGCGGCGGCGGTGGCGGCGGCGGCGGCGGTGTTGCTGACCGGCCACACCGTTGCGTCAAACAAAACAGATCGCTTCCTTCCCTTCCTGGTCCACGACTAAGCAAGTTCACACGTCTCGTGGCCGGGAGCCCCGGCGAAAGATACAATGGCACGAGTCGAGTGGTCTTCGTGAAGTGAGCGAACGAGCGAGCGAGCGAGCGAATGAATGAATAGCTTGGCTCTCGAGCGCGCTGTCAAACTCGCCGGCGGGAGAAACGAAGCGGGCACAAACAAAAGCCAACAAGGCCACATCGGTGTTGTCTCGTAGTTAAAGGGAGAAGTGGTGTGTGTGTGTGGGGGGGTGGTGGGAGGGTGGGGTGGGTGCGAGAGATAGCAAAAAACCAGAGACGGAGGCGCCCCCCCCCCTCTACATGCGTCGAGTGCGAAGTCAAAGTCGGCTGCGTTTCCAGCTTCACGGACTGACGGACGGCGTGGAGCCAATAGCCTCACAGTGACCTGCTCATCATAAGTGGGGTGGGTGGGGGGGTGTGTGGAGGAGCAACGAATATTGAGAGAGAGAGAGAGAGAAAGCGAAACGACGGAGCGACGAGAAGATCTACAAGTCGCTAAGGACAAGCACGCGAATACAGAGCGAGAGAGAGAGAGGGGGACACACAGAGACACACGCACACACGGAGAGAGAGATACACGCACATACACAGAAAGACACACACACACAGACACACACACACACACAGAGACACACACACACAGACACAGAGACACACACACAGAGACACACGCA
>CM025659.2:7570174-7582414 GCA_014621495.2 Entosphenus tridentatus
ACACAGGACACACACACACAGGAAACACACACACATGACACACACAGCACACACACACATGACACACACACACAGGACACACACAGCACACACACACAGGAAACACACACAGGAAACACACACACAGGACACACACACACATGACACACACACGACACAGAGACAGGACACACACACAGGACACAGCACACACACACACAGCACACACACACAGGACACACACACGTAGATACTTTGCATGTAAGTTTAATTTCACACTTGCACAGAGAGACACGCTTCTCACGCGAAGAGCGATACTTGTGTTTTATAATCACTATAACTAGTCATTCCAGTTTTCAAAATTATGTAAATTAATGGTGTCCAAGACACGGATCTGTGTTTGTTGTTAATCGAGAATGGGGAATACATCTCTGTTCGATCTCATTCGCTTTGCTGTTGATGCTATTGTTGTTGTAGCTGCTGCTGTTGTTGTTGTAGCTGCTGCTGCTGTTGTTGTTGTTGTTGTAGCTGCTGCTGTTGTTGTTGTAGTAGCTGCTGTTGTTGTCTTAGTTGCTGCTGCTGTTGTTGTAGTCGTTGCTGTTGTCGTAGTAGCTGTTGTTGTCGTAGTAGCTGCTGTTATCGTAGTAGCTGCTGCGGCTGCTGCTGCTGTTGTTGTTGTTGTAGTAGTAGCTGCTGCTGTTGTTGTTGTAGTAGCTGTTGCTGCTGTTGTCCTAGTAGCTGTTGTTGTAGTAGCTGCTGCTGCTTTTGTTGGTGTAGTAGCTGTTGCTGTTGTTGTAGTAGCTGCTGTTGTTGTAGTAGCTGCTGCTGCTGCTGCTGTTGTTATCGTAGTAGTAGCTGCTGCTGTTGTAGTATCTACTGTTGTTGTAGTAGTAGTAGCTGTTGTTGTAGTAGCTGCTGCTGCTGTTGTCGTAGTAGCTGTTGCTGTTGTTGTTGTAGTAGCTGCTGCTGTTGTTGTTGTAGCTGCTGCTGCTGCTGTTGGTGTAGTAGCTGCTGCTGTTGTTGTTGTTGTTGTTATCGTAGCAGTAGCTGCTGTTGTTGTAGCTGCTGCTGTTGTAGTAGCTGCTGTTGTTGTTGTTGTAGCTGCTGCTGCTGTTGTTGTAGTAGCTGCTGCTGTTGTTGTTATCGTAGTAGTAGCTGCTGCTGCTGTTGTTGTAGCTGCTGCTGCTGCTGTTGTTGTAGCTGCTGCTGCTGTTGTTGTAACTGCTGCTGTTGTTGTAGCTGCTGCTGCTGCTGTCGTAGTAGCTGCAGCTGCTGCTGCTGCTGCTGCCAATGTTCGCTGTTGCACGCTGCAGCAGGTGCGCGCGCGTTGTGCGCGTAGACGCGGCTGTTCTCCACGCAGGTGAGCGGGCAACAGGCAGAGATGGCTACAGCCGCTCGCTGCCGGCTGTAGCGTCACACTCACGGAGGGGAGGGGGAGCGGGGCAAACTACTCGGTCCACCGATGATGAGACTGGTGGATTGCTCGAGTGGTGTGTGTGTGTGTGCGTTTAGCACGAGACTATAAAAAGATAAGGCGATTGAGGGCCGCGATAGGCTGGGTCTGCCCTGCGACTGAAATCGATGAATGCGTGGGGGTGGGGTGGGGGGGCAAATAATGAATTGTTTATTTCCGTGGCCCACATTGAGACAATATCAGAATCGACGAAAACGTCTGTGACACACACACAAAGACACAAAGACACGTCGGCTTCCTATTGTTTGAAGCACGTCGGTTCTAATCTCCGCATGCATCAGTCACTCTGTCGGTCGCGTTAGTTATTGTTGTATAATATTCACCGCCTTGTTTCTTTACAATCGCGCTCAGCAAAGTGGTGGTGGTGGTGGTGCGGGTGGGGTGGTCATCACCGGCCCCAAGCACCGCTTACTTGTGTACACGCCACGTGTACACAAGTATGCCCGCATTCACGACGAAAACAACAACAACAGCAGCTACTACAACAATAGCAGTAACAGCAAAGCGCGCGTGTCCACACAATGCATCAAAGACGAATGCAAGAGGCCATCACCCGCACCGTCCCTCCGACAGTGTTGGGGCGAGTTCACCTCTGCAGGCCCCAACACGGTGTGGCGAGACACCACACGGGGCCGTCTTTGTTTCCCCAGCGAGGCACGGCAGCGGTTCAGATGCACGCCACTGATGGTGGCCGTGAGCGGGGATCGAACTCGGGTTGCTGGGTTCGTGGCGCGGTTCGCGAACAACCGCAGCGCCACCGCTCTCCGTTCACAAAGACAAATATCCCCGGGTAGCTTCAACACACTTTCGGAACAAGTGCCTGCAGCATTCATGAAGATTACCCAAAAGACGGATGGGATACACGTGGTTCCGTGGTCTGTTCCAGAGGACGCAAGGACGCATGTCCTTGTCAGCAGAATGTGGAATTTCCACAACCGTGTATTATTATGAATATTCGCAGGCGTTTTAACGACCCTTTGGCACGCGGCCTTTGAGTGCTCTGTTGTTGAACCGTGTGCGTGAAAGCGACACATTGAGACAATGCCCCCACTTGTAATTCTCATTTCAACTCACACACGCGCACTGTATATATATAAATATTGCCGGGGATATGTTGCAATGGATCTGCCGACATACTTAAGTGCCAAACAAAAGCGCACGTTTCAACACACCACACAGCAGAGGTCGCAACCGGGTACCCGATACCCGTACCCTACCCGATACCCGGCTACCGGGTACGGGTACCCGTTTGCGACCCTGGTGCGGCCGGGTACGGGTACGGGTAGGCCGTGAGTCACTGGTGAGTCACTGTTTGTCACTCATTTCCCAACGTCTTGTCTCTTCTCACAATTCAAGTTCCTAGAATCAACCCACCCGCGCCTGCAACATGGCTTCATCCCAGAGGTCGCAATCAGGTACCCGATAGGGTACGGGTAGGGTACGGGTACGGCCGGGTACGACCTTGGTGCGGCCGGGTACGACCTTGGTGCGGCCGGGTACGACCTTGGTGCGGCCGGGTACGACCTTGGTGCGGCCGGGTACGACCTTGGTGCGGCCGGGTACGGGTAAGGAATCAAAACCCGTTTGCGACCTCTGCCACACAGAGTGACTAACCACTCACCGCCACCCCTCAAGGCCAGGAGGTGGTTTGTCGCCTTGGCCGTCTTTGTCTCCCCACTGTTGATGTGCAAACGACGTGCGATTCGAAACGAATGCACACGCGCGAATAACTCGTGCACGATAGCACACGAAAGCGCAAAGATCCCCCGTATAGGCTTGACCAGACTGCCGGGGTAAGTGTTGTGAGCGAGCAACTCAATTAAAGACAACACAGCACAGGAGAGGTGGGTAGGTGGCCAACGCCACGCCAGGCCGCCTTTGTCTCAAATGCTGGTGTCTACATACACACCGCCACAGGTACTCATTTAAGGCTGTGTCGACCGTGTTTAGATATTCGTCACAGATGTTGGCCGCAGTCGGGAATCGAACTCGGGTCGCCGGGTTCGTAGCACAGCGCGCTAACCACTACACTACCGCTACCCACACCACAAAAAGACAAAGATCTCCCGTATAGCCTTAACAGACTGTTGGGGCAAGTGCTTTTAGCGAGCGCTTACGAAAGTCGGCAAGGCGCACAAAGAGGTGAGTGGCCAACACCACACCCAGCCGCCATTGTTTCCCCAGTGGCGATGTTTACAAACCGCACCAGGTACTCATTTGAGGCTGAGTGGACCTAGGGGAGGCCCAGGACCGGTTCAGATAATCGTCACTGAGTGTGTTGGCCGTGGCTGGGAATCGAACTCGGGTCGCCGGGTTTGCAGCGCAGCGCACGACATCACACGCACACGCACGCACGCACGCACATGCTTAACGTCTGTGTCACCCCCCATCCACTCCCCCATCTTCTCCTCTTCCACCTCCTCCGTGTGACCCTCTTCTTCCTCTAAAACGCTGCCCCCCCCCGCCCCCTCGCCCCCCGCCCCCTCAACCGCAGGTGCCGACGGCAGCGCCGAGAGCCTCCTGCTGCACAGTCCGTTCGCGCGCAAGCCGAAGCGCATCCGCACGGCGTTCTCGCCGTCGCAGCTGCTGCGTCTGGAGCACGCGTTCGAGAAGAACCACTACGTGGTGGGAGCCGAGCGCAAGCAGCTCGCCAGCAGTCTCAGCCTCAGCGAGACGCAGGTGCGAGCTCGCGCGCGCGCGCACACACACAACAACAAACACCAACAACAACAAACACCACCAACAACAAACACCACCACCAAGCTGACAGCCGTGACACAACGACAACAACAACGTCACTCGGCGTAATGGCAGCGCTTGTGCCAGGCTGCAGGTGCACGTTGAGGTTGACGTAGAAGTGGCGTAAGGCACTACCACTAAAGTGCGAGTTACGGCTAGCAATAATCGAAGTTTATATTTAATATAAATACATTTACGCGTGGACTCACAACAGGGCGAGATTGATGTGGCGTCCCAAACTAATTCCTGGAATAGTGATCTTGAATTTTTCCGTTTAAAATGAATCACCGAGTCGACCAGCACTGGTTCAAACAATCGTCGCTGGTGTTGGCGGTGAGCGGGGAATCAGAGCCCGGGTCGTAGCGCAGTGTGCGAAAGCCACTCCCTATTTAGCTACCACTCCCCACTTGCACTTATAAAGACCCTCCGTGTAGCCTTAACAGACTGTGCTGTTAGCGAGCGCCTATGAAGGCCAGTACGGCACACGAGGGGGTGGGCGGTCAACACAACGCCCGGCCGCCTTTGTCTCCCCAGTGATAATCTTTAAACAGCGCACCAGGCATTAACTCAAGGCTGAGTCGACCTAGGAGAGGCCCAGGACCGGTTTAAATATTCGCCACTCTTATTGGCCGAGAGTGGGAATCGAACTCGGGTCGCCGGGTTCGTTGCATGATGCGCTAACCCCTGTGCCACGTGTACAAAGATCCCCCATATAGCCTTAACAGACTGGAGGGGCAAGTGCAGTTAGCGAGCACCTATGAAGGCCGGAACGGTACACGAGGGGGTGGGTGGCCAGCACCACACCAGGCCGCCTTTGTCTCCCTAGTGGCAATGTTTATACACTGCACCAGGTACTCATTTGTGTCTGAGTCGACCTAGGGGAGGCTCATGACCGGTTTAGATAATCGTCACTGGTGTTGGCCGTGAGCGGGAATCGAACCCGTGTCACCGGGTTCATAGCGCAGCGGGCTAACCACTACACCACCGCTCCCCACACACGTGTACACACACACGTGTACACACACACACGTGCATACACACACACGTGCACACACACGTGCACACACACACACGTGCACACACACACACGTGCACACACACACGTGCAACAGTGATCGATTCAGTCGCCACGTGCAACCCCACGCGCCCTTGGCTATAGGCGGACATTTGTTTTCCATGTAAACAAACAACAACAACAACAACACTTTCCACTGCCTTGTCTAATCCACTGCTGGATTAAGCTATTCCCTAACCTTGTCGGGCGTGGAAGATTTGACCATACTTCACCAGGCTGGTTAGTGCGGGTTGATGACGCTGGGGGGAAGGGGCAGGACCCATTCAGATCATCACCCACCGCTGTTGTTTAGCCCGGGCTGGGACTCGAACTCATGTTTACCCTGGTCCACAGCGCCGTTCGTGAATCATTAGCTCCACTGCCCCATCCCGCATCTTACACGGATATTGTATTTAAAACCAGGCGAGAAGCCACAGCGACCACAAACGTCTCTATTGTTCAGGGGAGACTCGGGGTACAAAGCAAAACAAGAGCCCAGGTGGTGGAGGCAACCAACATCATGCACCTGACGTCACTTAGGGGCATTGCAGCACTGGAAGCACCACGTGCAAGCGTGCAGCAGTGGGCTACACGCATGCAAGCGCTGCACACGTGCCACACGCATGCTTATGCAACTGGATGAATGTGCGTCTATGTATGTTCCCGTGCACACACAAAATATAAACATATTTAAAAGATCCCTCGTATAGCCTCGTGCTGTTTGCGAGCACCTATGAAGGCCGGCCGGCATGGCACACGAGTGGGTGGGTTGGCCAGCACCACGCCTTTGTTTCCACAACGCCGGTGTTTACACACTGCTCCAGGTACTCATTTAAGGCTGACTCGACTGTGAAGAGTCCCACACCCCGTTCAGGTGCAAACGCGGTGCAAACAACCATTCACACACACGCACAGTACACACGCGTGCTTATTACGCATGCAACGCAATGTACCCACCAACACCGCGCACCAAGTAATCACCGGGACGCACAGGTTGACCGTGTGGCGCAGTGGTTCTTCAACTTTACTGCGCTCTCTCAATCGTTGCACAAACGTACAGCGTCAGTCAATAACTACATCGTGGTGTTGATGGAACAAAGTAGTCGTCCTTAATTTGTCTTTCGATGATTTACCTTCGAACAAAAACAATCTGGCCACGTCTCGCACTCCCCCCCCCTCCTCACGAAGGGCATTTGGCACACCCAGGCGGAGCGTGCACCACAGGTTAGGAACCACTCCGTTGCATCGCTCTGCCACGCGTTATGGTAATGAACACAGGCGGTGTAGTGGTTAGCGCCACGCTGCGCTACGAACCCGGCGACCCGGGTTCGATTCCCGCTCACGGCCAACACCCGGTGACGATTATCTGAACCGGTCCTGGGCCTCCCCTAGGTCGACTCAGCCTCAAGCGGGTACCCGGTGCGGTGTGTAAACATCGCGACTGGGGAGACAAAGGCGGTCGGGCGTGGTGCTGGCCACCCACCCCCTCGTGTACTGCTCCGGCCTTCGTAGGTGCTCGCTAGCAGCACTTGCCCCTACAGTCTGTTAAGGCTATACGGGGGTTATTTGTCTTTGTGTGCACGTGGCACGCGCCCGATTACGAGTGTGCGTAGAATGCACTGCGTTCTACATTCCCGTTCACACAATTGCTCTACGCACACATATATATATACGTACGCATCGTACGTGCTTTGTAATTACGATACGTGTTACTTTGAGTCGGCATACGGATGCATTCTAGAAAGATCGATCCATCATTGCATTTGTTTCATAGTCTCGTGTACTGTGCCGCAGTATGATGATGTGTGCGTCAATATAACGGGGTGTTACGCCATCGACGATTACGACATTGCTATTGCGATGCATCTCCCGCGCCCTCTGTCTTTAGCGCTGGCAGCAAAGTTTCGTTTGAATCTCCACAGCTGGGCCATACCCGATGCTTTCAGCGATCCTAAAGACGAATGCAGCATGCGCGTATATGCACGTGCAGGTACGTGCGCAAGCATGCACGCGTTAAATACGAGACAGCGAACAGGGTGCACGGTATAGCCGGTTCAGTGGTTACAATCGGCATTAGTATGTAATGCAGATTAAGTTAGCGGGGGTGTTTCCGTGGCGCGGTGGTGTAGTATGGTCGAAGAACCCCCCCCCCCGCACCCAAACAACAAAACAACGGCCTGGGGAAGGCCTTCATCCAGTCATCCAGCGCGATATTGACAAAGTGCCGAACTCGTTCTAGTAATCATTTATATTCTGTTATTGCGCATACAATTGATGTGCAATTAGTAGCACGTGGAGATATCGGTCATTTTAAAATTACGTGAAAAATGAAGTCGTTTGATGCGTAATGTTTTTTTTACATGTATACCGTACTGCAGATCTTATCGCACGTAAATTGAGTGGCATCCCTTCGCGTGCATTGCATAACATTACTTCTGTGTATGAATGCATGCACGTGTGTGTGTGTTTGTATGTATGCATATATTGGTGCCACTCGCTAACAGCACTTGTCCTCACAGTCTGTTAAGGCTATACGGGAGATCTTTGTCTTTGTTGGCTGTAGGGCTGTATACACGTGTGTGTGTGTGTGGTGGGGGGCGCTAATGTAGCCGTTATCGCACGACACTACGAAGCCAGCGATGCAAGTTCGATTGCCGCTCACGGCCAACACCAGTGACGATTATCTGAACCGGTCTTGGGCCTCCCCTAGGTAGACTCAGCGTCGATTGAGTACCTGGTGCGATGCGTAAACATACCCGGCAGGGAGACAAAGGCGGCCGAGCGTGGTACTTGCCACCCACCCCCTCGTGTGCCGTGTCGGCCTTCATAGGTACTCGCTAACAGCACTTGCCCCAACAGTCTGCTCGAGCTATGAGGGTGATCTTTGTCTGTGTGTGTACAAATATAAAATTAATTACAATACGAGTTGGGAACCCGGTCACCCCTCCCCCCCTCCCCATAAGATTTGCTGAACAACCTACAATTGCTTGAACGTGTGATAATAAGATGATAGCCACTTGGCAGTGCCCATAAATTACCTCTGCGGACGACAGAATGCGACGTTGCACATCGGGATGGGGGCGTGCAACGTACTCATGCGCATACTGTCGTTGCCTTTTCAATTTCGCGTTAATCCGTAATTCGCTTTTATTGGGGGGGGGGGGGTGGTTAAATTATGGCTATCACAGGCGCGGTAGTGTTTGTTATAAATATAATGTTCTACATAAAGTGTTATAAATAATGTTATAAATGCACTGCCTTCAGCTCTAAGCCGGTATCCAAGCGGCGTTCATTTTCTCCGCCCGCTAATCACGATCGCGCTCTACTCCATGCGGCACATCGAGATTAGCAGTATTAGCAGTCTTAATAACTAACATCGGAGCCTCTTCAATGTACATTTTGCAAGGCAATTACCTCCTTCCGCTCGAACTCGCTGAGCGTTAAACGGAGAGCGAATTGCCAAATCGTTCGTAGGTTATATCGGAAAACGTGTAATATAATTACCCATTGTTTAACGTACGCGCGCGTGTGTATACATGTCGGAGCGGTAGTGTAAGTGGTTAGCGCGCTAACCGAATACCCGATGGAATAGTGTAAACACGGCCACTACGGAGATAAAGCGGGCCGGGCGCGATGCTGACCACCCACCCCATCCTCGCGTGCCGTTCCGGCCTTCAGAGGTGCTCGCTAACAGCGCTCGCCCCAACAGTCTGTTGAGGAGGCGCGGTATAAATCGCGTGCGCAGTTTCGCTTCTCAAAGGAGCCACGCGCGAGGTTCTAACGAAGTGGGGGGCCGGGGTGGTGGTGGTGGGGGGAGTACCGCGCGCACTCATCCAAGATGATCGTTGGAGAGAAATCTCTCGGATGGAGTCGCGTCAGTCAAGCCACGTGGCGCTCCACGGGAGACACCTGAGTCTCATTCGGCGCAGTCCCTTGCGTAACCCGGCGCGACATATCGCGCGACGCTGCTGCACCGGCACTGGTGCACAATCGGCGACGTTTCGGACAATGGTCCTTTCGCACAGTTGTCACGCGCGAACCGTCGCGGGTTGTGTTGTTGACGGGTGTGTTGAGGGTTCTTTTGTCGAGTTTTTATTAACTTAGCCGACACGGCTTATATCTTACGCACACACTGATAAAGACAAAGACCCCCCGTATAGACATAACATAGTTTTGGGGCAAGTGCTGTTAGCGAGCGCCTATGAAGGCCGGCACGGCACACGAGGGGGTGGGTGGCCAGCACCACGCCCGACCGCCTTTGTATCCCCAGTGGCGATGTTTTTTTACACATCCCGCCAGATACTCATTTGAGGCTGAGTCGACCTAGAGGAGGCCCAGGACCGGTTCAAATAATCGTCACATGTGTTGGCCGTGAGTGGGAATCGAACTCGGGTCGCAGCATAGCGCTAACCGCTACACCACCGCTCCCCATGCACACGCACACGCACGCATATCCACACAAACAGGCAACTCCACCACACCTATACGACACGCACACCACACACGCACGCGCCGCGTGAATACCGGCCAATCGTGACTTTATTGTGCGCATCATCAAACACGACGATGACGTTTTGAGGTCGCGTCCGTCCATAACAAACAAACAAAAAAATTAACCCGTAAAAACAACGTTTTTCACTATAAATCCTTTATATGGGTGGCGGCTAGAGTCCTCTCGTCCTCTGGCTTGAGATGGCTGCCACCTATGGGTCAGATGATTGCCTGCCACCATTAAGCAATTGGTAATGAAATATAAAAAATCCTAAAAAGTGTAAAATTTTGGAATATTTTTTTCTCACGAAAATGCATTGTCACGCACAACGAGTCTGTGTGCAAAATGTCAGCTCGATTGGATCACGGGAAGTGGGTTAAAAAACGACCGAAAGATTTGCACGGTCGTAAGCGCGCAAGCAAAGCAAGCAAGCGAACTTAATATAAAGGATTTAAAAACAGCCACCACGCACGCTGTCTCCTCCGTGTCGCTATCGGCCCCAAGCTCTTAGTCGGAGTCATTGGCTTGGGGGGAAAGCAGGCCGATCAAAGGAAGATGTCTGAGATTGGTCTGTTCAATGGGCCGTTGAGATGGCACGCAAATTGAGCGGCCTGCAACGCTCACAGCCTTAATTGTGCAGCTTGCGGGGGCGAGGTGCTGGGAGGGGGGGCTGCCTTGCTACAGATGGAGAGCCGATGCTGGCGATTCGCTTGTAGCTGGGGGAGGGGGGCAGGGGGTGAGGGTTATTTAATCAGCGCTCGTTTGGGTTAAAGGGAGCAAGCGACGGGCGATTGAGAGTCGAAGGGAGAGAGAGAGAGAGAGGGGGAGCGTGGGGGTGGTGGGGGAGAGAGAGAGACAGAGACTTACAAACGAACCACACACAGACACACACACATACACACACACAAACACACACACACAGACACACAGACACAGACATACACAGACAGACACACACACACAGACAGACACACACAGACAGACACACAGACACACATACACACACACACAGACACACACCAAGACAGACACACACACACAGACAGACACACAGACACACACACACACACAGATACACACATACAGACACACACACAGACACACATATAGACACACATATAGACACACACACAGAAACACACAGACACACACACACAGACACACACACACACAGATACACACACACAGACACACACACACACACTTCTCTCCGCCCCACAGACAAAGATCCCCCCCCTATAGCCTTCAATAGACCGTTGGGGCAAGTGCTGTTAGCGAGCACCTCACGGGGGGTGAGGTCATCAGCACCACGCCCGGCCGCTTGTGTCTCCCCCGGTGCTGATGTTTACGCAAAGGCACCAGATACTCGGTGGAAGCTCCGGACCGGTTTAAACATTGGCCAACTGTTATTGGTTGCGAGCGCGAATCGAATTTCGGGTAAGTCGGCTCCGTAGCGCAGTGCGCCAACTGCTGCGCCACCGCTCGCCACGCAGACTCTCATCAGCCCCGCCAACACCAACCAACCAACCAACCCCGAGTGCAGTGCTACACTTCAGCGATACGCTCTCCGTGGCTACAAACACAAGCACAGACACAACTAGACCCACTCGACAAGCTACATTGCTCCCAAGAAGAAACGCCATCGACGCGCATGTATAATGATGCTCCAGAAGGTGCGAGAAGGATGCAACGCGGATACGACGTTTCGGGGAATGGCCCTACTTCAGAGCGTACTCATAGATAAAGCAAGCACAGCCTTTTTTGCAGCATTTTTGTGTTACCAATATTACATTGCTGCTGCCGATTTAAACGACGCGCAGATGAACAGGCCGTGTACCCATAACACGATGCACGTGACGGTCAAACACATGTTTGTCACGTCCAATTGACGTACATATATTGTTTTCCAAACCGGTGTCCATCGAAACAAAGACACGCACGAGACCGTCCTTGCTCGTCAATGCGCCTAGAAACTCGTTTAACGTGCGGCAAACACCACATTCGGCACAGAGTTAGCAGCAGTAGAGCTGCGATGGGATGTGCTCGCTATTTATCGGCTGCGGCGTCACACTCCACTCTACGGCCACGTTGATTTCACCGGCGAAGTTTGGACCGCAACGTTTGTGTGCAACGTTTGACCCTGGCCGTGAGAGGTTTTATTTGTTGTTGTTTGTGTGGGCACGCACATTGGAATTACCAGATCGTTCTCGTTATAGGCACAGGCTCGACTCTTACTCGCGCTGAATGTAAGCTTTTTAGATTACACCGTTTGCGCAGATACGAACCACACATTTGAAAGGCCATCGATTTGAAACTCCACAGCCGGACGAATGAATGCATTAATAATGATCCACACAACGGGTTCTCACGGGCGCAGCCGTTTCACGTGTTGAGTCGAAAGGTCCCGCTCGACTACTCCCCAAACATTCCTCTAATCACGTAGACAAAGATCCACCGTAATAGACTGTGGGGGTTGGGGGGGGAGGGCACGTGCTGATCGCG